>LR738710.1:447166307-447324246 GCA_902687465.1 Secale cereale | reverse complement strand
CAAGCCCAATCCGAATTGGGGTGGGGGGCCGCCCCCCCCCCCTTTCCTTCTCCCTATCTCCCTCTTCCTTCTTCTCCTACTCCTAATAGGAAAGGGGGAAAACTACTCCTAGTGGGAGTAGGACTCCCCCCCTTGGGCGCGCCCTATGAGGGCTGGCCCTCTCCTCCTCCCCTCCTTTATATACATGGCCAAGGGGCACCCCATAGACAAACAAGTTGATTTCTTAGCCGTGTGCGATGCCTCCCTCCACTGTTACACACCTCGGTCATATTGTCGCAGTGCTTAGGCGAAGCCCTGCGTCGGTAACTTCATCAACACCATCACCACGCCGTCGTGCTGACGAAACTCTCCCTCGGCCTCAACTGGATCAAGAGTTCGAGGGACGTCACCATGTCGAACGTGTGCAGATCGCGGAGGTGCCATGCGTTCGGTGCTTGATTGGTTGGATCACGAAGATGTTCGACTACATCCATCGCATTACTAAACGCTTCCGCTTTCGGTCTACGACGGTACGTGGACACACTCTCCCGCTCGTTGCTATACTTCTCCTAGATAGATCTTGCGTGATCGTAGGAAATTTTTTGAAATACTATGTTCCCCAACAGTGGTATCATGAGTCAGGTCTATGCGTAGATGATATGCACGAGTAGAACACAATGAGTTGTGGGCGATAATAGTCATACTGCTTACCAACATGTCATACTTTGATTTGGTGATATTGTGATATGAAGCGGCCCGGACCGACATTACGTGTACGCTTACGCGAGACTGGTTTCACCGTTACGAGCACTCGTTGCTTAAAGGTGACCGGCAGGTGTCTGTCTCTCTCACTTTAGTTGAATTAAGTGTGACTACGCCCGGTCCTTGTGAAGGTTAAAACAACACACTTGATGAAAAATCATTGTGGTTTTGATGCGTAGGTAAGAATGGTTCTTGCTAAGCCCGTAGCAGCCATGTAAAACTTGCAACCACAAAGTCGAGGATGTCTAACTTGTTTTTGCAGGGCATCTTGTGATGTGATATGGTCAAGACATGATGAGTTATACGTTATTGTATGAGATGATCATGTTTTGTAAATTATCGGCAACCGGCAGGAGCCTTATGGTTGTCTCTTTATTTTATGGCTTGCGAAAGCCTTGTAATTGCTTTACTTTATCACTATAAGTTAGCGATAGTAGTAGTAGCAATAGTTGGCGAGACGACCACGATGCTACGATGAAGATCATGGTGTCAAGCCGGTGACGATGGAGATCATGACGATGCTTTGGAGATGGAGATCGAAAGCACAAGATGATGATGGCCATATCATGTCACATATTTTGATTGCATGTGATGTTTATCTTATTATGCTTCTTATTTTTCTTAGTACAGCGGTAGCATTATAAGATGATCCCTTACAAAATTTCAAGGTACAAGTGTTCTCCCTAAGTATGCACCGTTGTGAAAGTTCATCGTGCCGAGACACCACGTGATGATCGGGTGTGATAAGCTCTACATTCAAATACAACGGGTGTAAGACAGTTTTGCACTTGCAGAATACTCGGGTTAAACTTGACGAGCCTAGCATGTACAGACATGGCCTCGAAAGACTGGAGACCGAAAGGTCAAGCGTGAATCATATAGTAGGTATGATCAACATAAGTTGTTCACCATTGAAAACTACTCCATCTCACGTGATGATCAGACATGGTTTAGTTAATTTGGATCACGTGATCATTTAGATGACTAGAGGGATGTCTATCTAAGTGGGAGTTCTTTAGTAATATGGTTAATTGAAATTTAATTTATCATGAACTTAGTCCTAACAGTTTTTGTGTATCTATGTTGTTGTAGATCAATGGACCATGCTACTGTTCCCTTGAATTTTAATGCATTCCTAGAGAAAGCTAAGTTGAAAGATGATGGTAGGAACTACACGGACTGGGTCCATAACTTGAGGATTATCCTCATTGCTGCACAGAAGAATTATGTCCTTGAAGCACCGCTAGGTGACAGGCCTGCTGCAGGAGCAACTCCTCACGTTATGAACGTCTGGCAAGCTCGTTCTGATGACTACTTGATAGTTCAGTGTGCCATGACGCCCCCGATTTGACCGTACACTAATCATGCACGTAAATGTGTACGACCAAGATCAAGGACTCATTGGAAGATATCACAACACAACTCTAGACACAAATTAAAATAATACAAGCTTTATATTACAAGCCAGGGGCCTCGAGGGCTCGAATACATAAACTTGAATACACAAGAGTCAGCGGAAGCAATAATATCTAAGTACACACATAAGTTAAACAAGTTTGCCTTAAGAAGGCTAGCACAAAGCATCAACGATCGAAGAGGCAAGGCCTCCTGCCTAGGACCTCCTAACTACTCTTGGTTGTCGGCGGTCTTCACAAAGTAGTAGCCTTTGTCGGGGTAGTAGCCGTCGTCAAGTGTGGCGTCTGGATCCTAGACTCCACCATCTGGTTGCATCAACCAGCAAGAAGAAAGAAGGGGGAAAATGGGGAGCAAAGCAACCGTGAGTACTCATCCAAAGTACTCGCACGCAAGGATCTACACTACATATGCATCGGTATCAACAAAAAGGGTAGAATCTATGGACTAAGCTGCAGAATGCCAGAATAAGAGGGGGAGAAGCTAGTCCTATCGAAGACTAACATCTTCTAGAAACAACCGTCTTGCAGCTAGAGGGGGAAGTAGAGTAGTGTAACATAAGTCATATATATGTTGTTGTTCCAACGCTCCGGGATACTTTCTTGACTCCCGAAGCAACATATCCAAAGGATGCCTCAGCATCCAGTTCTAGTTGTAGCGATCGGGATACAACTCCAAGTGTCCGTTACCGTAGCACAGGCTATCGATAGATGTTTTCTTCCCTGCAAGGGTGCACCAACTTACCCAACACGCTTGCTTAACTCCGGTCGGACACACGATCAGGTCATGCCCGCCCTCGGCCAAACAATACGCCGCAACCCGACCTAGGCTTAATAGAGAGGTCATGCACGCCGGACTAAACCCTATGTCCCCAGGGGTCATGGGCCAATCGCCCCTGGAACTCCTACACGTTGCGTGGGCGGCCGGTGAGCAGACCTGGGCAACCTCCTTAAAAAGGTAGGTGCTTACGCAGTCCAACCCGGCGCGCGCCGCTCAGTCGCAATGACGTCAGTTAAGCTTCGGCTGATGCATACGACGCAGAACGCCCATACTATGCCCATGTGATGGTTAGTGCTATCAGGCCAGAGGCCCCTTGGAGCAAATATCCAAACTGTTTAGTGTCTTTGGGATGCGCGGTAACGAGCAGAGACTCATGATAATGTGACCCCATCGCCCCGTCTAGAGAACTTGCGGCAAGGGTGAGTGCCCAGCCACGCCTCGTATTTATCTCGCGGGCACCTTCCAGGTCAACCCGACTACACATCACTCGTAATTAAGCTCGCGCGGGTACCCCTCTAGGTCGACCCGTCTTTAGTAACCAGGTTCAGGGTAAAGTCATAGTAACCATAGTAACTGTGTGTCCGACACCAAAGGAAAACCTGAGGAAATCACCCTCAATGGAATTCCACCTGATGTTTATCGTCAAGGTGAACGAAAGAGGAGTCACCCTCGAGGTCCACTCTTGAGGAGTTGCATGACAGTGTCTTTATCGGGAGTGGAGAAAGAGGAATCACCCTCGATGACCACAACCGATGAACTAACATACAAGGTTAACATCAGAAGTGATGATGAGGTCTCACCCTCGGCACTCGATAGTAACCCAGTAGTGTCGAGCAACTAAGGGGAAAGTGATGTGCGGTGCCGGGTCCTGGTCTTCGATCCCGTTGATCGGGTCTTCTGATAATCCAGCGGGGCAGTCGGGACAAGGTAGGGGGTCACTGGTGGATCTCTAACCAGCCTATACTAAGCAGTTTAGTATAAACATGTAAGGTATGAAATCAGTATCAATAACAGGCTATGCATCAGAATAGGATCATACAAAAAGCAGTAGCAGTTCTAATGCAAGCATAAGAGAGAAGAGAAATGGGCGATATCGGAATGATCAAAGGGGGTTGGCTTGCCTGGTTGCTCTGGCAAGAAGTAGGGGTCGTCAACACCGTAGTCGATCACCGGGGCATCATCGGTCTCGGGGTCTACCGGAGAGAAGAGGGGGAAGAAACAGTAAATATAAAGCAAACAGTTGCAACAGAAAAGCACGACAAGTTAGCACGTAGTGCTAGGGTGCTCTAACGCAGTGATACACGGTACCGGCGAAGGGGGATAACACTCGGGAAAGTATCCCCGGCGTTTCGTGTTTTCGGTCAGATGAATCGGAGGGGGAAAGTTGCAGGTTCACTATGCTAGGTACGTGTGGCAGATGAACGGACCACGTATTCAGATTCGTCTCGTCGTTCTGAGCGATTTTCATATATAAAACTTTTTCATCCGAGTTACAGATTATTTTATATGAATTTCTAAAGTTTTAAATATTTTTAGGAATTTATTTAATTAACTTAAACCAACATTATCCAGAATAGTAAGTGATGACGTCAGCATGATGTCAGCGTGATGTCAGCGGGGTCAACAGTCAACTTTGATTGGTTGACTGGTCAAAGGGGCAGTGGGGCCCACTGTCATAGACTAACTTAATTAGTCAGGTTTAATTAGACTAATGTGTAATTAGTTTAATTAAACATAATTAATTAGGATTAATTATCAGGATTAATTAAGTTTAATTCATTAGTTAACTTTTTCTTTTATTATAATTATTTTTAAAAAAACTTTTTTAACCTTTTTTTAAGGGGCTGGGCCCCATTTGTCATAGGCCCAGAGGCCATTGCGGGTGCGGGCTAACGGGGCTGCGTGACTAACCGGGGCGGAGCCCCAGTGGCGCAGGAGCGGGCGACGGGCGCCGGGGCGCATGGCGAAGGGGCCACGGCCGGCAGCCCCAGCCGGCCGGAGAGGCGCTGCGGGGACTAGGCAGTGGCGGCCCGCGGTGGCGCTGGAGGGGCCGGCGGCGGAGGGTAGGGCCGCGTTGGCAGGCGCAGCGGGGAGGGGGAAGCGAGCGGGGCGAGCACGGGCGCCTGAGCACGACGGCAGTGCCGGCGGGCGCCGGCCACAGCGGCAGGCGGTGGCGCTGATGCTGGGTGGCGCCGGCGAGGCGAGCGGCAGGCGGCGATAGCAGAAGCAGCATCGGCAGCAGCATGGCGAGCGACAAGCGAGGCGAGGCCAGGACGCGCGGGCGCGGCCTCCGGATGCGGCGGGCGCGGGCGACAGACTACGGTGACGGGATTCAGTCGGGCTAGGGGGAACGGAGTGAGGAGCTCACTGCGAGGTGGTTGGTGTCTTCGGGAAAGTCAGGGAGGCTTTGGTGTAGCGGGACGGCGACGAGGCGGTGGCGGGGCCTACGGGAAGAAGACAAGGTAGTGGCGACGATGCAGGCCCGACCCGGGCCAATCCGGCCTCATAGACGATGTAGGCGACTTAGTGGGACACGGAGGAGCTCCTGGACTAGACGGTGGGGCATGGGGCGGCCGATGGCCGCGGGCTTCAGTGCGGGACGACCATGGGCGTGCGGTTCCGGGCGCGGGCACCGAAGGGAGAGGGAGCGAGAGGAGAGTGGATCTGGGCAAGGTGGAGGGGAGGAGCCCGAGGGGTCGAGGTGGGGGCATCCTTATCCCTGCGGCGGCGGTGTCGGCGAGGTGGTCGGGCGGCGACCGCTCCCTGTAGCGACGCAGGACGGGGGAGCAGTGCACGGGTGGGGAAGAAGGAGAAGGTGGGCTGCCCCAGTTCGGTGGCCAGGCCCAGAGGGTTTGGCCCCGGGGCAAGGGGCCCTTGTTCCTTTTCTTTTTGTTGTTGTTTGACTTTCACTTTCTTTCTCATTTTTTTTAAGTTTTGTTTTATGTTATTTATATTAATTTATAGTGTTATAAAATATAAAACTAACACCTAAATTAGAAATTTACATTAGTACACTGCCACACTGAGTTTCAGGTTTTAAAATAAAATATGTTAGTATTTTATTAATTGTAAAAGGCAATTAATTAATTGTTTTGCTGCTGTCTTGTTTATTTTAGAATAGTTCAACACTTTATAAAATATTGGTTCTCCACCATTGTCGGTGTACTAAGATAGGGGTACCTTGTACCCCAACTTGTGCACGGGCAGTAGCAGCTCCCCGCGGCAGGGTTTACCACGTGCTCGCCGGAAACCTTTCTGGTCCCTATAAAGCCATTCAAAAACAAAGTATACAAGACAGAAGATCAAGGCCCCGGCAAGTGGAGCTTGCCGGGAAGGCCGTCCCAGGCTCAAGATTATTACATTAACAGAAGACCCTGGCAGGAGGAGCTTGCCAGGAAGACCAGAAGACTGCATCTTAGAAGACATGCCTCGGCGCACCCTGCGCCCCGGTAGGACCCGGGGAGTGACAAGCTCCCGGGCCCGGCAAGATCAAGACCCCGGCAAGGTGCTTGCCGGGGGAAGCCTGCGCTGTGTGCCCACGCTCCAGCTCATCGGCCCACGCGTCGCCCTGGGGCCCTTCCAGGGACGCGTGGCGGATGGCTGTGCAGCCTGGGGGACACGGTGGCACGCCACGGTGACGAGGCTACCACCGTGGCGAACGGAGACGCATGGACGGGCGCTTTTGGGGTCGACGGTGACGGGCATTTAATGCTCTTGTCCCCCACTGTCTATGTTAGGTAAAGACCACTGTTCATCTACTGTTCATGCACCGTTCCCGCACTGTTACAACTACCACCAAAGTTACATTTTTACCCTCCTCTACGTTGACACCTGTCGGTGACCCCTTGAGCTATAAAAGGAGGCCCATGCACAACGTAGAGGGGGTTCGGAACTTAGATAGCTCTCTTGCTTGGTGTAGCTAGCTCTTCAAGCTCCCAAGCTCACAAACTCAATACAAACCAAGCAGGAGTAGGGTTTTACGCGTCCGCGCGGCCCGAACCTGGGTAAACTGCCCGTGTGTGCTCCTCGATCCGCTCTTCGTGCTCCCTCCGCTCCCTTACCGCAACGTACAAGGGGCTCCGGTCCCATAGGTGCTCGTGGTGGACAGTTTCCCCCGACATCTTTGGCGCGCCAGGTAGGGGGCGTCGAGGTTGTACGAACCTGATCCAGCGCTCACGCGGGCGCAATCTTCATCAACCTCTCCAGTTTCATCAACTTCACCAGCTGCAACGACATGGCCCCGAAGAAGAAGGCTTCGGAGGTCGCGGGCCCGTCTGCGTCGATTCCCCCGCCACCAGAACCAATGGTGGGTGGAGGAGACGCCGGCGGAAGGGTGGTCGCCGGCGAGGAAACTCACGGCACCGCCAAGTCCAAGGACAAGGCGGACGACCGGGCAAACTCCAAGGCCTCGGTCTCCGTAGACGCGCCACGTCCATCTCAGCAGACGACAGGCCAGCAGCGCCGTGGTACAGGAGGTACCATTCGCTTGCTGGGCCAAGGACAAGCCGGAGGCTCGCGGGATGCTCAAGGCCATCGTCCTGGCACGAGCAAGGCGCGGTCGCCGGGGCGAGCGACTGCTCCTTCTAACCCTGTTAGAAGTCCGAGCATATCTCGCTCCTCGCACCGCTCGCCGCCGCTCCCCTCCTCTCCAGCAGAAGCTCTCGCAAGAGCGCAACAGCTCCTCGACTTCCCTCCAGCGGCAGACAAGGCCGAGGGCTGGAGGGCGACGGTCCAAAGCCTGATCGCCTTCGCCAACAACGACACACCGCAGCAGCCGGCGACATCGCGGCCACGGCAAGTCGAACAGACGAAGGCCGACGGCGACAAGACCGTCGGGGGTGCAACCACCGTGCACTCCCCGCCGCGGAAGCAGAAGACGCCTCCCCGCCGGATCAACATCGACGACGACTCCACGGCATCGTCGGATCCGCGGGCTCGTCGGGACCAGCGCCAAGTCCTTGACGATCGGCGGCAAGAAGACGCTCGGACGACAATCGAGCACCGACGAGAAGCCCGGCGACAATCAGATCAGCGTGCTGGGACCGCTGTCGACGCGCACGCGCCCGGTGAGCCAGGCGACTTGCCGTACGCGGCAGGTTGCCCTGCGTTCACCCGTGAGCTGCGGCGCGTCCAGTGGCCCAGCATGAAAAATTTCAAGCCCGACGTACCCGACAAGTACGACGGCAAGACGCACCCCTCGGAGTTCCTCAGCATCTACACCATCGCGGTGCAGGCTGCCGGGGGACGCGACGAGAAGATATTGGCCAACTACTTCCCGCTGGTGCTTAAGCCAAACGTCCGTTCTTGGCTTATGCACTTGCCGGAAGGCTCCATTTCTTCGTGGGCAGATTTGTGCCACCAATTCGTTGGCGCCTTCACGGGCGGCCACAAACCCCACGGCCAGGAGAGTGATCTCCACATCTTGGCCCAGAAGGAAGGAGAACCCCTGCGCAAGTACATCCAACGATTCAGCCGCGTGCAGCACAACATTCCCGACGTCCACCCCGCCGCGGTTATCAGCGCGTTCCACCAGAACGTGCGTAACCGTCGCATGCGGGAAGAGATGGCCATGACTAAGATACGGGATGTCAGCGAGCTCTACGCTCTGGCTGACAAGTGCGCGCGCGCCGAAGAGGGGAGGAGACTGCCTGGAGAGGATGCTGGCGCAGGGGGAAGCGACAGCGAGGATGCCGCCCCGGCAAAGAAGAGCCGGCGGCGGAACAATAGAAAGAAGAAGAGCAAGGAAGTGCTAGTCGTCGAGCAGTCCGGCAAGGAGGCTCCCGCCAAGAAGGCACAGGCTGGCGGCTCCGGCAAGGAGCCTGCCCCTGTGGCGGCAGCCGACAAGCCGGACGGCTCCGACAAGCAATATTGCAAGATACACCGCACCAAGGGCCACGACCTTTCGAACTGCAAACGAGTCGAGTACCTCGTAGAACAGCAGAAAGCTGAATACGAGCGGCGTGACAAGGAGAAGGCCCAAGGTGGCGGAGGAGAGCCAAGCAAGAAGCGGCCATTCAATGGCCGGGGAGGACGCCGCGGCAAGGCCAAGCAGCGGCAAGGTGATCGACCTCCCCGGGGCCACGACAAGGATGAGGAAGAAGACGACGACGACGACATGGAGGAAGGTGATAACAGCGAGCATGAGTTCTAGAAGGCCACAGAAGTTCTGTGTGTCGATGGAGGCGCCTCTCTGCACACTTCCCACCGCCAACTCAAGCAGTGGGTGCGGGAAGTAAACGCAGCTGAGCCGCCCGTTGAGTCACGCAGGCTCCTGAAGCGGTCCAGCACGCCCATCATTTTTGATCTTGACGATCACCCTGACCGCACAACTGCGGTCGGGTGCTTGCCGATGTTGGTCTCACCCACCATCCGCAACCTCAAGGTCACCAAAATGTTGGTTGACGGTGGGGCCGGCCTGAACTTGATCTCCTCGGCTGTGATCAAGAAACTCCAGATCCCAGACGGCGAGCTCGAAGAAACCGGTTCGTTCCAAGGAATAAACCCGGGGAGGAGCAAGCCAAAGGGGAAGATTACTCTGCCAGTAACCTTTGGCGGGGAGCTCAACTTCAGGACGGAGACGATAACCTTCGATGTTGCCGATATCCCATTGCCATACAATGGGATACTTGGACGTCCTTCCCTCGCCAAGTTCATGGCAGCTTCCCACTACGCCTACAATGTACTCAAGATGTCGGGGCCGATAAGCGCCATCTCTGTCCCTGGCGACAAGAAGGACGCGCTTATCTGCGCCGACAAGATATACCGGGATGCGGCAGCCGCAGCGGAGAGCAACACACTTGCCGCTGAAGCTCCCGGGGGGAAGACCAAGACCAAGTCCGGCAAGTGCTCTGGGGCCCACTCCGGCAAACGCACCTCTTCGGAGTGCTGCGCTGCCGTCGAGGACGTTCCATCGAGCTCCACCCGCAAGTGCAAAAAGGGGATGGCCGCTCCACCGGCAACCAAGAAGGTGTCCGCCAAGGAGGACGGCACTGGTGGTACCTTCACCATCAGTGCTACACTTGATAGCAAATAGGAAAGCGCGCTCTTTGCCTTCCTGCGGGCGAATGTCGATGTGTTTGCATGGCAACCATCTGACATCCCCGGCGTTCCCAGGAAGGTAATTGAGCACAAGCTTGCTGTTTGTCCTCATGCGCAGCCCGTCAAGCAGAAGGTCAGGAAGCAAGCCGTGGAGCGCCAACAATTCATCGCCGAAGAAATCAAGAAGCTAGAAGCAGCAGGCCTGGTTAGAGGCGTGATCCATCCCACGTGGTTAGCAAATCCAGTTGTCGTGCGTAAGGCCAACGGGAAGTGGAGACTGTGTATAGACTTCACTGATGTGAATAAAGCATGTCCCAAGGATCCATTTCCCTTGCCGCGCATTGACCAGATTGTTGACTCCACCGCTGGATGTGAGTTGCTTTCCTTCCTTGATGCATATTCAGGATACCACCAGATTTTCATGGCCAAGGAAGATGAAGAGAAGACTGCATTCATTACACCATGCGGCACGTATTGCTTCATACGCATGCCCTTTGGACTGAAGAATGCAGGCTCAACATTTGGAAGGGTGGTGCACACTGCTTTTGAGCCACAGATACACAGAAATGTGGAAGCCTACATGGATGACATAGTGGTCAAGAGCAAGAGCAAAGACACCCTGATCCTAGACTTGGAAGAAACATTTGCAAATCTGCGCAAGATCCAACTCAAGTTGAACCCCGAGAAGTGCGTCTTCGGAGCCCCTCCGGCAAGCTTCTCGGGTTCTTCGTGTCCCAGAGGGGGATTGAAGCCAATCCCGACAAGATAAAAGCCATCGAGCAGATCGAAGCCCCGAAGCGCGTCAAGGACGTAAGGAGACTTGCAGGTTGTGTGGCTGCCCTCAGTAGGTTCATTTCAAAGTCTGCAGAACGCGCCCTGCCTTTCTTCAAAATCTTGAAGAAGGCAGGTCCTATGAAATGGACTCCGGAAGCGGAGGCAGCGCTGCAGGACTTGAAAGGATACCTATCCTCCACTCCAATACTTGTCGCACCTAGGTCACAAGAGAAGTTGCTGCTGTACTTAGCAGCGACCAATCAAGTGGTTAGTGCTGCGTTGGTAGCGGAGAGGGAGGCAGATGAGGAATCTACACCACCGGCAAGCGAATCCAGCGACAAGCAGGGGGCTTCCCCGACAAGCTCTGGCCCCGACAAAGACAACTCTGCGTAGGAGCAAGGAGAAGTGCGAAGGAAGATGGTGCAGCGCCCAGTGTATTTTGTAAGTTCCCTCTTGCAGGGAGCTAGATCAAGATACTCTGGGGTGCAGAAGTTGCTTTTCGGTCTCCTCATGGCCTCGAGAAAGCTGCGCCATTACTTCCAAGCACACGAAATAACAGTGGTCACTCGCTTTCCGTTGAAGAGGATATTGCAGAATCCAGAAGCAACAGGCAGGATCGTCGAGTGAGCATTGGAGCTGTCAAGCTTTGGTCTCAAGTTTGAGAGTACTTCAACCATACAGAGCAGAGCTTTGGCGGAGTTCATAGCTGAATGGACCCCAACACCAGATGAAGAAGTTCCAGAGACAAGCGTCCCCGTACAAGAAGCAAACAGTGAATGGATAATGTACTTTGATGGAGCCTTTTCGCTGCAAGGCGCCGGTGCCGGCGTGGTACTCATAGCGCCCACCGGAGAGCACCTCAAGTATGTTATCCAGATGCACTTTCCCAAGGAACAAGCGACAAACAATACTGCTGAGTATGAAGGTCTGCTTGCCGGCCTCAGAATTGCGGCCGAACTTGGGATCAAGAAGTTGATTGTGCGGGGAGATTCGCAGTTGGTGGTCCGACAAGTGAACAAGAGTTACCAGAGCCCTTTGATGGAAGCTTATGTAGATGAAGTGAGGAAGCTTGAAGAGCACTTTGAAGGTCTGCAAATGGAGCACGTCCCGAGAGCTCAGAATGATATTGCAGATGGCCTTTCAAAGTGTGCTGCAATGAAGTTACCTGTGGAACCAGGGACCTTCCTGCTCAAGCTGACTCAGCCATCCGTTACACCATCAATTGGGCAGCACAAGAAGAGAAAGTTGGTCTCCGGCGACTACTTGCCGGCGGATCTCCTCGAGGCCGCCGCCAAGGTCCCCAAGATCAACAATCAGAACGCTGAGGAACAGTTTGCTCCTGCAGATCTAAGGGTCTGTACAGTTGAAGCAAGCGTTCCCGACAAGCCTTGCCCCGGCAGGCTTGCCGGGGGACCATCAGCTCCGGCGGAACCAGAGGTTCTTGCCGTAGAAGCTGGGGTTCCCGCAGCGGCCCTCATGCCTTTAGTCCTTGCCGTTGAGCCCCGGGCTCCGGCATGGGCACAGCAGATCGTCCGTTTTCTGCAAACTGGAGAACTTCCCGACGACCCAGAAGAGATAGAGAAAATAACCAGGCAGTCAAGTATGTACCAGTTCGTGGACAATGAACTGTACAGAAGAAGGCTCAATGGTGTCAGGTTGAAGTGCATTTCCAGAGAAGATGGACAGAAGCTGTTGGCAGAAATACATGGAGGCATATGCAGCCACCACATTGGCGCAAGGGCACTTGTCGGGAAGGCATTGCGGCAAGGGTTCTTTTGGCAAGAAGCCCTCCAGGATGCAACTGCACAAGTAACCAAGTGTGAAGCGTGCCAGTTCCATGCCAAGCAAATTCATCAGCCAGCTCAAGCTCTCCAGACGATCCCTTTGTCCTGGCCCTTCTCGGTCTGGGGGCTCGATATCCTTGGCCGCTTCCCCCGTGTTGTCGGGGGCTTTGAGTACTTGTACGTCGCAATCGACAAGTTCACAAAGTGGCCAGAAGTGGAACCAGTGAGAAAGGTGACAGCACAGTCAGCAGTCAGGTTCTTCAGGTCAATTGTTTGCCGTTTCGGAATCCCTAACAGGATCATCACCGACAACGGCACGCAGTTTACAAGTCGCACCTTCATGCAGTACGTCCAAGATCTTGGCGCCAAGGTCTGTTTCGCTTCTGTTGCTCACCCGAGGAGCAATGGTCAAGCGGAAAGGGCCAATGCTGAAGTGTTGCGCGGACTCAAGACAAGAACCTTCGACAGGCTGCGCAAGTGCGGAAGAAACTGGATAGAGGAGTTGCCGGCGGCTCTTTGGTCAATCAGAACGACACCAAGTCGAGCCACCGGACAGACACCCTTTGCTCTTGTCTATGGAGCAGAGGCAGTTCTCCCCACGGAACTCGTATACGGATCTCCTCGAATGCTCGCTTATGATGAGCTCGAGCAAGAGCAATTGCGTCAAGATGATGCATTGCTCCTCGAGGAGGAACGTCTCCAGGCTGCTGTACGAGCTGCTCGATACCAGCAAGCCTTGCGTCGCTATCATAGCCGCAAGGTTAAGGCCAGGAGTCTCGAGGAAGGCGACCTTGTTCTTCGGCGAGTTCAGTCCGCCAAGAATTCCAACAAGTTGACGCCGAAGTGGGAAGGCCCTTATCGGGTGAGACAAGTCACAAGGCCCGGCGCTGTCCGCCTTGAGACCGAAGAAGGCTTACCGGTGAGCAACTCCTGGAACATAGAGCATCTTCGCAAGTTTCACCCATAAGGCGCGGTTGCCGTGATCCGCTCCGGCAACCACCTTTTGTACGAGTCTTGCCGCTGTCGCATGTAAACCTTTGTACAAAGCCGGGCACAGATCCCGTGCATCAGTAAAGCTTTTATATTTCACACTATTTGCAGTTTCCATGCTTTTCTTCGTTATTTGCATGCATTGTTTGGCATCTTGTGCAACACACATACCCGGTAAGCGTTAGCACGCCGAGAGGCCCTATACTTGTTTTCCCTCTTCTTTTTCTTTCCCTCTTAAGCAGAAGGAATGTTCCTCGCGCACAAGTTTGCCGGGGGGAAGGAGCTGGAGGATGAACCAAGTGTTGTTCAAGGAAGGGAAGCTTGCCGGAGAACGAACAGATTATGAAAGCTAAGTTACCAGAATTTGAGTAGTTCAAATTTTTAAATTTTAGTTATCTTCCTTGAACAACCACACTTTGTATGGTAAACCTGTGCGCGGAGGAACCTACCCGTGGCTAGCCGCACCCTTACTTTGTTTTCGAGTACGCTCAACGACTTAAGTGAGCTGCGACAAGTGTCGCGCCCTTGCTTCGTTTTCGAGTTCGCTCAGCAAACTAAGTGCGTTGCGACTAGCTGCGGCAAGGTTACTTGCCGGTAAAGCCTTTGCCAGCAGGCTGCTCAGAGTCCAGCACTCAGCGCTCGCGGCAAGGGCCCCTTGCCGGCAAGTTTCCTAAAAGCGTAGGGTAAAAAGCATACAAAGTAAAGGACCAAAGCAAGGGAGATAACACAACATTGATTGATCAAAATAAGGTAATATATTACAGAGATAACTTGTCGCAATGACTAATAGATTCATGTTCATGGCACACTTTGCAGCAGCAAAGGAAATAGAAAGAAAGAGGCCTAATCTATGCGGTCGCCTTCACGCCTGGAGATCTTGTTCACCTTGGCGACGATGTGGGCGACCTGCGCCTTCAGCGCCTCCAGATCTGCGTCGTCCGGCAAGCTGCGGAGGACGTTGACAAGATTAATGCCAGGGTTGCGGTAGACGATCTTCGTCAAGACGTGCTCCAAGGTGCCCGCGCAGAGCTGACACGACTCCTCGGCCGGCTGCGCGGGGAGCTTCTCCTGCAGCCGTGCAAGCGCCGGCGCGATTCCCCTAAAGAAAAGACTTAATTTGGCGCTGTGGGGAAGATTCTGGTCTGGAGAGTACACAAGGTGCTCCACCCTCAGCGCCATCAGTTCCTTGTCGATATTAGCAGCAGAAGCGACCAAGTCGTCAGTCCATTGTTCCACCGCCCGGCTGAAGTTGTTCGCTGAGGTGGCGGCGCTCTCCACCAGGCCTCGTTCCTTGCAGAGCTCGTCCTTCAGCTTCGTCTCACGATCCCGGGCGGCGTCCAACGAATCAGTTAAAGTGGAGACCTTCAACTCCAAGTCAGCAATTGAATCCTTGGCGGCTTTGAGCTCGTTGCCCTTCTTGGAGAGACGTACCTGAAGGTCAGAGTTGGTGTGGGCGTCTTTTTCCCGCTCCACGTTGAGCGCGGTGATTCTGTCCGCACTCGCCTTCAGGTACTGCTCCAGCTGCGCCACCTTGACCTCAAGATCTTTCTTGGCGGTTTCCGCGGTGGTGGCGGCAGCTTTCGCCTCCTTTAGGGCCCCGCCAAGGGCCTGCTCCCGGGCGGTGAGGTCGTCCTCGTGGGCGTCGAGGTCGACCTTCCGCTGGTTGAGCGCTCCTTCTCGCGGGGACAGCTCTTCACTAACCAGTCGCTGCTGCTCCTCGACCTCAGCCTTCTCCAGGAGGAACTCTTGCTGCTCTCCGGCAAGCCTTTCACGCTCCTCCGCCAAGTCGCGGAGGGCCGCCTGGTTGGCGGCGCGGAGCTCCGCGGCGCGCTTCTCCAAATCTGCTCCAGCCTTGGCGGTGAGGGCTTCCCGGGACTCCAGTTTCGCCTGCCTGGCCCGGTAAAGGGCCAGGAGCTGGCGATGAAGCTTCTCCTCTTCGGGCTTGTCGCTCCCGCCAGGCGCTTCAACAATCTTCAACCCCGCGGAGGCGAGGACCTCTCCATCAAAGGTCTCTCCCTCCACGGGGGCTCGCGACGAGGACCCCCAAGGGACTTGTATGAAGACCCCGTTGGGAGCCTCAAGGTAGACGCCTAGCTGCTCCTTGGCGGCGGAGGGGTCGGCGGCCGGTGCAGCGCTCGACACTCCTGCTGCCTCCGGGCCAGCAGTGTGGTCGCCGTCCCCCTCCCCAGCCGCGGCGTCTGCGGCCGGGGCAGTCTCCTCAGCGGCAGGCTCGTCGGCCCCTGCCATGCCCTCAGTGGCAGTGGCGTTGCCACCGTCGCCTTGCACGCCTTCCTCGCCGGCGGTCTTAGTCTCCATCCGCTCCGGCGCAGGAGGATCTAGCAGAAGAAAAAGAAAAGAAAAGATCAAGCAAATATCCAAAAAGACAAGTCCAAGAAGAAGAAGCTACAAGACTCACCCTCGCGGACTTCTTCGACGACAGGCTCCCTCGCCGGGGAGTCCTCCCTTGGCGGTGGAGCGGTGGCCCCTGCTGGCGGAGGGCCACCCGCGCCCTCCCTTGGCGGGGTGGCCACCCTTGTCGGGCTGCTCGCCCTTGGCGGGATGCCCGTCCTTGGCGGAGCGCTCTCCCTCGCCGGGGAGCTCGCCCTTGGCGGGGAGGGTGGAACCTGCGGCTCATCGAGAGTAGTCTCCGGGCGCTCCTGCGGCTGCAGCTCCACTTCTGCACAAGACCAACAAGACAACAAGATGTTAGTACAAGCCGAAACCTCAAGCGCGCCCGACGAACAAAAAATCCAAAACCCAGACTTACGCTGGGGGTTGCGATGGGGGCTGCTCCTCGGAGCAGCGGGTTGATCCGGCAAGTTCGTCGCCGGTGCGTCCCCTGTCGCCGCGACGGGCGAGTCGTCTTCGACCTCAACCACGGGGATCTTGGCCCTCTTCACCAGCCGCTGGGTCAAGGTCCTGCAAGCAAAGCAAGAACAAGATCAGAATCATCTAAGAAAGAATCAAGACAGAATCGAAGAAGTTACAAATTACAAATACTTACTCCTCTTCCTCGTCGTCGTCGGAGCTGAGGGCGGAGAAATCGAACTCCACCTGAGTTGCTCCCGCGCGAGGGGCAGGGGGAGAAGGCTCCCTCGGGCGCTTGGCAGTCTCCGGGGCTGGGGGCTGCGAAGACCCAGCCTCCGTTGGCGCCGAGGCCCGAGGAGCAGACGGAGCGGCCGCTTCGCTCCGGGAGGATCCTCCTCCGCTTGGCGCTGGTGCGCGGGGCGCCCCTGTCACGGTTTGGCTCGCCCTGGTGGCGCGTGTCGCCCGGCGAGTAGGCTGCTGATGTGGCGCCTGCGTCCTCGTCGCTGTAGCCGCCTTGCGGAGGCGCTTCAGCGGTGCTTGCTTAGGACTCGCCGGAGGTGGGGAGTTTTTCGAAGACGAGGAGGCGTCGTCGTCGAGCCCCAGTGATCCGCCGGTGTCTTCGTCGGCCTCGACGTCCTCCTCCTCCCCGGCGGGCCCGCTGGATCCAGCATCATGTCCAGCGGCCCCGCTCCCTCCGGCGGCTCCGCTCCCTCCGGCACCTCTGCTCCCTCCGGCAACCTCGCCTCCTGCGGCGGCCTCGCTCACAATCCCGGGAATCCCGGCATGCCTCAGGGAAGGAACCCCGGCAAGCTCGTCGGGCGGAAGCTTGAGCAGCCTGCGGATCTCTGCCTCCTCTGCTTGGCACGCCTCATCCGTGGCCTGCGCCTCGTCCAAGGTGTATCCGAAGTCTCCCGCCGCTGCGGCTGCGGCGGCCTCTTCAATCCGGGAAGCGATATAGGCTATATCCCGCTCCGTGGTGGCCCGGGTGAGACCCTTGTTCTCCTCGGTGTTCTTCGGCACCTCGACCAAGTTGTCGAAGAAGCTCGGTATCGCGTCCGGCGGAGGCTCTATCCAGGTGGGGTCGACGCCGTGGGAGTCACACGCGGGCATCATCGCGCGCAAGGAGTCTCGGGCAGTGCTGTTGCACAGCGGCACCACTCCCCGGGGAGATCTAAACCACTCCGGATGGGCCGGGTCGTGCTTGAAGAGCTCCCGGACCATCCCCTTCAGCTCCAAAGCCGTGAAGTTGAAGTTCAATCCCGGGCGCAGCCTCATAATATCCACCGCATTGCCAAACTCCCATGCTGGCCTTTTCCTCTCCTGTAAAGGGGCAATGCGGTGGCAGAGGAAATCTGCCCCTACCTCTCCAATGGTCAATTTGGCTACCCGGAGGCGAAGTATCCTGATAAGGGCGATGTTGAGCTTGCCGTCCTCCGGGGCCAACTCGCTCCAGTCTCTGCCGCGCACTATGGCTGTTGTGCGCGGCGCAGTAAAAGGCTCCGGCTGGTCCTCCACTACCCAACACCAATCTGCGCGCCATTCTTCCCACTTGCCGCGGAGTTCTCCTTTCAGATATGAGTCCTTCTTATTCAACCGGAAGATCCAGGAGATACCGCCGGAGAGGGGAGCGCCAGCCTCTACTCTAGGCATAAAGAAATGGCGAAAGAGCGCTACGTTTGGATGGATCCCCACATAGTTTTCGCACAGATGTGCGAAAACCGCCATCGTAAGGATGGCGTTGGGGGTGAAGTCTAGGAGGTGGAGGCCGTATGTGTTCATAATATCACAGAAAAACTCTGAGTACGGAGGGCACAATCCACAATGGAAGAAGACAGCGAAGAAGAAATACCCGCCGGGAAACAGATCTCTGGCGACGGCGGGGTAGGTTCTAGTGCGGGGATGAGCTTTGGTCTCCCCGGACCAGAAGAGGTAGTACTTGTTCCACAGCTCCCTCGCGCTGAGCCGCGGCGCGAAGACCACATTCCTCTTCCGCAGGGCGGCAAGCTTCGCCGCCTGCTCGGACTTCTCATAATGCGGATCGGCGTTCCACTTCAATGCTTCGGCGCAGGGCGGTAACCTTCCGATGGGTTCGACGTTCAGCTTCTTCAAGAATGCGGATCGGATGCTCTTTGTAAGTGAGATCATCTTGAACTTCAATCAATTCCGGATCCACTTCACGTTCCGGATCCTTGAAGCAACGACGAAGTTGCGACACGTGGAAGACGTCATGAACGTGAGAGAACTGAGGTGGTAACTCCAGTTGATAAGCCACCAGTCCACGACGGGCAAGAATGCGGAAGGGACCAATGTAGCGCGGAGCTAGCTTGCCCTTGACTCCGAACCGATGAGTGCCTCTCAAAGGGGTGACACGCAGATAAGCTTGTTCACCGGGTTGATAAGTTGAACCCTAGTGTTTCCGGTCATAGTTGCTCTTCTGGCGGGACTGGGCCGCCTTGAGATTATCCCGGACAATGCGAACCTGCTCTTCAGCTTGTTGAATAATGTCTGGACCAATGAGCGTCCGTTCCCCAGTTTCTGACCAATTCAGAGGGGTTCAGCACTTACGTCCATAAAGCACTTCGAAGGGTGCCATCTTCAAGCTGGCTTGATAACTGTTATTATAAGAGAACTTCGCATAAGGGAGAGATTCTTCCCACTTCTTGCCGAAAGAAATAACACAAGCCCGAAGCATGTCTTCAAGAATTTGATTGACTCGCTCGACTTGGCCTTGGGATTGGGGATGATAAGCAGTGCTCCAGGTAATATGAGTTCCCATTGCCTCTTGGAAACTATCCCAGAACTTCGAAGTGAAAATACTACCACGGTCTGAACTGATCTCTTTCAGAATGCCGTGGAGTGACACAATTCTGGAGATATACAAGTTTGCTAATTGACTAGCAGTGATTTTTTCCTTGACTGGCAGAAAGTGAGCAACCTTCGAGAATTGGTCGATGACGACAAAGATAGCATCATTACCTTTCTGAGACTTAGGAAGGCCAGTGACAAAGTCCATCTGAATCTTATCCCAGTTCCATTCAGGAATGGGAAGTGGTTGTAGAAGTCCAGCTGGTTTCTGATGTTCAGCTTTGACGCGACGACAAACGTCACATTCTTCGATATACCGAGCAATGTCTTGCTTCATGTTAGACCACCAGTACTTCTGACGGATGTCTAGATACATCTTAGTACTTCCCGGATGAATAGAGAGAGGGGTGTCATGTGCTTCTTTCATCACCTTCTCAGTCATAAGCTCGAAGCGGGGTACCACTATGCGATCTTTGAAGTACAAGGTCCCATCTTCAGCAAGTGAGAAATCTCTGGATTTCTCTAAGGCAAGATCCTTTTTCATTATATCAACGTGAGCATCTTTGGCTTGAGCAGACTTAATTGCTTTCAATAGAGTTGGTTCCAGGACAAGGTTATTCAGAGAACCCTGTGGAACTAGTTGAAGGTTCAGCTTGCAGAGCTCTTCATAAAGGCGGGGTTGAGCTTTATGAACCATGTGGTTACTGCAATACGACTTGCAGCTCGGGGCTTCGGCCTTGACATTAGCCTTGCCTGGGGTATAGGAAATACCCACGTCATAATCTGCTATAGCCTCCATCCATCTTTGCTGACGGAGGATCAGGTCTGGTTGAGTAAATAGATACTTCAGACTCTGATGATCGGTGAAGATCTCGCAACGATTGCCGAGAAGGTAATGTCGCCACAGCTTCAATGAATAAATAACCGCTGCAAGCTCGAGGTCATGAACTGGGTAGTTTTCTTCGTGCGAACGCACTTGACGAGAGGCATAAGCAATCACCCTGCGCTCTTGCATTAGGACACAGCCTAACCCTTGACGTGAAGCATCGCAGTATATGACGAAATCCTTCTGAGAATCCGGGGGAGCAAGCACTGGGGCAGAAGTCAGCTTGTCCTTGAGAGCCTGGAAACTTTCTTGACATTTTTCTGTCCATTCAAACTTAACGCCTTTGTGTAGCAGATTGGTCAGTGGCTTGGCGATCTTGGAGAAGTTCTCAACAAAACGACGGCAGTAGCTGGCGAGTTCGAGAAAGCTTCTGACTTGCTTGACATTCTTGGGAGGGGTCCAGTCTAGAATAGCCTGAACTCGCTCTGGGTTGACGGCAATACCATCCTTGGAGATCACATGACCAAGGTAGGTTACTTCGGGTAGCCAGAACTCACACTTAGAATACTTGGCATATAGTTGATGCTCTCGAAGCTTTTCAAGAATAAGACGAAGATGTTCAGCATGTTCTTCTTTATTCTTCGAATATACCAGGATATCATCCAGATAAACCATGACGAACTTGTCGAGGTAATCCATGAATATATAGTTCATCAGACGAGAGAATGTCGCTGGAGCATTGGTCAAACCGAAGGACATGACGGTGTACTCGTAAGAACCATAACGAGTGACAAAAGCGGTCTTTGGAATATCCTCTTCACGAACACGGATCTGGTGGTAACCCAACCTCAAGTCGAGTTTAGAGAAAACTGATAAACCAGCCAGTTGATCATACAGATCGTTGATCCGAGGAAGCGGATATTTGTTCTGAATTGTAGCTTGGTTGATAGGACGGTAGTCTTGGACCAAACGGTTCGTTCCATCCTTCTTCTTCACAAAGAGAGAAGGTGCTCCCCAAGCAGAGGAACTTGGACGAATGAATCCACTGCGAAGAGACTTGTCGATTTCCTCCTTAAGTTCAAGGAGCTCGTGAGGTGGCATCTTGTAAGGTCGTTTGGCGATAGGAACGGTGCCTGGTTTCAAGTCGATGACAAATTCAACAGCCCGTGTAGGAGGTATGCCTGGGAGTTCTTCTGGAAAGACATCTTGGAAATCGCGAACGACAGGAATCTTCTCAATGCCCTCAAGAGGTGTTGTGTTCAACGCATTCAAGGCATAAAGTCGTGCCTCGGCATTTTGAACAACTTGAGCATGGTAGCTTACTATCTCATTCGATGGATGTAGGAGATGAACGACTTTGGTGGCGCAAACGATAGAGGCAGTATGTGCTTTCAACCATTCCATTCCCAGAATAAGATCAATATTAGAAGACTCCAATATAATGGGAGAAACATGGAATTCGAACCCTTCAATTTCAACGGGGACGTCGCGACCAATCATTATGGTTCGACACTGACCTGCAGGGGTGCGTACCACTATCGGAGTGTTCATGGGCTCTCATCGAATGTCGTGTGCGTAAGCAAAATTTTCTGACATGAATGAATGTGATGCTCCTGAATCGAATAACACAGAAGCCGGTATTGAGTTCACAAGAAGAGTACCCATCACAGCAGCAGGCTGGTCTTGAGCTTCATTCAGATCAACGTGGTTAGCCTGACTACGACCATAAGGTCTGGCATTTTTATTGCGGGGCTGATTGTTACCACGACCAGCAGGAGGAAGAACAAGTTGATTCTGATTCTGAGGACAGTTCCTAGAACGGTGACCCGGAAGGCCACACTTGAAGCATAGACCATCCTTGGGGTTGGAAGCAGGTGCTCGGGGCGGTGCAGTCTGAAGAGGCTGCCTCGGCGGTGGGGAAGGCAGACGTGGTGCAATATAGGATTGTCTTGGTGCAGGTGCAGTTGGACGATACATACTGTGGGGGGTCCAAATCCGACGCTTCTATGCGAACGGGCCCGAAGATGAGCCAGCGTCACGGCTGCGCCTGAGGGATCCCTGGTGTTCGTGAAGACCAGTCTCAACCTGAATAGCCTTGTTCACCAAGGTGGCGAAGTCGACAAAGTCATGAGCGAGAAGTGCTAGCTTGATATAAGGGTGAAGTCCATCACGAAACTTTTCTTGCATGCGAGCATCAGTAGCAATGTCTTCTTCAGCGTAGCGGGACAAGTCTAAGAATTCCCGCTGATAAGCATCTACAGACTTGCTGCCTTGGATGAGGTTGCGGAAGTCTCGCTACTTCCTGTCCATGATTCCCTGAGGAATGAAGCGGGCACGGAAGGCGGCTTGGCAATCCGGCCAAGTGATGACCGTTCCAGCAGGTAGGGTATGCCTGTGGCTGTCCCACCATTGAGCAGCGGGGCCCTTCAGATAGTATGCCGCGAAGGTGACATAGTTGACAGGGGCTACATGAGCATACTCTAGCTCGAAAGCGATGTCACGGAGCCAGTCATCAGCATCCAGTGGTTGAGTTGAGCTACGGTAGACGACAGGGTTGAGTTGCACAAAGTCTTGCAGAGTTACTGGGGCTGGCTGATGATTCATATTTGGGCAAGGAAACTGGGCCATCACTCCTTCCATGAACTGGCGATTCAGCTCAAACTGTTGCATCATTCCTGCCATGAATTCGGGCGGTGGTGGAGCGTTGCCACCACGGCCACGACCACCTGGTCTAACCATCCTGCTAACATGTAACAGGGGTAGTTCAGCATTGAGCATTTGCAAAGACAAAGAATTATTCATTATCTAACATGTAGAATGAACGAGGTTCGACGGATACCACATAGTAGTCGGCAAGATAGAATGGGGTACTTATTCAAAATACTAACCTAAGGGATAACTATGGCTTATCCAACTTTGGGGTGAATGTGGTCACGGGATCCTAATGTTAGAGTTAGTAAATTCGTTTAACCCGAATAGAAGAGAGTTCAGAGTCCCAGAGTAAAGACGAGGAATAAAAGATCCTAATACCACCCAATTGGCGACGTGGTCCCATAAGCCACACAGCCATGTTAGTAAAACGGTTTTTCAAAGACTAGAGTCAACTTCGGCCAAGGAGTTGGAAAGGGGGTTCCTACAGGCAGTCGGCTTTGATACCAACTTGTGACGCCCCTGATTTGACCGTACACTAATCATGCATGTAAATGTGTACGACCAAGATCAAGGACTCACTTGAAGATATCACAACACAACTCTAGACACAAATTAAAATAATACAAGCTTTATATTACAAGCCAGGGGCCTCGAGGGCTCGAATACATAAACTCGAATACACAAGAGTCAGCGAAAGCAATAATATCTAAGTACAGACATAAGTTAAACCAGTTTTCCTTAAGAAGGCTAGCATAAAGCATCAACGATCGAAAAGGCAAGGCCTCCTGCCTGGGACCTCCTAACTACTCCTGGTCGTCGGCGGTCTTCACGTAGTAGTAGCCTTTGTCGGGGTAGTAGCCGTCGTCAAGTGTGGCGTCTGGATCCTGGACTCCACCATCTGGTTGCATCAACCAGCAAGAAGAAAGAAGGGGGAAAATGGGGAGCAAAGCAACCGTGAGTACTCATCCAAAGTACTCGCAAGCAAGGATCTACACTACATATGCATCGGTATCAACGAAAAGGGTAGAATGTGTGGACTAAGCTGCAGAATGCCAGAATAAGAGGGGGAGAAGCTAGTCCTATCAAAGACTAGCATCTTCTGGAAACCACCGTCTTGCAGCAAGAGGGGGAAGTAGAGTAGTGTAGCATAAGTCATATATATGTTGTTGTTCCAATGCTCCGGGATCCTTTCTCGACTCCCGAAGCAACATATCCAAACAATGCCTCAGCATCCAGTTCTAGTTGTAGCGATCGGGATAAAACTCCAAGTGTCCGTTACCGTAGGACAAGCTATCGATAGATGTTTTCTTCCCTGCAGGGGTGCACCAACTTACCCAACACGCTTGCTTAACTCTGGCCAGACACACGATCAGGTCATGCCCGCCCTCGGCCAAACAATACGCCGCAACTCGACCTAGGCTTAATAGAGAGGTCATGCATGCCGGACTAAACCCTATGTCCCCAGGGGTCATGGGCCAATCGCCTCGGGAACTCCTGAACGTTGCGTGGGCGGCCGGTGAGCAGACATGGGCAACCTCCTTAAAAAGGTAGGTGCTTACGCAGTCCAACCCGGCGCGCGCCGCTCAGTCGCAATGACGTCAGTTAAGCTTCGGCTGATGCATACGATGCAGAACGCCCATACTATGCCCACGTGATGGTTAGTGCTATCAGGCCAGAGGCCCCTTGGATCAAATATCCAAACCGTTTAGTGTCTTGGGGACGTGCGGTAACGAGCAGAGACTCACGATAATGTGACCCCATCGCCCCGTCTCGAGAACTTGCGGCAAGAGCGAGTGCCCGGCCACGCCTCGTATTTATCTCGCGGGCACCTTCCAGGTCAACCCGACTACACATCACTCACAATTAAGCTCACGCGGGTACCCCTCTGGGTTGACCCGTCTTTAGTAACCAGGTTCAGGGTAAAGTCATAGTAACCATAGTAACTGTGTGTCCGACACCAAAGGAAAACATGAGGAAATCACCCTCGATGGAATTCCACCTGATGTTTATCGTCAAGGTGAACGAAAAAGGAGTCACCCTCGAGGTCCACTCTTGAGGAGTCGCATGGCAGTGTCGTTATCGGGAGTGGAGAAAGAGGAATCACCCTCGATGACCACAACCGATGAACTAACCTACAAGGTTAACATCAGAAGTGCTGATCAGGTCTCACCCTCGGCACTCGATAGTAACCCAGTAGTGTCGAGCAACTAAGGGGAAAGTGATGTGCGGTGCCGGGTCCTGGTCTTCGATCCCGTTGATCGGGTCTTCTGATAATCCAGCGGGGCAGTCGGGACAAGGTAGGGGGTCACTGGTGGATCTCTAACCAGCCTATACTAAGCAGTTTAGTATAAACATGTAAGGTATGAAAGCAGTATCAATAACAGGCTATGCATCAGAATAGGATCATACAAAAAGCAGTAGCAGTTCTAATGCAAGCATAAGAGAGAAGAGAAATGGGCGATATCGGAATGATCAAAGGGGGTTGGCTTGCCTGGTTGCTCTGGCAAGAAGTAGGGGTCGTCAACACCGTAGTCGATCACCGGGGCATCATCGGTCTCGGGGTCTACCGGAGAGAAGAGGGGGAAGAAATAGTAAATATAAAGCAAACAGTTGCAACAGAGAAGCACGACAAGTCAGCACGCAGTGCTAGGGTGCTCTAACGCAGTGATACACGGTACCGGCGAAGGGGGATAACACTCGGGAAAGTATCCCCGGCGTTTCGTGTTTTCGGTCAGATGAATCGGAGGGGGAAAGTTGCAGGTTCACTATGCTAGGGACGTGTGGCGGATGAACGGACCTCGTATTCAGATTTGTCTCGTCGTTCTGAGCGATTTTCATATATAAAACTTTTTCATCCGAGTTACAGATTATTTTATATGAATTTCTAAAGTTTTAAATATTTTTAGGAATTTATTTAATTAACTTAAACCAACATTATCCAAAATAGTAAGTGATGACGTCAGCATGATGTCAGGGTGATGTCAGCGGGGTCAACAGTCAACTTTGACTGGTTGACTGGTCAAAGGGGCAGTGGGGCCCACTGTCATAGACTAACTTAATTAGTCAGGTTTAATTAGACTAATGTGTAATTAGTTTAATTAAACATAATTAATTAGGATTAATTATCAGGATTAATAAAATTAATTATTAATTAAGTAATTAACTTTTTATTTTATTATAATTATTTTTTAAAAAAACTTTTTTTAACCTTTTTTTAAGGGGCTGGGCCCATTTGTCATAGGCCCAGAGGCCATTGCGGGTGCGGGCTAACGGGGCTGCGGGACTAACTGGGGCGGAGCCCCAGTGACGCAGGAGCGGGCGACGGGCGCCGGGGCGCACGGCGAAGGGGCCACGGCCGTCAGCCCCGGCCGGCCGGAGAGGCACTACGGGGACTAGGCAGTGGCGGCCCGCGGTGGCGCTGGAGGGGCCGGCGGCGGAGGGCGCGGCCGCGGTGGCAGGCGCAGCGGGGAGGGGCTAAGCGAGCGGGGCGAGCATGGGCGCCTGAGCACGACGGCTGTGCCGGCGGGCGCCGGCCACAGCGGCAGGCGGTGGCGCTGATGCTGGGTGGTGCCGGCGAGGCGGGCGGCGGGCGGCGATAGCAGAAGCAGCATCGGCAGCAGCGTGGCGAGCGACAAGCGAGGCGAGGCCAGGACGCGCAGTCGCGGCCTTCGGATGCGGCGGGCGCGGGCGACAGACTACGGCGATGGGATTCAGTCAGGCTAGGGGGAACGGAGTGAGGAGCTCACCGCGAGGTGGTTGGTGTCTTCGGGAAAGTCGGGAAGGCGGTGGTGTAGCGGGACGGCGACGAGGCGGTGGCGGTGGCGGGGCCGACGGGAAGAAGACGAGGCAGTGGCGACGATGCAGGCCCGACCCGTGCCAATCCGGCCTCGTAGACGACGTAGGCGACTTAGTGGGACGCAGAGGAGCTCCTGGACTAGACGGCGGGGCACGGGGCGGCCGATGGCCGCGGGCTTCAGTGCGGGACGACCATGGTCGTGCGGTTCCGGGCGCGGGCAGTGAAGTGAGAGGGAGCGAGAGGAGAGTGTATCTGGGCGAGGTGGAGGGGAGGAGCCCTAGGGGTCGAGGTGGGGGCATCCTTATCCCTGCGGCGGCGGTGTCGGCGAGGTGGTCGGGCGGCGACCGCTCCCTGTAGCGATGCGGGACGGGGGAGCAGTGCACGGGTGGGGAAGAAGGAGAAGGTGGGCTGCCCCAGTTCGGTGGCCAGGCCCAGAGGGTTTGGCCCGGGGGCAAGGGGCCCTTGTTCCTTTTCTTTTTGTTGTTGTTTGACTTTCACTTTCTTTCTCATTTTTTTAGTTTTGTTTTCTGTTATTTATATTAATTTATAGTGTTATAAAATATAAAAGTAACACCTAAATTATAAATTTACATTAGTACACTGCCACACTGAGTTTCAGGTTTTAAAATAAAATATGTTAGTATTTTATTAATTGTAAAAGGCAATTAATTAATTGTTTTGCTACTGTCTTGTTTATTTTAGAATAGTTCAACACTTTATAAAATATTGGTTCTCCACCATAATTACCTATGAAATATTGGCCATCTTTAGAACATTTTAGTTTTGACATTTGAAAACTTTTAATTTTGACTTTGTTTTAAACTTTGAATTTGAACCGGTTTCGAACCGAAGCGAGTTTAGTAACAGTAATCGTGGTGACGTGGCATCATTACCAGAGGGTTACTGTAGCTTGATTACACCGGGGTGTTACATGTGCCATGCTTTACGCCTTAGAATCGGGACTTCAAAGACATTTTGAACGTCATGGAGCATATAAGATGTTCCAAGAGTTGAAGTTAATATTTCAAGCAAATGCCCTAATTGAGAGATATGAAATCTCCAATAAGTTCTATAGCTGCAAGATGGAGGAGAACAGTTCTATCAGTGAACACTTACTCAGAATGCCTGGGTGATGCAAAGTAGATGAAGATTGTGTTAGTGATAGAGTTCTTCAATCACTGTCACCAAGCTATAAAGGCTTTTTGATGAACTATAATATGCAAGGGATGCAGAAGACTATTCCCGAGCTCTTCGCTATGCTCAAAGCTGCAGAGGTAGAAATCAAAAAGGAGCATCAAGTGTTGATGGTTAACAAGACCACTAGTTTCAAGAAAAAGGGCAAGGGAAATAAAGGGAACTTCAAGAAGAATAGCAGGACAGTTGCTACTCCCGCGAAGGAACCCAAGTTTGGAGCCAAGCCTGAATCTGAGTGCTTCTACTGCAAAGGGATTGGATACTGGAAGCGGAACTGCCCCAAGTATTTGGCGGATAAGAAGGATGGCAAAGTGAACAAAGGTATATTTGATATACATGTTATTGATGTGTACCTTACTAATGCTCGTAGTAGCACCTGGGTATTTGATACTCGTTCGGTTGCTAATATTTGTAACTCGAAACATGGGCTATGGATTAAACAAAGATTAGCTAAGGACGAGGTGACGATGCGCGTGGGAAATGGTTCCAAAGTCGATGTGATCGCCATCGGCACGCTACCTCTACATCTACCTTCGGGATTAGTTTTAGACCTAAATAATCGTTATTTGGTACCAGCGTTGAGCATGAAAATTATATCTGGATCTTGTTTGTTGCGAGATGGTTATTCATTTAAATCAGAGAATAATGGTTGTTCTATTCATATGATTAATATCTTTTATGGTCATGCACCCTTGATGAATGGTCTATTTTTGTTGGATCTCAATCCTGGTGATACACATATTCATAATATTGAAGCCAAAAGACGCAAAGTTGATAATGATAGTGCAACTTATTTGTGGCACTGTCGTTTAGGTCATATTGGTGTAAAGCGGATGAAGAAACTCCATGTTGACTTTTGGAATCACTTGACTATGAATCACTTGGTGCTTGCGAACCATGCCTCATGGGCAAGATGACTAAAACTCCGTTCTCCGGAACAATGGAGCGAGCAACTGACTTATTGGAAATCATACATACTGATGTATGCGGACCAATGAGTGTTGAGGCTCGCGGCGGGTATCATTATTTTTCGACCTTCACAGATGATTTGAGCAGATATGGGTATATCTACTTGATGAAACATAAGTCTGAAACATTTGAAAAGTTCAAAGAATTTCAGAGTGAAGTAGAGAATCATCATAATAAGAAAATAAAGTTTCTACAATCTGATCGCGATGGTGAATATTTGAGTTACGAGTTTGGTCTTCATTTGAAACAATGTGGAATAGTTTCATAACTCACGCCACCTGGAACACCACAATGTAATTATGTGTCCGAACGTCGTAACCGTACTTTATTAGATATGGTGCGATCTATGATGTCTCTTACCAATTTACAACTATCGTTTTGGGGTTATGCTTTAGAGACAGCTGCATTCACGTTGAATAGGGCACCATCTAAATCCATTGAGACGATGCCTTATGAACTGTGGTTTGGTAAGAAACCCAAGTTGTCGTTTCTAAAAGTTTGGGGCTGCGATGCTTATGTGACAAAGCTTCAACCTGATAAGCTTGAACCCAAGTTGGAGAAATGTGTCTTCATAGGATACCCAAAGGAAACTATTGGGTACACCTTCTATCACAGATCCGAAGAAAAGATATGTGTTGATAAGAATGGATCCTTTCTAGACAAGGAGTTTCTCTCGAAAGAAGTGAGTGGGAGGAAAGTAGAACTTGATAAGGTAATTGTACCTTCTCCCGAATTGGAAAGTGGTACATCACAGAGACTAGTTCCAGTGATTCCTACACCAATCAGTGAGGAAGCTAATGATGATGATCATGAAACTTCAGATCAAGTTACTACTGAACCTCGTAGGTCAACCAGAGTACGTTCCGCACTGGAGTGGTATGGTAACCCTGTTCTGGAAGTCATGTTACTAGACCATGATGAACCTACAAACTATGAAGAAGCGATGATGAGCCCCGATTCCGCAAAATGGCTTGAGGCCATGAAATCTGAGATGGGATCCATGGATGAGAACAAAGTGTGGACTTAGGTTGACTTGCCCGATGATCAGCAAGCCATTGAAAATAAATGGATCTTTAAGAGGAAGACTGACGTCGATGGTAACATTACTGTCTACAAAGCTTGACTTGTTGCGAAAGGTTTTTGACAAGTTCAAGGAGTTGACAATGATGAGACTTTCTCACCCGTAGCGATGCTTAAGTCTGTCCCAATCATGTTAGCAATTGCCGCATTTTATGATTATGAAATCTGGGAAATGGATGTCAAAACTGCATTCCTTCATGGATATCTCAAAGAAGAGTTGTATATGATGCAACCAGAAGGTTTTGTCGATCCTAAAGGTGCTAACAAAGTGTGCAAGCTCCAGCGATCCATCTATGGAGTGGTGCAAGCATCTCGGTTTTATACAGACTTTTGGAGAAGCCTGTATTTACAAGAAAGTGAGTGGGAGCTCTGTAGCATTTCTGATATTATATGTGGATGACATATTGTTGATTCTAAATGATATAGAATTTCTCGATGGCATAAAAGGATACTTGAATTAGAATTTTTCAATGAAAGACCTCGGTGAAGCTGCTTATATATTGGGCATCAAGATCTATAGAGATAGATCAAGACGCTTAATTGGACTATCACAAAGCATATACCTTGATAAAGTTTTGAAGAAGTTCAAAATGGATCAGTCAAAGAAAGGGTTCTTGCCTGTGTTATAAGGTGTGAAGTTGAGTAAGACTCAATGCCCGACCACTTCAGAAGATAGAGAGAAAATGAAAGTCATTCCCTATGCCTCAGCCATAGGATCTATCATGTATGCAATGTTGTGTACCAGACCTGATGTGTGCCTTGCTATAAGTTTAGCAGGGAGGTACCAAAGTATCAGGAGTGGATCACTGGACAATGGTCAAGAACATCCTGAAGTACCTGAAAAGGACAAAAGATATGTTTCTCGTTTATGGAGGTGACAAAGAGCTCGTCGTAAATGGTTACGTAAATTCAAGCTTTGACACTGATCCGGATGACTCTAAGTCACAAACCGGATATGTATTTTTGTTGAACGATGGAGTTGTCAGTTGGTGCAGTTGCAAGAAGAGCGGCGTGGCGGGATCTACGTGCGAAGCGAAGTACATAGCTGCTTCAGAAGCAGCAAATGAAGGATTCTGGATGAAGGAGTTCATTTCCGATCAAGGTGTAATACCTAGTGCATCGGGTCCAATGAAAATATTTTGTGACAACACTGGAGCAATAGCCTTGGCGAAGGAATCCCGGTTTCATAAGAGAACCAAGCACATCAAGAGACACTTCAATTCCATCCGCGATCAAGTCAAGGAGGGGGACATAGAAATTTGCAAGATACATACGGATCTGAATGTTGCAGACCCATTGCCTAAGCCTCTTCCACGAGCAAAACATGATCAATGCCAAGACTCCATGGGTGTTAGAATCATTACTATGTAATCTAGATTATTGACTCTGGTGCAAGTGGAAGACTGAAGGAAATATGCCCTGGAGGCAATAATAAAGTTGTTATTTATATTTCCTTATATCTCATGATAAATGTCTTTTATTCATGCTAGAATTGTATTAACCGGAAACTTAATACATGTGTTAATACATAGACAAAACAGAGTGTCCCTAGTATGCCTCTACTAGACTAGCTCGTTAATCAAAGATGGTTATGTTTCCTAACTATAGACATGTGTTGTCATTTGATCAATGGGATCACATAATTATGAGAATTATGTGATGGACAAGACCCATCCGTTAGCTTCGCACTATGATCATTTAGTTTTACTGCTATTGCTTTCTTCATGACTTATATGTGTTCCTCTAACAATGAGATTATGTAACTCCCGAATACCGGAGGGACACCTTGTGTGCTATCAAATGTCACAACGTAACTAGGTGATTATAAATATGCTCTACAGGTGTTTCCGAAAGTGTTTGTGGTGTTGGCGTAGACCGAGAATAGGATTTGTCACTCCAAGTGTCGGAGAGGTATCTCTGGGCCCTCTCGGTAATACACGTCGTAATAAGCCTTGCAAGAAAACGACTAATGAGTTAGTCACGAGATGATGTATTACGGAATGAGTAAAGAGACTTGTCGGTGACAAGATTGAACTAGGTATGATGATACCGACGATCGAATCTCGGGCAAGTAACATACTGATGACAAACGGAACAATGTATGTTGTTATGCGGTTTGACCGATAAAGATCTTCGTAGAATATGTAGGAGCCAATATGAACATCCAGGTTCCACTATTGGTTATTGACCAGAGATGAGTCTCGATCATGTCTACATAGTTCTCGAACCCATAGGGTCCGCACGCTTAATGTTCGATGACGATCGGTATTATGAGTTTATGTGTTTTGATGTACCGAAGGTAGTTCGGAGTCCCGGATGTGATCACAGATATGACGAGGAGTCTCGAAATGGTCGAGACATAAATATTGATATATTGGAAGGCTATGTTTGGACACCGGAATGGTTCCGAATCAGTTCGGGCATTTTCGGAGTACCAGGAGGTTACCGGAACCCCACGCGGAGTGAATGGGCCTTATTGGGCCTTAGTGGAAGAGAGGAGGAGGCGGCCAAGTGGAGGGCACGCCCCTCCCCCCAAGCCCAATCCGAATTGGGGTGGGGGGGCCAGCCCCCATTTCCTTCTCCCTTTCTCCCTCTTCCTTCTTCTCCTACTCGTACTAGGAAAGGGGGAAACCTACTCCTAGTGGGAGTAGGACTCCCCCCTTGGGCGCGCCCTATGAGGGTCGGCCCTCTCCTCCTCCCCTCCTTCATATATGTGGCCAGGGGGCACCCCATAGACACACAAGTTGATTTCTTAGCCGTGTGCGGTGCCCCCCTCCACTGTTACACACCTCGGTCATAATGTCGCAGTGCTTAAGCGAAGCCCTGCGTTAGTAACTTCATCAACACTGTAACCAAGCTGTCGTGCTGACGAAACTCTCCCTCGGCCTCAACTGGATCAAGAGTTCGAGGGACGTCACTGATCTGAACGTGTGCAAATCGCGGAGGTGCCGTGCGTTCGGTGCTTGATTGGTTGGATCGTGAAGACGTTCGACTACATCAACCGCGTTACTAAACACTTCCGCTTTCGGTCTACGAGGGTACGTGGACACACTCTCCCACTCGTTGCTATGCTTCTCCTAGATAGATCTTGCGTGATCGTAGGAAAAAATTTGAAATACTACGTTCCCCAACACATATGTGCCTAGATCTTTCCTCGCCACATGATGCTTGCCAAAGGATAAAAATAAAAGAGGAAAGAGGGAAAACTTTCACTCTTTGCATAAATGTAAAATATAGGCCCTTCGCATAGGGAAGAAGAGGTTGCCATGCGCTTATTTGTTTGTATGCTCAATCCCTTAGTGCAAAAGAACGTCACGTTATATTGCCCCTTAAGATGACAACCTTTATTATGCAGTCTGTCGCTTTTATTCTTTGTCATCCAAGTTCGTACAACGCTCAATTTTCTCTTACACTAAATGATCGCACATATTTAGAAGCAATTTTTATCGCCTTATTGCACCGATGACAACTTACTTGAAGGATCTTACTCAATCCATAGGTAGGTATGGTGGACTCTCGAAAAAGGTTTGGGTTTAAGGGTTTTCGGATGCACAACTAGTATCTCTACTATGTGCGGAATTTTTGGCTGGAAAGGATATTGGGCAAGCACCACATGTTAAAGGATATATGACAATATGAATTATATGTGAATATGAACAAACATAAATCATTAAGTTGTCTTCCTTGTCCAACGTCAACAATTTTGGCATATAATATTTGATGGGGGCTCACAATCACAAAATATTTCTAGGATAGTATATTTATATGTGAATCTTCCCTTCCCTTATTAATTCTTTCATGAGTTGCATCATTGACCAATGCTATGTTTGTCAATCTCTAATAAAATTTGCTACTTATACGTTTCCTTATGTGGTGCCATCACCTACCATAATATTAGCATATGTTCATTTTAATTTTTTCCTTTCTTTTTATCTATACAACTATAACTTTTCTTTTTATTGCAACAAGAAAGTAAAGAAAGTAAAACTCAAAACTGAACTTTATTGTATATCTCGCACACGATTACATAGATAAATCACTAAGCAAACTCAAAGGGAAAGGATCGAACTAACTTTCATTTATTCTAAAGCAAAATATCGAACTAAGATAAGTAAATGCAAAAGGATAGTAGGGATGATACGATACCGGGGCACCTCCCCCGAGCTTGATGAAAGCCAAGGGGCATGCCCATACCCGATACTCAGTTTTCTTTTGCTCGTGAAGAAGATGGTGGTGGAGATAAAATTGTGAGCTCTTCCAACTTGCGTCGTAGGCTAAAGTTTTCGTCCCTTAGGTCTTCGTTCTCCAGCTCGAGCTTCAATATTTTCTTGCCCAGTGCTTCCTCGGTCTCCCGTTGGAAGCAGGGAGGAAGAGGCTCATCTTCTTCCTCATGTGTGGACCAAGCATGTGCTCTCATCTCCTGAGCCTTGAGACGACATGATTTCAAATCTGACACAAAAACAGCAAGAAAAGAAAATAGAATATCTCTTCGTGATACGGTGTTCAACAGGTTCGGGAAGTATATACAGATTTTTTATTTTGGAGGACAAGTACATGGAGGAAAAACGGAGTCCGGAAGGTACCCAACGTGGGCACAATCCACCTGGGTGCACCAAGCATGCCTGACGCGCCCTGGTGTCTTGTGCCCAACATGGTGCGCTTCCCGGTAGTTTCTTATTTTCCTATTTTTTTTAATATTCCAAAACTGATAGAAAATATTTTTGTGGATTTTTTGGAGTCCGTATACTTACCGTATCACATACCTCCTTATTTTGACGATTCTGGAGTGTTCCGGAAGGATTCTTTTATGTGTTTCTCCCGTGTTAAAGTTTGGATAATATTGCTTTCAACATTAATGGGCGTACCTGAGATATAATGCTTTATTCGTTGCCCATTAACAACCTTTGGATTAGTTCCTTTGGAATTATTTATCTTGATGGCTCCAGACTGATAGACCTCCTCGATAACATAGGGGCCTTCCCATTTAGAGAGGAGTTTGCCTGTAAAGAACCTGAAACGAGAGTTGTACAAAAGAACATATTCTCCGACTTTGAACTCACACTTTTGGATTCTTTTATCATGCTATCTTTTTACTTTTTTCTTTAAATAACTTGGCATTTTCATAAGCTTGGGTTGTCCATTCATCTAATGAGCTGATATCAAATAACCTCTTTTCACCAGCAAGTTGGAAATCATAAGGACGACAATAACTGCCACATGTGTGGGCGTTAAGGGGTCTGCCCACATGATAATTATATTGTTGCTAAGTTTATACCTCCTATTTTCACATATCAGCTAAAGAAAAAGTTCTTCTATGATTTAAGACATTACTTTTGGGATGACCCACATCTTTATAAAGGAGTAGATGGTATTATCAGACGTTGTGTACCTGAGCATGAACAGGAACAAATCCTACGCAAGTGCCACTCCGAAGCTTACGGAGGACACCATGCGGGAGACAGAACTTCACACAAGGTATTGCAATCCGGTTTTTATTGGCCTACTCTCTTCAAAGATGCCCGTAAGTTTCTCTTATCATGTGATGAATGTCAAAGAATCGGTAATATTAGTCGACGTCAAGAAATGCCTATGGATTATTCACTCGTTATTGAACCATTTGATGTTTGGGGCTTTGATTATATGGGACCCTTTCCTGCCTCCAATGGGTACACACATATCCTAGTTGCTGTTGATTACGTTACTAAGTGGGTAGAAGGTATTCCAACTAGTAGTGCTGATCATAACACCTCTATTAAGATGCTTAAAAAAGTTATATTTCCGAGGTTTGGAGTCCCTAGATATCTAATGACTGATGGTGGTTCACACTTTATTCATGGTGCTTTCCGTAAGATGCTTGCTAATTACGATGTCAACCATAGAATTGCATCACCTTATCACCCACAAACTAGTGGTTAAGTTGAATTAAGTAATAGGGAGTTGAAATTAATTTTGCAAAAGACACTTAATAGGTCTAGAAAGAATTGGTCCAAGAAACTAGATGGGGCATTATGGGCCTATAGAACTGCATACAAAAATCCTATGGGTATGTCTCCATATAAGATATTATATGGAAAAGCTTGTCACTTACCTCTTGAGCTAGAACATAAGGCATATTGGGCAATCAAAGAGCTCAATTATGATTTCAAACTTGCCGGTGAAAAGAGGATATTTGATATTAGCTGTCTCGATGAATGGAGAACCCAGGCATACGAGAATGCCAAGTTATTCAAAGAAAAAGTTAAAAGATGGCATGACAAAAGGATACAAAATCATGAGTTTAACGTAGGTGATTATGTTTTGCTATTCAACTCTCGTTTATGATTTTTTGTAGGAAAATTTCTCTCCAAGTGGGAAGGACCTTACGTTATCGAGGAGGTCTATCGCTCCGGTGCCATAAAAATCAACAACTTCGAAGGCACAAATCCGAAGGTGGTGAATGGTCAAAGAATCAAACATTATATCTCAGGTAATCCTATAAATGTTGAAACTAATATTATTGAAACCATAACCCCGGAGGAATACATAAGGGACACTTTCTAGAACGATTCGGCCTCCGAAAAGGAAGAGGTACGTGATACGGTAAGTAAACCGACTCCAAAACAGCTCCAAATGCAATTTTTCTCCATTTTGGAATATTTAGAAAAATAGAAAAATAAACCGCAGTCCGGAGGAGACACGGGGCATCCTCGAGGGTAGGGGCGCGCCCCCTGCCTCGAGGGCACCCCGTGTGTCCCCTGGACTCCGTTTTCTTGTGGGTTACTCCTTATGTTCGAGAAAAATTCATTATATATACTCCTAAAGGTTTTGACCTCTGTATCACGCAGAATTCCTCTGTTTTTGTTTCGAGCTGCTATTTTTGACAGATCTAGATCATCATGGCGTCCTCCAACACCCCCAAGGACAAGTTCTTCGAGAAGGTCATCAACCCCTACCTTGCGGAGGTGCTGCACCACCCCAAAACCATGGAGTTGCATGAGGGGGTGCTGCACATCCGTGATGTGGAGGGGCCAAGGAGGACTGGAAGCGTGGAGACAAGACTCGAAGCAATGGAGCAACAAGTTTGCAAGTGCCAAGGTATGGTGGAACGAGGTCTCAACGCCAACCACATGATGATCTCGGAGCTTGCCAACAACCTCAAGATGGACTCAAGAATCTTCGGAGAAGCCATCTCCAATCTTCAAGAGAAGATCGATCACCTCCAAGCCCAGATCTATGACCTGCAAAACCAAAATTGTGAGTATGAATATAGATTCAAGAACATGAGTTTGGCTGTGGATTTGAGTACCCCGGACACTCGATCATCCTTCTATGATGGTGAGCCCATGCCTTGGAAGAACAACAGGCCTACATCAGCAGCAACTCCATCATCACCAACCCCGAAGAAGGAGACATAATCATATGGGTATGGGCTTTCCCCTTGGAAACTTCCAAGCTTGGGGGAGTGACCCATCGTATCACCCTCACTCTTATGTTTATCGTTTTACTTAGTTTGATCCTTTTGGTAGTAGTTTGATCTTATATAATAAAGTTAGCATGATCTAGTTGTGAGCTTTTGCTTTGTGAGCTTTATCCTTTGTAATTGAGTCCGTGAGCTATATAATAAAGATTAGTGTTGAGTCATGGGCTTGATTTCCTCACTTGGGTCATGGTAAAAAGAAAGAAAACAAAAAGAGTATCAAAGAGATCATATCGGTCTTATGGGAAGTAATGAATTCACATACAAGAGTATGATAAATAAAAGTTGTTGGGAGGTGACAAACATAGTTTTGGTCATCGTTGCAATTAATAGGAAGTAATAAAAGAAGAGAGGCTTCACATACAAATATACTATCTTGGACATCTTTTATGATTGTGAGCACTCATTAAAATATGACATGCTAAAGAGTTGATGTTGGACAAGGAAGACAACATAATGGGTTATGTCTTCTTATATCCGAAATAAAGTATATTCTCATGGATCTTCCAACATGTTGAGCTTGCCTTTCTCCCTCATGCTATCCAAAACTCCTCGCACTAAGTAGAGATACTACTTGTGCTTCCATATATCCTTAAAACCAGTTTTGCCATGAGAGTCCACCATAACTACCTATGGATTGAGAAAGATCCTTCCAAGTAAGTTGTCATGTTGCAAACCCACTAAAATATGTATGATTTATTAGTCTGGGAGAAATTAGCTTTATACAAGCTTGTAATATGGAAGTAATAAAAGCGACGGACTGCATAATAAAGGTCCTTATCAAAAGTGGCAATATAAAGTGAAGTTCTTCTATGCTAAGACTTTGTGCATCCAACCATAAAAACACATGACAACCTCTACTTCCCTCTGCGAAGGGCCTCTCATTTATTCTTGTCTTATAAGTGTCAAGGTGAAATCCACCTTTCCTTTTCCAATTTATCCTTTGGCAAGCACATTGTGTTGGAAAGATCCTGACATATATACCCACTTGGATGTAAGTTTTCATGATCTATTACAGTTGACATTACCCTTGAGGTAAAAGGTTGGGAGGCAACATCATAAGCCCCTATCTTCCTCTGTGTCCGATTAAAACTCCATAAACATGAGTATTGCATGAGTGTGAGCAATTATGAAAGACTATATAATAGTTGAGTATGTAGGCTTGCTGAAAAGCTCTTATATTGACTCTTTCCGATATTACGATAAATTGCAATTGCTTCAATGACCGAGACCAAGGTTTGTTAGTTTCCAATAAAGTTTATGATGCATACTTGATATTGTGGATGAATTGTTACTTTAGCATAATGATCATATGACTATATCTATATAAGTTGCTGTTATGAGAATGATCATGATGCCCTCATGTTCGTATTCTGTTTTTATCGACACCTCTATCTCTAAACATGTGGACATATTTTTATTTTTTGATATCGGCTTTCGTTTGAGGACAAGCGAGGTCTAAGCTTGGGGGAGTTGATACTCCATTTTGCATCATGCTTATAAGTTGATATTTATTGCATTATGGGTTGTTCATACATGTTTTGTCACAATACTTATGCATTTTCCCTCTTATTTTGCAAGGTTTACATGAAGAAGGGGAATGCCGGCAGCTGGAATTCTGGGCTGGAAAAGGAGCAAACTCTGGAAACCTATTCTGCACAACTCCAAAAGCCCCGAAACTTCACAGAACATTTTTTCGGAAAATATAAAAAATATCTAGCGGAAGAAACCCACGAGAGGGGCCACTGGCTGGCCTTGAGGGTGCGGGCGTGCCCCCTTCCCAGGGCGTGCCCCCCTGCCTCGAGGGCCAGCCGGTGGGCCCCAGGTGCCCATCTTCTCCTATATGAAGCGTTTTGACCTAGAAAAAATCAGGAGGAGGCTTTCGGGAGCAGACACCGCCGTCTCGAGGCGGAACCGAGGCGGAAACCAATCTAGGGCTCCGACAGAGCCATTCTGCGGGGGATACTTCCCTCCGAGAAGGGGAAATCGTCACCGATGTCATCACCAACAACTCTCCCATCTTTGGGAGAGCTATCTTCATCAACATCTTCACCAGCACCATCTCCTCTCAAACCCTAGTTCATCTCTTGTATCCAATCTTTGTACCCAAACCTCAGATTCGTACATGTGGGTTGCTAGTAGTGTTGATTACTCCTTGTAGTTGATGCTAGTTGGTTTATTTGATGGAAGATCATATTTTCAGATCCATTATGCATATTAATACCCCTCTAATCATGAAAAACATTATGTCTTGTGAGTAGTTACTTTTGTTCCTGAGGACATGGGAGAAGTCTTGCTATTAGTAGTCATGTGAATTTGGTCTTCGTTCGATATTTTGATGAGATGTATGTTGTCTCTCCTCTAGTGATGTCATGTGAACGTCGACTACATGACACTTCACCATTAATTGGGCCTAGAGGGAGGCATTGGGAAGTAATAAGTAGATGATGGGTTGCTAGAGTGACAGAAGCTTAAACCCTAGTTTATGTGTTGCTTCGTAAGGGGCTGATTTGGATCCATATATTTCAGGCTATGGTTAGGTTTACCTTAATACTTCTTTTGTAGTTGCGGATGCTTGCATTAGTGGTTAATCATAAGTGGGAGGCTTGTCCAAGTAAGGGGAGCACCCAAGCACCGGTCCACCCACAAACCAAATTATCAAAGTACCGAACGCGAATCAGACGATCGTGATGAAAACTAGCTTGACGATAATTCCCATATGTCCTCGGGAGCGCTTTACCTTGCATAAGAGTTTGTCCAAGCTTGTCCTTTGCTACAAAAAGGATTGGGCCACCTTGTTGCACCTTATTTACTTTTACCTTTTGTTACTTGCTACCAATTATCCTATCACAAAACTATCTGTTACCTATAATTTAAGTGCTTGCAGAAAATACCTTACTGAAAACTGCCTATCATTTCCTTCTTCTCCTCGTTGGGTTCGACACTCTTACTTATCGAAAGGGCTACGATAGATCCCCTACACTTGTGGGTCATCAGTTGCCATCTTCTTACAAGCACACTAGGGCAGTTGCCATGTACCCCGCAAAACACATGGCAACTGACATGTTCGGGTAAAAAAAGAGAGTTGCCGTCTGCTACACTAGGGCAGTTGCCATGTACACTGCAAAACGCATGGCAACTGGCAGCTTGAGTGTGGGACAGGAGACGGGCGTGTGGGCGAGATGGAAAATGCCCACACACCAGCTGTTGGGGATATAAGTATTTCATATGACCCGCCCAGGAGGGGCCGGTTTACCCAGTGGCGGTTCATGGGCCAAGCCCATAATCATGTTAAAGATGGTGGTTTAGATAAGGGCCCAAGGCCTGAGGCGGCTTAAAGCCTGTGAGTATCAACCGCCATATATGTGACTTGTATTGTAAGGCATGTAACAAGAGTAACCGGCCGGACACGATTGTATGAGCTGGTCGGGACTCCGTAGGCTGCAGAGCGTCAACCCGTGTATATAAGGGGACGACTCGGCAGCGGCTTAGGGCAAGAAACAACAGATCGAGAGCTAGGCAAGCGCATCCGCCCCCTAGCAATCGACACCCCGGCAATTCCACCTCAAACTGGATTAGGTTTTACCCTCATCGCAAGGGGCCGAACTAGTATAAACTCCCCGTGTCTTTTGTCCCGTTTAACCCCTTTAAGCTAATCACGTCGCTATGGCTCCGCAACCAAGTCCTTACCTTAGGAAATCTGCCGTGACAACTCCACGAAAGTTGGCGCCCACCGTGGGGCCTGTGGCCTGTGGTTTCGAGTTCTTGAAGGGCAATTTCGAAGGGCTCAAGGGATACGCTGTGGGACGGATGACCAAGAGTTGTCGCAGCAAGCTTTACATTGATGACGAAGGCTGGGGTCCAGAGGCCGGCTCAATTGAGAACGGGTACCGGGTCCCCTTCTGCGGAATCCACGTCTTCATCGGCTAGATCGGCGAACCGGGCCCTGAGCCGGACACCTGCACCGCCATCTTCGAGACGGCTCAGTGTGCGCGATCTGCCCGGGTTCAGCCCCCCGTGAAGCGTGCCTTTGTTGGATACATCCAGGGTGCTGGAAGCTCTGGATCTCACGGTGAGACGGTCGTTCTTTCCAATGGCGAGTCATCCAGAGGTGAGACCGATTCAATGTACCAGATGTAGAGTGGACGGCTTGGGGGCTCGTCCGACGGTAGCAACATTCCAGACCTCTGTGAGCCACCGAGCAGGGCAGCGATTTTCATGAATGGCACCTAGCCGGCTCTCAGATCAACAATCGTCGGAGCCATAACACTCGGCGTGACGGCAGCTGCAGCAGGAGTGGGCGGTTCAGCACGCCCGCCGACTCAAGTTTTATCAGATCTGTTGGAGAATCAGGCGACTCTGATGGGGACAGAGGTAACCCCAGAAAACCAGGACCAACATAAGACAACTATGGATAAACTGCGACAGGAGATAGCACAAGCCAAGGAAGACCTGGCGGCGGAGAACGCTAGGATGACTGAGGAACGGGCTGCTCTGGACGCCCGGGCACAGCGGATTCTTATCGACTCTCGGTGGATCAAAATGCGGCTACTGAATCTATGAGGAGAAATCAACGGAGTTGTCTCCCCTTCGTTTATGAGCCAAGGAATATTTTCAGCACAGCTGGAGCAGGGGGAAGTAGCCCGCCGGTGGTAAACTGGACAGCTGACGCGCCTAGGACCGGCGGGCCGGTTCATCAGCGCATGACAGGTTCTCTGTACGCAAACCACCCATCTCCTCATTACCCGGCGATGCCGGCGGGTCACTACTCCAACCCTCTAGACAACATGATAATAGCAGCGACGAGATTGGCGGCTTTGCCAGTTGAAGGCGAAACTCTGGTAGCAGTGGAAACCCGGAGGGCACAGGAACTGCTTCAAACAGTGCTACAGCAGCAAGAGGCTTATTCTTATAGTCAAGACCGGATTCATATAACTCCCCGTCCAAGTGCCGGTTACAGTGGGCATGTTGACTCGCCAGAAGTTTCAAGCACAGAGCGATGCCGTAACTTGCCTCGCGGACATAACCCGGCGCGGCATGACGCCAATGCACAGGATTTGGTGGATCAGGGTAGGATGCGCCGAGAGGCCGAGCTGGCGGCTCAGGCGGCCAATCATCAGCCGGCGCCATATTACCCGGCAACCTCAGTGGAGACACGCAGGACTTCTAGAGCTTGGGGAGTACCGTGCTTAACAGTGGCTATACGGAACTAGCGTTTGCCTAAGGATTTCAAGGACCCTCACAAGGTGCCCAATTACACAGCAGATCAGCCCCCAAAGGCTTGGATAGAGAGTTACAAGATGGCTATGGAGATGTTGGACGTTAGCCAAGCCGCATGTGCCAAGTATTTCACCATGATGCTGGAAGGTACTGCTCGTAACTGGTTGAAAGGATTGCCCGTCAACTCCATCGGGTTATGGACGAAGCTGAAGGCCAAGTTTATCAAGCACTTCAAAGATACATGCAAGCAGCTGATGTCAATCGTGGATCTAGATTCTTGCGTCCAGAACGAGGGTGAGTCTACGACCAGTTGTGTACGCTGGGTCTCAACCATCATGCATTCTTCAGATAAGATCAACGCCGAGTCTGTGATATTAACGTTGGAGAAAAATTGCCATTTCCCTCTGCTCAAGCTGAAGTTTGGGCGGCTTAAGCGCCATTGTAGTGATATGGGGGAGCTTTGGTGGCTCTCGTCAAGTATGCCGACTCTGATAGTACCAAAGACCCCGAGTCTGAGGCTGAAATACCGGGAAAGGGAAAGAAGAGTAATGACCCAGGAGGACAGCAGTATAACCCGGCCAATCAACACAGTGGCAATAAACGGAAGGCTGATACTTTGTAGCTAATACTGGGGCACGGAACTTTAACCAGTGTCGCAAAGGGAAGCCGCCTCCAAGGTATAACATTGATGAGGTGATGAACCAGCCATGTCCAAAGCATGGAACCGATGAAAAGCCGGCTACGCATATGTGGAAGGACTGCAGTATCATGAGGTCTTACAAGGAGTCTATTCAGAACAATTATGGACCGAACGCGATTCATGATCTGGATTTCATGGTCTGGGTCATGGAGGCGGCGGCTCAAACTCCGGTTTTCAAGGCTAGGGAAATCAAGGTGGCAACAACCAACAAAACAGTCAAGGGAATCAGCAGCAATCCGGCTATTAGAGTAACCCGAAGCAGTTGAGCAGCAGACAGTACCACGTCTTCACCACAAGTCTGTGCAAGTGGGACCAGAAGCTTCATAAAAGGACAGTGAATGCAGTTGAGCCGGCAATTCCCCATTTCTTGCGATGGTCTGAACAGCCTGTGGAGCCGTGAAGATCACCCACCCCGAGTTGATAATCTGGGTCAGCTGGCTTTAGTGGTGGTGCCTCAGGTCGGAGGATACAAGTTCACTAAGGTGCTCATGGACGGTGGTAGCAACATCAATATCCTTTATTATAATACCTTCCGTCGTATGGGATTAACTGACAAGAAACTTAGGCCGTCCAACACAGTCTTCCATGGAGTCGTGCCTGGTAAGTCGGCGTACCCAGTGGGCAAAATTTATTTGCAGGTATCCTTTGGGGATGAGTATGATGCTAGGACGGAGACTTTAACGTTTGAGGTTGTTAGGATACACAGCCCATATCATTGTTTGTTCGGAAGGCCGGCTTACGCTAAGTTCATGGCGACGCCGTGTTATGTTTATTTGCAGCTCAAGATGTCGGGTCACAAGGGGACCATTATAGTGCATGGGAGTTGTACGATAGCTTTGGAATATGAAGAAGGCGATGCGGCTTACGCGGAGTCAGTTTGTGCCACAGAGGAGATTAAGTTTTACAAAGATAATGTTGACCCTGCAGACATGACATCTTTGAAGAAGCCAATCACAGAGCATGACCCGTTGCTGAAATTTAAATCGGCGGACGACACCAAGCTAGTTGAATTCGTTCCTGGCGACTCATCTAAGCAGTTCAGCATCAGTACTAATCTGGATCCAAAATAGGAAAGCGTGCCCATCGAGTTCATCCGTGAGAACCGGGACATCTTTGCACGGAAGCCTTCAGACATGCCGGGTGTACCGAGAGAACTCGTTGAGCACACTCTCAATATTGATCCGGAGTATAAGCCGGTCAGACAGTTTCTTCGCCGTTTTAATGAAGAGAAGGAAGGCCATTGGTGAAGAGGTGGCCCGGCTCTTGGCGGTCGGGTTCATTGTTGAAGTTTTCCATCCTGAGTGGTTGGCTAACCCGGTTTTAGTGCTTAAAAAGAATGGCACGTGGTGCATATGTGTGGACTACACAGACTTAAACAAGGCTTGCCCAACTGACCCGTTCGCCCTCCCCCATATTGATCAGATCATTGATGCTACGGCGGGTTGTGAGCGTTTGAGTTTTTTGGATGCATATTCTGGGTATTATCAGATGAAGATGGCAGTTAAGGACCAGGAGAAGATGGCTTTCATTACTCCGTTTGGAGCCTTTTGCTATGTATCTATGCCTTTCGAGCTTAAGAGTGCCCAGACGACTTACCAGCGATGCATACAGAATTGCCTGCACGTACAGATTGGATGTAACGTTCATGCCTATGTGGATGACATTATGGTCAAGTCCAGAAAGAAGGAGACCCTGATCGATGACTTAAAGGAAACGTTTGACAATCTCTGGGTGTACAAGATGATGCTTAACCCGACCAAGTGTGTTTTTGGTGTTCCTGCAGGCAAACTCTTGGGTTTTTTGGTTTCTGAGCGAGGCATCGAGGCTAACCCGGAGAAAATCAAGGCCATCACCTCCTTGGCGAGACCAAAGTGTGTCAATGATGTCCAGCGCGTGGCAGGACGGATAGCAGCATTAAGCCAGTTCATAAGCCGCTTAGGTGAAAAGGCTATCCCTCTATATCAGATGATAAAAAGACAGATGATTTTTTCTCGAGTGAAGCTGCTGATGAAGCGTTCGAGGCACTCAAGAAACAATTGGCTGAGCCGCCGGTTCTCGCGACCCCCATTGACAAAGAACCTTTGTTATTATACGTTGCTGCAAATAGCAGGGCAATCAGTGTGGCCATTGTGGTGGAAATGAAGGAGGCTGGCAAGGAGCACCTGGTTAAAAGGCAGGTTTACTATATCAGCGAGTTGCTCATCGAGTCTAAACAGAGATATCCACATTGGCAGAAGCTGGTATACGGGGTCTTTATGGCAAGCCGGAAACTCAAGCAGTATTTTTGGGGTCATCCTATTACGGTGGTGAGTTCTGCTCCCTTAGGGAATATCATCCAAAACATAGAAGCTACAGGACGAGTGGCCAAATGGGCCATCGAGCTTGGGCCTCATGATTTAAAATATATGCCTCGGGCAGCCATCAAATCGCAAGCACTGGTGGATTTTATCAATGACTGGACAGAACTACAGACGCCTGAGGAAAAGCCGGATAATACATATCGGACAATTGACTTTGACGGGTCCAGGCAATTGGAAGGCTCGGGGGCTGGAGTTGTCTTAACTTCCGCACGAGTGATAAACTTTCATATGTTCTCCGGTTAATATTCCCATGTACTAATAATGCAGCTGAGTATGAGGCCCTCCTCCATGGTCTTCGGATGGCTAAGGAGATGAACTTAAGCCGGGTGCGATGTTTTGGCGACTCAGACCTGGTAGCTCAGCAGGTTTCTGGCACATGGGATTCTAAGGATCCGCTCATGGCGGCTTATCACCGAGAGGTTCATGCAATTGCGGGTCACTTCAAGGGTTACCAAGTTGAGCATATTGATCGAAGGAAGAACAAGGCAGTCGACGCGTGTAACATCCCAAAATTCTAAATTTTGGAATGTTATAATAAATAGATAGATTTGATTGCTTGTTTGATGTGCTGTGTGAAATTGAGTGAATATGGAACTTTTGAAAGTTAAATGAGAGGGAATGAAAGGACATTCCCGAACTTCCACTTTGCATTTGTGATCTTCGGGAATTCAAATTCTTTTCATCACAAAACCCTAGAGTGAAGATAATATGACTTCTTCCGTTTATTAAATGAAAAAGAGTTTTGAAAGGATTTTGAATTTCATCTTGAAATATTTCAAATTCAGAAATTTTATGCGACTCAATGATTTTCCAGAGAGAAGATAAAATGACTTCTTCAAATTATAGGAAATATGAGTTGGAGGTTTTTCTGAAATTTTCTATAACTCATTTTCAAAAAATTGAGTTATTTGGGTTTTATTCAAATTATTTTTCTCCAAAAATAAAACATATGGAAAATAGGGTAACATGATTCCCTACAGCAAAAAATTGGAGATAAATAAATTTGAAGTCTTTTTGGTATTTTTAAAATGATTTTTGTTGGATTTTATTGCATCAGTAGCATCTGCTTATTTATTAGAATTGTGAGCATATTATTTAACTGTAGAAAAATGTTCATGTTGTAGGAAATGTTTTTCTGAAAATTTCGATATATAATATGTCTATATTATATACTGTTTTTATTTTGTTTTATCTTTTCTTTGTCTGTTTAAAAAAAGGTTCCCCACCGAACTGGGCCGGCCCAGCTAGTCGCCAGGCCAGCCCAGCCCAGCTCGCGTGTCGCCTTCCTCCCGCACGGAGGCCGAGCCTCGCACGACGCCGGCCACTGCCCGTGATCTGGCGGGACACCTCGTCGCATGCCCCTTCCCCACGCAAAGGCCCCTCCCCCTCCTCCTTTTTAAGCCTAGGCCCCAGGCCCCGTCGCCCCTCCTCTCGCTCTCGCCGCACCGCCGCCGCTGCTGCAGATCGCCGCTCCACCGCGCTGCGCCACCACCACCGCCTCGCCCTCGCCTCGCGCTGTGCCGCACCGCAGCCGCTCGCCGAGCCCCGCCGCCCTCCGCCGGAGTTCACCGCCGGCCGGAGCTCCGAGCTCCAACCCGGTCCGTGCCCGATCCGCCGACCCGGTTCGACCCGCCCCGAACCCGCGGTTTTCGAATAAAAACCGGCTAGGTATAAATCGCCCCGGTTTTCTTTTTGGTTTTTTTAGATCGGTTTAGTTTTTTTTAGGTTTAGTTATTCAGTGACCGTTCTCTGTGTAAAACTAGATAGCGAGCGTTCGCTCAGTAGCCTTTCTCTTTTTCTTTTAATTTCGGCCAGGGACCTATCTGTGAATATTTATTTCATAGTTTAGCCCCTGAACTTCAAACGGACCTAACTTTTTGCTCGTTGGTCCAAATCCAACGAAACCAACGCCCACGTCTTCGTTACGGTCCCCTCTCTCCAGTAAAACAACTTAAACATGTTTTTGAAAGTTTTAAAATTTGAATTCAACTAGTTTTAGATTCAAACTTGTTTTGATCATAACTTGAGTTTTATAACTCCGTTTTAGTTGAATCTTTTTGCAAATCAAAGCTCTTGACCTAACCTTTCTCATCAGGCCAAATCCACATAATTTTGGTACTGTTAGAAATTGGTTTCGGTTTCAAGAGTCATTTGTTTGTTTTCACAGTTTTCCGAAGTGTTTTATTCGTTCTTTCCGATCTTCTGACTGATTGCTTATGTGTGGTTACTATTGTTTGCTTACGATAGATTGACCGGAGTGTGGCGAGTAGATCTATCACGAGTTTTGAGTGCGAAGAATCTACATCGTCAGTACAAGGCAAGTTCACACTTTGATCATATTTTCCAATACCCAGTTTTCATTGCATTAGTTATATCCTCAAACACTTGCATGAGTAGGATCTCTTAACTTGTGGGTCTGGGAAGTAGATTGAGGTAGAACCTATTACCTGCATTATTTTCAAACCCCTGGGAGTTACATCTACGTTATGCTTAGGTTGCCATGCTATGCTCGTAGACGTGGTTTGGGTTTGAGAGAATCCATGACAGATGTGAGATTGTTAATTAATGGTTCAACTTAAGGTGGCTACTTTAATACACATCTGGGTGGATTGGTTGTGGCACCCTGGAGCACTCAGTGGTTTACCGGGCACCTGGAGAAACCAGTGTTGTCCTAGGGGAACCCGGAGGAACCGTGTGATCACCCTATTAGAATGCCATCCAGGCTCAAAGGGGTCATATAATATTTTCATGCCTAGAAACTTCCATGTGCAGCCACAAGCCATTATGGGCTCTGTCATATTATGAGTAAGTTGAGTGAGCTCTTTTAGTGGTGGACTAGCAGATGTAGGGGGAATGTAGGTGTACGGGTCCACCCGGGGTAAAGAGTAAATGCTTCTGAAAGACTGTGTCTCGGTCATCCGTTTCTCAAACACCATGCAGTGCGAGAAATCCAACGGAGGAGATCGAGTCTTGTGGGGAGAAGTGCACAAACCTCTGCAGAGTGTACAAACTATTCATGAGTAGTCGTGTCCCCGGTTATGGACATCTTTGAGTATCTAAAAGTCGATTATTGGTTGATCTCATCACTCTAAAATTAATTTGTCGGGTTAATGACTACTTTAATTGAGATTGAGTTGGAGGTACCTTCTCAATGATGTTTCAACTACCATGATAGTTAAAATAAAATTTATTCCTTTGTTGTAGGGAAAAATTGGCTTTATGCAAAAACTTTAACCTTACAGCCTCCACCAGCCAAATATGCATGTAGTTGTAGGCATTGTTCATCATTACTTCTACAGTGTGAATTTGCCAGTACATTCATTGTACTGACCTACATGGCTGCAACGTCTCATGTTGCAGGATTTATTTGACGAGTAAGTGTTACGTTAGGGTTGCGCTGTCTACACTCAACTTTGCCAATGGTGTTGATGGAACTCCACAACCTTCGTTGCTTCTGCTATGTATTGATTGAGGTAATAGTATTTACGCTACTTAATACATGTGATTTACCTCTGTTGTAAATCCTCGAGTACTGTGTGTGTCAGCATACCGATCCAGGGATGACACTTAAGCACAGAGACTTGATCCATTCGGGTCGGGTCACAACAAGATGGTATCAGAGCACATGTTGACTGTAGGACATGACCCTAGAAACTAGCAAGCCCATAGGAAAGGATTTTCTCTAAAACTTTATTTTCAAAAAGATTATACCTCTCTTCTTTCCCGAGTTTTGTCAAATCTTCCCTCTTACCTTAAATAGTTAGACAATACCCTTTTCTACTGGATCACTTCGGAGTAAAGAGGAATTTACCATGCATTGGAAGTGTTGAAGCTACAACAGTGGATACTCCGAAGAATTGAAGAGTTGATGACTTTGAAGAGATGTTGACCTTTAGAAGACCAAACCCCTGTTATGTACTTATGTTAGACGCGACGATTGTGAGCCGTCATTTATTTGATGTTTTCAGACAGCTAGAAAACAAAAACCTATCTTTTCAAAACCTTGTTTGTATTGAGTGTATCCCTCTCCCCATCTTCCGAATCTCATCCCAAAACCCTTGGACCCAATAGAGGATGATTGAAGATAGACTTGAAGTCTCTGGACCAATGACCCAGCCAGAGGTAGACCTATGGATACAAAACATAGAGGATCACTTCAGAATAAATTTGGTTGCAAGGAAGTATGAGGTTCAATACGCTCTTCAGTACTTTACAGAAAGTGCTGCAACATGGTGGAAGATGCATCAAGCCATACAAGGATGTAATGGAGCAGAAAGTTGGGAGCAATTCAAGAAGACTCTGTTAAGATCATGTCTCATCTGAGAGCATGGTGACAACCCGAAGAAGAAACTTTGTGCCTGCAGGATTTGTGGAGAAATAGGACACACCCAGGAGGAGCACAAGGATGAATGCCCTAATTGTGAAGGAAGTCGCCTAGCTGAAGAATGCCCAACTAGGTAGATTACTTGTTTCTTGTGTGAAGGGACTACCCACTACCCTGCTTAGTGTCACATTTACCCCATGGTACAACGAACTATCCAGCAGAAGAAAGAAGCAATGAAAGAAGTCCTCAAGGAAACCTTAAGGGAATCCGCAATGGAGGAAGATATTTACGACCTTGATGGAGAAGGACTAGACAGATATTACTCACGTGCTTGCTACTCATGTGGAAAAGAAGGACATTTTTCACAGCATTGCACGAAGGAAAGCCATGAGTATCTGGGAGACTTCCCAACAGAAGAGGTGGAGTTTGATCCACAAAAGATAGAAGAATTGATAGGAACGAAGAAGTCGAGGAAGAGAAAGAGTGTGTGTACCCAGAAGAACCCAATTTCTACGGAAAAGGACCTGAGTCACATCACATGTTACCGGTGCAAGGATTTAGGTCATTATGCTAACAACTGCCCAACCAGGAAGCGAAGAATCCAGTGAACCAGGATAGTCACCATGAAGTCCTTAGATTTGTCTGATGTCATTAGTTTACGCTGCAAGGAAGTAGAGCTTTTGCCAGAAAAGGTTCAGACCCGAGGAAAGATTGAGCATAGTAGTTGAGATCTGGATATTAGAATGAAGCATGTAGCTAAATGTGGAAAACACTTTTATTACGATGTTGAGTTGAGTTATGGAAAGAACATCGTAATAGTTCATGAAGCAATAGAAGTTGAGATGTTTGGAATCTCATATGAAATGTTATGATTTGTTGAATGTTGTGAATGCCTCTCTTGCTATCCCACCCAGACTAAAACCTAGAGCCCATGGACCAGCTGACCCCAACCCTTTCTCGGACAACCAACCACACTTCAGCCAAGGAAATACATACATTGTCCTCAGTACCCCTTCTGTCTTATACCTACAAATGACAACCCTTTACGAGTCTCTTCTCAAAGGCCCGGAAACGATCATGACCCTGACTAGCGATCAGGATTTCCCAAAGATCCCGAAGGACATGATGAAGCATATTCACCTAAAGGAGATGCAGTCTACAAGGGTTATCCCTTCATGGAGAATGGAGATGAACTTTGGTACGTGGAGGTACACCTCCATCGTGTGAACGGAATTTGCCCAAAAACTATGGGCCAATACTTTTCCATCTCATGAGTACCACGAACAACATTCCTCGACTCTGTACGTGGAGCTGTTATGGAGGCCATACGTCAGATTGGAGAAATACTCGAAGCAAGACTTTGTCACACTCAGAAATGCCTAAGTAGGGTGCATGCAGAGAGGATGGAGATGAAGCACACGGCCGATAGGATGAATCAAAAGATCGAGGATTTCAAGAATCACATTGCGCGATTACAGTGGGACTGAAGAATCCTTAGCTAGGACAAAGGAATAAGGATGGAGGGAATGCTTAACCCTACAAAACCATGTGGATGGTAGCATCTATAGTATAGCACCTTTGAATTTGAGTGTTGAATAGTGGTGCAGGAAGTAATAAAAGATTTGGAATGAGGAGAAACTGAATTACGGATGAACATGTGCATTTTGTTTAGGGCGATACCTTTTGTGTGAACCCTGGACCAATAGAAAGGAAACTGTTGGCCCAAATAGTGGAGTTTGCACAAATAAGTTGGAGTTTATTTTGACATGAAACTTACCCCAAGGATATGAAGGAAATAAGTACAATTGGATTTAAAGAGGGGGTGATGCTGGAGTGTGGAGTAATAGTGACTCCAAGGATGAATTAAGGATATACAAGTTCTGAAGTGGACCCATAAGCCGAGGACCTAAGGAGGCTACTAAATCACATGGGAACCACGAGACTTGTTAGAAGTAATATGTTTCTGTTGTGATGAAGCAGAGCACTATGCTAGAGATTGTCCCAAGGAGAAGGAGACTTATGCTAAATAGTTGAGTTGAAGGATGCAATGGAAATGCAGTAGATCGGAGTGAGTTGAGAATCAATACAGTTAGTATCATGGCATTGATTTTGGATTTTATGAGTTGATACTATATGAGTGATGAGTGAAGACATGATACACAGAATAAGATTTTGAAGAAACTAGTGTTCTTCATTTTAAGTGTGGTAGAATCCAACACCGTTACCTGAATACAAGGGCTAGCTACGACAGACCTTGGAATGGACCACTCAATGATGAGTCTGAGTAATTACATCGTAGTTTGTATCAACATAAGGAAGGGATACAATACAATTGGATGGATTTAAGAGAGCCAATGAAGTTGGATGTTGGAAGAATGATCAGTTGCAACCCAATGATGAGACCAAGTTTTACTAGTGATGAGATGAGCAATAACCCACAGGCCCCAGGACCTGTCAAGGTATCAAGCACACTCTTGTTGAAGGAAAACCCCTGGAAGAAGTTACGACTTCGCCAACATACGACCTTATAGGTGGTTACGTTAAACCTGAGGGTTGTGGAACGCGATAGATGGTTGTTTGGCTTGCAGAATCAATGGATTTATCCGAACTTAGTTTGTTGACAAGAGAAATTCTACAATGCTTGTGAGGATGACCGAGTGTTAGAATTCGAGATTCATTAAGCCATATACAAGGTAATGATTTGGGTGCGGGGTGGATTGATCACCATACCGACTTACTCTTATTATTCGCCTCTGTTATACGGGATGGTAAATCTGAGTGACTTACCTATAGTAGAGAGACGACGATTTTAAAACCTTGTTCAAACCTTAGAATGGTATAGAAATTTTCCCCTGTACAAGGCAGTGTTGCCAACTGTAGGATATACGGTGAGAGTGAACCCGGGCCCGTTTTATGCAGGGACCCCGTTAATTTGGATGATGACCACCCTGATATATCGATACTTGTTTAGTATTGGCGCCAGACCTATCAGCTGAGAATAGCCAGTCTCAGAAGAACCGTACCAGGATGAAAAGACACAAGGAATTGAGGACAAGGTTATGCCACTACCGAAAGAGCCCAGAGAAGGAATTATCCTAAAGATTTGAGAAGACCGACACTGTCAACAATAAGGATGGAGTACTTGAGTTTTCAAGGAACCGTAACCCTGCTTCTAAGTGTGGTAGCACACCAGACCATACCAATCGGTGACTTGCTAGAAGACCCCCAAACCCCAACCTATTTCTTGCTAGCCTCTTCGAATCTCGAGGACGAGATTCATTTTAAGTGTGGTAGGTTTGTAACATCCCAAAATTCTAAATTTTGGAATGTTATAATAAATAGATAGATTTGATTGCTTGTTTGATGTGCTGTGTGAAATTGAGTGAATTTTAAACTTTTGAAAATTAAATGAGAGGGAAGGAAATGACTTTCCCAAACTTCCACTTTGCATTTGTGATCTTCGGGAATTCAAATTCTTTTCATCAAAAAACCCTGGAGTGAAGATAATATGACTTCTTCCATTTATTAAATGAAAAACGGTTTTGAAAGGATTTTGAATTTCATCTTGAAATATTTCAAATTCAGAAACTTTACGCGACTCAATGATTTTCGAGAGAGAGGATAAAATGACTTCTTCAAATTTTAGGAAATATGAGTTGGAGGTTTTTCTGAAATTTTCTATAACTCATTTTCAAAAAATTGAGTTATTTGGGTTTTATTCAAATTACTTTTCTCCAAAAATAAAACATATGGAAAATAGGGTAACATGATTCCCTACAGCAGAAAATTGGAGATAAATAAATTTGAAGTCTTTTTGGTATTTTTAAAATGATTTTTATTGGATTGTATTGCATCAGTAGCATCTGCTTATTTATTAGAATTGTGAGCATTTTATTTGACTGTAGAAAAATGTTCATGTTGTAGGAAACGTTTTTCTGAAAATTTTGATATATAATATGCCTATATTATATATTGTTTTTATTTTGTTTTATCTTTTCTTTGTCTGTTTAAAAAAAAGGTTCCCCGCCGAACTTGGTCGGCCCAGCTAGTCGCCAGGCTAGACCAGCCCAGCTCGCGCTTCGCCTTCCACCCGCACGAAGGCCGAGCCTAGCACGACGCCGGCCACCGCCTGTGACCTCGCCGAACACCTCGTCGCGTGCCCTCTTCCCCACGCAAAGGCCCCTCCCCCTCCTCCTTTTTAAGCTGAGGCCCCAGGCCTCGTCGCCCCTCCTCTCGCTCTCGCCGCGCCGCCGCTGCTGCAGATCGCGCCGCCGCCGTCGCTGCAGATCGCCGCTCCACCTCGCTGCGCCACCGCCACCGCCTCGCCCTCGCCCCACGTTGTGCTGCACCGCTGCCGCTCGCCGAGCCCCGCCGTCCTCCACCGGAGTTCACCGCCGGCCGGAGCTCCGAGCTCCGACCCGGTCCGCGCCCAATCCGCCGACCCAGTTCGACCCGCCCCGAACCCGCGGTTTTCGAATAAAAACCGCCTAGGTATAAACCGCCCCAGTTTTCTTTTTGGTTTTTTTAGATCGGTTTAGTTTTTTTTAGGTTTAGTTATTATGTGAACGTTCTCTGTATAGAACTAGATAGCGAGCGCTCGCTCAGTAGCCTTTCTCTTTTTCTTTTAATTTCGGCCAGGGACCTATCTGTGAATATTTATTTCACAGTTTAGCCCTTGAACTTCAAACGGACCTAACTTTTTGCTCGTTGGTCCAAATCCAACGAAACCAATGCCCACGTCTTTGTTATGATCCCCTCTTTCCAGTAAAACAACTTAAATATGTTTTTGAAAGTTTTAAATTTTGAATTCAACTAGTTTTAGATTCAAACTTGTTTTGATCATAACTTGAGTTTTATAACTCCGTTTTAGTTGAATCTTTTGCAAATCCAAGCTCTTGACCTAACCTTTCTGATAATGCAAAATCCACATAATTTTGGTACTGTTAGAAATTGGTTTCTGTTTCAAGAGTCATTCATTTGTTTTCGCAGTTTTCCAAAGTGTTTTATTCGTTCTTTCCGATCTTCTGAGTGATTGCTTATGTGTGGTTACTATTGTTTGCTTATGATAGATTGATCGGAGTGTGACAAGTAGATCTATCATGAGTTTTGAGTGCTAAGAATCTACATCGTCAGTACAAGGCAAGTTCACACTTTGATCATATTTTCCAATACCCAGTTTTCATTGCATTAGTTATATCCTCAAACACTTGCATGAGTAGGATCTCTTAACTTGTGGGTCTGGGAAGTAGATTGAGGTAGAACCTATTACTTGCATTATTTTCAAACCCCTGTGAGTTATTCTATGTTATGCTTAGGTTGTCGTGCTATGCTCGTAGACGTGGTTTGGGTTTTAGAGAATCCATGACAGATGTGAGATTGTTAATTAATGGTTCAACTTAAGGTGGCTACTTTAATACACATCTGGGTGGATTGGTTGTGGCACCCTGGAGCACCGAGTGGTTTACCGGGCACCTAGAGAAACCAGTGTTGTCCTAGGGGATCCCGGAGGAACCGTGTGATCACCCTATTGGAATGCCACCCAGGCTCAAAGGGATCATATAATATTTTCATGCCTAGAAACTTCCATGTGCAGCCACAAGCCATTATGGGTTGTGGCATAGTATGAGTAAGTTGTGTGAGCTCTTTCAGTGGTGGACTAGCAGATGTAGGGGGAATGTAGGTGTACGGGTCCACCCGGGGTAAAGAGTAAATGCTTCTGAAAGACTATGTCTCGGTCATCTGTTTCTCAAACACCATGCAGTGCGAGAAATCCAACGGAGGAGATCGAGTCTTGTGGGGAAAAGTGCACAAACCTATGCATAGTGTACAAACTATTCATGAGTAGCCGTGTCCCCGGTTATGGACATCTTTGAGTATCTAGAAGTGGATTATTGGTTGATCTCATCACTCTAAAATTAATTTGTCGGGTTAATGACTACCTTAATTGGGATTGAGTTGGAGGTACCTTCTCAATGATGTTTCAAATACCATGATATTTAAAATAAAATTTATTCCTTTGTTCTAGGGAAAAATTGGATTTACGCAAAAACTTTAACCTTACAGCCTCCACCAGCCAAATATGCATGTAGTTGTAGCTATTGTTCATCATTATTTCTACAGTGTGAATTTGCTAATACATTCAATGTACTGACCTACATGGCTGTAACGTCTCATGTTTCAGGATTTATTCGACGAGTAAGTGTTACGTTAGGGTTGCGCTGTCTACACTCAACTTTGCCGTTGGTGTTGATGGAACTCCACAACCTTTGTTGCTTCCGCTATGTGTTGATTGAGGTAATAGTATTTACGTTACTTAATACATGTGATTTACCTCTATTATAAATCCTCAAGTACTGTGTGTGTCAGCATACCGATCCAGGGATGACACTTAAGCACAGAGACTTGATCCATTCGGGTCGGGTCGCTACAACGCCTTAAGTCGGTTAGGATCTCAGCGTAAGCCGGTGCCCCGCAACACCTTTTTGGATGTTTTGCTTAACCTGTCTGTCAAGTTACCTACAGAGGAGGACCTTGCTATCCCTGGCCCGGAGGCACAGTTGGTGGTGGCTCTTCATGTTATATCGGACTGGACGGTTCCATATTTGGCTTACATAACCCGGGGCGAGTTACCTAAGGATGAAATCTTAGCGAGACAAATTAGCCGGCCGTCTAAGTCAATGACGATTGTCAACGAAGATTTGCGCCATAGCAGTGTTATAGGTGTGTTTCAACGATGCTTCTCGCCTGAGGAAGGATGTGAGATCCTGCGGGAGATTCATGAGGGAGATTGTGGTCATCATGTTGGCTCTAAATATCTGGTGGCCAATCTTTTCGTCACGGATTCTATTGGCTGACGGCTCATGATGATGTTGAAGACTTGGTCGGCAGATGTGACGGTTGTCAGAAATTTTCCCGGCGCGCTCATGTTCCGACTCAAGAGTTGAGGATGATTCCGATAACCTGGCCGTTTGCGACTTGGGGGCTTGATATGGTAGGGCCTTTAAAAAGGTCCAAATATAAGAAAACCCACATGTTGGTGGCAGTGGACAAGTTGACCAAGTGGATCAAGGCAGAGACGGTCAGCAAGTGTGATGCGGAAACAGCGGTGCAATTCATCAAGAAGGTGATTTTCCGGTTTGGTTTTTCCCATAGTATCATAACAGACAATGGCACTAATCTATCTAAAGGTGCTATGAGGGAGTTTTGTCAGCATGAGCATATCCGGATTGATGTTTCTTCTGTGGCTCACCCCCAGTCCAATGGTCAAGCAGAGCGGGCTAACCAAGAGATTCTATGAGGGATCAAGCCCCGGCTCATGGTTCCTCTGAAGAGAACGCCGGGTTATTGGGTGGAAGAGTTACCTTTTGTGTTATGGAGCATTAATACAACACCCAAAAGATCTACAGGATACACGCCCTTCTTCATGGTATATGGAGCAGAGGCAGTTCTTCCCAGTGATATCCGTCATGACTCGCCTCGAGTGGTGGCTTACGTCGAAGCTGATAATGAGAAGGCACGTCAGGATGTGTTGGATCGATTGGATGAAGAGCGTGATCTCGCAGCGGCTCGTTCAGCGATCTATCAACAGGATTTACGACGAAATCATAACCAACAGGTCAAAACCAGAACCTTTCAAGAAGGTGACTTAGTTCTCCGGGTCATCCAAGATCAGACTGACATGCATAAACTTTTGCCGCCTTGGGAGGGACCTTTTGTAGTCAGCGAGAATCTGCACAGCGGGTCATACTATCTGATCGATGTTCGAGAGCACAAGGACTCACGCACATCAGAAGAGGAGACTAATCGACCGTGGAATATTTCCCACCTTCGGCCTTACTATACTTAAGCCTCCAGCTCTCATGGTGTAATTCTATGATGTAAATATTAGTACAATATAATAAAGCCGGCATCCCCGCTAATTCGGGGCCTCTGCCATTTTTTCTTCAAAGTTGAGTCCTTGTCATCATCATACATGTTTTCTCAAGAGGCTTGCTATCCAAACCACAGGGATCACAAAGAATTTGATGCATAGCACAGCTCTAGCATAAGCCCTTGATGAGAATAATCTGCAAGTATGTCACTTGGGGGCTTCCTGTTCAAACATAGGCGTATTCGACCAAAGAGAACACAACATTACTACCCATTTGACCGGGTTATGTTCAACATAGGCGTATTCGACCAAAGAGGACATAACATGTGGGTCATCCTACCTGTACCCAGTTGCTTCAACTCCATCAGGTCATCCTGATTGACCCAACAAACTCTTGGCAATCAGTCTTATATGGCGTATTCGACCAAGACCTGAGCTTGCTAAGGTAGAAACGCCGGCTGTCACTGCGAGAGCACGGTTTACAGATAGTCAGGATAGATCCAGGCTCAAAATGCCGCCTTCCTTGAAACTTGGATAATTCGGCCTATGATGCAAGATGCAACTCTGACCCCGCGTACTCTAGGCAAGTCTATCTTTAAAACAAAGACCTGCACTTGTCGAGGTTCAAATGTTGATTGGGTACTATGAGAGATGGCTCATAGCACGCACGTACCTTCTAGGGGCCACCAAGGCTAGTTTTATTGAAGAAGAACCTTTGGCTTGGCGGCCTGCAAAAGCCTCGAGTGTCTTTTCGATCTTTTTCTCTGGTTCTTTTTGTTTCTTGTGATTTTTCATTTTGATTTGCATTCTTTGCAAAATTCGGCCAAGCTGCCCCCCATCATGGATCATATTTGAAGCATCTCCGGGTCTCTGCAACCCAACCTAATGAACGGATCTACGCCGCCGGAAAATAACAATTTTATTTCGGGAATTATACCTTTACACGGTTATGACTATATGAAGACTGATCAAGCCGGCAATCCAAATTGTATCTTCAGGTATGACTATTTTTATCACAATTAAGCCGGCCCTGGTTATGGACATCTGTCCCCAGTGGCACCGGTTGGGCATAATGACCCGCCCGGCGGTAAGCTGCCAGGGCATTTGCTTTCTGTTTATATGCAGGTTGCAGTTTATATTGCTTTACGCAAGCCAATATCGTCACAAACATAAAGTAATGATTTCAACATTCGGTGGATCAACAATGTCATCAAAAGACAATAAGCGTGTACGATGGCACGACAATTGGCGCACTAAACCGGCAGATTAAAAGTTTCGCTGTCCTATTACAAGATGTTGTGAGCCAGACAAAATTAAAATATTTTTCTGACAAGTACATGAGCCGCCCGGCGGTTCATTCTCCTTGGCTTTGCTGCTTTGACGATTCCGGGTCATCCTTCTCTGGTTCTTCGTCTTCCTCTGTCTAAAAATTCTGTGCCAACAAATCCAAGCCAGCCAAAGCTTCAAACTTAGCATACTCATCAATAAGTTCAGAGGGATCAATTTCACAGGCAAAAGTATGCTTACTGATTGGAGGAATCAGATCCATCACTTTGTAAGACGGAGTGGCCATCTTCTGATTCTCCATATTATAAGCCGGTCGGTATTTGGACAAGTCCGTTCCATTAATAATTAAGATGGCAAGAGGGCGGATTTCTTTGACACGGGCGGCAAAGTCTTTATGATCAAAAGATGTGTCATCTTCTTTCAAGCTTGGATAACCAGTAGACAAGTCGGACGGGTCCAGTTCTGGAAGCCACACCTTGGCCCGGCTCAAAGTTGTTACAGCACCAGCTCTTGCAGACGATCGCTTTATTTCATCTATTCTGGCTGGTGGAACGGAGAGTCTTCTCAAAATGTCCACAAACAACGTTGGTGCCTGGCTAGATGGAGAAACAACAGCTAGGGCACGTTGTGCTCCAGTATATAGTTGCTCCACAATAGTGTAGATAGCCTTGAGCTTTACAAGTGGATCTCTGCCAAGATTGCTGCTTCTCCTGCCTACATGACCCATAAGTTGATCGGTAACGAGTTAAGTTACCTCAAGATATTATTTAAGTTACAACACGGCGGCTTACCAAAGATGGCTGAAGTCATTTCCGAGACACATTGCTTTAAGCCAGTGAGCTCAGTTATCACCGCTTCCAGAGATGATTCGACTTGTTCAGCTCGTTGCACCATGGCAGACTTCTCTTTCGCCCATGCAGATTGCTCTGATTTAAGTTTAGTCCTCAGTTCATTCAAGTCAGACAGGCTAAATTGGAACTTTTATTCAGCCTTCTGGGTCTCCAACTCTTGATGCTTAAGCCGGTTCTTGGCATCCTCTAACTGGGCTTGCAATTAAGCAGTGGTATCCTGAGCAGACAAAGAGAACATGAAACAACTTAGGTTCCGATTTACCATGATTAAAGTCCCAAGCCTTTTGCAAGCAACAACAATTGGCACTTGGGGGCTAATGGATGCTGAAAGTTTTTCTTTCCATACTGGTTCATGTTACTAAAGTCTCAAGCACTTTGCAAGCAAGAGCACTTGACCCTTGGGGGCTAATGGGCGCGGAATTTTTCTAAGTTAACAGTTCATACAAATAAAGTCCCAAACACTTTGCAAGCAACAGTACTTGGCACTTGGGGGCTAATGCATATTGCTTCTGTATTATCTGTTAATTATATTAACCCGGCGGCAACATAGTTATTACCACCGGCTCATGGAAGGTGTGCGGGCAAGTTCTATGCAATGATAATAAGGACTGGCTCATTCAAGCTGATTAAGCCGGCCCTTCGGGGCAACACATGCAATGTTCTTCAAGGACGGATGTTTTATTAAGAGGTGTGCCGATTTAAAAGGTGACAATTGTTTCTAAGTCTACAGCATATTCATTTTTGTCATATCCAATAGACTTGGGGGCTGGAAGGATGATTATAGTTTGGTCAAGAATTTTACCTCAAATTTCTAGTGCATCTGCTTCACCATATAAATCTCGAGGTCGCGGTTGCTGTGGACCTGATTAAGATATCCAGAAAGGACTTCGCCAGTACTCAGCTGTGCATACTGAGATGTGTCAAACCTCACTCTTCGTTTCTCAACGAGTTCTTTTGGCAGTATGCTTGGCTAGCACAGTCGGGTTGCTCGGCTCTCTGAAACCAGTACCAATGATTGTAACATCTTCAGTCCGGTCTTATGCCGGCTCAGAAGGAGCTGGCGGGTTAGCGGTTGCGGAATCAGTTTTGGCAGGGTCAATGGAGGTGTCAAGAATCTCAGGAGGAGCATCACGGGTGGCTTCCTCTGTCGGCTTATGGGCATCTGTTACCAAGACCTCTTGCTCCGGTTCAATGACCTTTGGATCACCTGCCGGCTTACTTGCCCTGGCCCTTTTGATAGGTTTAGCTTGGCATCTGCATGAGTTAAAGTAAGTCACTGCAAAGTTACAAAGATTTAAGGAAAAGATGAACAGAAAGAAATTACTTACCCAGGGGCAGTCTTGAAAGCCGGGAGTTGACTTTGGGATGAGTCGTGAGATGAAGAGCGGGAGGTTTCTTGATAGTTTGAATCAGACAAATTCAGTGGTTGACGTATAAGACCCGCTAGCGGGTAATGAGAGTTTAAGAATGGAAAGACCTCATTCCGGCATTTTTGACGAGTTGGGGTATTTGGTAAACTGAAGGACAATTCCTCTTCTCTGGTGTTTCGAGTCCGACGCTGACTCTCGTGTTGTTGTTGCTTCAAAAGAAAGTGGGGATCTAAATGAGCTGAAGGGTGTGAAAATCTTACATTCCGGATAACCCGTCAAATTTTTTCTCTTCACAAGGATTCTGAGCCAGGGGAAATAGTAATTACCTCTTCATCTGCGGCCTGGCAGGCCTCCGTGTCATCCTGACAATAATCAGTGTCAATAAGATAGTTGAAGTAAGAACCAAGAGAGTCAAGGACTACCTCTGACTCAGTGCCGTAGTTCATTTCCAACAATTCGGAAGCACTGGTTTTCTTCTTGGTCTTTTTTATGGCTCTCTTGGCGGCTCTGGCCCTCTTGGCAGCTTCATGGTCATAAGATTTTTTTTCCAGAAGGCCGACTTAGCCTGCGAGAGGTGGAAAATTCAAGATTGGGAGGGGAATCAAAATTATAAGATGACAACAGTTAAAGTTAAGATTTACCTCTGGTGTCGGGTTAAGTTTGCAAAAGGGCTACAGGCCCACTTTGCTGCAGTCAGCCAGGGACTCATTTAAAATAGTTTTGGTCATATATGTGATTACATCCTCTTACAGATCCTCAGAGCTATGATGTAATGGATCATCTTTTTCTCCAGTATAATCGCACATTAAGCCGGTCATGTAGCTCAAAGGAATGATCCACCAAGCGAGCCAGCACCGGGCTAAGCCAATTCCAGTTAACCCGTTTCCTAGTAGGGCTTTCACCTTTGAAAGAGTGGGAGCAATTGATTTGCGCTCTGCAGCAGTGAGTTTCTCAGCAAGAGGATGATTGGTATCTAAATGGTGAATACGGAAACCCGGCAATGGATGCTCGTTAGCTGGGGAAGTGTCTTTACAATAAAACCAAGTTTTATTCCAATCTTTTGGATGACTCGGCAGACGGGCATAAGGAAAAATAGAGTCTCTTCTTCTTTGAATTGAGACAGTCGCAAGCTCCAAACTTGGTCCATTGGTGAATTCATTCTGACGGTTTAAATAAAAGAACTCCCTAAAAAGCAAGATATTGGGTTCCTCTTGAAGATATACTTCACAGAAAACCTGAAAGTTGCAGATATTTGACATGGAATTGGGTCCGATGTCTTGGGGATGGAGTTGGAAAAAGTGTAGAACATCCCTGAAAAAATTTAGAGCCGGGTGGTGAAAAACCCAGGTTCATGTGATCAGTGAAGACAATAACTTCATCATCTTTTGGAGCAGGTTTCTCCTCGCCCGGGTTAGGAGCGCGGTAAGGCATGACTGGAGCATTCGGCGGGTAACCGACCTTGAAAAAATCGGCAAGTGTGGCCTCAGTAAAAATTGAAGGGACCCAGTTGCACGTGGTGACTGTCTTTGGTGGCATTGTGAACAAACAAGCCTAAAGAAAGAGAAGATTATTACTGGCTCAGAATCAATTCATTAAACCGGAAGCAAATGTTATACTACAAGTTCAGCATGGCGGCTTAAATGGGGCCTAATGGCATAAGAATAATTATAAGTCGGAAAATTAAGCCGCCATGGCAGGCGCGGATATTCAGAAAAGCAGATTCACTAAGTCTAGGGAAAACAGTTTTTACAAGTTGCAGCGATAATTTTAGATCTACAGTTGTTCAAAAATTAAGGTTAAAATGATGAACAGGCAAACCTAAGTTCAAAATGATGCAATTCTTGGGGATGAATCTACTTTACCAGAGATGGCATATTACGATATTTTATAAGGGGGATGTTATCAGTATCAGCGCATAAAGAGATATCAGGTTCAGAAGGAAAGCTATAATGGCGGAAGGAAAGGAAGATGAACGTCGATGAACTTCACGGGAACCCTAGTAGATCTAAGACGAAGGAACAAGAAGGACGTACCTGGATGGAGGAGCAGCGGCGGCGCACGGAAGAAGTCTGGCAGTGACAGGCGGATGCTGTAGCTGTTGATGAAGACGAAGCAAGAAGACGGCGGCGCCGGCGAGGCTCAGATGCAGGAGGGTCTCGGGGAAGAAGATGAAGCGGAAGAAACAAGGGGAGAATGGAAAGGGCTCATGGCCCTATTTATAAGCAAAGTGGATAAGGGTCACGCGCAAAGATTGAGGAGGCGAATAAACAGGAAAGTGACAATACAGGCGCCTCGATTGTCGGGATCCTATTAATGCAGAAAGATTTGTTAGAATCTGGACAGTTCAAAGGTAAGCAACAGGTGACGTCATGGCGGCTTACCATCATTTCAAAAGCTGATGTCATGGCGGGTTATAGTCTCTCGCAAGAAGATGAAGAAAGATTGACATGAACAAGTTCAAATCAACCTGGGGCCTAATGTTGGGGATATAAGTATTTCATATGACCCGCCCAGGAGGGGCCGGTTTACCCAGTGGTGGTTTCATGGGCCAAGCCCAGAAGCATGTTAAAGATGGCGGTTTAGATAAGGGCCCAAGGCCTGAGGCGGCTTAAAGCGTGTGAGTATCAACCGCCATATATGTGACTTGTATTGTAAGGCATGTAACAAGAGTCACCGGTCCGGACACGATTGTATGAGCCGTCCAGGACTCCGTAGGCCGCTGGGCGTCAGCCCCATGTATATAAGCGGACGACCCGGCAGCGGCTTAGGGCAAGAAACAACAGGTCGAGAGCTAGGCAAGCGCATCCGCCCCCTAGCAATCGACACCCCAGCAATTCCACCTCAAACTAGATTAGGTTTTACCCTCACCGCAAGGGGCCGAACCAGTCTAAACTCTCCGTGTCTTTTGTCCTGTTTAACCCCTTTAAGCTAACCACGTCGCTATGGCTCCGCAATCAAGTCTTTCCCTTAGGACATCTGCCGTGACAACTCCACGACACCAGCCCTTGTGCGTGAGCGAAAATTGGCGTGTGGGCGAGCTGCTAAACGCCCACACACCAGCCCCTCCGTGTGGTGAAACGGACGTGTGTGCGACCGGGTGAATGCCCACACACCAGCCCAATCCTACATGGCACCACAATCATGCCAAGATTTGTGCACCCACAAACGGACGTGGATCCACACGTGTGGGCGAGATGCAAACGCCCACACGTGTGGGCGTTAGTGTTTCCGAATCATAATTGAGTTCCTTGATTTCCCAAAAAGCTTTATGTTCTAACTCAAGAGGCAAATGACAAGCTTTACCTTTAACCATTTTATAAGGAGACATACCCATAGGATTTTTATAATCTGTTCTATAAGCCCAAAGTGCATCATCTAATTTCTTAGACCAATTCTTCCTCGACCTATTAACAACATTTTGCAAAATTAATTTTATTTCCCTATTACTAAGCTCAACTTGACCACTAGACTAAGGATGATAGGGTGATGCAATTATATGGTTAACATCATACTTAGCAAGCATTTTACAGAAAGCACCATGAATAAAGTGTGAACAGCCATCAGTAATTAAATATCTGGGAACTCCAAACCTTGGGAAAATAACTTCCTTAAGCATTTTAATAGAGGTGTTGTGATCAGCATTAGTGGTTGGAATAGCTTCTACCAATTTAGTAACATAATCAACAGCAACCAAAATATGTATATACCCATTAGAGGAAGGAAAATGTCCCATGTAATCAAATCCCCAAACATCAAATGGTTTAACATCCAGTGAATAATTCATAGGCATTTCTTGACGCTTACAAATATTACCTATCCTTTGACATTCATCATAGGATGAGACGAACTTACAAGCATCTTTGAAGAGAGTAGGCCAATAAAATCCAGACTAAAATACCTTGTGAGCAGTTCTATCTCCAGCATGATGTCCTCCATATGCTTCGGAGTGACACTTCCAAAGGATTTGTCCATGTTCATGCTCAGGTACACAACGTCTAATAATACCATCTACTCCTTCTTTATAAAGATGTGGATCATCCCAAAAGTAATGTCTTAAATCATAAAAGAACTTTTTCTTTTGTTGATAAGTGAAACTAGGTGGTAAATATTTAGCAACAATGTAATTAGCATAGTCGGCATACCAAGGAGTACTATTAGTAACATTTATTGCAGCTAAGTGCTCGTCAGGAAAACTATCAGCAATAGGCAGTGGGTCATCAAGCACGTTTTCAAGTCTAGATAAGTTATCAACTACGGGATTCTCAGCTCCTTTTCTATCAATGATATGCAAGTCATATTCTTGTAGCAAGAGAACCCACCGAACTGTAGGGGAACTTAGTATTTCAAAAAAAATCCTACGATCATGCAAAATCTATCTAGGAGAAGCATAGCAACGAGCGGGGAGAGTGTGTCTACATACCCTCGTAGACCGAAAGCGGAAGCATCTAGTGACGTGGTTGATGTAGTCGAACGTCTTCACGATCCAACCGATCCATGCACCGAACGTACGGCACCTCCGCGTTCAGCACACGTTCAGCTCGATGACGTCCCACGAGATCTTGATCCAGTTGAGCTTCACGGGAGAGTTTCGTCAGCACAACGGCGTGGTGACGGTGATGATGAAGCTACCGGCGCAGGGCTTCGCCTAAGCACTACAACGGTATGACCGAGGTGTGTATATGTGGGGAGGGGAACCGCACACGGCTAAAATCAACTGGTGTGCCCATGGGGTGCCCCCTGGCCACATATATAAAGGATGGAGGGAGGAGGAGGCCGGCCCTCATAAGACACGCCGAAGTGTGGAGTCCTACTAGGACTCCCTAGTCCTAGTAGGATTCCACCTCCCACATGGAATAGGAAAAGGGGAAGGGAGAAGGAGAAGGAAGGAAGGGGGCGCCCCCTTTCCCTAGTCCAATTTGGACAAGTCCATGGGGAAGGGGCGCGGCCACCCTTGAGGTCTTTCTCTCCTTTCCCGTATGGACCATTAAGGCCCAATACGAATTCCCGTAACTCTCCGGTACTCCGAAAAATACCCGAATCACTCGGAATCTTTTCGTTGTCCGAATATAGCCTTCCAATATATCGATATTTACGTCTCGACCATTTCGAGACTGTTTGTCATGTCCGTGATCTCTTCCGGGACTCCGAACAAATGTCGGTCATCAAATCACATAACTCATAATACAAATCGTCATCGAATGTTAAGCCTGCGGACCCTACGGATTCGAGAACTATGTAGACATGACCGAGACACATCTCCGGTCAATAACCAATAGCGGAACCTGGATGCTCATATTGGCTCTTACATATTCTACGAAGATCTTTATCGGTCAAACCGCATAACAACATACATTGTTCCCTTTGTCATCGGTATGTTACTTGCCCGAGATTCGATCATCGGTATCATCATACCTAGTTCCATCTCGTTACTGGCAAGTCTCTTTACTCGTTTTGTAATACATCATCTCGTGACTAACTCATTAGTCATTTGCTTGCAAGGCTTATTATGATGTGTATTACCGAGAGGGCCCACAGATACATCTCCCACAATCGGAGTGACAAATCCTAATCTCGATCTATGCCAACTCAACAAACACCATCGGAGACACCTATAGAGCATCTTTATAATCACCTAGTTATGTTGTGACGTTTGATAGCACACAAAGTGTTCCTCCGGTATTCGGGAGTTGCATAATCTCATAGTCATAGGAACATGTATAAGTCATGAAGAAAGCAATAGCAACATACTAAACGATCAAGTGCTAAGCTAACGGAATGGGTCTAGTCAATCACATCATTCTCTAATGATGTGATCCCGTTCATCAAATGACAACTCATGTATATGGCTAGGAAACTTAACCATCTTTGATTAACGAGCTAGTCAAGTAGAGGCATACTAGTGACACTCTGTTTGTCTATGTATTCACACATGTACTAAGTTTCCGGTTAATACAATTCTAGCATGAATAATAAACATTTATCATAATATAAGGAAATAAATAATAACTTTATTATTGCCTCTAGGGCATATTTCCTTCAGTCTCCCACTTGCACTAGAGTCAATAATCTAGTTCACATCACCATGTGATTTAACACCAATAGTTCAGATCCTCATGTGATTTAACACTTTATAGTTTATATCGCTATGTGACCAATACCCAAAAGGTTTACTAGAGTCAATAATCTAGTTCACGTCGCCATGTGATTAACACCCAAAGAGTACTAAGGTGTGATCATGTTTTGCTTGTGAGAGAGGTTTAGTCAATGGGTCTGCCACATTCAGATCCGTATGTATTTTGCAAATTTCTATGTCTACAATGCTCAACACGGAGCTACTCTAGCTAAATGCTCCCACTTTCAATATGTATCTAGATCGAGACTCGGAGTCATCTAGATCGGTGTCAAAGCTTGCATCGATGTAACTCTTTACGACAAACTCTTTATCACCTCCATAACCGAGAAATATTTCCTTAGTCCTCTAAGGATAATTTTGACCATTGTCCAGTGATCTACTCCTAGATCAAAATTGTATTAGGGCAGGGCATACAATAGGTCTGGTATACAGCATGGCATACTTTATAGAACCAATGGCTAAGGCATAGGAAATGACTTTCATTCTCTCTCTATCTTTTGATGTGGTCGGGCTTTGAGTTTTACTCAACTTCACACCTTGCAACACAGGCAAGAACTCTTTCTTTGACTGTTCCATTTTGAACTACTTCAAAAACTTCTCAAGGTATGTACTTATTAAAAGAACTTATCAAGCGTCATGATATATCTCTATAGATCTTGATGCTCAATATGTAAGCAGCTTCACCAAGGTCTTTCTCTGAAAAACTCCTTTCAAACACTCCTTTATGCTTTCTAGAAAATTCTACATCATTTTCGATCGACAATATGTCATTCACATTACTTATCAGAAAGGCTTTAGTGCTCCCACTCACTTTCTTGTAAATACAGGCTTAACCGCAAGTCTGAATAAAACTATATGCTTTGATCAACTTATCAAAGCGTATATTCCAACTCCGAGATGCTTGCACCAGTCCATAGTTGGATCGCTAGAGCTTGCACATTTTGTTAGCACCTTTAGGATTGACAAAACCTTCTGGTTGCATCATATACAACTCTTCTTTAATAAATCCATTAAAGAACGCAGTTTTGTTATCCATTTGCCAGATTTCATAAAATGCGGCAATTGCTAACATGATTCAGATAGACTTAAGCATCGCTACGAGTGAGAAAATCTCACCGTAGTCAACACCTTGAACTTGTCGAAAACCTTACGCAACAAGTCGAGCTTTGTAGACAGTAGCATTACCATCGGCTTCAGTCTTCCTCTTAAAGATCCATTTATTTTCAATGGCTTGCCAATCATCGAGCAAGTCAACCAAAGTCCACACTTTGTTCTCATACATGGATCCCATCTCAGATTTCATGGCCTCAAGCCATTTTGTGGAATCTGGGCTCATCATCGCTTCCTCATAGTTCGTAGGTTCATCATGGTCTAGTAACATGACTTCCAAAACTGGGTTACCGTACCACTTTGGCGCGGAACGCACTCTGGTTGACCTACGAGGTCCAGTAGTAACTTGATCTGAAGTTTCATGATAATCATCATTAGCTTCCTCGTTGATTGGTGTAGGAATCACTAGAACTAGTTTCTGTGATGTACTACTTTCCAATTTGGGAGAAGGTACAATTACCTTATTAAGTTCCACTTTCCTCCCACTCACTTCTTTTGATGGAAACTCCTTCTATAGAAAGTATCCATTTTTAGCAACGAATATCTTGCCTTTGGATCTGTGATAGAAGGTGTACCCAACAGTTTCCTTTGGGTATCCTATGAAGACACATTTCTCCGATTTGGGTTCGAGCTTATCAGGTTGAAACTTTTTCACATAAGCATCGCTGCCCCAAACTTTAAGAAACGACAACTTAGGTTTCTTGCCAAACCACTAATGCATATCCCCAAAACGATAGTGGTAAATCGGTAAGAGACATCATAGATCGCACCATATCTAATAAAGTGAGGTTACGATGTTCACACACACCATTATGCTATGGTGTTCCAGGTGGCGCGAGTTGTGAAACTATTTCACATTGTTTTAAATGAAGGCCAAACTCGTCACTTCAAATATTCGCCTCCGCGATCTGATCGTAGAAACTTTTATTTTCTTGTTACGATGATTTTCCACTTCACTCTGAAATTCTTTGAACTTCTCAAATGTTTCAGACTTATGTTTCGTCAAGTAGATATACCCATATCTGCTCAAATCATCTGTGAAGGTTAGAAAATAACGATACCTGTCGCGAGCCTCAACCCTCATCGGACCGCATACATCAGTATGTATTATTTCCAATAAGTTAGTTGCTCTCTCCATTGTTCCAGAGAACGGAGTCTTAGTCATCTTGCCCATGAGGCAAGGTTTGCACGCATCAAATGATTCATAATCAAGTGATTCCAAAATCCCATCAGCATGGAGTTTCTTCATGCGCTTTACACCAATATGACCTAAACGGCAGTGCCACAAACAAGTTGCACTATCATTATTAACTTTGCATATTTTGGCTTCAATATTATGAATATGTGTATCACTACGATCGAGATCCAACAAACTATTTGTATTGGGTGTATGACCATCGAAGGTTTTATTCATGTAAACAGAACAACAATTATTCTCTGACTTTAAATGAATAAATGTATTGCAATAAACATGATCAAATCATATTCATTCTCAACGCAAACACCAAACAACATTTATTTAGGTTCAACACTAATCCCGAAAGTATAGGGAGTGTGCGATGATGATCATATCAATCTTGGAACCACTTCCAGCACACATCGTCACTTCACCCTTAACTAGTCTATGTTCATTTTGCAACTCCCGTTTTGAGTTACTACTCTTAGCAACTGAACCAGTATCAAATACTAAGGGGTTGCTATAAACACTAGTAAAGTGCACATCAATTACATGTATATCAAATATAGCTTTGCTCACTTTGCAATCCTTCTTATCCACCAAGTTTTTAGGGTAGTTCCACTTCCAGTGACCATTTCCTTTGTAGTAGAAGCACTCAGTTTTAGGCTTGGGTCTAGCTTTGGGTTTCTTCATGGGAGTAGCAACGTGCTTGCCATTCTTCTTGAAGTTCCCTTTCTTTTCTTTTGCCCTTTTACTTGAAACTAGTGGTCTTGTAAACCATCAACACTTTATGATTTTTCTTGATTTCTACCTTCGTCGATTTCAGCATCGCGAAGAGCTCGGGAATTACTTTCGTCATCCCTTGCATATTACAGTTCATCACAAAGTTCTAGTAACTTGGAGATAGTGACTAAAGAACTTTGTCAATTGCTATCTTATTTGGAAGATTAACTCCCACGTGATTCAAGCAATTGTAGTACCCAGACAATCTGAGCACATGCTCACTGGTTGAGCTATTCTCCTCCATCTTGTAGGCAAAGTATTGTCAGAGATCTCATACCTCTTGATACGGGCATGAGTATGAAATACCAATTTTTAATACCAATTTCAACTCTTAGGAACATCTTATATGCTCCGTGGCATTCAAAACATTTTTGAAGTCCCGGTTCTAAGCCATAAATCATTGTGCACTAAACTATCAAGTAGTCATCATACCGAGCTTTTGTCAAAACATTCATAACATTTGCATCTGCTCCTGCAATAGGTCTGTCACCTAGCGGTACATCAATGACATAATTCTTCTGTGTAGCAATGAGGAAAATCCTTAGATCACGGAACAAGTCCGCATCATTGCTACTATCATTTTTAACTTATATTTCTCTAGGAACATATAAAAATAAACGGGGAGCTACATCGCGAGCTATTGATCTACAATATAGATATGCTAATACTACCAGGACTAAGTTCATGATAAATTAAAGTTCAATTAATCATATTACTAAAGAACTCCCACTTACATAGACATCCCTCTAGTCATCTAAATGATCACGTGATCCAAATCAACTAAACCATGTCCGATCATCACGTGTGATGGAGTAGTTTTCAATGGTGAACATCTTATGTTGATCATATCTACTATATGATTCACGCTCGACCTTTCGGTCTCAAGTGTTCCGAGGCCATGTCTGTACATTCTAGGCTCGTCAAGTTTAACCCGAGTATTCCGCATGTGCAAAATTGTCTTGCACCCGTTGTATGTGAACATAGATCCCATCACATCCGATCATCACGTGGTGTCTCAGCACGAAGAACTTTCGCAACGGTGCATACTCAGGGAGAACACTTGTACCTTGAAATTTTGTAAGGGATCATCTTATAATGATATCGGCATACTAAGCAAAATAAGAAGCATAATAAGATAAACATCACATGCAATCCAAATATGTGACATGATATGGCCATCATCATCTTGTGCTTTTGATCTCCATCTCCAAAGCATCGTCATGATCTCCATCGTCACCGGCTAGACACCACGATCATCATCGTAGCGTCGTGGTCGTCTCGCCAACTATTGCTACTACTACTATCGCTAACTCATTGTGATGATGTAAAGCAATTACATGGCCTTCGCAATTCATACAATAAAGAGACAACCATAAGGCTCCTGCCGGATGCCGATAATTTACAAAACATGATCATCTCATACAATAACGTATAACTCATCACGTCTTGACCATATCACATCACAACATGCCCTGCAAAATCAAGTTAGACGTTTTCTACTTTGTTGTTGCAAGTTTTACGTGGCTGCTACGGGCTTAGCAAGAACCGTTCTTACCTACGCATAAAAAAACCACAACGATTTTTCATCAAGTGTGTTGTTTTAACCTTCACAAGGATCGGGCATAGCCACACTCGATTCAACTAAAGTGAGAGAGACAGACACTCGCCGGTCACCTTTAAGCAACGAGTGCTCGTAATGGTGAAACCATTCTCGCGTAAGCGTGCGCGTAATATCGGTCCGGGCCACTTCATCTCACAATACCGCCGAATCAAAGTATGACATGATGGTAAGCAGTATGACTATTATCGCCCACTACTCATTGTGTTCTACTCGTGCATATCATCTACGCATAGACCTGGCTCATGATGCCACTGTAGGGGAACGTAGTATTTCAAAAAAAATCCTACGATCATGCAAGATCTATCTAGGAGAAGCATAGCAACGAGTGGGGAGAGTGTGTCTACGTACCCTTGTAGACCGAAAGCGGAAGCATCTAGTGACACGGTTGATGTAGTCGAACGTCTTCGCGATCCAACCGATCCAAGCACCGAACGTATGGCACCTCCGCGTTCAGCACACGTTCAGCTCGATGACGTCCCACGAGCTCTTGATCCAGTTGAGCTTCACGAGAGAGTTTCGTCAGCACGACGGCGTGGTGATGGTGATGATGAAGCTACCAGCGCAGGGCTTCACCTAAGCACTGCAACGGTATGACCGAGGTGTGTATATGTGGGGAGGGGCACCGCACACGGCTAAAATCAACTTGTGTGTCCATGGGGTGCCCCCTGGCACTGTATATAAAGGATGGAGGGAGGAGGAGGCCGGCCCTCATAGGGCGCGCCAAAGTGTGGAGTCCTACTAGGACTCCCTAGTCCTAGTAGGATTCCACCTCCCACATGGAATAGGAAAAGGGGAAGGGAGAAGGAGAAGGAAGGAAGGGGGCGCCCCCTTTCCCTAGTCCAATTCGGACCAGTCCATGGGGAAGGGGCACGGCCACCCTTGAGGCCTTTCTCTTCTTTCTCGTATGGCTCATTAAGGCCCAATACGAATTCCCGTAACTCTCTGGTACTCCGAAAAATACCCGAATCACTCGGAACATTTTCAATGTCCAAATATAGCCTTCCAATATATCGATATTTACGTCTCGAACATTTTGAGACTGTTCGTCATGTCCGTGATCTCATCCGGGACTCCGAACAAACGTCGGTCATCAAATCACATAACTCACAATACAAATCGTCATCGAACGTTAAGCGTGCGTACCCTATGGGTTCGAGAACTATGTAGACATGATCGAGACACATCTCCGGTCAATAACCAATAGCGGAACCTGGATGCTCATATTGGCTCCTACATATTCTACGAAGATCTTTGTCGGTCAAACCGCATAACAACATACGTTGTTCCCTTTGTCATCGGTATGTTACTTGCCCGAGATTCGATGCCCGAGATTCGATCGTCGGTATCATCATACCTAGTTCAATCTCGTTACTGGCAAGTCTGTTTACTCGTTCCATAATACATCATCTCGTGACTAACTCATTAGTCATTTGCTTGCAAGGCTTATTATGATGTGTATTACCGAGAGGGCCCAGAGATACCTCTTCGACAATCGGAGTGACAAATCCTAATCTCGATCTATGCCAACTCAACAAACACTATCGGAGACACCTATAGAGCATCTTTATAATCACCCACTTACGTTGTGACGTTTGATAGCACACAAAGTGTTCCTCCGGTATTCGGAAGTTGCATAATCTCATAGTCATAGGAACATGTATAAGTCATGAAGAAAGCAATAGCAACATACTAAACGATCAAGTGCTAAGCTAACGGAATGGGTCTAGTCAATCACATCATTCTCTAATGATGTGATCCCGTTCATCAAATGACAATGCATGTCTATGGCTAGGAAACTTAACCATCTTTGATTAACGAGCTAGTCAAGTAGAGGCATACTAGTGACACTCTGTTTGTCTATGTATTCACACATGTACTAAGTTTTCGGTTAATACAATTCTAGCATGGATAATAAAAATTTATCATGATATAAGGAAATAAATAATAACTTTATTATTGCCTCTAGGGCATATTTCCTTCACGAACAAGTCTAGGTTTAGCATATTTCTTTTCCATAAGATATTTAATAGCAGCATGGTCAGTGTGAACAGTTACTTTTGAATCTACAATGTATGATCTAAACTTGTCACAGGCAAACACAACTACTAAGAATTCTTTTTCAGTGGTAGCATAATTCTTTTGAGCAATGTCTAGAGTTTTGCTAGCATAATGAATAACATTCAGTTTCTTATCAACTCTTTGTCCTAGAACAACACCAACAGCATAGTCACTAGCATCACACATAATTTCGAAAGGTAAGTTCCAATCAGGTGGTTGAACTATAGGTGCAGAAATTAAAGCTTTCTTAAGTGTTTCAAAGGCCTCAAAGCAATCATCGTCAAAAACAAAAGGAACATCCTTTTGTAAAAGGTTAGTAAGAGGTCTAGAAATTTTAGAAAAGTCTTTGATAAATCTCCTATAGAAGCCAACATAACCTAGGAAACTACGAATACCTTTGATGTCCTTGGGACATGGCATTTTCTCAATTTCATCAACCTTTGCTTTGTCCACTTCAATACCCTTTTCAGAAATTTGATGACCCAAAACAATACCTTCATTAACCATAAAGTGACATTTCTCCCAATTCAAGACAAGACTTGTTTGTTCACATCTCTGCAAAACTCGATCAAGATTGCTTAAAAAATCATCAAATGACTTCCCTAGACGGAGAAATCATCCATGAAAACCTCTACAATTTTTTCACAAAAGTCAGAGAATTAGCAGTCATACATCTTTGAAAGGTAGCAGATGCATTGTATACACCAAAAGACATGCGTCTATAAGCATAAGTTCCAAAGCGACAAGTAAAGGTAGTCTTACTCCTCGTTGGGTTCAACACTCTTACTTGTCGAAAGGATTATGATAGATCCCCTATACTGGTGGTGCTATGATGCTATGGTGGTGTGGTGGTGTGGTGGAAGGCCAACTATGGTGTGATTACTCGTGGATGATGATATGTTTCTTTCTCATAAATTTATGATATGTGTGACTTCGTGCATGAATATGTGGATGACTTCATTCTATATGGATGATATTATGTTGATGTTATATATGTGGATGATGTTGTGTTGGTTTTGTTGATGTTATATATGTGGATGATGCTATGTTGGTTTAGATGATGCATGATGATGCTATGTGTGATGGATATGCTATGTTGACGTTATATATGTGGTGATGTAGCATTTTTAATTTGCAGGGCAGAAGCAAAACAAGCCCCAAAAAATGACCAAACCTATGCCGACGGCTAGCAGCGGAGCTCCTAGGTTGCGCAAGGTATGAGGTAGGCCGATGGTTATGTCGTCGACGTAGGCAACCAACAGGGAGCACCCAGGGGTCGCCACGTGGTAGAGATATGTCGACTGTACAGCCGTCGACATAGATCATGGCTATGTCGATGGTTGTACCGTCGGCATAGCTCTGCGTCGTGACCAATGCCGGTGCAGACACGTGTCCGGACAGAGATTGACGGACGAGTTGTTTACTTTTTTCAGACGGCTCATTCAAACCGTCGGCATAGGGTTATACGCTGACATGTTTTATATGTTGAAGGGCATCCGAGGTTTACCAAAAGATTCTGAGCCGACGGGTATATGTTGATGGTTTTTGGGCCTTTGCCGACGCTTTTTTGTCGTCGGCATACACGTGAAATCATGCAGTGATAAGATGTTTTTCCCCATATATGTAAGGTTGAATCTTTTTGTTTTGGTAATTTCATGAGGTGCCTTGGACGTTTGCCTAGTAGTGATGTTTGCAGAAAGACTGCGGAAGTACTATATACTTAAATCTATGTACATATTCACCCGGAAAAAAAAGTATATATTCAAGAGTTCAAATAAATGTATTATATACTCAGGTTCAATCCGTTTATTGGCCATATGGAAATAGTAACACTGATGGAATCATTCGAAAAAGTACTTTGGCAGTGCTAATCTCTTTAGCACATTATATATTCAAGAGTTCCAATAAATGTATATATTCAAGGCAAAAAATAGGGAAAATATTAATAGGCGGAATATTTGTATGGAATGTAAGGATAATATATACGGTTGGGAGTTAATACCACTTTTAGTACATAAATTTGTCTGGTGGGAACAAGTTCATACAAGAACTAAAAAACCACAACTTTGCTAACAGAACATGTCGTATTCCGATGGTGGGAACAAGTCCATTTCCGTATATTCTGCCGATGCGTCATCTCCTGCCGTTATAACGTCCTTCTCCATTTGCTGACGTGAAATCAGGGCCCGCATGTCAGTGTCACAAAGAAAGAATAAACCAAAACAACAAAATAGCGAGCTGAGGGGTTTCGAACCGGAGACCTCGCGAACAAGTTTTGTCAAAGGTAGCAGCGCGCTAACCACCCCAACATAAGGCAGCCGTGTAATAGATTTAAGTACAGCTGCACTTATTATAGCTTGGTCACGCATGGCACGAGAATGCTTGAATCGATCACAGATCGGTATACCTGAAAGAAATACGTACTCCTACTTAATACTAATACTTTTGGTGGGGCTAAAAGAAATACATACTCCTACACAATTCTAATGCTCTTTTTTATTTTTGCCGGGGAATACTAATACTCAATAGCTCAATCTTATCAGTTCACAAAAAAAAAAACTCAATCTTACACAACAGCAGTTCCAAAATACTCCCTCCGTCCCATAATATAAGAGCATTTTTTACACTAATGTAGTGTCAAAAAAGCTCTTATATTATGGAACGGAGGTAGTATATTATACTCCCTCCGTCTTAAAATAAATGACTCAACTTTATACTAACTTCAATACAATATTGAGTCACTTATTTTGAGACGAAGAGAGTATATGATATTTAAGAAAATTTGTGTCGCTGATTTTATTTTACAGTTGACCCCTAACTATATGAAGCTTTTCTTAATGAAATCTAACGATATGAAGCTCTTCTCTCCCTGGAAATTGCAAAACGATCGAAGTGCTCCTCACACTGGCCGGTTTGGTAAAAAGAAATCATGTGTTCGATTTGTTGGGCTCGCCGCCGCGCCCACTCCCTTCCCGACAATGAAACTATAACAACCCACCCGCCCCCCTTGCCCGGCAAAAGGAGAAACTTTAATGAGACAAAAGACTTGCCAAGTTAAGGAGCATGTTGCGGCACATGGGTTTTTTCTTTTGAAGACTCGCGCACACAGTGAACACAACTTCCCATGTGATAAAATGTGATATATGATTACTAATGGTGAATTATGAGAAAATGATTCCTACAATGGCCGCCACTCCAAAACTAGGGTTTCTCTGCCTTCCACCGACGTCATCCCCGGTCCGCCTCGCCTCCGGTGATGGGGGCAGTGTTGTGTTATGGGATAGTGACTATATCGGCGGGATGACGGATCTGCTCGATGTTGCCAGCACAGGAATATAGCTATGTTAGTTGGCCTGGTAATTTGTCTCGGTCGTTGAAGATATGCCAGTGGTTCATATATCGAAGCTAGTGAACAGCGGCATCGTGGTCCGGCTCATGTACAAGAAACCTTGGCTCAAACGTGAAGCATGCATACTCAAACGGATCACTGAACGTATCTTTAGCGAGGAATACAGCTCTCGGTAGTTAAGAAAAAAATACGAGTGTAAACTGTGCGTGAACGAACGATTATAAAGGTTGCAGCTCCAATTAGTACAACACAAGTGTCTTTTGTCAGTGTGGTTAGCGCGTTGCAGCTTTTTTTTTTGAGAGAGAGAGTACGCCAAAAACGCACCTTAACTTTATAGAAAAAGAGAGCCAAGGTCACATAAGATTTAAGATTGAAAGAATAACTTTCAAAAGAGACGCACACCCTAGCACACCCGAAAAGTGTCTTTTGTTGGTGTGGTTAGGGCGTTGCAGCTTTGGCAGGCAAACTGCGTGCCTGAGGTATCCGGTTCGAATCTGGCTTCATACTATTTTTATTATGGTTTGGTTTATTTTTTTGTGCGTGAGACTCACAAATGGGACCGGTTCCATGTCAGCGAACGTTATAACGGCAGAGGTGGTGCATCGGCAGAATAGATGAAGATGGACTAGAATGTTCCGTTAGCAAAAGTTTGTGTACTAGAACTTTTATGGGTTTTTTTAGTTCTTGTGTGAACTTGTTCCCACTTGAACAAGTTATGTACGAGAAGTGGTATTAACTCTACAGTTGGTCGGCTTTTGAGATGAGCCCTAGCAATGGGCTACAAATAGCTGCTTCTGTAAGCACGATACTGCATGCTACTTGCATTTAAAGATAGCCTCAAACCATGTTGTGGCTTTCATCAGTGGATGCAGAGTGCACAAGATCCAAACAAAATCTACCCCTAGATTCAGTTCACAAAATCACCCCCCCCCCCCCTCTCTCTCTCACGTGCAACGAGCAAGGATGTGCACATGAGAGAGGGCATGCAGCGCGGGTACACGCTGCCCAAAGAGAAGCGTATTGAAAGAGGGCTCGGATAGTAACTATACATCACTGCAGAGCATCATGTTGGAAATGTTGTCCCTCTCTTTCTTCTTTTCATCCTCTCTCTAGCTTCGTGTCTCTTGTCAGGCAACCAGGATAGCCCAGCAACACGGGAGCTGGACAAGGGCATCTCCAAAGCGAATCACTAAGAGCAACTCCAAAGCGCGGATCCAAACCTCTCTCTCTCTCTCTCTCAACAAGCAAGGATGTGCACATGAGAGAGGGCATGCAGCGCGAGTACATGCTGCCCAAAGAGAAGCGTATAGAAAGAGGGCTCGGATAGTAACTTTACATCACTGCAGAGCATCCTGTTGGAAATGTTGCCCCCTCGCTCTTCTTCTTTCATCCCCTCTCTAGCTTCGTGTCTCTTGTCAGGCAACCAGGATAGCCCAGCAACATGGGAGCTGAACAAGGGCATCTCCAAAGCGGATCACTAAGAGCAACTCCAAAGCGCAGATCCAAATAGACGTGCACTTTGTCCGTTTTTTGTCATTTGGGTGGGCCAGCCGCTCATGGTCCGCCCCTTTTGCGTCTGGGTCGTCCGTGTGTCCAACACGCCGACCCATTTTCGCCCTGGCGGCCAGCCTACAGTGTATTTTCAAACATAATTCAAGCAAAATACAAACATTTTACATAGTTTCACAACCAAACAAATATATCATAGTTCACAAGCCAAATAAATATGTCATAGTTTACAAGCCAAATAAAAGTTAAATTGTCTTAAATGCATTTTTTTAAAGATATATCTATTGGTTACCAACATGAGAGCACATATGCTCAACCAAATTGCTTTGCAGCTGAATGTGAGTTTTTCAATCACGCAATTGATGGTGAAATTGGGTGAACTGTGCAAACGTTGCTACTCCTTCATGCTCAGACACAACATTGTCACCCTGAAACTGAAACCCTTGGTCGTAGATACGTTCTGAACACTCATCCTCTACAATCATAGTGTGCATGATCACACAAACAATCAACACCTCCCACAACTTCTTGGTGCTCCAAGTTCTAGCAGGATACCGAACGATGCACATCAAGATTGCAGAACACTGAAGGCACACTCCACATCTTTCCTAGCACTTTCTTGCACTTCGGCAAATTTCTTCCTTATCTCTCCTACAGGGTTGGAGAGTGTCTTCACCAGAGTAGTCCACTGAGGATAGATACCGCCAGCTAGATAGTATCATTTGTTGTAGTTGTGGTCATTGATGTTAACATTCACCTGCTGATAGTTGCCTTCGGCAAGCCTTGCAAACACCGAAGAGCGTTGAAGCACGTTGTTATCATTGTGAGATCCGGCCATGCTGAAGAAAGAGTGCCAAATCCGTAGATCTTGCGAAGCCATGGCCTCGAGTATGATGGTGCAAGCTTTGACACGGCCCCTATACTACCCCTACCAAACAGAAGGGCAGTTCTTCCACTGCGAGTGCATATAACATATGCTACCAAGCATCCCCGAAAATCCCCTGCTGGCATTCATCACCAGCAAGCGAGTTGTATCTGGAGCATTTGTCTCTCTCAAGTACTCGGGACCAAACACTGCTATGACAGCCTTGCAGAACCTTTACATGGACTCTAGGCATGTGGACTCGCTCATACAAACATACTCATCAATGAGATCACCAAGAACTCCATATGCAATCATCCGAATAGATGCAGTGCATTTCTGATAAGAAGAGAAATCAATCTTTCAAAGGGCATCCTCATTGCACTCGAAATACGTATTGTATGCCCACCACCTCCCCGATACGGTTGAGAACATGCCTAGCCGTACGGAAACGGCGACGGAATAGGTGACCCTTGAAGAGCGGGTTGGGTATCTCAAAATAGTCCTTCCAGAGAAGCAAATGGACGCTCTCTCGGTTGCGATCAACGCCGAAAGGTGCTCTGGGATCGAGCCCCGGAACAACGGTCGTTGCCTACTCAGCTGGTCATGGACGGCCAACACAATAGCCACCATCTTCCCATCGTCGGATGAAGAATCATCCGAGTCGCAAATGCAATTGTGGAAAAAGAACTCATCGGTGGAGTCCATTTGTACCTTCCAGGTAAACCGTCAAACAGTTTGCAGGCGTAGTCGAAGAAGCACGCCGGCGTAGAGGTGTCCCATGGACCAGGTAGCTGGCCTGGCGACGTCCAGCAGGCGTGGCGGCGGCGTCAAAGGAGTTGGTCGGGGGCGCTGGGGGTGACGAAGTGGTGCTTGCCACGACGTCGTGCGAAGCTGCGGTGGACTGGCGGCGTTGGAAGGTAGCGTGCTGCGGGGGAGGTATGTGGGGGCATACGGCACGCGAGAGCACCGAAACTGGGCGGCGGCGGCGACTGGGTGGGGCGGCCGAGTGCTTGATGTCGATGGGAGGAAGAGAATGGCCTATGTGTCACCGACTGGTGGGCCAAGTGAGGAGTAGGCGGGCGTCGCACGTGTACACCTCGTGTCCGCGCCGACGCAAATGACGCCCAAATTTGGGCCTGAAATGGGTTGCCCGACTGACCGGCGTCGGCGCGTTGGACTGACTTTTGTGTCTGTTTTGACCGTTTGGGTCAAAACGGACGAAAGCTTCGGCCAAACATGCGGACCCAAACCCAAACCACTTTTTCTCATCGTCCATCTGGACGCATTTCGGGCCCAAATTTGTGTCTGGTTTGCGTCCACGCAGACACGAAATGGACACGTCGCACACTCTCTCGTTGTTCGTTGCAGCCCCACCTATCGGCCTCCCAACTATCGCTCGCGGTCATATTAAACACGGCCACCTACCTCGGGCCCGCCTGGCAGTGGGCGGAAGCGCCGTGTGGACGTCCTATTTGATGCGAGTGTGCGGGAGGTCTCATCCAGTTACATCCCCCGTCCATATCTGGCCACGCTTGCTCCCTCACGGCCACTCAGAAACTGTAGACAGCCAGCCATGGGCTTCTTCAATGATAAGGGGAAGTTCAGCGCTGGCGCAAGCTCTTCATGTGCGCATCCTCAGCCGCTGCCGGCTCGATGCGGCGCGCCACCGCATGAGCGAGAACGGTTGTACATCCCAGTCCACCAGGTGCAGCAGCACTAGCAGTACCTTCGGCCCCTCCAGTATCCAGATGTCAGTCTGCCGCACGACTGACATCCGGACCCGCAACGCATCCCCATTCCGGTGGTGTCGCGCTCGCCACGAGCGGACGCCAAGGAGGTTCACCGACGTCGCGAGCTCCTTACGCCGGAGCAGCGCGCAATGCGTGCCTATGCGCCAGATTCCCCTAACTGGGAGTGTTGTTTTGCGTTAGAGCATGAGGAAGAGGGCCGCCGCGGCTTCCACGTCGACCACGTCATTCCCCTGCCACCCAGAGGTGTTGCTAGAGGAGGAAGAGGCGGACGCCGCGTACCAAGCTGCGCTCGAGGCGGCCCTGCAGTGCGTGCTCGAGGAGAGACATCTGGAGGGGGACGCGTGGTGGGACAGCCTGGAGCAGGTCGTCGCCTTGTCAGCAGTGGGGGGACTCCGTCTACGCTCCCGTCTACGTCCCACCGCCGCCGCCTGTCGTCGAGCCCAAAGCCGAGCCGGAGCCCGAGCCCATGCCCACGCGTAAGTGGTCGCCAGCACCTCCCGCTTGGTGCAAGGAGTCCTACTCGTAAACCGGCGAGCTGTGCGAGTGGGTGAGCACGCCTCCTGTCCACTACGCCCCGAGCCGGAGGAGAAGGCGGCCCATGTGGAGCGTTGGAAGGCGCACTGGCTCACTGAGGATCAGGCCGACGACAAGCGGCAGATGCTCTAGGCGCGTGAAGAGGAGGAGGCGTGGGGTGGAGGAGGAGGAATGCGCCCGCCACGCAGCAATGTCGCTAACGCAGCAGACGCCGGAGGAGGCTTCCTTGGCGGCGTGGCAAAGCGCGTTCAGGTGGGCTGGGATGTCGCCCGACTTCATTGACCTCACTGGCGACAGCGACAACGACAAGGGCAAGGCAAGGGCGAGGCCTAGAGCAGTGCGCGGGCGTGGAGTTTTTTAATATTAATTAATGTTTAAGTGAACTTTGACCGACGATTGACTGGCCATTTATGTTTATTTCGGCCGCGCGTTATTAAATATATCTTTTACGCGCGCAAATATGGGTATGCCACCCATTGGGTGCATCAGCCGACCCAAATCAAAATGTGAACCGTGCCCGTTTGGTCGACCCAAACAGCCAAAATGCAAACAAAACACGCGACCGTTTAGGTCAATGCGTTAGAGTTGCCCTAAAGCGCCCAGTAAACGTATGGACTCAACTGTACGGCCATTTTTTGGTCTAGAATCCTCTATAACACTAAGCTCCCTAGTTTTAAAGGCCTCACAATCATTTGAGGTCTCTAATTTGGAATTGGACACCTAATTTTGACCGGGTCAACAATTTGACAAGGAGCTCTCATTCAATTTTTTTTAATAAACTATGCTCCATAATTTTAGAGCTCTTTCATTTGATTGAGGTATACAATTTCAATCCTTGATTTGACTCGGTCAATCCTTAGTTGTGCCCCAATGAAATCTCTAACTGCACTAAGATCCCTACTTTTCAAGCCCCGCATTCAAGTGAGGTCTTCAATTAGGATTGGATACACAAATTGATTATGTCGTTGGCCTGAGCTTTATGGTGGGATCTCTCGATGAATGGGTCCCTTGGTAAGTGCTTGGGTGATGCGAGCCTTCATTGGCAAAAAGAAAAGATTGATTATGACACGTTTAACAACAGCATGACACACGCGGCCAACAATATAGATAATTTTCTATTGTATTCATATTAATTAAAAGACGCCTTCCAGTCACACGGTCAAAAAGACCCACCCAAACGCCACAATAAAAAGAAAAGAAAAATGATACACTCACGGACAATTCACTACGGATTGGTCATATAAAAAACTCTCCCACCAATCACTTCCCAGAGTTTCATCGTTGGGCCGCTTTTTCTGCAATTTTCAACCATAAATTGACACATCCATCTGTAGCCATGATTTCGTAAAATCTGTCCATAGTTGTAGCATCTCTGATAAAAAAAAACATCCATTGTTTTCCCCACACACCAAACCAACTAGCACATAAATAATTTTCACAACTTAAAAAAAATTACCACGTAAAAACAAAACATGTACAACTTTAAGAATATAAACGGCGCAGCAAAGCGCGCACTTCCCTTCTAGTGTAAATCATCAAATGTCCACGAAACATGAAATGGCTTGGGCATCTGAAATCCTACAAACTGTCCTCCAACTCGGGGGAGCTTTGGGAAGTTCAGACATCCGCTCGGCTCTCACAGCCACGCCACGTCTCCCAGTCATCTCTTTCTCTTTTTGGTCCATTTGGCCCAATATTCAGATTTGGAGGTCATGGTTGGATGGCCGGGCTGTGCATGGTGATGTCTATTTGATGATCCGTGTTGAAGATGTTTTAATGAGCTCATAATTAATTCGTAGCAAAACCAGCTAGCTCATTCAACTGATGCAACTAATCCAGCATGAAAAAATAGGCCTTGCAACCAACCATGCATAAAAACCACCTGAATGCTTTAATCAACAAGGAAGCAATGCAACGAGGATCGGGTGCTACCGTGATACGGACTCCTAGGCCATCGGAATCTCAGATTTGACAGCTTCTAGGAGTTGTTAGATCTGCTGGACCTATGCATAATTTTTAGACTCCTAGAAGGCTATTTTGCAAATGTTGCAAAGTTACTGGGAGTCATCCGATATGAGAATCCGACGGCCCAGGAAACTGTATCACGGTAGCACCTGAGCATCGGTAGCACTAGATATTTTCCCGCAATAGCTAGCTAGCTCACTATTAGTGAATTTATATTTTATTTTTAGCTAATTTTCCTTCTAGCTATAGTAGCAATTGTGTGAGTTGCTGGCTGCTGCATGGATGAGGGGTCGCCATCTGAAATGTGAATGTGGCATGTGGTGTCCAATGGTGTCCTTTGCATGAGCTGGCCAACTTAATTCAGACCAGACTTGATCAGGGTTCCAGACCACAAACACAAACTGAGACACACAAATGGTGGCTAGCTAGCTTAGCAATAGCCTATAGGTAGCTACATGCTCTGTGTGCCCGGGCTACCACTGCATTCTGCATCTGAATACTTTGCAGCAGCTAGCAGCTAGCAGCCGAGAGCTCGCCAGATGCTCATGCCTGCCTGGATTATGCATGCAAACCATGTTTTCTTGGGGCTTTGCGTGGCCTGAAACCTGATCATGCCACATGCACCCCGCAGATCAATGTTGTACATATGTGTGCGTGGTCCATGCACACAGACAGCTGACATGCTATAAGGAAAGAACATTACATTCAATTTGTTCATGCTGGGATGTATTTCTAGTGAAAATTATCTCCTGCCCATATAACAAACCGACTGAACATCTCGTGAAGCAAATCCATTTCAGATTCTGAACATTCGGGCCTGAACTTCATTTAAGCATAGGCAAGTTTTAGCCCATGTATTTTTCGAGTATTAGCCTCACATTTAAGTGATTGACATCCTCCTTCATTTTAATGACAGCGTTCCTGTCAAGTACTCTATCCGTCTCATAATATAAAATCGTTTTCGACACTATTGTTATGGGACGGAGGGAGTAATACTGTAGTGAATGACAAGCTCGGTCAGTAAAAAGGGGAGGCAATGTAATGCATGATGCGTGACAAGAGATGAGGATACATGTACATACGCAGATGGTAGCACGCTAGTGGGCTATGGAACTGGACGAGGGGTTAGGGTTAAGCATAAATGGACATGCCTAAGAGCCCCAATTCTGGCCAAAAAAATATCGTTCAACTTGTTCAGGGGAGAGCACAATGGTATGTCGTTCGTCCTACTTGCGAAGGGTGGATAATGGACACACTACCCCAGCACTGTGCAATGCATGCCTCCACATTCCCCACTCTGATAAAAGATGGCAGGAAACAAGGCAGCCAGAGAGAGAGATGAATGGAAAAGTAGAAGAGATCTTTCTACCCCCTCCCCTAGGTACTGCATTAAGATAAACTCAGTTTGGTTATTCCTTATGCTAGTACAAGGAGCTCTTTCCTAACTTCATTTTACGTTTCGCTGTCCTTTTAATTATAATTTCCCTCTCTTGTTGTATATGCACGTACTTATTTTTTAATTCAAAACCCTCAAGAGAGTTCTCTTGAGGGAGAGATAGAAGAATGGCCTACAGAGAGAAGACTAGTTCCCATGCCACTAGATCCTGTTCTCCTGCCAAGCACTCTCAACCAAGATACCTCACAATTTTAGAGGCTCTGAATTTCAGCACCAAATATATTCCGCATCCAAAGCTGATTTGATGGCAGTTCAATCTTATGTACCATTTTCTTCGATGTCCTGCCCACTCATAAACCATCTCCGAGTTCTTTTGTTGTTCATGGCTTAGACTTTACTCACTCTATTTCTGAATATAAAACTTTTTAGAGATTTCATTACGTAATGTATATAGACATATTTTAAAGTATAGATTCACTCATTTTGTCTCATATGTAATCCGTGTTGAAATATCTAAAAAGCCTTATATATTTAGGAACGGAGGGAGTATGAATCAAGCAAGATTCAGGCCTTCTTTGGTTCGTTGGAAAGAAGATGACGTTTACTCGAAAAGTTAAGGATCAATAGTTCTTTTTCGAAATCGATTTCAAAAATGAATGGATTCGTTCTTATACATACGCGAGGAAGGTAATCAAAAAACAGATAAGATGAGTTCTTCTTTCATAAGATATTTTTTTCCATTAGGTCTGAGCTAATGTTTTTTTTCTTTCAAATGTGAAGGATATGGACCAATCCTACAGTAGTAATAGGAACTCATTCCTACAAACCAAAGGACTCAAAAGAAAAGGATTCTATAAGCACCTCTCCTATAGAATTCCTATAAAATATTTACAAACCAAAGGAGGCTAACATGAAAAATATAGAGGGTGCCTTCTTTTCTATCCAATGAGTGCTCATTTATTATCAAAGTTCAAAAAAACGGTAGGCGTTAATTATTCATTTGGGCACCTATTTGCGCTTTTCTAGCTTAGGCGTGATTAGGCGAAATTAGGCGCAATTAGGCTTAGTACTGTAATGTGAAGAAATAAGCTAGATGGGCTGGCCTAGCCCATTAAACCATATCCCATCTTCATATCCTCCTACTAAAGCTCTCGTCGGGTGCAGCCGATAGGAAATTTAGGTTCCTCCTCACGCCGTGCCCCCCCCCCCTCATCCTCTTTGTCTTGCTGCGTGAGGCTACCTCTCTCCCTCTTCCTCTGTCTCTTGCCAGAGAAGCTTGATCCCTCGTCGGAGAAGCTCAATCCCTTGTCGGAGAAGCTTGATTTGTCCTCGGGGCAGTTGAGTCCCTCGTCGGCGAGGATGAAGCCTCACAGGGGAGGTCGGATCCTCGCCGGGGAGACCGATTTCTCGCCTGAGAAACATGATTCCTCACTGAAGAGGCTGATTTCTCGCTGGAGGACCTCGCCGGCCGCTTTTTGAGCGCCTAGGGCAAAAGCGAGGCGCTATGCCAAAGCCCAGCACTTAAGCGCGCCTAGGCGAGCGCCTAATAGCGCTTTTTTGAACAGTCTTTATTATTACTTTTTGCTATATGAACATTTTTTGGGTATACAAACATGGTCAAAACTACACCCTCTTGCGGAAATGAATGGAAAATTGTGTACAATATACCAAAAGTGGTTGGAACCTTCCTCAGACCATGCGCAAGCAGGAGCTACATGCACAGGCTGCCTTTTTTTATATCGAAAAAGGCTTTCGCCCCGTTTTATATATAAAGCAATGATCGACCACAGCTTAGATACGAAACGCACGCCACCACAACACACACACACACCCAAGGCTGGATACATAGGCGTTGAGCGCAGCAATACTACCTTTAGTACTACAAGAGCAATCGGAGTCCTCAACCGTGGACAAGCCAACGTGAAGAGAGGAAGCCGCATATGACAAACCATGTGCTCCAAGGAGGCGGCTTCAGGAAGGGTACGACACCAGAGCGCCGCCACCGTCCGACCTGAGGATCAGAGTTTCCTCTGGAGCAACACGACGGGCAATGAGAGCCGCGACGACGCCTTCAAGAAGGGAGCGAGCTTCGCCGTCGCCGGTCCGTCTGAAGATAGATCAGGTTTTCGCCCCGGCCAACACTCACCACCACCGGACATCACATCCCATCGACCACGGCGCCCACACGGCCATGGCCACTAGGCAGCACCTAACCATGGACTCTGCCCAAGAGCACCACGAAACCACCACCAGGGCCGCGCCCTCGCATCCAAGACCTGGATACCGCCTCACTCGAGACCCACCACTACCCCAACCAAAGATACGAGCGGAAAGGAACCGTCTTTCGAACACCTGGGCTGCCCCCAACGCTGAAACCCAATGGCCGGCCAAAATTGGCCTCCATCGACCCGTCCTGTGGCACTGGGCGCGAGACGAGCTTGGTCCTGCTACTGGGCACGACATGAGCACAATCCTGCTGCCGGGCGCGAGACGAGGTCGGTCCTGCTGCCGGGCGCGAGACAAGATTGGTCCTGCTGTCGGCCGCGAGACGAGCTCGGTCCCGCTGCCGAGCGCGAGACAAGCGATGGACCGTAGACGGGGGAGGGCTGAACCTTCGACGAAGGTAGAAACTAGACGACGAGGAGAGGGCCGAACGTCGAAACGGGCCGTGTACAGACGAGCTGATGCCGGAAAGCCAGCCGCCACCCCAGTCGACCCGCCGAGCTGTCGTGGAGCCGGCATGGTGAAGCCACCTCGCCGCCGTCGCCCACAACCGGGACCGCAGCCACGCCGGGCTGGGACCCAAACCCGCGCCGCCGGCCGGAAAAAAGGCGAAATCTGGTCGGCACGCATCACCACCACCGCCACCAAGCTGACGACGACGAGCGCATCAGCACCCGAGCGCTGCCAGCAAGCCCTTTCTGCATCAGCCCACGCTGCCTACTGGTCACCGGACGGAGCAACCGCCCGATCCAGATCTGGCAAGGAGCTCACCGCCGCCACCCGCGCAAGCACGCCCCATCGCGCCCCCGATGCGCAACCGCCCACGCCACCAACCTTGACCACCTTCGTCGAGCCGCCCCGGCCGCCACACCGCGCCGCCCTGCAGAGCCGCGCGCCTCCGCGCCAGCCCACCGCGAGGAAGGGGAAGATGCCCCGCCGCCACCGACGCCGGCCGGGCTTTGCCCAGCGACGGCGAGGGAGGGGAGGGAACTGGAAGAGAAAAGCTAGGGGTCGCCTCGCCGCTCGCGGGAGCGGACGAGACGAGCCGCCATTTTTTTATATACAAACACGGTCAAAACTAGGCAGAGATTATTTTTTTTAATAAAAAGGAACATCTTAGGTTGCTCAAAATTTATTTATATTCTTTTTAAGAGAAAGAAAACGGAAAGGTGTAGATTTTGTCTAGAGCTGCCAAGGAGAAACATTAGGTTTCCCTTGCAAAATGATTTAGCTAGGACCCATATATATGCATGCATATATGACCATAAGAAGGCAGAAGTTGAAGAAAAGGAGCTATTGCTAGATTACTCGTTGTTCAAAATTTCATATTCTTCTGAGCTTTGAACAAGAGAAAGGTGAGAGAGAGAAAACTTTTTTCTTTTCTTTCTGAAGCTGCCAGGGAGAAACAGAGGTTACCCTTGTACATTCGTCAATTAATTTGCTACCAGGCTTGCAGAGTTTCTAGTTGAGGACAAAAACTGTGTATATATACTGCTCAAAAGATGCTGCTGCATGCTGGATGCTGATGGAGTTAAGAGTGGCAGCAGCGGCAGCAGCAGGGGCACCATGCATCTGCATGGACACATGATATTTCACTGGAAAATGTAACATGGTCGATGGCTGTGCATGGCTCACTTGCTACCATGCATGCATGGTTTATTAATTCATCTGAAACTAGAAGAGACCTGGTCTCCGTCTCCACCATTGTTGTGTTATGCACCATGGCACCACCTATATGTAGCTAGCAGTGTACCTTCTACCTGATGCGTCTCTATCTCGAACAGTGGAAGGTCCATTTTTTTTCCTGCTTCCACATAGACCTCCAATGTATTTCGGTCACATTGTTCATTCTATTTGTATGTATGTACTCCCTCCGTAAACTAATACAAGACCATTATATATTACTCCATTCTCAAATATTCTAGAGATTTCAACAAGTGACTATATACGAAGTAAAATGAGTGAATCTACACTCTAAAATATGTCTACATACATCCGTATGTTGTAGTCCATTTGAAATGTCTAAAAAAATTTATATTTAGAAACACAGGGAGTAGTTGACAGAGGGAGCCTGACATACATGCACTTCCCAAAATCTGGTAGAACCGGACCATTAGAAAATGAATCCGACAGAAGTGTATATGCGAATCTTGTTGAATCCCGTCAAAAGAAGAAATCATCCTACCTGGGATCACCATCCTAACAAACGGACTAAAGTGAACTTATCATGATTTTCCATGACTAGCATGCTCCTGAGTACTGACCATATTGCCGGCATCTTTAAACCAGTAATAGGAGCCTTTTATAAAAGCACAAACTGATCAAAACTTCCTAGGTAAAAGCACCAGCGGTAAGACTTTTATTTTGTGCTCTGACAAGTGCTAATAATGTTTGTTGGTGTCTTTCAGCGTCTCATATACTAGCTTTTAATGATAAAAAGGTTGTAAATAAACCATGGTGTGGACCTTGAGGCTAACAACAGCAGTCAAAACTACTTTCTTACATTCTCAAAATGTACAAAAGCTATCTTGGATCACCTGTCACTGCCAGTAATACTCAATACCCTTAGTTAATGGGTGCACTTTCCCTCTCAAGAAAGTAAAGGCAATCGCATTTGCCATTGCTGCTCAGCTTAACCCTACAGCCTCTGACAAGATTGATGCAGCTGCCCTGCATAGAGAGCAAAACAAAAAAACATTGCTCCCCATATCTTTTCTCTCACAAGTCACACACACTATCTTCAATTCAAACTGGCCCTACCAAACTGGCATCAAAAGAAGAGGGAATATTAACCTTTGGAGTGATGAAACCAGAGGTTTTTGGGTGGGGCGTGTCCAAGGGGCTCCCTCCTACTCCCTCCGTCCCAAAATTCTTGTCTTAGATTTGTCTAGATAGGGAAGTATCTAACACTAAAACGTGACTAGATACATCCATTTTTAGACAAATCCAAGACAAGAATTATGAGACGGAGGGAGTACAAAGAAGCTTCACTTCTGCAAGTACTACTAGACTTGTCCCGAAGGGAAAAATATTAGAAACTAACCAAAAGGTGCACGAGTGTGGCATCGCAGAGACCGGGCTCCAGGGAGCCCGGTTTACCCAAAAAAATCAAAATATATTTAAAAGTTTCAAAAAATGCCAATTTTTTTTGTACAAATACATATGCATATTCTTTAAGTATGTATAAATTTTCAGTAACTAATTTGGTCATTTGCATGCTAGACAAAAAAGACAAAAATCTGACACAAAATACAACAAAGAAAAAGCCTATTTCAATCTGTGTATTTGTCATTTTTGTATACATCATATATGAATACATATGCTTATGAAAATTTATACGCGTATACTTTAAGACTGTGTCTCCATGAAAACATTTTTGCAGATTTTTTTTTTGAGTTACCCAAAATGTATTTTGGCTGAGAAATACGTACCGAGCTCACTGAGCTCGGCCTCTGCGTTCACTTTTCGAAAGGTGCACTCCATATCATGGTGTCATCTCAACAGGGCAACACCAAAGACCAAACCAAACACCCCCAAAATATAGATTGACATTATGGTGTCATACATCTATCAAACTCATCAAGCATCCCTCCCATCTTTTCTATCCTAAAGCAGCATTCATCCGTCAATCCGTCCAATCCTACATGCTGCTCCTATGAACCTACCATGGGGTATGTATGATTCGATAGCAACATGTGATGCGTTGAGAAGGACTTGTTCCATGCGTCAGGACAAGGCCTAGAGCTAGAGGGACAGAGAATGACAAGGGGTCACTCCTTCCTCCCCTGGCTGGGTCTTTTGTTTCCCTGGCCTTCTTCTGTGGGCCTACACGAAACCTACAATTTATAGTAGTGGTAGTAGCTGGTACAAATGCATCTAGTAGCAAGCATCTTGTCACTCCTCTAGTCATCTCCCTCTCGCACATTACACATCAAACAGAGCAAGTGAGCTTGACAGAAACACCCCTCTTTTGCACATTCGGAACATCAATGTATCTGCCGGATATGAATGAAGATGGCAGATGGACCACGTGGATTCAGTTTGCTGCCCGACAACCAACAATAAAGGCACTGCACAACAATTGATCGTGGTACCACCGGTTAGATACATGCCAGCACCGATGCAGAACCAAGACTGCACGACATCAAATGTTCTGATTCTGATACATTAAAAGGATTTAAGCATTGGTACAAGGCATGTGAGCTCAACAGCCAGTTGAAACTTGAATGTTTTCAGTCTACAATGCAGTTGAAACAAGGAATGGGGGTAAGTTGATAATTTCCAATGATATAGTACTTGTCAACCAAAGAATCTCAGCTCATGTCTTCACAGTTGCGACTTCCGCTGTCATCAGTGTAGAAATAATTGCCCTGCTAACAAAAGAAAAGATGCAACCTTTCAAATCTATTTTGATATCAGCCAAGCCTGGTTAAAAAAGATATGATCATGGGGGGCAATTATTTAAGATGACATTGTTTCAGTACAGTGATCGTGGACAAACAGGCAAGCAGAAGACAAAAAATATATATCCTCATTTACAATTGCATTTCATGAAGTTTTAAGCTTCATTCCAATCTTCGAAAAATTAACTATTGAATTTACACATTCAAGAGAAAAAAATATCATGGGAATAAGCAGAAAGGGAACTGAGTTTACAAGAGCAAACATGCTGAACAGTTAGTTTATGCCAGAATTTCAAATAGTTTTATTTACTCTGCATATTAGCTCTGTTGCAAGTCAAACTTTATAAAGTTTGACCAACTTTATATGAAATAATATGAACATTTACAATAACAAGTATATATGACGCAAAAATATACTCGATGATGAATCTAATGTCATCAAACATGTTAACAATTTTTCCTGTAAACTTAGTCAGAGCTTATTGACCTAAGACAAAGCTAATACAAGGAGTAAAAACGGAGGCAGTATTATACTCCCTCCGTCCCAAAATAACTGTCTCAACTTTGTTGTACAAAGTTGAGACAGTTATTTTGGGACGGAGGGAGTACAAGTAAAGAGTAACTCCATAATTTTCTATGTTCATCTTCATGGTAAAAGAGGTCAAGCAATGGTACATGTCATTATCATGGGTCTCAACCGCCATTTAAAAAACCATAAATGTTGTGCCTCTAGGTTTGCGCGTTGGTAAGCTTGGCCTTTATTGCAAATTTTGTGCCTCTAGGTCTGTGCACATAACTATGCAAGTCACGAATTCCAAGTAGATGAGTAGCTAACCAAGACAGCATATTTTAGACAATTCATTCATAACTGCGACACAAAAATTACAAAAAAGAACCTTGGAAAGTACTAACAGTTTTTGGTTGCTAACAGGCACATGGATGATATCACACGCTGACAACTTTTTTTGTTTTAAGGTTATTTCGACAAGGCTACATACTAATTTAGGCACAAAAGAAATAAAAATTGAATTGGCATAAATGCAGGAGAACATATTCCCATATCCCATGTGCTATCAAGCAAGCTAAGGGTATGACCATACATCGTACATAGTGCAAATACAAACAAGTGTAGCACAGACCTGCAATATCTGGAAAAATATCTTGGAATCTATGAAATGTAAGCACAGATGCAATGGAACAAAACCATATCTCAAGTCACGTATATTTCAATCAATTCCTACAGGCATATAGTCAGCCGGTTGACATTTCACCAAAAAACACCAATTGACAGATAAACGTACTACAGAATGTCCAGTTTATCTGTTCAGTTCACCATTGCCGGGTTCTGTCAAATGAAATCACAATGTATGAAGTTATAATAGTTTTTTACCTCTATTTCCAACTAGTGATGTGTTGATACTAACATAACATGTCACTGTTTTAACAAAAGAAATAGAAGACCATTTGTTTCACTATTGGATTCATGTTAAACCGGGTACTCTAAGAAACTCGTTCCAACAACTTCTATTTCAAGGATTGAATTGAACCTTAACCCCCCCCCCCCCAACCCCATCTCTCCATCTAACAAATCCAATGTATAGAACAAAAAAACAAATGATTACAGAATGGTTGATTTAATCATATGCCTTTATGCAACACAATCTCTAAAATCATACATTTATGCTCCATTTTACATGTAATGATTATTAGATTATCTTCAAATGAAGAGCATGAAATGCAATAAAGAGTACTCCCTCTGTAAACTAATATAAGATCGTTTGGTGATCTAAACAATCTTATACTAGTTTACAGAGCGAGTACTCCCTCCGTCGCTCAAGAGGGCCTATACTTTTTGTCAAAAGTCAAAACATTGCATCGTTTGACCAAGTTAATAGGGAAAACTATCGACACTTACAATACATATAATATGAAAATATGCTTTGTTATGTACCTAATGACATCAATTTAATATCACAGTTCTGATAGTTTTTTCTACAAACTTGGTCAAACTTTGCACCATTTGACTCCAGAGAGAAGTTATAGGCCTTCTTTTCAGAGTCGGAGGGAGTAGTGCCTAAATTTATTTTTATGGATGCCTGTTTTAACTTACAATGATGTACCAAATAGGTAGATGGGGGCAAATAACCAATAAAAAGGAAACATATCAAATACTCACTCCCTTCCTAGAAACAAGGCGTGAAACTTTTTCTGCAAAGTCAGGCAGCTACGCGTTTAGAAGTTTTGGACCCTTTTGCCCTGGTTAATCACACTCTGAGCAGTTATTAGTTATTAAGACACCACGAACATCATTATTCTTGCTAGCCGCGCTTGCAGGCTGCATGCATTAGCCATTCTGAGCAAGCGTTATTGTTGAGCCCATGCATGACCAATCAGAGGCAGCTAGCTGTACACAGGATGGCACTAAGCATTAGAGCAAGTACAATAGAGCTGAGTCAGCGGGCTATAAGGAATAAACTGGTATATTTTTGCTTAGTTGGAGGAAAGAGAAGAGGAGAGAGAAGGTAAGCAGGCTCTTCGTGAAGAGCCAGCTCTAGTACGTGCTCCTAGGCACTTTGTGAGAATGAAAGGTGGGCCACATAATAAAAAAGTAGTACACTCTTTTGATCTACTATTGTACATGTTGGCTATAAGATGGGCTGTAGATGACATGGCACTGGCTTATAGCCAGCAGCTGGCTATACTATTAACCATGCTCTTAGTAACAGCAAGGGAAGGCGAGCACTTTACAATGCAATTAAGGCCAGCAGCCCAGCACGTCTTTGAGGAGTGGGGTGTGGCGTGGAGGGATATATTAGACATATTAGAGGGAAAAATAGAAGTGTGGCCTGCTTAGTACTCCCTCCGTTCCTAAATATTTGTCTTTCTAGAGATTTCAACAAGTGACTACATACAAAGGAAAATGAGTGAATCTACACTCTAAAATATGTCTACATACATCCGGATGTTATAATCCATTTGAAATGGATAGAAAGACAAATATTTGGGAACGGAGGGGGTAGAATGCTAGGAGAAAAGTTTCACGCCTTGTCTCTAAGAATGGAGAGAGTAACTTGGATTGAGAATTTTCATAAGATGGCCTAAAACATCATAATTGATCAGTGCAGGTTTTTCAAACATTCAAATAGTTAAATTAACTATCCATTATTCAAATTGAATAACTGACCAGAACTGTTCATTGGAAAATGACCATTTAACAGCTCCCTACATAATCTGGATTATGATATGTGTTCCTAAATTCCTTTTACAAAAAATAGTGAATAAATATGATAGCCTACACAGATTCAAAGATCTCACACTAGTTATAAACGAATCCATGAGTAACTGTTGCAGTTCCACATAACAAGAATACATGTAATGTGCTGCATCAAAGTTAAGAGTACAGGGGGAAAACTTGCTGGGTAATAATAATACTACAAGTAACTTACCAGAACGTCATTGTGAACCTAGCTTCATGTATTCAAACTTTGTAGCAATGGTAGCAGCGCTGTCAAGTTCTTGTACATCCATAGAGTCTTGGTCATTCATGTAATCCCTGCCACCATTAACGCCATACTGAACAGAAGGCGCAGCACCCGCATAACCACTTCTGTATGCAAAACCATAGCCAGGATACATTGGGGGATATGGGCTATATACTGGACGCCTTGCCACCATGTTTGGAACATTTGCCAAGACTCCATGGTTTGGATATGCATTTGCATAGGGATTGCCTCCCATACCAAAATAGAGGCCATGATAGTAGGGATGTGTGGGAACAGGTTGTGGCATATAGCCGTTGTAGAAGCCATGTCGATTATTGTACTGTTGGTATGTCGAACCATCAAAGCCAACAGGACCCCTTCCGCCAAAGGTTCTTGAGCCACGACCTCGGCCATTACGGTAATACTGAGCGTCCTTGGGGATTGCAATCTTTGCTTCCACCCTTGTCCCTTTCAAGTCATGAAAGCTTTGCCCCATCACCTTTCTCACAGCTTCCTCGGAATCGAAGGTGACAAAGCCAAAACCCCTTGACCTGCTTGTCAGGCTGTCGTATATCACAACAACATCTGTAACAGTGCCAAACGCCTCAAAGTAAGCTCTGAACTCCTCCTCTGTGATGTTGTCACGCAAACCACCAATGAATACCTTCTTTGAAGCATAGCTCATACTGTCACCACTGGCCCCGGTACTGTCCCCAGCGTCTTGGTGACCCTGAACCGGACCCTGTTCAAGCTGATGCTGAGGCTGAGGCTGATGCACAGATTGCTCGCCCAAGTTCCGCGGAGGTCTAGCACGCGCCCTCTTAACGTCCACCTGCACGACAAAGAAAAACATAAGACTGAGTAACCAATGACTAGTAGTACAAAAAATCTCTAGGGACCAATTCAGATATTGCAAAAAAAATAAAAATTGCCGTACATTGCAATGCAGTTTAACAAGGTGAGCCCTCGACAGTACAAGTAATAATCCAACCAATTTGCCCAGCCATGAAAGTACGCATTACCAGATCAAATAATGGCCTACCCAAGTTCGTATATACTATTGACTATCCACAAACTAAAATCAACTTCCAACCTTTGTCTTGCACGCTCAAGAAGAAGGAGATCGAGGGAACTCACCAGTCGGCCGCAGATGAAGTGCTTGGGCCTCTCCCCGTCACCGAGCGCCTTGGCGGCCGCTTCTTCGTCCTCGAACTCGACGAACCCGAACCCGCGGCCGTGGCCCGACTCCTTGTCCCGCATCACGACGATTGAGCGCACCGCACCGAAGCGGGCAAAGTGGCCCCGCAGCTCCGTCTCCTGCGCTGAGGACGGGATGCCACCCACGAACAGCTTGCGACTCTCCCCCGCCGCCATGTCCCCGGCGTTCTCCGCCGCCGCCATCGCCGACGAAGAGACTTGTGGAGAGCTAGGGTTCTGCGGGAGGGGGAGGGGGAAGAGATGGAGGTTGTGTGCGTGCGCGGCGGATTTGTGCGCGACTTGGTTAAATTTGATTTGTTGCGCTGGGTTTTAGCTTCCGGGAGAGGGGTTAGAGTTGGACAGACGGCTGGGATGCGATCTAGGGGGGTCGGATCTGGGGGATTAGGGTGAGGTGGACTTGGACTGGTGGACTCGAGGAGTGCGTTTCGGTTTGGGTTTCGGGGCGATGGAGACGCGTCCGTTGACCATGGCGGGCTCCGTGTTGACTAGGGCGTTCGTGCACTGGTCTCCCTCCTCGCTACTCATGTGGGACTAGGTAAATGACAAGTGGGTCCCACGCAAAGAAAGTGGTGGGCGCTGGACGACAAGTTTTGCAAACTCCCGTGGGCCTGGTTTGACACGAAGGGATCGGGGAGATTTAGACTGCCCGTAATGGGAGTATGAGGCTGCCCGTAATGGGAGTATCATAGGTAGTACTTCCTCCGTTCCTTTATCTAAGGTGTATTATTTTCGGCACGGTGACCAAGGCACATAATTATACACATGTTAGGATGAAATTACCCTTGGCAAATTTGTTGGTTAGTGGCAAGTAATCAGTTACTCCAGAAAAGTAAGAGATACATGCAATCGACAGAGAGATAGTTTCCTTCTTTTGCTACAAGGAGAGATACAGACAATCAGGAGAGAGATATTTTCCTTTTTTCTGGAGGGCTAACAAGGGAATTATGAAAAATTAGAAGAAATGCACCTTACATTGGACGCGGTGTTTTTGAGCTCGGGCACATATGTGCTTGATATCTGGGCGGTTCAGTAGTGCCTCGGGATTCGATACATTAAATGGCTGGGCCAGCTTCGCGAGCGACTGCAAATAAGAAAAAGGAAAAAAATACACGGGAGCTGTGGGCCAGGACAGCGACGGAGGAACGACGAAGGTGGACGGCAGGAAGTTGAGCCGTGGCTCAACTCGTCGGTCCCCGTCCCGATCCGTGGATCAGGATACGTTCTTTTCGTTAACTCTGCCGACGGGGGATTAAATGTGAGGATTTGGGGGACGGGTGGAGGCAGATCGGTGGTACTATCGTCTCCTACCTCTCAGGCTGGATTTTATCAATAGCGAGGGGATTGATTTGCGGGGCTGCGATTCACAAAAGAAGGTCGCATCCACAGGTTCGCATTATGTTCCTGATCTGATGTTTTTGCTCGATCTGATGTTTTTCTCGATTTTGGATCCCGTAGTGTCGATCTGCAATTTCGTCCTCATGCTGCGCAGATCCATGGTGCTTGAGGAGGTTAAGTGATAGTGACGTCAATATGGAACCCATCCAATACCCAGTGAGCGCGCTGATTGCAGGAACGGAGCAGCATCAGCCACCCGGTGAGAGCTTTGACGGTAAGATTCGTGTGCTGGAGGTGTAGGTGGATCATAGGAAGGGTTTACGGCAGGCTTCACCATCGATAGGGAAGATGGACCATTGAGCTCCAGGATGGAGCCGCAGGTATTTTCGTGCTCAACACAGTAGTTCTGAAATTATAATGGTGCAAATCTGAAGAAACTTATTCTGTATGTGTGTGATTGACTGCATATAATTTGTGATGCAAATCTGAACAATTTTCTGGTTGTAGTTACAAGATTACAGTGCAGGGACACATCATTTGATTGTGAGCTGAATGATTCCGTATGCAGCGAATTGTTGCACCCCTGGACAAATTATTACACCATAAATTGTTAACTGAAATGATAGAATGTCTATGTTGCAAATTTCATGTGATTGCTTGTAATTATGAGACAACATAGTGGGTAATTTATCAGATGTTGTACAGAATCACTGCTTGTCAGGAATTGAATGATATGACCAGTAGATCACATATCTATAGGTCATGGAAAAATTGGTTTGAGCAAAAAATGTGACTTGTAAGATAGAATGTGACTGTGAAGATTGAGGTTGCACTACGTTCTGTTCATGGAGTACAATTAGCAAGCTCTATGGAAATTGTGGGCATTAATGAACTTATATAAAGTATTAATCAATAAGGGAAATGGAAGAAATTAGTGAATACAAGTCAATGGTTGAAAGGAATGAGTTAAAGAAAGTATAGTAACTTATTTTGATGTACTCTTGTGTGCATCTACACTTTGCTTGTAGAGTGAGGACCGGTGGAACAGGAAATACTTTTCTGGTTTGTGGCAAACTGTCGTAGTTAACGCTCGGAGGAGGCTGGGTGTGCAGGTGTTGTTTCGTTCATGATGCGCCAAGGTTCTCTTCTTCCATTACACGAACAGGGGACCTCGCAGCGTATCAAGTAGTGGGGAAGAGCGGACGCTCTCTGGGAGATGGAGTTCTTGATGCAACCAATTAATAGGTAAGTCGTGGAATCTATCTTTTTGCGTTGAGTTTCCTCGAGTTTCTAAGATTGATGCCTTGTGTTCAACTGTTGCGTGAAATTCACTCTGCTGGGGGAGGTCAGTGACACTGATGTCCTGATGGAGCCGCTCCATCTACATGTTGCTTCAGCCGTAGGTGAAGAGTCGGTGCGTCATTACCCTGTGATTGCGTCCACAAGAGAGTTAGAGCAAGCAACAGAGGCGGCCCTGAGTGCGGACATGCAGATCTGTGAGGCGGAAGCGGTGGTGGATGCACAAAGGGATAGATCACCCAAGCGTCCGAACAATTAATCCTGCAAGCACCTGGATAGACGCGCAGGTTGTTTCTGCTTGCATATTATTTGTGACTGCCAGATGTTTGGTTTTTAGCATGGGCTTGGTTGATAAAAGAATGTTAAGGTTAGTAAACTTGTGCAGCCAATTATAATTTGATGCGTGGTTGAGCTCTTGCGTGACAGCAAGTGTTAAAAGAGATTGGCTCCCAAAAGCTGGTTCAAATTTATGACTACAGTTGTGTATATGACCCTAGTTTATCATGATGTATGTTGTTTTGATGACTTAATTTTAGGCAACACATAGTCTTGTATGTGTTATACTGGGGGCATGGATCCAATTTTTTTACATCATACCAGGAGAGTTGTAGTTAGTTAGTACTCCCTCCATTTCAATGAATAAGTGTGCACATATTTCAAAATTTAGTCGGTGACAGCATATCAATTTATTTATGGTACTTACGAATATGTACATGCATATCATGAAGGTGGTACATTTCAATATGTTCATGCATATCATGGAGCTGGTTCGACTAGGCGACACGAGTGTTGGAGCTTACCACTGTCTCAATCAGGTACTGCATGGTGAAAAATGCAACCATTCACACAAGCCGGAGATGGGCTTGGTTTGGAGGATAGGATTACTCAAAATGCAGTTGTTGTCAAACATATATATGGAGGCGAAAGGAGGTGTTGCGCAAAACGTGCGACTGATGTGCTGCATGATGCAGTCAGTGGCTACAAAAATTTAACTAATGTGCCAGGCAATAGATTGGTGGGCAGGCCCGTCGACGAGGCTGTGCAAGAGGTGCGATCGCACAGGGCCCCCGAAATCGCAGGGCCCCGATCGAAGGAAAAAACCACCAAACAGTCTGATTAATTCGCTGGTTCGCTGGCTTTCTGGCTTGCTCGCTCGATCCTAAAATGCAGCCGGATGTGCGTGAATCGGAGGAACGTTACGGTGAGGCCCCAGTGCCCAGCCAACAGGCCCAGTCGGCCTAGTATCAATTATGCGACCGATGTGTAGATGGTCGAAATAGAAAACAAGGCAGGCTAGCTACGTTAATGGGCCTACTCTGTAGTCTGTATAACCGAGCATGCGTGTGTGCTGGCCGGTTTAATTAGGCATGTACTTCTTCTAAAAATAAATAAATATGCATATACTTAATCTTAATAGAAATTAATCTTATTAACACACTAGCCACATTCTAATTTCTATATTTTTGGGGAATCTAATTTCTAATTCCAGTACTAATTCTTTCTTATGTGCTCGCCCGCTACAATATTAGCATATTTCATTTAAAAAATGACTCAATGGGTTTTTCTTTTGCTATTAGATTCAATGGATTTTTTTTTCAAGAAATACGATGCTTTTCGGTAAAACATGTGTCCAATATACTGTTTCAATAAGATTTGCAAAAAAACTTTATTGTTTTAGTACTACATTTACCCTTTAGCATTACTGTCTAATATATTTAGAAATATTGTACGAAATAACACATATTCAAAGCTATATAATTAAGTGGAACTATGTGTAGTAATATTAGTAATCCATTTTTTGTAAAGTTTTGGGCTGCGTTTTGCATTTCGCACCGGGGCCCCGAAATCCTGGAGACGGGCCTGTTGGTGAGTTTATTGGCTCCTGCTAAGAGGAAGGAGATGGGTCGACCAATGACGAGCAGGGGTTGAAGAGAACAAGATTTTGCATCATTTATCGGTGGCAAGGTCACAAGAGGACAACATGCCCGGATAGGGTCAATGTTCCAAAGCATCCTCGGAAACCTGCAAGAATGATGGAGTTGAGGGACTCCGTCCAAAGAATTGTACCAGGTATGCTGAATTAAGATTGGCTGGAGAAACATAAATTTGATGCCAAGAGGAGCTTAGTATATTTGTTACAGATTTTACGGGGGTATTTGTAGTGTTGTTTTCAGTCTGCTGTAGGGAGTGCTTTGTTTATGGCATTAATTGTTGTTTGTGAAATGATAAGATCAGGACTGGAATTCAATGTTTGTGTGTTATACCTTTAATTACTTTGTGATTTCCGTACTGATGTAATCAAACCAAATGTTTGGTTTTCTGACATGAGCCGTAGCATTTAAGAGTACAGATATGGGTGCATGTGTCAAGTTAAAATGGTTTCTACAAAATGTTTTTGTCGGGGGAATTAGTCAATTAATGAAGTTTTGGAATGGTTGTTGCACTCCTGGGAACGGACTCAAGTGTTGAGTGCCGACGGCTGGTTAGTGTTTGCATTTAAAGCAAGCTTGCCGGCAGTGTCGACATTTGTACTGCTCATAGGTTCAGACGACTTCGAGCGTTTTGAAATTTAAAGTTGACTGGTCTGGGTTCCAAATTTCCCAACTAATCTTCTCTTGCTGCTTGCTGTGGCAGTCTTAATAATTCTTTTAATGTACTATATAGTCTCTAGTTTGCTAATCAGTTTGCTCATTCTGCTTGGTTGGACGCGGATGCTTTGTCATGAATGAGACGGCCATAGCAGTACGGGAGACAGCCTAGAACGTCAATGGGATTCTAGACCTTTTTATTGACGTGAATGGGATTCTAGACCTAAGGTAAACTTAACGGCAAAGGCTGCAATGATTATCTGACCGGTGTGGGCCATATGGACTGTGCAAATCAATACACTACCCAACATACATCCAGAAATACCAGGACTAGACCGAATCTTGAAAAGAATGGACATCTGAGATATCATGTGCATTTGTGCACGGGCTCAGATGGGCACTTTCGCCTTACATTATGAAGTTTTATCAAAAAACAAATACACCTTATATAAAGGAACGGAGGGAGTATCATGCATGCCAACTAAGCCATTTTGATGAAGTGGCATAGAATTAAATGAAGAAAGAGAGGCTTGAGTATCATATCATGATACCGTATCATATTAAATGATGTGCTACTTTGTGTCATGCATGAAAATAAATATAGTCCTCTATGATACCAACATATGATACTATGCATTACGAACGTAGTATCATATACTAGTAGCATATGCATGATACTCGTATATGATACTCCCCATTACAACCAGACTCATAGGTAGTATCATGCATGTCAACTAAGCCATTTTGATGAGGTAGCATAAAATTAAATGAAGAAAGAGAGTCTTGAGTATCATATCATGATACCGTATCATATTAAATGATGTGCTACTTTGTGTCTTGCATGAAAATAAATGTAGCCATCTATGATACCAACATATGATACTATGCATTAGAGACGTAATATCATATACTAGTATCATATGCATGATACTAGTATATGATACTCCCCATTACCACCAGCTAGGAAGGTGAGGATTTTAGGATATTTGATGAGTTCTTTCCTTCCATTCAATCCTCTATATTCCCTTCTTTTTTAGAAAAGAGGCTGCCGCCCGGTTTTAAATTAATGAAGCCTTTACACCAACGTAACAACACAACACAACAGCACAAAGCAATAGCTCTGAATCCTCAAGTTTTCAATTCCTTTTTGTAAAAACTTGTTTGATAGACAGGGTTTGTATAATAAACTGAGATGGTACAAAGGGGCAACAGTGAAATTAGAAATCCAATCTTTGCAGGTTTAACAACTCGTATAGGGAAAAAATGCTATAGAACTCCAATTGTACTTGCTCCCAGATTATGCAAAGTAGCAAAACTAAGGGTGTCACATACAAAAGAACGGGTCATCACAATAATTTTGCAACAATTCTTCACATCAACAACATAATTTGCTTGACTTGTAATCAATATATCATCACATAATTGTGCAGTCACATCACAACAATATCTCTCACAACATCATGACTTGGAACCAATAATATCTCGTAGGTATTCCACAGTCGCAAGCCTCAGGAAAGACATGCATACATTTAAGCATGCTGAATAACAGAATAAGCATGATGAATTATTTGTGCAACATAGAGAAAGCATCACTTGATGTTCTACAATGATTGTTGGAAGAGAGTACATGATAGGAGCATAAATTCCAACCACAAGACATTAGTGGCGCTGACACCAAAGCAACTGAGGAGACTCTCAAACAGATGATTTAGAGGGACCCTGCAAACGTCTCATTCTCCCTCTGCTTATTCCACTTCTCAACTTGATTCAATGAGACCAGAAATATCTGATGACACTGAAGAAAACAAGATAATGTTGTTACGGTAAACAATAGAAGTTCCAGGAATTTGCTTACTTTTGAACCAAAGAGAGGTGAACATATGTGTCTGGTTGAGAACAAAAAGAATTACTCGAGCAGACATAGCGAATATATGCATCTCAGAAAACAAGGTCAATTTTTCTGATACTGCTTAAACTTTGAAAGCACGTAATGTAGAGTTATGTTCTCACCACGACTCCAAATATAAAAGACAAACTCAAATGAACTAGCACTGAACCTAAAAAAGTTCCAGGTCAGTACTACTATGAAATGATCCAGAAAAAATGTACACTACAAAAACATGTGAAATTGGAGGCAACACATTTGCTCATAGGGTATGAACAAGCATATCCGACAAATATGCCTCAGTTTTTTATGTAAAGCCTACAAAAATATAATGAAAATGTTTGGCAGTTCAGCTAGAAAGGAATGGGCATACCAAGAGCAATTATGTTCTATATGCTCAATAATCAATGGGCATGGTTCTTATTGAAGCCTGTATACACATAGCATACACGTTCAAGGCTCGATGTTCACAAAGTACCTATGCTTAAAGAATTGGGAAGCTTGTTTACCTAAGTTAGGCGTGGCAACTGACTCCAAGACGGATGCAACTCATCCACTCCAACAAGAAACCAAGTTGCGGGTCTCTGTCAAAATAAGAACAAGTTAGCAAGGTCTGAGATCATTGTTTCTAAAATTCATCAATTGTTTCTGAAATGATTTGTACATATCTTGCTACCAATACTAAATTGGTACACATATTTAGTTTATTTAAATTTTTTGTTCATTGAATTAACATTAGAAAATATATGGCATGTGGACAGTGAAATAGGTGCACTGGGTCAGTTCTGATGTTTTCTAAAAGAAAATGTTATGTCAGTTCTGATCCTTTTTGAAAGAAAATGTAACGAGAGTGTAGCAGCAATGTCTAACATCAACACAGTCAAATCATGAAAATCACACTGAACGCAGATAGCAACAATGTGTAATCTCTTTGAATGCAGAAATAATAGTTATCATTTAGTAAACAACATGAGCAAGTAATAGCTACAATACATCATGCAGGTGCAGGTAACTGCATATCCACATCATGGCTTGATATCATTTAGAAAACAACATGAGTAAGTGGTTGGACCTTGCAGTTACCTCACTACATAACTCTTTGGTTTTTCCTCTGTGTCACAGGCTTTAAGAGAATACTAACCCTCGAGCAACAATTCCAGTATTATCATGTAGTGTGTGTGGGTGAAAGATCAATTTGTTTTGCATGAAATGACCAAAGCTAGCTACCAGAAACCCCAAGATGAGTATCCATACAATTCACTGCATGTTGATGAAAAACAACTAAATAGCCACCTAATTACAACCAATGTTTGAACGCTACTGAAGCCAAGTGTCGTGTTCTGCAATTAGAAGAGACATACAACGAACTGGCCATGGGTATCCATGGAGGCAGCGAACTGCTGAAGCTGAAAGATCATGGATGTCGCCTAGACCGGGGGATGAATAGGCGCTTTAAAATAGCTACGGCTTAGTATTGAACAAATGCGGAATAAAACTAGCGTTTATTTTGTCAAGCAAAAAACCTAAAACAACTAGGCTCACCTATGTGCACCAACAACTTATGCTAAGCAAGATAAACAACTGAGTGATAGCAAGGTATATATCATGAAACATTATGGCTATCACAAAGTAAAGTGCATAAGTAAAGGGCATGGGTAAGAGATAACCGAGGCACACGGACACGATGATGTATCCCGAAGTGCACACCTTGCGGATGCTAATCTCGGTTTGAAGCATTGTGGAGGCACAATGCTCCCCAAGAAGCTACTAGGGCCACCGTAATCTCCTCACGCCCTTGCACAATGCAAGATGTCGTGATTCCACTAAGGGACCCTTCAGGGCGGTCATCGAACCCGTACAAATGGCAACCCTTGGGGCGGTCACCGAACCCGTACAAATGGCAACCCTTGGGGGCGGCCACCAAACCCGTACACTTTGGCAACCCTTGGGGACGGTCACCAAAACCCATACAAATTTCTCGGGGCAATCTCCTCAAACTAAGTGGAGACCCCGACGCAAACCCGAAGCTTTACACCACAATTATTGAGCTCCGTAGCACTACCAACCGTCTAGGGCGGCCAAGCACCCATGGGGAACAAGCTCTAGGGTACCAAACACCCAAGAGTAATAAATAATCTTCTCAACTTTTTTACTTCCACGTATCACCGTGGAGAACTCAAATCGATGCAACTAACGTAATAGCAAGGGCACAGGGAGTGCCTAAGTCCCTCACTCTCAAATCCCACCAAAGCAACGGAAAGCTATGGAGGAATATGAGAGGAAGAGCAAGAAGGAGAACACCAAGAACTCCAAGATATAGATCCAAGGGGTTCCCCTCACATAGAGGAGAAAGTGATTGGTGGAAATGTGGATCTAGATCTCCTCTCTTTTCCCTCAAGAACTAGAAAGAATCATTAGAGGGCTTGAGATATAGCAAGCTCGAAGAAGGTCAACAATGGGGGAAGAACATGAGGTTAAAGGATAGGGACCATTGGAGAAGAAGCCCCCCTTAAATACCCCTCCCCGGGGAATCCAACCGTTATGCTCAAAAGTCGTGCTCAAGCGGTACTATCGCTCGGGGGAGCGGTACTACTGTTTAGCACGGTCAAAACAGCCCAACGAGACAGAAAAAGTTTTGCCAAAGAGGTACTACCGCTTATAAGAGGTACTACCGCTCGGGGAGGTAGTACCACTTATAAGAGGTACCACTAATGCAGGATGCTGCTAACGCGACACTACGATCAGAGACCCTTCGATGAGATTGTGTGCAATGCAATAATCGCAAACGGTGGTGTAAAAACCATCAAAAAAGGTGCAAAATGTTTGTGATGACAGATGCATCAAACACAGTTCAGATTTTGGTTGCGTGTGCGTTGATGGGCACACGGTTCAGTTTAATTAACTGTTTGCGATGAGGAGGAACAAAAGAAACAAGCTGCCTGATGAAGGTGTGTGCGATGTATAACATATGGTTCACTCAGATGAATTGTTTGTGATGAGGCGGAACAACAGAAACGGGCAGCCAGATGAAGGTGTGTGCAATATACGGCATAAAGTTCACTCGGATGAACTGTTTGCGTTGAGCGAAGAGAACAGAAACAATTCAACTTAACAAGATGTGTGTGATATGCGCAAACAGGTATGTAATCAGAAATGTGTGGGAAGACTAATAATAACACAAATGATTCCTGTTAACAAGCCATATGTGTTGTGAGCAAACGATTGCTAGTATACAATTGTTAGTGATTGATGAAATCATCACCGACGGGTTCCAATGTTTAGTCCGTGTGTGATGTGATTTCCTCTGTCTACAGAGCATCAACATATATACTTAAAAAGACAACATTGCATAACCAAATTAAGCATACAATTACACAAGTGACTACACACATAACATTTCCATACACCAAAGTAAGTAATACATGCATACTAAACTAGGAGAAACGAGGATCTAATCATCTACTTCTTATTGCGACGATGCTTGCCATTGCTCTGCTTCCGGCTGGATCCCTGGCCGTTTTGGGGAAGGAGGCACTTCCTCATGTCAACGATCCGCTTATACATGTCGTAGCTCGTGTATGCCCCCTTGGCTGCGTACACGATGTGAGCTTTGTCGAGTTTCTCCATCCAGGCCGAGTGCTAGGCACACTTGCTCTTGTTGCAGGAATCCTTCATGTCTCTATAGTAGGGGTCGATGATGGCCTCGACGAGGTGAACCAGTGAATCCTTCTCATGCTCCTTGCCTCCCCAGATCTTGTATTGGCCTTGGATGTCGACAATATTCTGGCAGGCGATGCCCGAATTCTTGAGCACCTTGACATCGTTGGTGATGTCCACCATAGCGAACATGTAGTGGGGGTTGTTGACAAACCTGGCGAAACGCTCGTAAGGCCTTGTGGCCAGGTAGTAGTGGTAGACGAGGACGTGGTTGCACACACACATATGGGCGACGTCGACCTTGGGACGAGACCCGACACGAGAGCGGGTGTACTCGAGGTCGAACCCGACCACCTTGTACTTCTCCTCGGCAAGCAACAACTCCATGACGTGGATGGGGTGCTCCACCCAGACCGGGTTGTTGGTGTACACCATCGAGAGCTCCATAAACCTTCAGTGGGTGTCCACCACGGCATGCATGGTGAACTGCTACTCGTCGTCGGCAGCCGCTCGGAACGCCATTGGAGCCGCGCAGGATACCCTATAAGAACTTGTCGTGGTGGGTGTGCTACTTGTAATGGTGTGGTGCGATCGAATGGTTGAAGAGACACAAGGCTTAAATAACCGCTGTAACAAATGGGGGCCAGCCGGCCTGTAATCGTCACGTCTTGTCACGAGGTTCATAGCGGAGGATTCCAGTGCATGCTTGACAACACCGCACCGCACGCGTTTTGTTTGACCACGCATGGGCTCGAAGAGGCACCAAATGTATCGTCGGTGAGCTTGTTCCCATGCTAACGCATGGTTTACCGTGCAAGCTTCCCGCCCGGCTAGTTTGGCCACGCGTCAGATAGAAGAGGGACAAATCGTGGGCGTATATTGGCAAAAAGCTTTGTAAAAACGAAGTGTGTGTAATGACTTCGGTCATAAGTTTACCCGTGGGTGATGAGGTCAAAGTTACATAGAAGGGTAATGATGGACACTCGAGTGCGATAATTAAGTCTGCGCTCTATAGGGCACACGATGGAAGAAACCAAATGTGTGCAATAATGTCGAAGATTGCAATCGAGTTAGCTATACAGATCGTGTGCTGTGAGATCGACAAGGTAAACAGATTCGAGAATGGTTAATAAAATCTAAGACCATTGCATATTAAGGTCAAAATAGTGCTACCAATATACGAGTCTCATACGATGCCATTTCAACGACTGTACCACAAAAGCTCGAAATATTACAAGGTTCAAATTCCAGAGTTATATGGCTCAAATTCGAAGATTACAAGGTTCAAACTGATATTAGAAATGAAATTCAGCTCATCAGCTGCAAACGCTCGCGCTAATCCGCTGAACATGGATATGAGAGAGGTTCAAACTAATATTACCACTTCTAAGTCTGGTTTCGAAACCTCACAGTTTTTGTAAAGGGGTCAGCCAGTGGGAAGTCATGTATGGGGTTGACACGATGACTTCCGATTACTCTGTAATCTGAAGTTCCAAAATGAAATTCAGCATTTTTGGAGCCTATTCCATTCTGCCCCAGGTGCCGGCGCTGATCAACAAACTATTCATTTTTGCGAAATAAATGTAGGGCAAACCTCATTACCTTCAGCACCCTTGCTCTGACAACAAAGAACCTGGCGAATATAATATCTGGTAAGGTCCCTCGGTAGGAGTTCAAAGTAATTTCTGAGAGATGCAGATCTGGGCATTCGACGTGATTGTTATATTGTATCACATTATCCACCACTCAGCCTAATCTTATCCACAAAAGAAGAAAGCGTGTTAGTGTGTGCATGCAGTTTTGAACACTACTAAAAGCCTATTTGGTTTACAGGATTTGTAAAATGCACTAACATGCCATCTTCGATCTGACATTATTAACATGGGCATTAACATGCCATCTTCGATCTTCTCAAGAGGTTGGAGTGGATGAAAAGTTCCCTAAGAAAACTAGTACAGATGAATCCAAAGGAGAAATGCATATGGATTGTAACCATATGGATCAAGCAACCAATATGGGGGGAACATGTATGTACTGAAATCCTCCAAAAGAATCCTTCAGAAATCGTAGTACATTGTCATTGTAAACTTGGAAAAAGGTGTCACAAATCGAACTGCCTTATGGTTAACATTTAACAGGAAAGGAACATCACCTCGATATATAGCTTCTCCAGACACGGAAAGCATCTCAGGAAACTGACAACTTGCTCCAGGTTGGGGCCGATAGATTCTAGTGCCAAGACGGTCAAGCTTGTCAGAATCATTTTCTGGATGACAGATGAACAAACATCTTCAAAATTAGAAATAATGTTAATTTGTAGAAGGAGAAGTAGAAGGCGGTTGTTGTACCTGAACGGGTGTGGATCTAATAACAAGTTTGGATTATTTGTGAGACGAGTAGCCCACCAATGTTAATTTCGGCGCATAAATAACACTGATTCTTGTTGAACCTACTTGATCAACTACAAGTAATCTCTCAAGTGCAGGTGTGTCCTCAATGACCATACTATGGTACACATCTTGTGATGTCTTCCTGTCGAACTAGCAACACACATAAATAGTCCGGAGAGTCATGGAGGTGATGTGGAAGTTACTCAACCCATTAATAACCCGAAGACGAAGGTACTTGAGTGCAGTACAGCCACGGAGCAGGCGCTCCATGTCACTATTTGAGAGGCAGATGGCGATGAGCTCGAGGTGCTTAGGTCGTGGTAGAATAAGAGCGGGCACGTCATTAAGAGGGGAGGGAATGCCAGTTACTGAACTTGGCGATGCGCAGCATGGGCGCGAGGCGGAGCGCGGACGTTGGCAGCAAGCGCATATGCCCATCATCAAAAGTGAGCTCCTCGAGCTGATCTAGGGCGAGGGGTCGGAACCAGTCGTCAAGCTTGGATCGGTCCTTGCCGTTGGAACGGAACTTGCCCATTCTAAGGCCTCTAGTTGGGCCTAGGTGACTACCGAGGATCTTGGAGAATGCATACAAACTTTTGCGATAGCCATGGCAGAGCTTGTGGGTGGTGATGACGTCAAGATGGGTGAAGTTCCATAGGGGGCGCCACCGCCGGGAAAGGACGGTTGTCCGCGCCCCATATTTGATTGGGAGGAGGGAGATGATGAATGTCAACATATCATCGGGGAGGCTGCTAATGAAGTCTAGGCCTGCTGGAGTCGCTTGCGGTTCTAGCTCGCCCCGCCTCCGCTTGTTGGCAGCCCCGTTCTCCACCTCCTGAGTCTCCTTGCCAGCGGCGCTTTCTGATAGAATTGGGAGTATAGGGAATATTTAGTTAAAACGGGGCAATAGAAAAGTGTACTGGTAACTAGAGTTATTAGGTAGGAATATAGTAAGGAAAGGGAATAACAATTGGTTGCTTAAATACTACACAATTCATATGATATTGCTGGGTAAGTCAACATGTAGATAGTTGAAAAGAAAACTTACTTCTAACAAAGTCTGGACGGATGATATCGTTGGGGAAGTTAGCATATATCTCATGACCAGGCCCTTTTATGTGCAATGCAATTTTAGTGCCAGCTTTCAGTACATAAAACTTAGAAATTTCTTTCCAAAAGCTAGTGCCAAAATAGGAGTCACCACGTTCATCAAGTCTTACAGTAGCAATGATTGTAAATCCATGGTTTGTGTGCAGTATGACATCCTTGCAGTATTGATTTATGTAAAGGGAAAGATTGTGCACTGCAAATTATGTTGCATAGCAAGGGACGCGCTGCAGAAAATGGTAGGATTGTTAAAGAAAATATGGTAACATGCAAATATGGGCCCAAATTGAAAGAACTGTACATCAATCAAATCGAACGACAAAAAATCTATAATTCAACATATAGGGTAAAAATGATGTCATGGAAATATGAGAGTAATCGAAAGAACAATACATCATTAATTTGCCTAATATAGAAAGATGTTCGGGAAATACTAGATAGGGTAAACATGATGTCATGGAAATCCCCTTTAACGTATACGGTGCATGTGGCACCTTTTTATCCAAATGTAGCAATATTTAGAATATGTTCACGAAAGTAGCCTATCACTGGTATGCGCCGGTGCTATACAAACGGGTTTTAACCCCTTTCCGCGACGACATTTGGAACCATCGCCAAGTGAGTGTGGGCGATAGGGGGGGGGTCCTTCCCACACGACCCAGAAATCGTCGGGATAGGGGGCCAAGATGCATATACAGTACTCCTACTCGTTTGTGCTCGCATTGCCATCACAGTCGGTATACTGTGGTGCTACGTTTATGATGCGCGACCCATCACAAACGGTTCACTATTATAGAACATGTATGATAAGCATACAATCACACACATTCGCTTGTCCCAAACCGTATGTGATAACTAATTAAGAAGATTACCTAATCATCGTACGAGGGTCGGACATGATTACGAAATGTCGGACCATCGTAACATCGTCGTACATGACAACTATCGCACACGCTATTATGTGGTGCAACGCTTACGATGCATACTTCATCAGAAACAGTTCATGGTTGCAAATCGTGTACGATAAGGTAACTATCACAAACGTTTAGTTTGTCTGCACCGTTTGTGATATTGTCTGACATCGCACACGCTTTGCAAAGAGCAAGTGTGTACATGCTTGCACACGTTTCCTCTTTGTGAACCGTCTCGGATTATGGTGTAACGTTTATGTTTTACCAACCGTGTGTGCCGTAGATTGTACCGGATTTGAATTTGAATGTACGCTATAGATTTATTCATATCCATCAGGTTCAAACAACCAATGCATTATTCGATTCATAGGTACATATCAACAATTACATAAGAACCAAATAAAGCATGATGAACCATAGTTGTATACTTGTACTATTAAAGACGGTAAAGAAAGAGGCAAAATACATTATGGTTGCTGAACAAGGTGAAGAGGAATGCCCATATTGTGCCCTCCTCCATGCAGAAGGCACGCATGACTCTAGTCCAGCCCCTTGTGATGGTCGACCGGCCATCCTTCACGGTCTTCATGAAAACATTTAGATAATCATCGTGCTCTGGTAGAAATACTTTAACCTTTGCATGCCCACCAATCATGTAGTTTGAGAGGTAATCTTGAGTAAAATGCTTTGGGAACCACTACAAAGGAAAAAAAGATTCAGATATTGTCATCTAACACAACTCATTATGGGCAGTAAAAAGAAGGCTGCGGAGTTCTTACTTACCATCCCGTAGTTCGCTATTGTATTGGATAAAGTGTAAGCAAATAGTTTAATTGCCATTTTGACCCATTTTACTAACAATATTTATCAGCTTCCTCACTTGATGCCGGTTCATCGATATCTCATTTTCCCATGCGCATAATGGGTCGAAGCACGGATCTTTACCAATGACATACCTACCTAAAAGCCACAATTGAGTATTAGAAGCTAAAGAGCGATTGCACAATGATGTAGTACAACACTCTTTTATAATATCTTATAACATCCAATATACTCACATATTAGATGAATTAACATCTTATATTATGGGCCACAAGGAGTTTATTGCATTCTTACAAATTATTGGTTGATTAACTGTTGTTGTATCCATGGGTTAGAGTTAGTTTGAGCTAGTTCGGGCTCAAATAGCCCTAAAGTATATCTAAACAAGAGGGCTAGTTTGAGCTAGTTGCATCTATAACCCACCCAAAAAAACTATCCAACCCAAGAGGTGCTAATTGGAGCTAGTTCTCTAAGTGCATTTATTGTCAATCTAACCCTGCCATCCAAACAACTCTTTGGATGGAGTGAGTTCAGGGTTACTCATGAGCTAGAAGCTAACTCTAACCTCTAGCTAAGTTGAGTATCCAAATAGGGCTGTGTTGTTGTTGTTGTTGCTGCTGCTCTTCTACGTATATTTAGACATCATCAGAACATTAAGGTAACACTCTTCCTTGTTGATATGTAGCCTAGGATTTCATATTTAGACATTAAGTATAGTGCATGTTGCTATGTGGCCTCAGATATATTACATATGGCCCTAGTTAACCTAACAATAAACGGGTTACAGATATATTCAGTTAAAAGTCCAATTCACCGATTAGTCTCTTGTCAGCCCCCGGCCTATATGGTACCAGCTACCGATATACTGAACAATGAGCATAAGCGATGGATAATTTTGGGAACGACTGTTGTTTTCCATTGAGGTTGGTTTCATCCCATGGCTTATATATGCTCACTGTTCAGGATATCGGTAGCTGGTACCATATAGGCCGGGGGCTGACAAGGGACTAATCGGTGAATTGGACTTTTAACTGAATATATCTACAACCCAATTATCGTTAGGTTAACTAGGGCCATATGTAATATATCTGAGGCTACATGGCAACATACACTATACTTAATGTCTAAATATGCAATCCTAGGCTACGTAGCAACAAGGAAGAGTGTTGCCTTAATGTTCTAATGATGTCTAGATATACGTAGAAGAGCATCATCATCATCAACAATAACACAACCATGTTTGGATACTCAACTTAGCTAGAGGTTAGAGTTAGTTTCTAGCTCATGACTAACCCTGAACTTACTCCATCCAAAGAGTTGTTTGGATGGCAGGGTTAGATCGACAATAAATGCACCAGGAGAACTAGCTCCAATTAGCACCTCTTGGGTTGGATAGTTTTTTGGGGTGGGTTATAGATGCAACTAGCTCAAACTAGCCCTCATGTTTAGATATACTTTAGGGCTATTTGAGTCCGAACTAGCTCAAACTAACTCTAACCCGTGGATACCGCAATAGTTAGTCAGCCAATAATTTGTAAGAATGCAATAAACTCCTCGCGGCCCATAATATAAGATGTTATTTTATCTAATATGTGAGTATATTGGATGTTATAAAATATTATAAAAGAGTGTTGTACTACATCATTGTGCAATTGCTATTTAGCTTCTAATATTAACTTGGTGCTTTGAGGTACATATGTCATTGGTAAAGATCCGTGCTTCGACCCTTTCTTCGTATGGGGAAATGAGATATCGATGAACCAACATCAAGCGAGGAAGCTGATAAATATTGTTAGTAAAATGGGTCAAAAGATGGCAATTAAACTATTTGTTTACACTTTATCCAATACAACAGCGAACTGCATGATGGTAAGGAAGAACTCTACAACCTCCTTTTTACTGCACATAATGAGTTGTGTTAGATGACAATGTCTGGATCTTTTTTCCTTTGCAGTGGTTCCCAAAGCAGTTTACTCAAGATTATCTCTCAAACTACATGATTGGTGGGCATGCAAAGGTTAGAGTATTTCTACGAGAACACGATGATTATATAGATGTTTTCATGAAGACCGTGAAGGATGGGCGATCGACCATCACAAGGGGTTGGACTAGAGTCGTGCGTGCCTTCTGCATGGAGGAGGGCACAATATGGGCATTCCGCTTCACCTTGTTCAGCAACCAGAATGTATTTCACCTCTTTCTTTACCGTCTTTAATAGTACAAGTATACTACTGTGGTTCATCATTCTTTATTTGGTTCTTATGTATTTCTTGATATGTACCTATGAATCGAATAATGCATTGGTTGTTTGAACCTGATGGATATGAATAAATTATAGCATACATTCAAATTCAAATTCAAATTCAAATCTGATACAATTTAAAATAGCAGCAATTAAATTACGGTGAAATTACGCTCTCCGGGTCGTTACGGCACACACGGTTGGTAAAACACAAACGTTTGCGGTATACACCATAATTCAAGACGGTTCGCAGAGAGGAAACGTGTGCAAGCATGCACACGGTTGCCTTTTGCAAAGCGTGTGCGATGTCAGACAATATCACAAATGGTGTGGGCAAACAAAATATTTGGGATAGTTTCTTTATCGTACACGATTCACAAGCATGAATTGTTTTTGATAAAGTAGGCATCATAAATGTTGCACCATAGAATAGCCTGTGCGATAGTTGTCGTGTACGACGATGTTACAACGGTCTGACATTTCGTAATCCTATCCGACACTCATACGACGATTAGCTAATCTTCTTAATTAGTTGTCGCATATGGTTTGGGACAAGCGAATGTGTGTGATTGCATGTGTATCATACATGTTCTATAATAGCGAACCGTTTGTGATGGGTCGCGCATCGTAAACATAGCAGCACAGAATGCCGACTGGGATGGCAATGCGAGCACAAACAAGTAGGAGTACTGTAATATGCATCTTGGCTCCCTATCCCCGACGGTTCTGGGTCGTGCGGGAAGGACCCCCCTATCGCCCACACTCACTTGGCGACTGTTCCAAATGCCGTCGCAGAAAGGGGTTAAAACCGTTTGTATAACACCGACGCGTACCAGTGTACTACCGCTCGGGGGGGGGGTACTGAAGGAAATATGCCCTAGAGGAAATAATAAAGTTGTTATTTATATTTCCTTACGTCATGATAAATGTTTATTATTCATGCTAGAATTGTATTAACCGGAAACTTAGTACATGTGTGAATACATAGACAAAACATAGTGTCCCTAGTATGCCTCTACTAGACTAGCTCATTGATCAAAGATGGTTATGTTTCCTAACCATAGACATGAGTTGTCATTTGATCAACGGGATCACATCATTAGGAGAATGATGTGATGGACAAGACCCATCCGTTAGCTTAGCACTATGATCGTTTAGTTTTACTGCTATTGCTTTCTTCATGACTTATACATGTTCCTATGACTATGAGATTATGCAACTCCCGAATACCGTAGGAACACCTTGTGTGCTATCAAACGTCACAACGTAACTGGGTGATCATAAAGATGCTCTACAGGTGTCTCCGAAAGTGTTCGTGGTGTTGGCATAGATCAAGACTAGGATTTGTCACTCTGAGTGTCGGAGAGGTATCTCTGGGCCCTCTCGGTAATGCACATCATAATAAGCCTTGCAAGCAAAAGTCTAATGAGTTAGTCACGAGATGATGTGTTACGGAACGAGTAAAGAGACTTGCCGGTAACGAGATTGAACTAGGTATAGAGATACCGACGATCGAATCTCGGGCAAGTAACATACCGATGACAAAAGGAACAACGTATGTTGTTATGCGGTTTGACCGATAAAGATCTTCGTAGAATATGTAGGAGCCAATATGAGCATCCAGGTTCCGCTATTGGTTATTGACCGGAGATGAGTCTCGGTCATGTCTACATAGTTCTCGAACCCGTAGGGTCCGCACGCTTAACGTTTGATGACAATCGGTATTATGAGTTTATGAGTTTTGATGTACCGAAGGAGTTCGGAGTCCCGGATGAGACCGGGGACATGACGAGGAGTCTCGAAATGGTCGAGACGTAAAGATCGATATATTGGACGACTATATTCGGACATCAGAAAGGTTCCGAGTGATTCGGGTATTTTTCGGAGTATATGGGCCTTATTGGGCCATACGGGAATAGAGGAGAAAGGCCAAAAGGAAGGAGGCGCGCGCCCCCCCTCTGGTCCGAATTGGACAAGGGGTGCAGCCCCCTTTTCCTTCTCCCTCTCCTCCTCTTTCCTTCTCTCCTACTCCGGAAAGGAAAGGGGAATCCTACTAGGACTTGGGAGTTCTAGTAGGACTCCCCACACTTGGCGCGCCCCCTCTAGGGCCGGCCTCTCCCTTGCTCCTTTATATACAGGGGCATGGGGCACCCTAGGACACACAAGTTGAATTGTTCCAGCCGTGTGCGGTGCCCCCCTCCACAGAAACACACCTCGGTCATACCGTCGCAGTGCTTAGGCGAAGCCCTGCACCGGTAGATACATCATATCCGTCACCACGCCGTCGTGCTGACGAAACTCTCCCGTGAAGCTCAACTGGATCAAGAGCTCGTGGGACGTCATCAAGCTGAACGTGTGCTGAACGCGGAGGTGCCGTATGTTCGGTGCTTGATCGGTTGAATCGCGAAGAAGTTTGACTACATCAACCGCGTCACTTGACGCTCCCGCTTCCGGTCTACGAGGGTACGTAGACACACTCTTCCCTCTCGTTGCTATGCATCTGGTAGATAGATCTTGTGTGATCGTAGGAAATTTTTAAAATACTACGTTCCCCAACAGGTACTACCGCTTATAAGAGGTAGTACCACTTTCTACTATCGCAAAATACGTGACGAGTTTCAGAAACATAAATAATGATCGGAAGTAGTTGGCCGGTAGTACCGCATATAAGTGGTACTACTGCTCTACTGCCGCTCTACTACCGCTTATAAGAGGTACTACCGCTCGGGGAGAAGTACTACCACTTAGAGCTGAAAAAACGCCCAAGCAAAACAGAAAGATGCACCAATACTGAAACTGCTATAACTACTGGAAATGAACTCCGGAATCAACAAACTCAAGCTTGTTGGATAGATGACGACAAGTACGATCCAACAACGGCTAGTTATAGTAAGAAGTAGTAGAAGAAATATGCCAATGATATAGAGATGTGAAACCTCTATGAAAGAAGAACCGATAGAAACTCCAACATAGAAAACATCATAGAAGATGCATATGATCTCCGTTTTCGATGAACCCAAGCTTATTATGAAGATGAATGATATGTCTCCGTCGTATCTATAATTTTTGATTGTTTCATGCCAATATTCTACAACTTTCATATACTTTTGGCAACTTTTTATACTATTTTTTTGGACTAACATATTGATCCAGTGCCTAGTGATAGTTCCTGTTTGTTGCATGTTTTTTTTTCACAGAATATCCATATCAAATGGAGTCCAAACGGGATAAAAGCAGACGGAGATTTTTTTGAATATATGTGAATTTTGGGAAGGGGAACCAACGTGAGACGATGCCCGAGTGGCCCACGAGGGTGAGGGGCGCACCCGGGGGGCAGGCGTGCCCTGGGCCCTCGTGGCCACTCCGTAAGGCGGTTGATGCCCTTCTTTCACCGCAAGAAAGATAATATACGGTAAAAATTGTGTCCAAAAATCAGCCCAATCAGAGTTACGGATCTCCGTGAATTTAAGAAACGGTGGAAGGCCAGAATCTGGGAAGGCAGAAACAAAGAGAGACAGAGAGACATATCCAATCTCGGAGGGGCTCTCGCCCCTCACACACCATGGAGACCATGGACCAGAGGGGAAACCCTTCTCCCATCTGGGGATAAGGTCAAGGAAGAAGAAGAAGGAGGGAGGCTCTCTCCCCCTCGCTTCCGGTGGCACCCGAGTGCCGTCGAGGCCATCATCGTCACCACAATCTACACCAACAACTTCACCGCCGTCATCACCAACTCTTCCCCCCTCCATGCAGTGGTGTAATTCCTCTTCTACCCGTTGTAATCTCTACTTAAACATGGTGCTCAACGCTATATATTATTTCCCAATGATGTATGGCTATCCTATGATGTTTGAGTAGATCCGTTTTGTCCTAGGGGTTAATTGATGATCGTGATTGGTTTGAGTTGCATGTTTTATTATTGGTGCTGTCCTATGGTGCTCTCCATGTCACGCAAGAATGAGGGATCCCCGCTGTAGGGTTTGCAATATGTTCATGATTTGCTTATGGTGGGTGGCGTGAGTGACAAAAGCACAGACCCGAGTAAGTAGGTTGTTTGCGTATGGGAATAAAGAGGACTTGATACTTTAATGCTATGGTTGGGTTTTACCTTCATGATCTTTAGTAGTTGCGGATGCTTGCTAGAGTTCCAATAATAAGTGCATATGATCCAAGAACAGAAAGTATGTTAGCTTATGCCTCTCCCTCAAATAAGATTGCAATAGTGATTATCGGTCTAGTTATCGATTGCCTAGGGACAAATAACGTTCTCGTGACAAAAATCACTCTACTAAAACTAATTTAGCAGTGTATTTTTCTTAACAGCCCCTAGTTTTATTTGCGTGCTCTTTTTATTCTTGCAAACCTATCCCACAAAAACCACAAAGTACTTCTAGTTTCATACTTGTTATAGGTAAAGTAAATGTCAAGCGTGCGTAGAGTTGTATCGGTGGTTGATAGAACTTGAGGGAATATTTGTTCTACCTTTAGCTCCTCGTTGGGTTCGACACTCTTACTTATCGAAAGAGGCTACAACTGACCCCCTACACTTGTTGGTTATCAAGACCTTTTTCTGGCGCCGTTGCCGGGGAGCAATAGCGTGGGTGAATATTCTCGTGTGTGCTTGTTTGCTTTATCAATAAGTAGATTTTATTTGCTGTTCTAGTTTGTTCTCTATCTTTAGTTATGGATATGGAACATGAAATACCAAAAAAATTAGGTGTACTTGCTACTCATGGAGACGGGGAACCTCCTAAAACCCTCGATGCTCATTATGTGAAAGATATTATGTACTAATTTGATAATCCTGAGAAAACCCCATTCAACTATATAATGGGAGTAACGTTGGATCAACGTGAATACTTTAGGGATTATCGCTTGACATAAAAAGGGAAACTATTAAGGGATCAAATTCATATGTTGCATTGGTATGCTCAGCAACTATGCTTGAGATATGATTATACTTGTTGCTCTAGGATGAAGGCTCCACACCTTACCTTTTCATGCAAATTTAATGAGAATGAACCCTTAGCTTCTTATGCTAATGGTATATATGATTATTATGATGTGAAACAAATAGAAGAATTCGTTGCTTTTAAGGGTGCTTATGAAATTTAATCTTTGTTTAAAAAGGATGATGCTTTTGATGATGATGTTTATAGGCCCAAAAATCTTGCTATATTGAAATATTGCTATTTGAATTATGAATATAACTCCGATATTGATGCGTTTATTGAGAAAGTCTCCGCTGTCCAAGAAGATACTAATATTTTGCAGGAAACTATGGAAGAAGAAACTGATGAGATTGTGAGCTCATTAGATGAACAAGATGATGAGGAGAGCGAAGAACAAAAGGAGGAAGTGCGGATTAGCTACCCATGCCCACCTTCTAATGAGAGTAACTCTTCAAATCATACATTGTGTAATTTCCCTTCGTCCTTACCGAAGAATGATTGCTATGATGAATGCTATGGTCCCTTTGATTCGTTTGAAATATCCCTTTTTGATGATGCTTGCTATGCTTGTGTCCAAGATGCCAATATGAATTATGCTTATGAAGATGAACTTGCTATAGTTCCTTATGATAAACATGAGATAGTTGCTATTGCACCCACACATGATGGTCCTATTATCTTTTTGAATTCTCCAAACTACACTATATCGAAGAAGTTTGCACTTATTAACGATTATATTGTTGGGTTGCCTTTTTCCATTACACATGATGATTTTGATGAGTATAATATGCATGTGCTTGCTGCTCCTACTTGCAATTATTATGAGAGAGGAACTACATCTCCGCCTCTCTATGTTTCCAATACGATAAAATTGCAAGAAACTGCTTATACTATGCATTAGCCTTTACTTAATGTGCATGAATTGTTCTTGTATGACATGCCTATGCATAGGAAGAGAGTTAGACTTCGTTGTTTCATGACACATATCACTTTGTTCTCACTACTAAATGCCAAATCATTGCTAATTAAAATTGGCTTTGATATACCTTGGGATCCGGGTGGATCCATTACTTGAGCACTATATGCCTAGCTTAATGGCTTTAAAGAAAGCGATACCAGGGAGACAACCCGGAAGTTTTAGAGAGTCATTTATTTCTGTTGTGTGATTTTATAAAGTTAAAAAACAAAAAAAAAACAAAGAGGGGAACCTAATTTTTTTTCAAAAAGTAAAGTGAAAGTAAGAAGGACGAGCACCGTTGAAATGGGGGAGCTCCTTGAACTTTGTTCATGCCCATGGAAACTTTGCAAATCTTGAATTATAGAAACTTTTCAACAAAAATAATTATCCCCTTGTACAATTCCATTGTATTATAAAAATAATGTGGCAAGAGTTTCCTTTAGGATGATTAAACTGCTTGTTGGTTTGTGCGGTGCAAAAACAGAAACTGTAGCTGTAGTGCGTGATTTTACATTTCTTACTGCAACGTCGAAAGGATAGGAAACTTTTTGCAAAGTATTGCCATAAAAATTGTTGGTTTTTTCCTAATTTTTAAAGAATTTTTAGATTTACAGAAGTATGGTTAATGTTCAGATTACTACAAACTGTCATGTTTTCACAGATTGCTGTTATAGCTTCATTATCTGCATATGTTTGAATTCTTATCGAAGCCTCCTTGACTTGTGGACATATAATTGTGATAGCATACAGTGGGTAATGTTTGTTTATAATTACACAATGATGTTAGATCAGTACATGATGGGATTTTATTGATCATATGCACTAACCCTGCCACTAAAAGTTTGGTTAAGTTTTGTGTGGATGAAGTGTTCGAAGATCGAGGAGGTCTCGATATGAGGAGAAGGAGAGAGGCAAGAGCTCAAGCTTGGGGATGCCCGAGGCGCCCCAAGTAAATATTCAAGGAGACTCAAGCGTCTAAGTTTGGGGATGCCCCGGAAGGCATCCCATCTTTCTTCAACAAGTATCGGTATGTTTTCGGATTCGTTTCGTTCACATGTTATGCGTAAACTCTTGGAGGGTCGTGTGCTTTTTATTTTTCCTTTTAATAAATGCACCGTGCTGGTATGAGATAGTCATTGGTTGATTTATAGAATGCTCTTTGCACTTCACTTATATCTTTTGAGTATGGCTTTATAGAATGCTTCTTGCGCTTCACTTATATCATTTGAAGTTTGGATTGCCTGTTTCTCCTCACGTAGAAAACCGCCATTTGTAGAATGCTCTTTTGCTTCACTTATATTTGTTAGAGCGTGGGCCTATCTTTTGTAGAAATAATTTAAACTCTCTTGCTTCACTTATATCTATTTAGAGAGTTGACAGGAATTGGTCATTCACATGGTTAGTCATAAAATCCTACATAAACTTGTAGATCGCTGAATATGATATGTTTGATTCCTTGCAATAGTTTTGCGATATAAAGATGGTGATATTAGACTCATGCTAGTGGGTAGTTGTGGATTGTAAAAATACTTGTGTTGAGGTTTGTGATTCCCGAAGCATGCACGTAAGGTGAACCGTTATGTGACAAAGTCGGAGCATGATTTATTTTTTGATTGTCATCCTTTGTGTGGAGGTCGGGATTGGGCGATGGTTAACTCCTACCAACCCTTCTCCTAGGAGCATGCATGTAGTACTTTGTTTCGATGGCTAATAAATTTTTGCAATAAGTATGTGAGTTCTTTATGACTAATGTTGAGTCCATGGATTATACGCACTCTCACCCTTCCACCATTGCTAGCCTCTCTTGTATCGCGCAACTTTCGCCGGTACCATACACCCACCATATACCTTTCTCAAAACAGCCACCATACCTACCTATCATGGCATTTCCATAGCCATTCCAAGATATATTGCCATGTAACTCCACCGTTCCGTTTATTATGACACGCACCATCATTGTCATATTGCCTTGCATGATCGTAAGATAGCTAGCATGATGTTACCATGGCTTGTCCATTTTTTGATGTCATTGCTACGCTAGATCATTGCACATCCCGGTACACCGTCGGAGGCATTCACATAGAGTCATATTTTGTTCTAGCTTCGAGTTGTAATCTTTGAGTTGTAAGTAAGTAAAAGTGTGATGATCTTCATTATTAGAGCATTGTCCCGTGTGAGGAAACAAAAAAAACAAAAAAAAAAGAGAGAAATGCCAAATAAAAAAGAGATGGCCCCAAAAAAAGAGAGGGGGACTAAAAAAATAAAAGCCCCTCCAAAAAAATGAGAGAAAAAGAGAGAAGGGACAATGTTACTATCCTTTTACCACACTTGTGCATAGCACCATGTTCTTCATGATAGAGAGTCTCCTATGTTGTCACTTTCATATACTAGTGGGAATTTTCATTATAGAACTTGGCTTGTATATTCCAACGACGGGCTTCCTCAAAAGCCCTAGGTCTTCATGAGCAAGCAAGTTGATGCACACCCACTAGTTTTCTTTTTGAGCTTTCATACACTTATAACTCTACTGCATCCGTTACATGGCAATCCCTACTCACTAACATTGATATCGATTGATGGACATCTCCATAGTCCATTGATTTGCCTAGTTGATGTGAGACTTTCTCCCTCCTTTTGTCTATCACCACGACACCACCTTCTATTCCACCCATAGTGTTATGTCCATGGCTCACGCTGATGTATTGCGTGAAAGTTGAAAAAGTTTGAGAATACTAAAGTATGAAACAATTGCTTGGCTAAAACCGGGGTTGCACATGATTTAAATACTTTGTGTGGTGAAGATAGAGCATAGCCAGACCATATGATTTTGTAGGGATAACTTTCTTTGGCCATGTTATTTTGAAAAGACATGATTGCTTTATTAGTATGCTTGAAGTATTATTGTCTTAATGTCAAACAATAGACTATTGCTTTGAATCACTCGTGTCTTAATATTCATGCCATAATTAGATTACATGATCAAGATTATGCTAGGTAGCATTCCACATCAAAAATTATCTTTTTATCATTTACCTACTCTAGGATGAGTAGGAATTAAGCCCGGGGATGCTGATATGTCTCCGTCGTATCTATAATTTTTTATTGTTCCATGCCAATATTCTACAACTTTAATATACTTTTGGCAACTTTTTATACTATTTTTTGGGACTAACATATTGATCCAGTGCCCAGTGCTAGTATCTGTTTGTTGCATGTTTTTCGTTTCACAGAATATCCACATCAAACGGAGTCCAAATGGGATAAAAACGGACAGAGATTTTTTTGGAATATATGTGAATTTTGGGAAGCGGAACCAACGTGAGACGATGCCCGAGTGGCCCACGAGGGTGAGGGGCGCGCCCAGGGGGCAGGTGCGCCCTGGGCCCTCGTGGTCACTCTGTAAGGCGGTTGATACCCTTCTTTCGCCGCAAGAAAGCTAATATCCGGATAAAAATTGTGTCAAAAAATCAGCCCAATCGGAGTTACGGATCTCCGGGAATTTAAGAAACGATGGAAGGCCAGAATCTGGGAAGGCAGAAACAGAGAAAGACAGAGAGACAGATCCAATCTCGGAAGGGCTCTCGCCCCTCCCACGCCATGGAGACCATGGACCAGAGGGGAAACCCTTCTCCCATCTAGGTATATGGTCAAGGAAGAAGAATAAGGAGGGGGGCTCTCTCCCCCTCGCTTCCGGTGGCACCAGAGTGCCGCCGGGGCCATCATCGTCACCGCAATCTACACCAACAACTTCACCGCCGTCATCACCAACTCTTCCCCCCTCTATGAAGCGGTGTAATCCCTCGTCTACCCGTTGTAATCTCTACTTAAACATGGTGCTCAACGCTATATATTATTTCCCAATGATGTATGGCTATCCTATGATGTTTGAGTAGATCCGTTAGGTCCTATGGGTTAATTTATGATCGTAATTGGTTTGAGTTGCATGTTTTATTATTGGTGCTGTCCTATGGTGCTCTCCGTGTCACGCAAGCATGAGGGATCCCAGCTGTAGGGTTTGCAATATGTTCATGATTTGCTTATGGTGGGTGGCGTGAGTGACAGAAGCACATACCCGAGTAAGTAGGTTGTTTGCGTATGGGAATAAAGAGGACTTGATACTTTAATGCTATGGTTGGGTTTTACCTTAATGATCTTTAGTAGTTGTGGATGCTTGCTAGAGTTCCAATCATAAGTGCATATGATCCAAGAAGAGAAAGTATGTTAGCTTATGCCTCTCCCTCAAATAAGATTGCAATAGTGATTACTGGTCCAATTATCAATTGCCTAGGGACAAATAACTTTCTCGTGACAAAAAGCTCTCTACTAAAACTAATTTAGTTGTGTCTTTATCTTAACAGCCCCTAGTTTTATTTGCGTGCTCGTTTTATTCTTGCGAACCTATCCCAAAAAAACCACAAAGTACTTCTAGTTTCATACTTGTTCTAGGTAAAGTAAACGTCAAGCGTGCGTATAGTTGTATCGGTGGTCGATAGAACTTGAGGGAATATTTGTTCTACCTTTAGCTCCTCGTTGGGTTCGACACTCTTACTTATCGAAAGAGGCTACAAATGATCCCCTACACTTGTGGGTTATCAATGACCATAAGCTCTAAAGCTCACAAAGAGAAACACCAAATAAGAACCAAGAAAGATGATGCAAGTATGCAATGGTTTGAGGTCTCTACAAACGATATGATCAAGCTACTTACTTGAGAGCTCCCAATGATAGTATGACAATCGATCCTATAACCCGGTCTCCCAACTACCACCATGAGGCCAATAAAATAGAAAACCTATCAAGGGAAAACATTTGCCTTGAACATAGTCCCCTAGAGCTAGATGATGACGATCTTGACTTCCTCAACTTGGACCACCTTTGTTGATTGTCTTGGTTCGATGAAGACTAGTAGATTTCTCCCCCATACTCCACTATGGGTGAGCCATTCTTCGGCACATCTTCACCAGTCCATTGCCTCCACAATGGACAGCAAGATTCAAGCCCTTGGTCTCTTCGTGATGCACTACTACTTCTCGAGCTTGCGTTGTATTCCCTCGAAGAGGAAAGGGAGATGCAACACAGTAGCATAAGTATTTCGCTCAGTTTTTTAGAACAAAGGTATCAATCTAGTAGGAGACCACGCGCGAGTCCCTCGCACCTGCACAAACAAATAAGAACTTCGCAGCCAACGCGATAAGGGGTTGTCAATCCATTTACGATCACTTACGAAAGTGAGATCTGATAGAGATGATAGTTTATATTTTTGGTATTTTTGTTTATAAGAGCAGAAAGAAAAAGCGGAAAAAGTAAAGTAAGTGTAGATTGATATGTTGAGAATAGACCCCGGGGCCATAGTGTTCTCTAGTGGCTTCTCTCATGATAGCGATATTCTACGACGGGTAAACAAATTACTATCGAGCAATTGATAGAAAAGCGAATAATTATGAGACTATCTAGGCATGATCATTGTATAAAGGCATCACGTCCCAGACAAGTAGACCGACTCCTGCCTGCATCTACTACTATTACTCCACACATCGACCGCTATCCAGCATGCATCTAGTGTATTGAGTTCATAAGAACAGAGTAACGCCTTAAGCAAGATGACATGATGTAGAGGGATAAACTCAAACAATATGATATAAACCCCATATTTTTATCCTCGATGGCAACAATACAATACGTGCCTTGCTGCCCCTACTATCACTGGGAAAGGACACCACAAGATTGAACCCAAAGCCAAGCACTTCTCCCATTGCAAGAACTATAGATCTAGTAGGCCAAACCAAACCAATAATTCGAAGAGACTTGCAAGGATATTATGAGCACACATAAAGAGTTCAGAAAAGAACCAAATATTTCTCATAGATAATCTTGATCATAAACTCACAATTCATCGGATCTCGACAAACACACCGCAAAAAGAGATTACATCGGATAGATCTCCTCGAAGACCGAGGAGAACTTTGTATTGAGATCCAGAGAGAGAGAGAAGAAGCCATCTAGATACTAGCTATGTACCCGAAGGTCTGTGGTAAAATACTCACAACTCATGGTGAGGCGATGATGATGATGTAGAAGCACTCCGTGGAAGATCCCCTCTCCGGCGGAGCTCCGGAACAGGCCCCAAGATGGGATCTCACGGGAACAGAAGGTTACGGCGGTGGAACTAGGGTTTTCTCTGCTCTTCTAATGGTTTCGGGGTACGTAGGCTTATATAGGAGGAAGGAGGGCATCGGGGGCCTCACGAGGGACCCACGAGGCAGGGGGGCGCCCTAGGGGGGGCGCCCCCACCCTCGTGGGCACCTCGTGGCCCCTACACCATGGTTCTCAAGTCTCCTGTGCGTAATTTTCTCCAAAAATATCTCTCCCGAAGGTTTCATTCCGTTTTGACACCGTTTGATATTCCTTTTCTGCAAAACCCTAAAATAGGCCAAAAAAAAACAGCAAGCTGGACTGGGCCTTCGGGTCAGTAGGTTAGTCCCAAAAATAATATAAAAGTGTATGACAAAGCCCATTAAACATCCAAAACATCATAAATAATAGCATGGAACAATAAAAATTTATAGATACATTGGAGACGTATCAAGCATCCCCAAGCTTAATTCCTGCTCGTCCTCGAGTAGGTAAATGATTAAAACAGAATTTTTGATGTGGAATACTAACCAACATAGTTTTTCAATGCAATTCTCTTAATTGTGGCATGAATGTTCAGATATGAAAGATTCAAGACAAAAGTCTATATTGACATAAGAAATAATAATACTTCAAGCATACTAACAAAGCAATCGTGTCTTCTCTAAATACTATGGCTAAAGAAAGTTATCCCTACAAAATCATATAGTCTGGCTATGCTCCCTCTTCATCACACAAAATATTCATATCATGCACAACCCCAATTTCAGCCAAGCACTTGTTTTCATACTCTATTCTTTCAAACCTTTCAACTTTCATGCAATACATGAGCGTGAGCCATGGACATAGCACTATGGCTGGAATAGAGATGTGGTTGTGGAGAAGACAAAAAGGAGGGAGATAGTCTCACATCGACTAGGCGTATCAACGGGCTATGGAGATGCCCATCAATAGATATCAATGTGAGTGAGTAGGGATTGCCATGCAATGGATGCACTAGAGCTAAATATGTATGAAAGCTCAACAGAAGAAACTAAGTGGGTATGCATCCAACTTGCTTGCTCACGAAGACCTAGGGCATTTGAGGAAGCCCATCGTTGGAATATACAAGCCAAGTTCTATAATGAAAATTCCCACTAGTATATGAAAGTGACTAAACAATGAGACTCTCTATGATGAAGAACATGGTGCTACTTTGAAGCACAAGTGTGGAAAAAGATAGTAGCAATTGTCCCCTTTTTCTTCTTTTTTTCTTTTTTTCTTTTTTTGGGCCTTTCTTTTCTTCTTCTTTGGCCTTTTTTTTCTTTTTTTGTGGAGTGGCTTTATTGATTTAGCCTTTCCTCACATGGGACAATGCTCCAATAATGATGATCATCACACTTTCATTGACTTACAACTCGATATTACAACTCGATACTAGAACAACGTATGACTCTATATGAATGCCTCCGGCGGTGTACCGGGATGTGCAATGAATCAAGACTGACATGTATGAAAAATTATGCATGGTGGCTTTGCCACAAATACGATGTCAACTACATGATCATGCATGGCAATATGACAATATGATGCGTGTCATATGAACGGAACGGTGGAAAGTTGCATGGCAATATATCTCGGAATGGCTATGGAAATGCCATGATAGGTAGGTATGGTGGCTATTTTGAGGAATAATATGGTGGTTGTTTTGTGGAAGGATATATAGTGGGTGTATGGTACCGGCGAAAGTTGCGCGGTACAAGAGAGGCTAGCAATGGTGGAAGGGTGAGAGTGCGTATAATCCATGGACTCAACATTAGTCATAAGAACTCATATACTTATTGCAAAAATCTACGAGTCATCAAAACAAAGCAATCAACACATGCTCCTAGGGGGGAGGTTGGTAGGAGTTTACCATCGCGCGCCCCCGACCTCCACACAAAGGTTGACACTTTACAAATACCTCATGCTCTAACTTCGTCACATAGCAGTTCACCATACGTGCATGCTACGGGAATCACTAACCTTAACACAAGTATTTCTCAATTTAATAATAACTCCACTAGCATGACTCTAATATCACTATCATCATATCTCAAAACATTTATCAAGCATCCAACTTCTCATCATATTCAATGCACTTAGTGTGAAAGTTTTTACTACATTGATATTGGATGTCTATCATGTGAAGAGTAGTTTTATAGCCTAAACACATTACCATGCTGTTTTAGTAGACTCTCAAATAGATATAAGTGAAGCATGAGAGTTCAACAATTTCTTCAAAATATTATCACCACCGTGCTCTAAAAGATATAAGTGAAGCACTAGAGCAAAAACTATTCGACTCAAAAGATATAAGTGAAGCACATAGAGTGTTCTAACAATTCCTAGGCCATATTTAACTCTCTCAAATAGGTGTGTCCAGCAAGGATAATTGTGGCAAACTAACAAGCAAAGACTCAAATTATACAAGACGCTCCAAGCTAAACACATATCATGTGGTGAATAAAAATATAGCTCCGAGTATAGTTACCGATGGATGAAGACGAAAGAGGGTATGCCTTCCCGGGGCATCCGCAATCTTAGGATTTTGGTTGTCCTTGAATTTTACCTTGGGGTGCCATGGGAATCTACAAGCTTAGGCTCTTGCCACTCTTTGTTCCATAGTCCATCAAAGCAATACTCAAAACCTGAAAACTTCACAACACAAAACTTGGACAAAAATCTCGTGAGCTCCGTTAGTATAGGAAAGCAAACCACTACTCAAAGGTACTGAAATGAATTCATTCTTTGTTTATATTGGTGTTAAACCTACTGTATTCCAACTTATCTATGGTTCATACCTCCCAATATTACTCATAGATGCATTGAAATAAGCAAACAACACACGAAAAACAGAATCTGTCAAAAACAGAACAGTCTGTAGTAATCTACAGGTTTCGCATACTTCTGTAACTCCAAAAAATTCAAACTAAATTGGTAAACGTGAGGAATTTGTCTATTAATCATCTGCAAAAATAATCAACTAAATAGCATGCTCCAGTAAAATCTGATGACCATTCGAGCGAGCACTAACGATCCTATTTTTCACAGCAAGATCACATAAACTTCACACAAGTCTTCCCAAAGGTTCTACTTGGCACAAACACTAAACAAAACACAAAACCACATCTAAAAAGAAGCTAGATGAAATATTTATTCCTAAACAGAAGAAAAAACCAAAAATTTAAAATTGGGTTGCCTCCCAACAAGCGCTATCGTTTTACGCCCCTAGATAGGCATGAGATTTCAATGATGCTCACATGAAAGACAAGAATTGAAGCACAAATTAAAAAGCATCATAGAACATATGAAAAACACATCTAAGTCTAACATGCTTCCTATGCATAGGCATTTTATAAGCAAACAAATTATCATAGCAAGCAAGATCTAGCATAAGCAAGGAGGAAGAAAGAAATAATATCAATCTCAGCATAACGAGAGGTAATTTAGTAACATGAAGATTTATACAACCATATTTTCCTCTCTCATAATAATTGCATGTAGGATCATAAGCAAATTCAACAATATAGCTATCACAAAACATATTTTCAACACGATCCACATGCATACGAAGTTGACACTCTTCCAAAATAGTGGGAGCAACATTAGCTAAAGTCATGACCTCTCCAAACCCACTTTCAATATTATTGAAAACATTATTATCAATCTCATATTCATCATGGGGCTTAAATAAATTTTCAAGATCATAAGAAGAATCACCCTAATCATGATCATAGCAACAAGGTGGACATAAAAATACTAGCATCCCCAAGCTTAGGGTTTTGCATATCATTAACACAATTGACATTAATAGAGTTTATAATAGTATCATTGCAATCATGCTTTTTATTTAAGGATCTAACATGAATCACTTTTTCTTTTAACAATTCCTCACAATTTTCAGATTCATAAATTTCAAGCAAAACCCCATAAAGATAATCTAGTGCACGCAGCTCACTAGCAATAGGTTCAACATAATTGGATTTCTTAAAGAGATTAGCAGGTGGATGAGGATTCATACTTTAGCAAGCAAAGATGCAAGCTAAATGAGGGCACATAACAACACAAGCAAACAAGAGGCACGCGAACGGTAAACACAAGGCAGAAGAAGGGCAAATAAAACAGCAAGGGTGAAGTGGGGGAGAGGAAAACGAGAGGTAAAAAATGTAATGCGAAGGATAAGGGTTTGTGATAGGTACTTGGTATATGACTTTTGCGTAAGCCTCCCCGGCAGCGGCGCCAGAAATTCTTCTTGCTACTTCTCGAGCTTACGTTGTATTCCCTCGAAGAGGAAAGTGAGATGTAGCACAGTAGCGTAAGTATTTCCCTCAGTTTTTGAGAACCAAGGTATCAATCCAGTAGGAGACCACGTGCGAGTCCCTCGCACCTGCACAAACAAATAAGAACTTCGGAGCCAAGTAGCCAATGCGATAAGGGGTTGTCAATCCCTTTATGGTCACTTACGAAAGTGAGATCTGATAGAGATGATAGTTTATATTTTTGGTATTTTTGTTTATAAGAACAGAAAGTAAAAGCGGAAAAAGTAAAGTGTAGATCGATATGTTGAGAATAGACCCGGGGGCCATAGTGTTCTCTAGTGGCTTCACTCATGATAGCGATATTCTACGGCGGGTAAACAAATTACTGTCGAGCAATTGATAGAAAAGCGAATAATTATGAGACTATCTAGGCATGATCATTGTATATAGGCATCATGTCCGAGACAAGTAGACCGACTCCTGCTTGCATCTACTACTATTACTCCACACATCAACCGCTATCCAGCATGCATCTAGTGTATTGAGTTCATAAGAACAGAGTAACGCCTTAAGCAAGATGACATGATGTAGAGGGATAAACTCATGCAATATGATATAAACCCCATCTTTTTATCCTCGATGGCAACAATACAATACATGCCTTGCTGCCCCTACTGTCACTGGGAAAGGACACCGCAAGATTGAACCCAAAGCCAAGCACTTCTCCCATTGCAAGAACTATAGATCTAGTAGGCCAAACCAAACCAATAATTCGAAGAGACTTGCAAGGATATTATGAGCACACATAAAGAGTTCAGAAAAGAACCAAATATTTCTCATAGATAATCTTGATCATAACCTCACAATTCATCGGATCTCGACAAACACACCGCAAAAAGAGATTACATCGAATAGATCTCCTCGAAGACCGAGGAGAACTTTGTATTGAGATCCAGAGAGAGAGAAGAAGCCATCTAGATACTAGCTATGGACCCGAAGGTCTGTGGTAAACTACTCACAACTCATGGTGAGGCGATGATGATGATGTAGAAGCACTCCATGGAAGATCCCCCCTCCGGCGGAGCTCCGGAACAGGCCCCAAGATGGGATCTCACGGGAACAGAAGATTACGGAGGTGGAACTAGGGTTTTCTCTGTTCTTCTGATGGTTTTGGGGTACGTAGGCTTATATAGGAGGAAGGAGGGCACCGGGGGCCTCATGAGGGACCCACAAGGCAGGGGGCGCTGTAACACCCCAGATGTAACACCTTCCAATTATGGCTATATATGAAACATTGACTTCAACAATTCCATTCTGGGCTCTTCTTTCATTTCAGGTTTCTTCGTTTTGTCGCGTGCGTGTGTGCATTTCATCCATGTCATGTTATCATGTGCATTGCATTGCGTTCGTGTTGTCACTTGCACCCGGTCCCACTCGCCTCTTCCCGTTGTCCGTTTCGAGTTCCGACGCTCACACACGTGCCCGTGGCACCCCTGAGCCCTTCTTTCGTGTGTGACCATGTAACGTTTCCGGAATGAGGTGAGACTTGTCGTGCGTTGTTGTTTTGGTACGTGTAGGCCGCCTGTCAAGTTTCATCGCGTTCGGACCTCGTTTGGTACTCCAACGGTTAACCTAGTGGGGTAAAAACACCTTTTCCTTTTGGCCCAAGACCCCCTCCATAACAGCCCACTAACCCAGCACAACCCCTCCCATCATCTCGGTCGTCGGATCACGAACGTGTGGCCGAAAACCGCTCCCCATTTGGACCTTCCTAGCTCCCAGAATCTATAAATTAGCCCCTCCCCCGAAATTTTCGGGCAAACCCTAGTCTCCTCCCTCCTCTCGCCGCCCGACACGTCCGGAACAGAGCAGACACGTCCGCCCGGATGCGCCCGGCCAATCCCATCATGCCACGTGGCACGCTCCACCGCCGCCTCCCACCAGCGGCGCCGCGGGCCCGTGAGCCCGAGGCCGGCCCGCCCAGCCCGCGAGCTCCTCGCCGCCAGCGCCCGCATGCGCCTCCGCTTCGCCGCCGCGGGGCTTTGCCGCCGGCCGCCGCGGAGCTTCTCCGCCGCCCGCCGCACTCAGCAGCCGCCTTCCACCGCCATCTCCGCCGCCAGCTACGCGCCTCGCCGCTGCCGCCCAACGGAGCTCCGCCGCCGCGCCTCGGCATCCCCGCCGGCCCTCGCCGCCGCCCCGGCCAGCTGCCGCCTCGCCGCCGGCCCGCTCCGGCCGCCGGAGCCGCCGCCGTCCCGGATCTGGTCAGGTGGACCAGATCCATCGCTTCCACCATCCAAACGCTCGTCTCACGTCCCGATCCACTCCGTCCCGGAATCCCTCCGCCCCGTTGACTTTTTCAGAGGGTATAAATTCCTCTAAGTCCCCAGTTTTTCACATTTTGGTGCCTCCTTTGCATGGCTGTAACTTCGCGCTCGTAGATCGGTTTTGGGCGTGGGATATATCAAAATGATCATGGCGATATGCTCTTCATTTTGTTCCATTGTGGTATGCTTGTTTGAGTTCAGCTTGATGACCTAATCATCGTGACAAGAGTGCTATATGTTTAAAACTGCTGTTACTTGTTATTTTGTTGCCATGTTTGAGATGTGATAACTTGGTGCATGTTTATCGAAATGGAGCATATGATATGTCAAAATGTTCATTGTGAAGTGCTCTACATGATGGTTGTTGTAGCATTCATGTTAGGTGTCATATTGCCATGTTAATCTCTGTTGCAAAAGTGCATGTGGCTGTTAAGTGCTGAAACATGTTATGAGATGCTGTTTTGACATGCTCATTGCTATTGATGTGTTTGTCTTCATGCCACATGTCAATATGTTTTAGAAGCACCATCATATGGTTTTTGCTGTGGTGCAAACTACTTTCCATGATATGCCTTGAGGTGACTTAAACAAGCTTGTAAACATGCCATGCCAATGTTACTGTTTTATACTTAGTGAAAAAACTGCTAAGTCTGGAATCTGTTTTAACCTGATGCTATGTTTGCTTGATGCCCCACTAAAATCCATGCTTGTTTTGGAGTGGCCAATGGTCATATCTTGTTGTCCATGTTTTGCTCTATCCATCCATGCCATTACTTGCACATATGGCTTGCTGTAGCTTATTTTTTTCTTGCTCTCAAGTTGCTATAAATTATGCCTGTCAGGTTTTTATCAGCATGATCAATTTGGTGAAGCTTGTTTCTATTGATCCATGCCTCCTATGGAGTTTCTCCAATGGAGTGCTTAGTGGAGTTGATATGCATGTTTTTTGTGCCTCCGAAGGCAGCATCGTGATGATGTTTTTGCCTTCCCAGATATTGACTAAGTCTGGATAATTTTATTGCAACTTGCCATGCTTGGTTAATTGTGTTCCAGTAAGTTTTTGGGTGCGTTCTAAGTTCATGCTTGTTAAGTAACATGTCTACTTCATGTCCATGCCCTTTGTCTCCATGTTTGAATGATGTAGCATAATTATTTCTTGCTCCAAACATGCCATGTGGCTGTTAACTGCAGCTTTGTGTGAATATTGTTGTCGGTGTACTAAAGTAGGGGTACCTTAGTATCCCGAACTTGTGCACGGGCAGTCGCAGCGTCCCGTGGCAGGGCTTGCCGTGCGACCGCCAAGGTCCACTGTGGTTCATTTGGAGCCATTCAAGAACAAAGTATTCAAGTTAAAGAGACAAGGCCCCGGCAAAAGGAGCTTGCCGGGAAGGCCACTCAAGGCTCAAGACCACTTCTTTGGCATAAAACCCTAGCAAGAGGAGTTTGCCGGGAAGGCCAAACATGGCATTTCAAGAGACTTGCCGCGACGCGCCATGCGTCCCGGCAAGGCCCGGAGAGCGACAAGCTCCCAGGCGCGACAAGATAGCAACTGCGGCAAGGCGCTTGCCGCGGTAAACTTCCACTAGGTACCCGCGCTCCAGCGCATCCACCCACGTGTCGCTCTAGGACCCTTCCAGACGCACGTGGCGGAAGGCTGTGCAGCCTGGGGTACACGGTGGCAAGCTGCGATGACAAGGCCACCGTCGTGGCGGACGGTGGCGCCCTGACGGACGCTTTTTGCACTGTTCGGGGCGACGGCGACGGGCATTTAATGCCCTTGTCCCCTGCCGTCAGAGTTAGGTATAGAGCACTATGCATACACTGTTCCAACTACCACCGTTTTTACATTTTTACCCTCGACTGCGTTGCCACCTGTCGGTGACCCCTTTGACCTATAAAAGGAGGCCCATGCGCAACGTAGAAAGGGTTCCGAGGATCGATCACTCTCACGCTCGGTCCTGTTAGCGATCAGCATTGTAGCTCTTCTCGCTCCCGAGCCAAGAACGCAATACAAACCAAGGCAGGAGTAGGGTTTTACGCATCCGTGCGGCCCAAACCTGGGTAAACTGCTTGCGTGTTCGCCTCGATCTGCTCTTTGTGCATCCTCCGCCCCCTTGCCGTACCGAAAAGGGGCTCCGGTCCCATAGGTGTCCATGGGCGATCAGTTTCCCTGACATCTTTGGCGCGCCAGGTAGGGGGTGCGTCGAGGTTGTGTGAACCTGATCCGGCATTCACGCGAGCGAAATCTCCACCAACTTCGTCAACTTCGTCAACTTCATCGACTCCATCAGCATGCCGCCGAAGAAGAAGGCTTCGGAGGCAGCAGGCCCGTCCGCGTCGATCCCGCCACCGCCGGAGCCAACGACTGGTGGGGTAGACGCCGGCGGAAGGACGAACGTTGGCGAGGAAACTCACGGCGCCGTCAAGTCCAAGGACAAGACGGATGACCGAGCGCACTCCAAGGCCTCGGCGTCCGTACACGCACCGCGCCCCTCTCAGGAGGCGCGGGACCGGCAGCGACGTGGTAAACAAGGTACCATATGCTTGCTGGGCCAAGGTCAAGCTGGTGGTTCGCGGGACGCTCAAGGCCAACATGCTGGCACGAGCAAGGCGCGGTCGCCGGGACGAGACGCCGCTCCTTCTAACGCAGTTAGAAGTCCGAGCATATCTCGCTCCTCGCACCGCTCGCCACCGCTCCCCGCCACTCCCGCAGAAGCTCTAGATCGAGCTCAACTGCTCCTTGACTTCCCTCCAGTGGCAGACAAGGCCGACGACTGGAGGGCCACCATTCAGAGCCTCATCGCCTTCGCCAACGGCGACACTCCGCAGCAGCCGACCACGTCACGACCGTGGCAAGTTAGCCAGGCGCGGGCTGATGGCGACAAGACCGCCGGGGGTGCAACCACCGTGCACTCCCCGCCCCGAAGGCCGAAATCGCCGACTCGCCGGATCAACATCGACGACGACTCCACAGCATCATCGGATCCGCGGGCTCGCCGCGATCAGCGCCAAGTCCTCGACGACAGACAGCAAGAGGCTCGAACTCGCATCGAGCGTCGAAGAGAAGCGTGACGTCAATCTGACCAGCGCGCTGGGCCCGCTGTTGATGTGCACGCGCCCGAGGAACCAGGCGACTTGCCGTACGCGGCGGGTTGTCCTGCGTTCACTCGCGAGCTGCGGCAAGTCTAGTGGCCCAGCATGAAGAACTTCAAGCCTGACGTACCCGAGAAGTACGACGGCAAGACTCATCCGTCAGAGTTCCTCAGCATCTACACCATCGCGGTGCAGGCTGCCGGGGGACGAGACGAGAAAATACTCGCAAACTACTTCCCGCTAGTGCTCAAGCCAAACGTCAGATCTTGGCTCATGCACTTACCGGAGAACTCCATTTCTTCTTGGGCCGACCTGTGCCATTAGTTTGTCGGCGCCTTCACGGGTGGCCACAAGCCCCATGGCCAGGAGAGTGACCTTCATATACTCGCCCAGAAGGAAGGGGAGTCCCTGCGTAAGTACATCCAGAGATTCAGCCGCGTCCAGCACAACATCCCAGACGTCCACCCTGCCGCGGTTATTAGCGCGTTTCACCAGAACGTACGTAACCGCATGATGAGGGAGGAGATGGCGATGTGCAAGATCCGAGACGTCAGTGAGCTTTATGCCCTGGCCGACAAGTGCGCACGTGCTGAAGAGGGGAGGAAACTCCCCGGAGAGGATACTGGAGCAGGGGGATCAGATAGTGAGGACGCCGCCCCGACAAAGAAGAACCGGCGGCGGAACAATAGGAAAAAGAAGAACAAAGAAGTGCTGGTCGTTGAGCAGTCTGGCAAGGAGGCTGGCGCCAAGAAAGCCCAGACTGGTGGCTCCGGCAAGGAGGCTGCCGCGTGCACCAACTGCCAGACTGTGGCCGCCGCCGACAAGCAGGACGGCTCCGACAAGCAATACTGCAAGATCCACCACACCAAGGGTCACGACCTCCAGAACTGCAAAAGGGTTGAGTACCTCGTCGAGCAGCAAAAAGCTGAGTACGAGCGACGCGACAAGGAGAAGGCCCAGGGAGGTAGTGGAGAGTCCGGCAAAAAGCGGCCATTTAATGGCCGGGGAGGACGACGCGGCAAGGCCAAACAGCGGCAAGGAGACAGACCTCCCCGCGGCCGCGACAAGGACGAAGACGAAGACGACGACGAAGACATGAAGGACGGAGATAATAGCGAGCAGGAGTTCCAGAAGGCCACGGAGGTTCTGTGCGTTGACGGTGGTGCTTCTCTGCATACTTCCCACCGCCAGCTCAAGCAATGGGTGCGGGAAGTTAATGCGGCAGAACCGCCCGTCGAGTCACGCAAACTTCTGAAGTGGTCCAGCACGCCCATCATCTTTGACATTGAGGACCACCCTGATCGCACAACTGCGGTCGGGTGCTTGCCGATGTTGGTTTCACCAACTATCCGCAACCTCAAGGTCACCAAGATGCTGGTTGACGGCGGGGCCGGCCTGAACCTGATCTCCTCCGTTGTGGTCCGGAAACTCCAGATCCCCGACAGTGAGCTCGAAGAAACCGTCACGTTCCAAGGGATCAACCCGGGAAGGAGTAAGCCGAAGGGGAAGATCACGCTGCCAGTGACATTTGGAGGAGAGCTGAACTTCAGGACTGAGAGGATCACCTTTGACGTTGCCGATATCCCATTACCTTACAATGGGATACTTGGCCGTCCGGCGCTCGCCAAGTTCATGGCAGCCTCTCACTATGCCTACAACATGCTCAAGATGCCAGGCCCGATAAGCGTCATCTCTGTCCCCGGTGACAAGAAAGATGCCCTTATCTGTGCCGACAAGATTTACCGGGACGCAGCAGCCGCAGCAGATAGCAAGACACTTGCCACTGAAGCTCCCGGGGGGAAGAACAAGACCAAGTTCGACAAGAGCTTTGGGGCGCACTCCGGCAAACGCACCTCTTCGGAGTGCTGCGCTGCCGTCGAGGACGCGCCATCGAGCTCCACCATCAAGTGTAAGAAGGTGATGGCAGCTCCACCAGAGACAAAGAAGGTGTCCGCCAAGGAGGACGGCACTGGTGGTACTTTCACCATCAGTGCCACGCTTGATCCTAAATAGGAAAGCGTGCTCGTTGCTTTCCAGCGGGCGAATGCCGACATGTTTGCATGGCAACCGTCTGACATCCCCGGTGTTCCCAGGAAAGTGATTGAGCACAAGCTTGCGGTTTGTCCTCACGCGCGGCCCGTCAAGCAGAAAGTTAGAAAACAAGCAGTGGAGCGCCAAGAGTTTATAGCAGAAGAAATCAAGAAGCTGGAAGCGGCAGGCCTTGTCAGAGGTGTACTCCATCCCACGTGGTTGGCCAATCCTGTCGTCGTGCGTAAAGCAAATGGGAAGTGGAGGCTTTGTATAGACTTCACCGATGTGAATAAAGCTTGTCCCAAAGATCCATTTCCCTTGCCGCGCATTGACCAGATTGTTGACTCCACAGCCGGATGTGAGTTGCTTTCATTTCTTGATGCATATTCAGGATACCACCAGATATTTATGGCTGAAGAAGATGAGGAGAAGACCACAATCATTACTCCATGTGGCACTTATTGCTTCATACGCATGCCCTTTGGATTAAAGAATGCTGGTTCAACTTTTGCAAGGGTAGTCCACACTGCTTTTGAGCCACAGATACACAGGAATGTAGAAGCTTACATGGATGATATAGTGGTCAAGAGCAAGGATAGGGCTACTCTGATTCAAGATTTAGATGAAACCTTTGCGAATCTGCGCAAGATCCAACTCAAGCTCAACCCCGAGAAGTGCGTGTTCGGAGTCCCCTCCGGCAAGCTTCTCGGGTTCTTTGTATCCCAGAGAGGGATTGAAGCCAATCCCGACAAGATCGAAGCCATCGAGCAGATCGAAGCTCCGAAGCGCGTCAAGGATGTACGAAGACTTGCCGGCTGCGTGGCTGCTCTCAGCAGATTCATCTCTAAGTCAGCAGAACGCGCCCTGCCGTTTTTCAAAATTTTGAAAAAGGCAGGTCCAATGAAATGGACTCCAGAAGCGGAGGCAGCGCTGCAAGACTTGAAGAGGTACCTATCCTCCACTTCGATACTTGTCGCACCTAGGCCACAAGAGAAGTTGCTGCTGTACCTAGCAGCAACCAATCAGGTGGTTAGTGATGCGTTAGTAGCGGAAAGGGAGGCAGATGATGAGCCAACAGCCCCGGCAAGCACCTCCAGCGACAAGCAGGGGGCTTCCCCGACAAGCTCTGGTCCCGACAAGGATGGAACTGTGCAGATGCAAGAGGACGTACGAAAGAAGATGGTGCAGCATCCAGTCTACTTCGTCAGCTCCCTTCTCCAGGGGGCTAGGTCAAGGTACTCTGGGGTGCAGAAGCTGCTTTTCGGCCTTCTCATGGCCTCGAGAAAGCTGCGCCACTACTTCCAAGCACACGAGATAACAGTGGTCACTTGCTTTCCGCTGAAAAGGATACTGCAAGATCCAGAAGCGACAGGCAGGATTGTCGAGTGGGCACTGGAGCTGTCAAGCTTTGGCCTCAAGTTTGAAAGCACTTCAACTATCCAGAGCAGAGCATTGGCAGAGTTCATAACAGAATGGACGCCAACGCCAGACGAAGAGATTCCAGAGACGAGCATTCCCGCGACAGGCAGGATTGTCGAGTGGGCACTGGAGCTGTCAAGCTTTGGCCTCAAGTTTGAAAGCACTTCAACTATCCAGAGCAGAGCATTGGCAGAGTTCATAACAGAATGGACGCCAACGCCAGACGAAGAGATTCCAGAGACGAGCATTCCCGCCAAAGAAGCGAGCAAAGAATGGATAATGTACTTTGATGGCGCCTTCTCGCTGCAAGGCGTCGGTGCCGGCGTGCTGCTTGTCGCACCCACCGGAGAGCACCTCAAGTACGTCGTCCAAATGCACTTTCCCAAGGAGCAAGCAACAAACAATACTGCAGAGTATGAAGGGTTGCTTGCCGGCCTCAGGATCGCGACAGACCTTGGGATCAAGAAGCTGATCGTGCGGGGTGATTCACAGTTGGTTGTCCGCCAAGTGAACAAGAGCTACCAGAGTCTGTTGATGGAAGCATACGTTGACGAAGTGAGAAAGATTGAAGAACACTTTGAAGGCGTACAGATGGAGCACGTCCCAAGAGCTCAGAACGACATCGCAGATGGCCTGTCAAAATGTGCTGCACTAAAGCTACCTGTGGAACCGGGGATCTTTGTGCTCAAGCTAACTCAACCATCCGTAACACCATCGACTGGACAAAGTAAGAAGAGAAAGTTGGTTTCTGGTGACTACTTGCCGGCAGAGCTTCCGGAAGCCGCCGCCAACAAAGTCCCCAAAGTCAACGACAAGATTGCTGAGGAACGGTCTGCTCCTGCTAACCCTAGGGTTTGTACAGTTGAAGCAGGCGTTCCCGGCAAGTTTTGCTCCGGCAAGCTTGCCGGGGAACATCAGGCTCCGGCTGGGACACAAGTTCTCACCGTGGAAGCAGATGTTCCCGCAGCAGCAGATATGCCTTTAGTCCTTGTTGTTGAGCCGCATGCTCCAGCATGGGCGCAACAGATTGTCCGTTTCCTTCAAACAGGAAAACTTCCCGAAGAGCCAGAATAAGTAGAAAGAATAACCCTGCAGTCAAGTATGTATCAGTTTGTCGGCAACAAACTGTACAGGAGAAGACTCAACGGTGTGAAATTGAAATGCATTCCCCGGGAGGATGGACAAAAGCTGTTGGCAGAGATACATGGAGGCATATGTGGCCACCACATTGGCGCCAGAGCACTTGCCGGCAAAGCGTTTCAGCAAGGTTTCTTTTGGCCAGAAGCCCTCCAGGATGCAACTGCGCAAGTAACCAAGTGTGAAGCATGCCAGTTCCATTCCAAGCAGATACATCAACCAACTCAAGCTCTCCAGACGATACCTTTATCCTGGCCATTTTCGGTCTGGGGGCTCGACATCCTCGGCCCCTTTCCCCGCGCAGTCGGGGGCTTTGAGTACTTGTATGTCGCCATCGACAAGTTCAAAAAGTGGCCGGAAGTGGAACCAGTGAGAAAGGTGACCGCACAGTCAGCAGTCAAGTTCTTCAGGTCGATTGTTTGCCATTTCGGAATCCCTAACAGGATCATCACCGACAACGGCACACAATTCATGAGTCGCACCTTCATGCACTACGTCCAAGACCTTGGCGCCAAGGTCTGCTTCGCTTCTGTTGCTCACCCGAGGAGCAACGGCCAAGCGGAGAGGGCAAACGCTGAAGTGATGCGCGGACTCAAGACGAGAACTTTCGACAGGCTGCACAAGTGCAGAAGAAACTGGATCGAGGAGTTACCAGCGGCTCTTTGGTCGATCAGGACGACGCCAAATCGAGCCACTAGACAGACACCCTTTGCTCTTGTCTATGGAGCAGAGGTAGTTCTCCCCACGGAACTCGTATACGGGTCGCCTCGAGTGCTCGCTTACAATGAGCTCGAGCAAGAGCAGCTGCGACAAGATGACGCACTGCTCCTTGAGGAGGACCGTCTTCAGGCTGCTGTACGAGCTGCTCGATACCAGCAAGCTTTGCGCCGCTACCATAGCCGCAAGGTTAAAGCCAGAAGTCTCGAGGAAGGTGACCTTGTTCTTCGGCGCGTTCAATCCGCCAAGAATTCCAATAAGTTGACGCCGAAGTGGGAAGGCCCTTATCGGGTGAAACAAGTCACAAGGCCCGACGCTGTCCGCCTTGAGACCGAAGAAGGCTTACCGGTGAGCAACTCCTGGAACATTGAGCATCTTCGCAAGTTTTACCCATAAGGCGCGGTTGCCATGATCCGCTCCGGCAACCACATTTTGTACAAGTCTTGCCGCTGTTGCATGTAATCCTTTGTACAAAGCCGGGCGCAGACCCCGTGCATCAGTAAAGCCTATGTGCCTCGCACAACTTGTCAATTCATGCCCTTTTTACTCTCTTTCATGTAGTATCTGACACTTTGTGCAGCACCTATCACCGGTAAGCAATAACGAGCCGCAAGACTCCATATCTCTGTTTTCTCCCCTTTTCTTTTCTCTCAAGCAGAAGAAGTTTCCCTCGCGCACAAGTTTGCTGGGGGGGAAGGAGACAGTGGTATGGACCAAGTGTCGTTCAAGAGAGCCTTGCCTTGCCGGGAAGCAAACGACACAAAAGCTAAGTTGCCAAAGTTTGAGCAATCAAATTTTTAAAATTTTGAGTTATCTTCCTTGAACGACCGCACTTTGTATGGAGAACCTGTGCGCGGAGGAACCAACTCGTGGCTAGCCGCGCCCTTACTTTGTTTCGAGCACGCTCAACGGCTTAAGTGTGCTGCGACAAGTGTCGCGCCCTTACTTCGTTTTCGAGTTCGCTCAACAATCTAAGTGTCCTGTGACTAGCTGCGACAAGGTTTCTTGTCGGCAACGGCATTGCCAGCAGGCTGCTGAAGTTCCGCACTCAGCGCTCGCGGCAAGGGTCCCTACGCCGGCAAGTTCCCTAAAAGCGTAGGGTAAAAACATACAAAGCAAGGGAGTCAAGTAAAGGAAATAACGTTGCATTAACTACCCAAAATGAAGTTATATTACAAAGCAACTTGTCGCAGTGCTAATAGACTATTGTTCATAACGTGGTTGGCAGCGACAAGTAAGGAAGAAAGTAAACAAGACTAATCCGCGCGGTCGCCCTCGACCCTCTTGATGCCGCCCACCTTATTCACAATAGGCGCGACAAGGGCCTTAAGCGCCTCCTGGTCAGCGTCCGGAGGCAAGGTCCTGAGGACGTTGGTGAGGTTGAGGCCTGGGTTGCGGTGCGCTATCTTCATCAACACCTTCTCGAGGGCCCCTGCGCAGAGCCTGCGCGACTTGTCCGCCAGCTGCTTTGGGATCCTTTCCCGGAGCTGCTGGAGGGCCGGCGCCACCCCCCTAAAAAACAAACTCAACTTGGCACTGTGAGGGAGATTCTCGTCGGTGGAGTACCCAAGGTGCTCCGCCCCCAGCTCCGCCAGCTCCTTGTCGACGTCGGCAGCGGCGGCAATGAGACCCTCTGTCCAGTGCTCCACCGTCAGCCTGAAGTTGTTTTGGGATATGGCGGCGCTCTCCAACAGCGCCTTCTCGGCCCTGAGCTCCTCCCTCAGGTTCGCCTCCCGCTCTCTGGCACCATCAAGCGTCGTGGTGAGAGTAGACAACTTCAGCTCCAGATCGGCGATGGAGTCCTTGGCGACGGCGAGCTCCTTGCCCTTGTCGGAGAGGCGGACCTGCAGCTCGGAGTGACTGTGGGCGTCCTTCTCCCTCTCAAGCACAAGTGCGGCAACCTTCTCGTCGCTCGTCTTCAAGTTGGCCTCCAGTTGCGCCACCCTCGCCTCCAAGTCCCTCTTGGCGGTCTCAGCAGCCGCGGCAGCATCCTTCGCTTCCTGCAGAGCTCCGCCAAGAGACTGTTCGCGCGCGGCAAGCTCGTCCTCGTGGCTGTCAAGGTCGACTTTCCGCTACGTCAGTTCGCCTTCTCGCCGGGACAACTCCTCGGCGGCGAGCCGTTGCTGCTCCTCTGCTTCAGCCTTCTCAAGGATAAACGCCTGATGCGCCTCGGCGAGCTACTCCTGCTCCTCCGCCAAGGATCGGAGAGCCGCCTGGTTGGCGGCCCGGAGCTCTTCTGCGCGCTTCTCCAAGTCAGTGCCCGCCTTGGCGGCCAGAGCCTCTCGAGACTCCAGCTTGGCCTGCCTGGCGCGATACAGAGATAGAAGCCTCCGCAGAAGCCGCTCCTCCTCGGGCTCGTCGCTGCTGCTTGGCGCATCAACGAACCTCAGCCCGGCGGAGGCAAGGACCTCCCCGTCGAAGACCTCTCCCTCTATGGGCGCCCTAGATGTGGACGCCCATGGGAGCTGAATGAAGACTCCGTTGCCGGCCTCCAGATAGGCGCCCGGCTCGGCTGTGGCAGCGGAGGGATCGGCAGCCGGCGCAACGCCTGACGCTCCTGCGGCCTCAGGGCCGTCAGTGCGACTGCCGGTCCCCTCCTCAGCTGCCGCGCCAGCGGCCTGGGCTGCCTCTTCGGCGGTGGGCTCGTCGGCACCGGCCGCCCCTCCAGTAGCTGCGGCGTCGCCGGTGTTGCCGCGCGCGTCCTCCTCGGCAGCGGCCTCCGTCTCCATCGGCTCTGCGGCGGACGGATCTGACAAAAGAAAAAAACTGTCAAGCAAATATCCAAAAAGAGGAATTCAGGAAAAGAAAAGTCCAAGGGTTTACCTGCGCGGGCCTCCTCTTCGGTGGGGTTCCTTGCCGGGGAGTTCTCCCTCGGCGGCGTGGTGGTAGCTCCCGCCGGCGGAGGGCCGCTGGCGCTGTCCCTTGGCGGGGTACTCGCCCTTGGCGGAGTACTCACCCTTGGCGGAGTACCCGCCCTTGGCGGAGTGTTCTCCCTCGTCGGGGAGCTCCTCCTTGGTGGTGTGGTCGAGGCGTGCGGCTCATCGGGGGCGATCTCCTGACGTTCCTGATGCTGCTGCTCTGCTCCTGCACAAGTCAACAAACAAAACATCAACAAGGATAGAAGGCCCATGCGCGCCCGGCAAGCGGAAAGCAGACGAAGGACTTACGTTGGGGGCTGCGCTGGGGGCTGCGCTGGGGGCTGCTCTGGAGAACAGCTGCCGGGTCCGGCAAACTTGCCTCAGGCGCACCTCCCCCAGTGGCGGCGGGCTCGTCCTCGATGACGATCACCGGGACCTTGGCCCTCTTCGCCGCCCTCTGGGCCAGAGTTCTGGAAGAAAGATAAGGTCAGAATCAAGCAAAAGAGATGCAAGACAAGAATCAACAGAAAACCAAAGAGAAACAAGAATCGCGAAGACTTACTCTTCTTCCTCCTCATCGTCGGAGCTGAGCGCCGAGAAGTCGAAATCCGGCTTGCGCGTCCCGGCACGAGGAGCTGGGGGAGTGGGCTCCCTTGGCCGCTTGGCGGGGGCCGGGACGGTGGTCTGAGAAGACCCCGCTCCGGTTGCCTCCGAAGCGCAAGGGGCAGCGGGCACAGGGGCGCCAGTCCGAGAAGATCCCCCTCCTGTTGCCGCTGAGGCACGGGGCGCTCCCTTGGCGGCCTTCCTCGTCGCGGTGGCGCGTGTCGGGCGGCGCTGCGGCTGCTGGCTCGCCTGCCGCCCCGTCACGTCTGCGGCCTTACGGAGGCGCCTTTTCGGCGCAGCTGGAGGACTTGCTGGTGGCGGTGAGCTACCCGAGGACGAAGAAGAGGAGTCGAGGCCCAGCGAGCCGCCCGAGTCCTCGGCAGGGTCGCTTGACCCGACGCCCTGCTCGGCGGGCCCGCTTGACTCGGCGCCTTGCTCGATGGGCTCGCTTGTCTCGGCGAGTCGCCCGGCAAGCTTTCCCGCTTTGCGGAGCTCTTCCTCCTCGGCGAGGCTTGTCGCCTCTGCGGCGTCCGCTTCCTCCACAGTATACCCGAACTCACCCGCGGCCCTGGCTGCAACTGCCTCTTCCAACCTGGTGGCAATATATGCCATCTCCTGGTCGGTGGTATCGCGGGTGAGTCCCTTCTTCTCGTCGGCCTTGACGGGCTGCTCCACCAAGTTGTCGAAGAAAGTTTGCACGGCTTCGTCGGAAGGTTCCCGCCAAGTGGGGTCGATCCCATGGGAATCACACCACGGCATTGCCGCGCGAACTCCACTGAGCGCTGAGCTATTGCACAATGGAACTACGCCCGGCGGCAACACGAACCACTCAGGATGGGCGGAGTCGTACTTAAACAGCGCTTGAAGCATTGCGTTGAGCTCCAGGACGGTGAAGTTGTAATTGAGGCCCGGGCGCAGCCTCATGATGTCTGCCGCGTTCTCGAACTCCCAGGCAGCCCTCTTCCTCTCCTGCAAGGGAGCGATGCGGCGGCGGAGAAAGTCTGCCCCGACGGCACCTACAGTGAGCCTCGCTTGCCGGAGGCGAAGGATCCGAGTGGTGGCTATCTTCAGCTTGTCGTCCTCGGGGGCCAGGTCACTCCAGTCATTGCCGTGTACTGCTGGGGTTTGGCGCCGGGAAGTGAACGGCTGCGGGTCATCCTCTATAATGCAACACCAGTTGGCCCTCCACTCATCCCACTTGCCGCGGAGCTCCCCCGTCAAGTAAGCCTCTTTCTTATGGAGCCTAAAGATCCAAGAGATCCCGCCAGACAGAGGTGACCCTGACTCGACTCGAGGTATGAAATAATGGCGGAAGAGAGCTACATTGGGGTAAACTCCGACGAAATTTTCGCACAGATGTGCGAAAATGGCCATAGTCAAGACGGCGTTTGGGGTGAAATCAAGGAGATGGAACCCGTAGGTATTCATGATGTCGCAGAAGAATTCCGAAAAGGGCGGGCAGAGCCCGCAGTAGAAGAACAGAGCAAAAAAGGCATAGCCACCCGGAAACATCTCGCAGGCCACGGCGGGGAGTACCTTGGTGCGCGGGTGCGCCTTCGTCTCCCTCGACCAGAAGAGGTAGAAGGTGTCTTTCAGCTCCTCCGCACTAAGCTTTGGCGGGAAGACCGCCATCTTCTTCCGCATTGCTACTAGCCGCAGCGCCTTGGCAGACTTCGCGGCCTTCGCCTTATCGCCCTTCGGGGCCATGGCGGGGACGATGGGGGGAAGTCGACGACGCTGGTGATGCTGGCGGCGGCGGAGGGAGGCGGAGCGCTGCTCTCTTTCGACCTTCGGGAAGGAGGGAAGTGGAGGGGGTTTCTGGAGGATGAAGAAGCAACGGGCGAATGGATGGGACTGCTCCTGTTTCCCCTGCTTTTAAGGGGGGAGAGGGGGACGTTCCGCATTTCCCCCATTAAAGAAACAGGCCACGATCTCTCCCACGACGCCGCGATTGACGCGTGCCGTTAGGGAGAGGCGCGGTGGATACAGAGTGGGATACGGCGTGCCGCGGGCCGCGCGTGCCCGTGCACTGTTTTGGGCCTGGCCCAACAACGCTCGACACCGTGTATGGCCCAGGCCCGGGGGCTCCTGTCGGTGTACTAAAGTAGGGGTACCTTAGTATCCCGAACTTGTGCACGGGCAGTCGCAGCGTCCCGTGGCAGGGCTTGCCGTGCGACCGCCAAGGTCCACTGTGGTTCCTTTGGAGCCATTCAAGAACAAAGTATTCAAGTTAAAGAGACAAGGCCCCGGCAAAAGGAGCTTGCCGGGAAGGCCAGTCAAGGCTCAAGACCACTTCTTTGGCACAGAACCCTGGCAAGAGGAGTTTGCCGGGAAGGCCAAACATGGCGTTTCAAGAGACTTGCTGCGACGCGCCATGCGTCCCGGCAAGGCCCGGAGAGCGACAAGCTCCCAGGCGCGACAAGATAGCAACCGCGGCAAGGCGCTTGCCGCGGTAAACTTCCACTAGGTACCCGCGCTCCAGCGCATCCACCCACGTGTCGCTCTGGGACCCTTCCAGACGCACGTGGCGGAAGGCTGTGCAGCCTGGGGTACACGGTGGCAAGCTGCGATGACAAGGCCACCGTCGTGGCGGGCGGTGGCGCCCTGACGGACGCTTTTTGCACTGTTCGGGGCGACGGCGACGGGCATTTAATGCCCTTGTCCCCTGCCGTCAGAGTTAGGTATAGAGCACTATGCATACACTGTTCCAACTACCACCGTTTTTACATTTTTACCCTCGACTGCGTTGTCACCTGTCGGTGACCCCTTTGACCTATAAAAGGAGGCCCATGCTCAACGTAGAAAGGGTTCTGAGGATCGATCACTCTCACGCTCGGTCCTGTTAGCGATCAGCACTGTAGCTCTTCTCGCTCCCGAGCCAAGAACGCAATACAAACCAAGGCAGGAGTAGGGTTTTACGCATCCGTGCGGCCTGAACCTGGGTAAACTGCTTGCGTGTTCGCCTCGATCTGCTCTTTGTGCATCCTCCGCCCCCTTGCCGTACCAAAAAGGGGCTCCGGTCCCATAGGTGTCCGTGGGCGATCAGTTTCCCCGACAATTGTTTTGCTTGCCATTTGCAAACCGTGTGTCCGTTTCCGGCGATCTTTATATCGATTTCAACCGAAATCTTCCCCTCTATCCAATGGCATGCTTGGTTTTCCGAGATGAGGCCTTATTCATCATCTTCTCCTTAGGTTCAAGTGCTTCCACATGCATACGCATCATCATACTTGCATCATGTTGATTGTGCATTGCACCGTGTTTGATATTGTGCCATGTTGTGTTCTTGTGTTGAGTAGAGCCGGGAGCCGAGACCGAGAACGAGGGTCCTACCGAGGTTGAGTACGAGGAGCCGTCTTACGATCCCATCGACGACTCGACATGCAAGATGACCTGACCCAGATATCATTACTATATTTGCCTATTGCTAGATGTCTCGCTATTTAGCTCATTGCCTCGATGCCCATGTTTGTTTGTCAGCCTCCTATTGTAGCCATGAATCTCTCTAACCACCCAACCTAGCAAACCTTTGATTGGCTACGTAAGCTTCGCTCAGCCCCTCTTATAGCATTGTTAGTTGAAGGAGAAGATTTGAAGATCCTTGCTTCATGATGAAGTTATTGTTGGGATATCACAATATATAATCCGTTAGCTAAATCATCTATATATTGGTAATGGGTGGAAGGCTAAGCCTCTTGCTTGGTGTTTTGTTCCACTCATGCCATCCTAGGAACTGTATAAACCGGTATTATGTTCCTTGATTATGCGTCCCTAACACGGTTGGGGTTTATGGGCCCCCCTTGATAACCCTCTTAGCGCTCTTTTCCAGCAAGGCTCGACATTGGTTTTACATTTGCCTAATAACTAAAATTTTGCATAGGGACTAGCTATCCCGTGGACTTAATTGACAACCCCCGGGCCAGTGCTCCAGATGAGTGTTGGTCCAAACTGAGCAGACTACGAGGCCGTCTTGGGGAAACCCGAGGTATTTGGTATACACCTGTAGGATGACTCATCCGGTCGTGGCCTGAGACTAGATACGCGCGGCTACTGTCAGGGTGTAGGCACGCCGGGAGGTCTTGATGGATTAGTTTTACCTATGTTGGAATATCTTGAGCACGGGATTCCGAGAATACTCGGGTCTTCCCACCTTGGAGTTGCGACTCCGCATATCGTGAGCTTGTGATGGGCTAAGTTGGGACACCCTTGCAGGGTTTTATCTTTCGAAAGTCGTGCCCACGGTTATGTGGCAGATGGGAATTTGTTAATATCTGTTGTAGAAAACTTGACACCATGTTCAGAATACACTACCAGCATGAGTAACCGTGACGGTCATTTTCCGAAAGGGGTTCGGGAAGTGAATATGGTGGGGTTGTGTTTGACGTGCTTAGATAGGATCACTTCGTGATCACTTGGACGCTCGTGGCACTTCTCTTCTCGCTCTAAACACGTAAGCTAGTGCTAGTTTAGCCGCAACCTTTGTTCTTCAGCCTTGTTACACACCCAAGGCTTAGATAGTTTTGCTACCCGGGAACGGGATTGCTGAGTCCTCTGTGGCTCACAGATTCTACACAACAACAGATGCAGGTACCATGGTGAACTACACAGGTGATGGCACAGAGTTGTATTGGGAGTTCGACGAAGAACGTGGGCGATACTACGTGTCTTACACAAAGGATCAGTAGTGGCTTCTACTAGGGGTGATTCGAACCTTGTGGCTTTATTTATGGCATCTTTCATTTGGATCTTCATCCGTAGTCGGACTGTGATGTTATTTGGATGATGATTGCTTATGTAATGTATTGTGTGACGTGACGAGTGTAAGCCAACTACTCTTTTGCAATTTCATCCCTCTTTTACATGAGTCGTGCAAAGATACCATACTTGAGATCATTCTAGTATGAGCTTATACCTTTAAGTCGTGCCTCAACACGCAGGAGGTATAATCTCATACTGGGCATTACAAGTTGGTATCAGAGCCTTCTCCGACCTAGAAGCCCCCACTGATTGATCGAATCGTTAACGGTTGAGTCTAGGCACACACATGAAAATGTTTTTTGTCCTATATATATATATAAATATATATATGTCGAAGAGTAGGATTTCTTTTGCTCCTCATCCCTTCTCACTCTGGTGAGGACTCCTGACGATTACTTATCTCTTCTACTCTCAAAAATTCACTAATCTATCGCATCAGTTCTGGAATACTTAAGACGGCCGACATCGAAAACTCTTCTATGCGGTTAGTGGAAAGATAACCCCGACATCACCCAGTACTGGGGAGGTAGTTCGGGAGTATTGCCATAGCTTGTATAGCAGATGCGTTTCGAAGGTCCGAGGTAAACGGTTTCCGGAAATAACTGGTTATTTGTTGAATGATGGATACAGCTGGATGTAGGATTAGAGTTGAGTGCGTGATGCTTCCCCTGTATCCCCAACACCTGATTGCATAACTGGAAACTTTCAGAAATTAATAGGTGGGTTCATCTAGTAGTTCGTAGGCATTCTTCTAACGAATGCATGATATGGAGTTCAGGGTTCTACATTGAGTGAAGTAGTTTTATGGGCGTTGTTCCGATCGGGAGTTACATCTTAAAGGGTCCTTGGCTATGCTGATCTGGGGATTGCAAAACCCTTTTGTAACACGTTCCATAAGCTTTCAGCATGAATATGTCGAACGAAGCTTCTATCTTGTATTTGTTCTATCTGCTCCTTATTGTTTTTATTTACCTTTTGTTCTCCCAAGTGGCTTCTCGAGAAGATTGTTGTACCATTAAACTGTGGTTTACATTCGTTCATCTTGTTCGAATGTTCGTGTGAAGACTTATGTTGCAATTCTAGCCGTTGATTCAGCTTATATATTTTCAATCAATGGCTAATAGTTGTCATCTCATTCAGGATGGCTCCTAAAAGGGTTCCCAACACTAACCGAGAGGGTGAAGAAGTTCCTGATTGTCCTCCTTCCCCTCTTCCTCCATCTGAGGCCTGGAGAGCAATTATGCAAGGGACAAACCAGAACACCCAGATGCTTATGCAAATGATGCAGAACTTTCAACCAAATCAAGCAAATCAAGGTGGTCATGGGAACCAAGGACAAGGCAATTTGTTCAACCAACCTCACTTTTCTACACTCAACCAGTTCCTGGCAAACCAACCAAAGGCGTTCAGTTACTGTGTGGATCCGCTAGATGCTGAAGACTGGATAACAGACCTCAAGAAGCACTTTCAATGCACTGACGTGAGACCTGAGGATTATGTCAAGTTTGCCGCCTTCGAACTCAAGGACCAAGCCGCTGATTGGTGGCAGCAGTACAAAGATTCCAGAGAAGGACATGAAATCTCGTGGACTGACTTCTGCAAGGATTTCCGCTCTCACCACATTCCAACTAGTGTCATCGAAGGTATGCGTGAGCAATTCCGCAACCTGAAGCAAGGCACCATGTCCGTTTATCAATACAATGTCAAGTTCCAGAACCTTGCCCGCTATGCCAAGCAAGACATCCCAGATGCCAAGAGCAAGATTTATCAGTTCTGTGGTGGTATGAAAGATGAACTCCAACTAGCTGTCACCTTGTTCGAGCCGGATGAATTTGATCAATTATATAACATGGCCCTTAAAGCAAGAGGCAGCCCAGCTCAAGGTTGAAGCTTCCAAAAAGAGAATCAGAGATGCTGTTCACTCCTCCTCCTCTTCCCAAGTGGTTGCAAAGCAGCAGAAGTTTTGGCTTCCACCTCCTCCAGTGCTCCGTCCTCCCAACAACAACAACAAGCATTCCGGTGGCCGTGGTTTCTCCCACCCACCCAACCCAAGCAATCAGTCCAAGAATCACTTTCAAGCTTCGAAGTCAAGTGCTCCTTATCACCGTCCTCTCTCAGAAGTGACTTGCAACAAGTGTGGGCAGAAAGGTCACTATGCTAACAAGTGTACTCAAAGGCGCCTTCCGCCTCCTCCACCTGTCAGCACTGCTATTGTCAAGCACAATCCCAAGACATCAAGGGTGAATCTGATGCATGCAGCTCAAGCAGAGAATTCTTCAGATGTGATACTTGGTAATCTTCCAGTTAACTCTATTACTGCAAAAAGTATTGTTTGATTCTGGTGCATATCTCAGTTTCATATCAAGGCCATTCTTTACCAAGCATAATTTCACTTCGGCATTTCTGGATAAGAAGTTGCAAATTATTTCTCCGGGCAAGAACATGACTTCAAACTTGATGGCTCCGAATGTATCTATTCGTATGGGTGATTACTGCTTTCTGGCTTCTCCGGTTGTTCTCAGCAACTCCGACATTGATCTTATTCTTGGGATGGTTTGTCTTTCCAAGCATGATGCTCACATTGATTGCGCAAATAAGGAAGTCAAGCTTACTCATCCTGACGAAGACGTGATTATCTTCGCCTCTCGAGATAACACAATCAGGCTATTCTCTCTCAATGACAAGGGCGAGATTAATGCCATTTCTCAAATTCCGGTGGTCAATGAATATGAAGATGTTTTCCCTGAAGAGCTTCCAGGCATGCCTCCGCATCGTCAAGTTGAATTCGTCATTGAACTCGAGCCCGGTACCGAGCCAGCATGTCGGCGTCCGTAGAAGCTTTCTCCTGATGAGTTGAAGGAGCTGAAGAAACAACTCGATGAGCAAGAGCGTATGGGTCTAATCAGGCCTAGCACTTCTCCTTGGGGCTATGGTGTTCTATTTGTCAAGAAGAAGGATGGCACAAAGAGCCTTTGCATTGATTACCGACCATTGAACAAGAAGACAATAAAGAGCAAGTATCCGCTCCCCAACATCAATGAATTGTTCGAGCAGCTCAAAGGAGCAAAGGTGTTCTCAAAGATCGATCTCCGGATGGGTTACCATCAGATCCGTATCCGTGAAGAAGATATTCACAAGACCGCATTCAGAACAAGCTACGACTCCTATGAATACACGGTCATGTCTTTTGGCCTCGCAAATGCTCAACCCACCTTCTCGAGGATGATGCACTTCATATTCAACCCCTACACCAATGAATTTGTTCTCATCTATCTGGATTATATCTTGGTATTCTCCAAGAATGAAGAAGACCATGCCAAGCACCTCCGTTTGGTTCTGGACAGGCTCCGTGAACAGAAGTTCTATGCGAAGTTCTCCAAGTGTGAATTCTGGCTGGATAAGGTCTTATATCTCGGCCATATCATCTCTGCTGAGGGTATTTCTGTCAACCTCGAGAAAGTTGAAGCTATTGTCAACTGGAAACCCCCGCAGAACGTCAAGCAACTCTGAAGCTTCCTTGGTCTCGCTAGCTAGCTATCGCAGAAGGTTCGTTGAGAACTTCTCCAAGATTGCCAAGCCTCTCTCAAACTTGCTGCAGAAGAATGTCAAGTACAAATGGACTCCTGATTGTGATGTGGCATTCAAAACACTCAAAGAGAAGCTCATTTCTGCTCCGGTTCTTACTCCTCCGGATGAGTCCAAGCCCTATGAAGTATTCTGTGATGCTTCTCTACAAGGACTTGGTGGTGTTCTCATGCAAGACAAGAAGATTGTGGCATACACTTCTTGTCAGTTGAAGCCAAATGAGAAGAACTACCCCACACATGATCTCGAGCTAGCAGTAGTCGTACATGCCTTGATCACGTGGAGACACATTCTGTTGGGCAGAAAAGTGGACATCTTCACCGATCACAAGATCTTGAAGTACATCTTCACACAGCCAAACTTGAACCTTCGCTAGACTCATTTGGTTGAGATGATCCAAGAGTATAATCCAAGCATCAAATACACACCTGGCAAGGCCAATGTCATTGCAGATGCCTTGAGCAGAAAGGCATATTGCAACAGTCTCCTTCTCTAGCCGTTTCAGCCTAAACTTTGTGAATCATTCAGGAAGCTCAACCTCCAAGTTGTTCCGCAAGGCTTTCTTGCAAATCTTCAAGTTGCTCCTACCTTGGAAGATCAGATCTGTGAGGCCCAACTAAGTGATGCTATGTTGCAGAAAGTGAAACATGGTATTGCTAAGGGTACTCCCAAATACAAGTGCTATCGTGTTGATGAGAAAGACACCTTGTTCTTTGAGGACAGAATTGTGGTTCCCAAAGGTGATCTCAGGAAGCTCATAATGAACGAAGCACATGACTCCCTCCTCTCGATTCATCCCGGAAGTTCCAAGATGTACCAAGACCTCAAACAATCTTACTGGTATGAAGTGGGAAGATTGTCTTCCATTTGCTGAGTTCTCTTACAACAACAGTTTCCAAGCAAGTGCCGGCAAAGCTCCTTTTGAAATCCTCTATGGCAGAAAGTGCCGTACCCCTCTCAACTGGTCCGAGACTGGTGAACATCAACTTCTTGGCAATGACTTGATCTCAGAAGCCGAAGATATGTGCAAAGTCATACATGAGAATCTTAAGGCCGCTCAGTCGCGTCAAAAGAGTTACTATGATGGCAAGCATCGTGATTTCTCCTTCAACATTGGGGATCATGTCTATCTCCGTGTTTCTCCTATGAAAGGAACCCAAAGATTCGGTATCAAAGGCAAGCTTGCTCCGAGATACGTGGGCCCTTTCAAGATTCCTAGCAAAAGAGGCGATCTAGCCTATCAACTTGAGATCCCCTCCAACTTTGCAAATGTTCATGATGTGTTTCACGTGTCTCAACTCTGCAAGTGCTTCAAGACACCTGAACGCACCATTCCGTTCGAGGAGATTGATCTTCAACAAGACTTGTCTTACCGTGAGCACCCTGTTGCTATTCTTGAAGAAACTGAGCGCAAGACCCGCAACAAGTCAATCAAGTTCTTGAAAGTTAAGTGGTCACACTGCTTGATGGCTTCTCGCCCCTCGTTGGTTACCCCAAGTGGAAGGTTTGAGATGCAGTGTAGCGTAAGTTTTCCCTTGGCAAAGATACCAAGGATCGATTTCCCCTGAGACTCCCAGTTTCAACAAGAAGGTGTCAACTGCTAACGGCGCCAGATATTAGCAATCAACGTGGACCTGCACACAGATACAAATAACTTTGCTCCCAACGAGTATAGAGAGGTTGTCAATCCCTCCGGCCTTGTAGTATACAAAGGATCAAACGCAAGTGATAATAGTGATAGGTATTGCTGCAATAGTAAGTAAAAACAAAAAGTAAATAGCGGATGTGATCAGTGATGGTATTATGGACCGGGGTCCCATGATGTTCACTAGTGATGTCTCTCTCCCAAAAGACGATAAAACAGCTATGTGAGGTAAACGAATTACAGCTGGGTAATTGACAGAATTATGTGCGCAAACCAATGCTAATTATATTGCAAGAAAGGTAGAGGTTCAAAGCATGGGCGGTACGCCAAGGCAAGTAGACCGAAATACATCAATATCTACTTCTAATCATCCACCTTGAGATATCTATCCAGAACATCTCGCTGGTATTAAGTTGCGAGTCCCACCCATAGTGTAAAATCAAAGCAACAGACAACTGCATTAAAAGAACTTTGCGTAAAGTAAACAATCCTTGCACCCGCGGGCACAAGCACCGTTGTTTTCCCCCTTGTGGCAACAACACATCCCCTAGACTCATGTTTCTGTCACTCAAGCTAGTCATCGAGGGGCATGAACCCACAATTAAGCATAACGTTCCCTCTTGGAGTCACTACCTACTACTTGGCCAAAGCAATAAATAACAACAGAGAACATGCAAAAATTACTTACGAACATAAATATAAAAGAGGTAGATCAAATATATTACTCAAACACAATCTGAACATAATCTCACAATCCATCGGATCCCAGCAAACTCAACATAGCAACAACATAAGGATTACATATGTGCCTCGATCATGTAGGGCAGCTCACGAGGTCTAATTAGTGAAGCACAAGAAGGGGAGGAGAACATCACATAGCTACTAGTCATGGACCCATGGTCCAAGGGAGAATACTCACAACTCATCCGGGAGGCGTCCATGGTGGTGGAGAGGCTCCCGGTGGTGATCCTCCCCTCCGGCAGGGTGACGGGAAGAGTTCTCCTGGTGCTCCCGATCTTGGAAGCGCGGCGGCGGCGGAACAGAGATGAGATCGCGAAAAAAGGTTCCCGTCTCGAGGGTTTCGAGACACGTCTTAAATATATGCCAAAGGGGGGCATCAGCGGAGGCTCGGGGGGCCTAGGCGCCCCCCCGGCGCGGCCAGGGGGGGCCGCGCCACCAGGGCACCTGGAGCCCTGGTGGCCCCCCCGGCTGTACTTTGGCTACCGGGAAGTGATGGGCCTCGAACCCCTCGTTGGTTACCCCAAGTGGAAGGTGTAAGATGCAGTATATAGAAGTGTTTTCCCTTAGCAAAGATGCTAAGGATCGAATCCCCAAAGACTCCTAGGTTCAACAAGTAGGTGTCAACTGCTAACGGCGCAAATTAGCAATCAACGTGGACTTGCACACAGATACAAATAACTTTGCTCCCAACGAGTACAAAGAGGTTGTCAATCCCTCCGGCCTTGTAGTTCACAAAGGATTAAAAGCAATGATAGTTGTGATAGATAATGTTTTGCAATAGTAAGTAAAAGCGAAAAGTAAATAGCAGATGTGATCAATGATGGTAATATGGACCGGAGTCTCATGATGTTCACTAGTGATGTCTCTCTCCCAAAAGACGATAAAACAACTATGTGAGGTAAACAAATTACAGCTGGGCAATTGACAGGACCACGAACGCAAACCAATGCTGATTACATTACAAGAAAGGTTGAGGTTCAAAGCATGGGCGGTACGCCAAAATAAGTAGACCGAAATCCATCAATATGTACTACTAATCATCCACCTTGAGATATCTATCCAGAACATCTCGCTGGTATTAAGTTGCGAGTCCCACCCATAGTGTAAACTCAATGCAACAGACAACTGCATTAAAAGAACTTTGCGTAAAGTAAACAATCCTTGCACCCGCGGGCACAAGCACCGTTGTTTTCCCCCTTGTGGCAACAACACATCCCCTAGACTCATGTTTCTGTCACTCAAGCTAGTCATCGAGGGGCATGAACCCACAATCGAGCATAACGTTCCCTCTTGGAGTCACTACGTATTACTTGGCCAAAGCAATAAATAACAACGGAGAACATGCAAGAATTACTTATGAACATAAATATAAAAGAGGTAGATCAAATATATTACTCAAGATCAATCTGAACATAATCTCATAATCCATCGGATCCCAGCAAACTCAACATAGCAACAGCATAAGGATTACATATGTGCCTCGATCATGTAGGGCAGCTCACGAGGACTAATTAGTGAAGCACAAGAACGGGAGGAGAACATCACATAGCTACTGTTCATGGACTCATGGTCCAAGGGAGACTACTCACGAGTCATCCGGGAGGCGTCCATGGTGGTGGAGAAGCTCCCGGTGGTGATCCTCCCCTCCGGGAGGGTGCCGGGAAGAGTTCTCCTGGTGCTCCCGATCTTGGAAGCGGCAGCGGCGGCGGAACAGAGATGGGATCGCGAAAAGAGTTCCTGTTCTGAGGGTTTCGGAGGACGCTTTAAATATATGCCAAAGGGGAGCATCGGGGAAGCTTCGGGGG
>LR738710.1:447097598-447166135 GCA_902687465.1 Secale cereale | reverse complement strand
GGGGGGAGGGCGCCGCCAGGGCGCCTGGAGCCCTGGTGGCCCCCCGGCTGCCCTTCGGACGCACGGTAGTTTCCGGAACGCTGATTTTTTATATAATTTTTCTGGATTTTTCCTGGCAGTTCTCGTAACGTGAAAACCTGAAATACAAAAACAGCCGAAAACAGAAACTGACACCGGGGTGCACTGGATTAGTAAGTTAGTCCAAATATGATCAAAAGTGTATGGAAGTGTATGAATATCATAGCAATATCACCCAAAAGTGGCATGGAGCAAGCATAAATTATAGATACGTTTTGGACGTATCAACATCCCCAAGCTTAATTCCTGCTCGTCCTCGAGTAGGTAAATGATAACAAGAATAATTTCTGTGGTGACATGCTATTAACCATATAGGACTTATTCATAGTCATATGACAAAAGCTTACTGAGACAATGATTCTATAGTAATTAAGTTGCCTCATGAGAAAATCACAAATGACTGAAAGTTTTACAACATGATATTGAAGCATCAAATAGATTTGCAATGAACATGATGTGCAAATATGATAAAGTGATATCTAGCTTGCCCCCTTTAGTGAAGCAAAACATAAATGCAGGGGCACCTTCAAGGTTTAAGTGATGACTAGATACAATGATTTCAGAAATAACGATATCACAATCATGCAAAAGACAATGCTACTTTGGGACAATGCACATTACACTCAGAATGACAATCATTCTCTCAGTAGTTGGTGCTTTTAAAAGAAGGTGGAGACTCAACATAAAAGTAAAAGATGGTTATGTGCTAGAGTTTTTTATTTTGAAAACATGGAAGCAATTTTGTCAACGGTAGTAGTACTTCATATGTGTCATGCATAAGACATCCTATAAGTTGCAAGCCTCATGCATCGAATACCAATAGTGCTCGCACCTTGTCCTAATTAGCTCGGATTTCCATGGGTTATCATTGCATTACATATGTTTCAACCAAGTGTCACAAAGGGGTACCTCTATGCCACCTGTACAAAGGTCCAAGGATATAAATCACATTTGATTTCTCGTTTTTGATAGATCTCAACTTGAGGACATCCATACCGGGACAACATAGAAAATAGATGATGGACTCCTCTTTAATGCATAAGCATATTCTCATAAGAGATTGAGGATTAAGTCCAAGCTAAAACTTCCGCCATGATGCATGGCTTTGGTTGGCGGCCCAATGTTCTTCTCTAACAATATGCATATTCATTCAACCCACGGCAAATCACCCTTACTTCAGACAAGACGAACATGCATAACAACTCACATGATATTCAACAAAAGTGTGACAGTTGATGGCGTCCCCAGAAACATGGTTACCGCTCAGCAAGCAACTTATAAGAAATAAGATACATAAGCAACATATTCTTTACCACAATAGTTTTTAAGCTACTTTCCCATGAGCTATGTATTGCAAAGTTAGTCTTAGTACAGGTGGAGGTTAGCAAAAGACTGGGAGCGACCAACTAAGAGAGCAATGACGGTCATAATCATGCAGAGCGACAAAGCAATATTGAATCAGGCATGGAAGTTATATCGCTACTCAGAAATAAAAGATCATCAAGGCTTGACAGACTTTCTTTACAGTCTTAAATATGCGTGAGCATACGCCAAGTCAATCAAAATAAATTCTCGAAGGAAGATATTACTAAACCATACCACATCATAGGCAAACAAATCAAGTTGGTACTCCAATAACACATTGGGAATCCCCCAGCGATTTGAGACTAACCATAAGAAAACCCGAACTACTAAGTGCCATTATGCACATAACATCTTTATCATAGACATATTAACCAATGCAATGGAAGCAGACTCTCTTAATAAGGTGAGCATGATAATTAAAGAGAGTTCAAGCAACCAACTAAACAAAAGATCTTTGAAAAGATAAGCATGAATACTAAGAGCAGAGCATGATAGTAGCTATTAAAAGACAAAGAACACACACAGCAAAGATAGACATGAAAATTCTATGTTATGTTCTAGGTAGAAGTGGAGCGCGTTTCTCTCCCACATAAAGAATGATGAGTTCCGACTCGTTATGAAAAACTAAAAAGAAAACTAAAAGCAAGACGCTCCAAGCATAGCACATAACACATGAAGTGATAAAAATATAGCGAAACGAAAGACAAACTGATAATGTTGATGGAGAAGGGGATGCACGGGGGCATCCCAAAGCTTATACGCTTGAGTCTCCTTGAATATTTCTTGGGGGTGCACGGGGGCATCCCCAAGCTTGAGCGCTTGACACTCCTGAATCTTTTTATCATCTTCCCTCGCACACTTGAAAACTCCCTTCATACATAACTCATCATAATCTGATTAGCGAGGTTAGTACCCTTAATAAAATAATTATACCTTGCTGGAAATAAAGATATTCTTGAAGTTCTACTGTTTCTCAAGATTGCCAAAAGGTTTTTGCAAAGAAAAAGCAAGCTCTTGGTTTGCAAACTGAAGGGAAGACAAAACAGGGCAGAATCTGTGTAAAACAGAACAGCAGGTAGTAATCGATTTGTTCGGGGCACTTCTGCAACTCAAATCAAAAAACTCAGAACATACGCACAAAATACAATTATATAGAGAACGCTGTCGAAAAAATTCAGACCAAAAAGATGATCTGGTGATTTTATACGAATTTTTCTATCCAAGGACAGAATCTGTTTCCTGGACAGCACCTCACAACTTTTGAACTTTCTAGCAATCAGAGGCTATACTTGGCACAAGTATGAAAAGCAAAGATACAACGATGATGCTACAGCAGTAAACAACATCAAGACACAACAAAAGCAAAAAAAATATATTCATGTGGGCTGCCTCCCAAAAGCGCTTTCTTTTATGCCTTTAAGCTAGGCATAATGCATATAGATCAAGTTGTATCAATTGAACCATCATCAAGATCATCAAAAAGCTCTTCAATAATACAACTAGTCTTAAGAGGACTCTCAAATAAAGGCCTCATAGAGATACTTCTAGGTAGAAGACCAAAAGGATAAAAGTCAAGGGAAGATTCATTTATTAATTCATCACGGAGAGGTGTTTCCTCCAAAGTCTTTACAGTTTCAACCCCTTTGGCAATAGATGAATTACTTTTAGAACGGGGAGCCTTTGGAACGTGAACAAACTTAGGCTCCCTCTTTGACGGAGTTTCTACCTTTTTGGTTTTGATTGAGGAGAAGGTGGTTCCTAGAGTATCAAAGATATCCTCAATCTTGTCTATCCTAGAAGAGTCCAAGTCATGGAATTTGACGGTCTCCAAAATTTTAAAAATTTTATGCATGGAGCTATCAAGTCTATTCAAATTCCCTTGGATCTTACGATCCAACTCATTTATCTTATTAATGCTTGGCATCTCTAGCTCTATCTTTTCAAGTTTTTTCATAATGTGAGCTAGGGTGATGTCCTCTCGAATGCTAACAACAGGGAGATTCCCAACAAGATTTTCAATAATACTAAGAGACTCCCACGGGGGCCTCTAGGAAATTCCCATTGATAGCAGTATCTAGAATAAACCTATTACAAGAAGTAATTCCAACATAAAAATTTCTAAGCAAGATAGTAGTAGGTTGCTTCTTGGTGGCTCTTTTTTGTGAATCATTAATTCTATAACAAGCATCTTTCAAACTTTCCCCACCTCTTTGTTTAAAGGTGAGAACTTCTGCCTCGTCAAAGACAAAAGGACCCGACATAATGACAACTAAAGAACGAGATAACTGTTTTTGTGTTTTTCGATAAAAGGTACTAAAGCAAAAAACTGAAAGGTAAACTAACAAGACTAAAAGCAAAGGTAAAAGATAGCGCGCAACTCCCCTATCCTGAAGAGTGGAGTCCCTGGCAACGGCGCCAGAAAATACTCCTTGATGGGCCTAGAACCCCTCGTTGGTTACCCCAAGTGGAAGGTGTAAGATGCAGTATATAGAAGTGTTTTCCCTTAGCAAAGATGCCAAGGATCGAATCCCCAGAGACTCCTAGGTTCAACAAGTAGGTGTCAACTGCTAACGGCGCAAATTAGCAATCAACGTGGACCTGCACACAGATACAAATAACTTTGCTCCCAACGAGTACAGAGAGGTTGTCAATCCCTCTGGCCTTGTAGTTCACAAAGGATTAAAAGCAATGATAGTTGTGACAGATAATGTTTTGCAATAGTAAGTAAAAGCGAAAAGTAAATAGCGGATGTGATCAATGATGGTAATATGGACCGGAGTCTCATGATGTTCACTAGTGATGTCTCTCTCCCAAAAGACGATAAAATAGCTATGTGAGGTAAACAAATTACAGCTGGGCAATTGACAGGACCACGAACGCAAACCAATGCTGATTACATTACAAGAAAGGTTGAGGTTCAAAGCATGGGCGGTACGCCAAAATAAGTAAACCGAAATCCATCAATATCTACTACTAATCATCCACCTTGAGATATCTATCCAGAACATCTCGCTGGTATTAAGTTGCGAGTCCCACCCATAGTGTAAACTCAATGCAACAGACAACTGCATTAAAAGAACTTTGCGTAAAGTAAACAATCCTTGCACCCGCGGGCACAAGCACCGTTGTTTTCCCCCTTGTGGCAACAGCACATCCCCTAGACTCATGTTTCTGTCACTCAAGCTAGTCATCGAGGGGCATGAACCCACAATCGAGCATAACGTTCCCTCTTGGAGTCACTACGTATTACTTGGCCAAAGCAATAAATAACAACGGAGAACATGCAAGAATTACTTATGAACATAAATATAAAAGAGGTAGATCAAATATATTACTCAAGATCAATCTGAACATAATCTCATAATCCATCGGATCCCAGCAAACTCAACATAGCAACAGCATAAGGATTACATATGTGCCTCGATCATGTAGGGCAGCTCACGAGGACTAATTAGTGAAGCACAAGAACGGGAGGAGAACATCACATAGCTACTGGTCATGGACTCATGGTCCAAGGGAGACTACTCACGAGTCATCCGGGAGGCGTCCATGGTGGTGGAGAAGCTCCCGGTGGTGATCCTCCCCTCCGGCAGGGTGCCGGGAAGAGTTCTCCTGGTGCTCCCGATCTTGGAAGCGGCGGCGGCGGCGGAACAAAGATGGGATCGCGAAAAGAGTTCCTGTTCTGAGGGTTTTGGAGGACACTTTAAATATATGCCAAAGGGGAGCATCGGGGAAGCTTCGGGGGGCCCAGGCGCCCCCCCGGCGCGGCCCGGGGGGGGGGGGGGGGCGCCGCCAGGGCGCCTGGAGCACTGGTGCCCCCCCCGTCTGCCCTTCGGACGCACGGTAGTTTCCGGAACGCTGATTTTTTATATAATTTTTTTGGATTTTTCCCGGCAGTTCTCGTAACGTGAAAACCTGAAATACAAAAACAGCCGAAAACAGAAACTGGCACTGGGGTGCACTGGATTAGTAAGTTAGTCCAAATATGATAAAAAGTGTATGGAAGTGTATGAATATCATAGCAATATCACCCAAAAGTGGCATGGAGCAAGCAGAAATTATAGATACGTTTTGGACGTATCAGGAAGCTTCTGGAACGCTGATTTTTTATATAATTTTTCCAGGATTTTTCGGGCAGTTCTCGTAACGTGAAAACCTGAAATACAAAAACAGCAGAAAACAGAAACTGGCATTGGGGTGCACTGAGTTAATAGGTTAGTCCAAATATGATCAAAAGTATATGGAAGTGTATAAATATCATAGCAATATCACCAAAAAGAGGCATGGAGCAAGCAGAAATTATAGATACGTTTTGGACGTATCAACATCCCCAAGCTTAATTCCTGCTCGTCCTCGAGTAGGTAAATGATAACAAGAATAATTTATGTGGTGACATGCTATTAACCATATAGGACTTTTCCATAGTCACATGACAAAAGCTTACTGAGACAATGAATCTGTAGTAATTAAGTTGCCTCATGAGAAAATCACAAAGAACTGAAAGTTTTACAATATGATACTGAAACATCAAATAGATTTGTTATGAGCATGGTTTGCAAATATGATAAAGTAATATCTCGCTTGCCCCCTTTAGTGAAGCAAAACATAAATGCAGGGGCACCTCCAAGGTTTAAGTGATGACCAGATACAATGATTTCAAAATAAACGATATCATAATCATGCAAAAGACAATGCTACTTTGGGACAATGCACATTACACTCAGAATGACAATCATGCTCTCAGTAGTTGGTGCTTTTAAAAGAAGGCGGAGACTCTCGAACCATGGCTTTTGTTGGCAAGGTTGAAAACCCGTGGTTGGAAGCAAAGACAAAACATGTACCAGAGCTCTTGGTTTTAAAAACAGAGGTAATAAATTTTTTTTGAATATGCATGTTTCGTCAATGAACGTTAGCAGATAACCCAATTACTTTTTGAGATGGACAAGTTTTGAGGAACGGCTCCCGAATGAGGACGATCACATCCTCTTAATCCCCTATGTTTATCACTGCCAAAGTTTTCTGATTTCTCATGAACAAAGCGTGAAGGAGGGTTTGTTTGTTATATTAATTTTGAGTCGGGCGCACTCATTGCCAGTTCCTTCTCGTATTATGGGTTTGCACATTATACATGCAATCCCGGGGTGAAGCTTGTCCAAATTAAAAAGATCATGAATTAACCACTACTTCCTCATGAGCTAAAACAGAGGCACACAACAGTAATGCATTTTTTTGAATAATTTCGAGATGGCACATGAAAGTGTTCGTTAGGAATGACAGGTAAATACCATGTATAGGAAGGTATGGTGGACTCATATGGCATAACTGGTTTAAAGGATTTTGGATGCACAAGCAGTCAGTCCGCTTATTACAGGCGAAGGTTAGCAAAAGACTGGGAGCGACCAACTAAGAGAGCAATGACGGTCATAATCATGCAGAGCGACAAAGCAACATTGAATCAGGCATGGAAGTTATATCGCTACTCAGATATAAAAGATCATCAAGGCTTGACAGACTTTCTTTACAGTCTTAAATATGCGTGAGCATACGCCAAGTCAATCAAAATAAATTCTTGAAGGAAGATATTACTAAACCATACCACATCATAAGCAAACAAATCATGTTGGTACTCCAATAACACATTGGGAACCCCCCAGCTATTTGAGACTAACCATAAGAAAACATGAACTACTAAGCACCATTATGCACGTAGCATTTTTATCATAGACATATCAACCAATGCAACAGAAGCAAACTCTCTTAATAAGATAAGTATGATAACTAAAGAGAGTTCAAGCAACCAACTAAACAAAAGCTCTTTTTAAAAAGATAAGCATGAAACTAAAAGCTAAGCATGATAGTAGCTATTGAAAGACAAAGAACACACACAACAAAGATAGACATGAAAATTCTATGTTATGTTCTAGGTAGAAGTGGAGCGTGTTTCTCTCCCACACAAGGAAATGCTGAGTTCCGACTCGTTATGAAAAGCTAAAGAAAACTAAAAAGGAAACTAAAAGCAAGACGCTCCAAGCATAGCACATAACACATGAAGTGATAAAAATATAGTGGAACGAAAGACGAACTGATAATGTTGATGGAGAAGGGGATGCACGGGGGCATCCCCAAGCTTAGACGCTTGAGTCTCCTTGAATATTTCTTGGGGGTGCATGGGGGCATCCCCAAGCTTGAGCGTTTGACACCCCTGAATCTTTTTATCATCTTCCCTCGCACACTTGAAAACTCCCTTCATACATAACTCATCATAAACTGATTTGCGAGGTTAGTACCCTTAATAAAATAATTGTTCCTTGCTGGAAATAAGGATATTCTTGAAGGTCTACTGTTTCTCAAGATTTCCAAAAGGTTTTTGCAAAGAAAAAGCAAGCTCAAGGTTTGCAAAATGAAGGAAAGGCAAAACAGGACAGAATCTGTGAAAAACAGAATAGCAGGTAGTAAATGATTCTTTCGGGGCACTTCTGCAACTCTAATCAAAAAACTCAGAACAGACGCTCGAAAGACAATTGTATAGAGCACGCTGTCGAAAAAATTCAGACCAAAAAGATGATCTGGTGATTTTATACGAATTTTTCTATCCAAGGACAGAATCTGTTTCCTGGACAGCACGTCACAACTTTTGAACTTTCTTGCAATCAGAGGCTACACTTGGCACAAAGTTGGAAATTAAAGATACAATGATGATGCTACTGTAGTAACAACATCAAGACACAACAAAAGAAAATTTTTATTCATGTGGGCTGCCTCCCAAAAGCGCTTTCTTTTATGCCTTTAAGCTAGGCATAATGCAAAGAGATCAAGTTTTATCAAGAGTAAAAGAATAGCTAGCCCGTATAACGGACTCAAAAGGTAACTTAATCTTCTTTCTAGGGAAGTGTTCCATCCCTTTCTTGAGAGGAAATTGTAATTTTATATTCCCCTCTTTCATGTCAATGATGGCACCAACGGTGCGCAGAAAAGGACGTCCCAAAATAATTGGACAAGAAGGTTCACACTCAATGTCCATAATAGTAAAATCAACGGGAACATAATTGTCATTGACAATGATAAGAACATCGTCGATCCTCCCCAAAGGTTTCTTTATGGAAGAATCAACAAGACGAACACCAAAAGAACAAGAATCAAAAGGTTTCAATTTAAGCATATCATATATTCTTTTGGGCATAACAGATGTACTAGCTCCAACATCACATAAAGCATAGCAAGAGAAGTTATTCAACTTAATTTTAATCACAGGATCCCAACCATCTTCTAGATTTGTAGGTATGGAGGCTTCTACTCTAAGTTTCTCCTCCCTAGCTTTGATGAGAGCATTAGTGATATGCTCCGTGAAGGCAAGATTAAGCGTGCTAGTGTGGGGATCTCTAGACATCTTGTGAAGGAAATCAATAACTTCGGTAAGAGTGCAATTATCAAAATCAAGGTCACTACTATCAAGTAAGGTGGTAGTGGTGTCCTTTAGGTTCACTTGTTTGGTAGTTTCTATGGTCATAGCATCACCATTAATAGGTCCAATGGGACCAGGAGTGCATTGGGTGCTAAGAGTTTGGATATCCTCAACAACTTGGATAGTAGCAACAGTGTGGTGGGTAGGAAGGTTCTTAATTCTATCTTCTTCCTCCTTTTCTCTAGCCCATCTCTCTTTAAGTTTAGCCAACATCCTAATGTTTTCATTAATTTGCACTTGAATAGCATTCATAGGAGTGACCTTCCTCTCCTCAAGAGGAGAAGTTCTAATTTTAAGCAATTCTACCTCATGGGCTAAATTGTCTACCTTTGAAGAGAGATCATCTAGTTTGTTTAGTTTTTCTTCTACACTCTTATTAAAGGCTTTTTGGGTAGTGATGAAATCTTTAAGCATAATCTCTAGTTCAGTAGTGGAGTTCTTGGTGCTAGGATAAGCATTGTTGTTCCCATAAGAATTAGAGGGGAACGGTCTAGGATTGCTACCAAAGTTACTCCTATAAGCATTGTTGTTAAAATCGTTTCTAGAGATAAAGTTCACATCTACTTGTTCTTGAGCAATCAAAGAATTTAAAGGAACATCACGAGGTCACCAGAAGATTGCTTCGAAAGTAGAGACATGATCAAGTCAACTTTTTCATTTAGGGAGGAAATCTCCTCGACAGAGTTTACCTTCCTACCTGTTGGAGCGCGTTCGGTGTGCCATTGGGAATAATTGGTCATCATATCATCGAGAAGCTTCGTGGCAGCACCAAGTGTAGTTGACATAAAGGTTCCTCCCGTGGCCGAATCTAACAAGTTCCGCGAGGTAAAGTTCAAGATTGCATAAAAAGTTTGGATAACCATCCAAGTAGTCAAACCATGAGTAGGGCAGTTCTTGACAAGAAATTTCATGCGTTCCCAAGCTTGGGCAACGTGTTCATTATCCAATTGTTTAAAATTCATTATGTTACTTCTTAGTTGGATAATTTTAGCAGGTGGATAGTACTTTCCAATAAAAGCATCTTTGCACTTGTCCCATGAATCTATGCTATTTCTAGGCAAAGATTGAAACCAAAGTTTAGCTCCTCCTCTCAAGGAGAAAGTAAAAAGCTTAAGCTTAACAATATTACCATCTATTTCTTGGTACTTTTGCATATCACAAAGTTCAACAAAATTGTTCAAGTGTAAAGCAACATCATCTCCAGCACCGGAGAATTGATCTTTCATAACTAAGTTCAGTAAAGCAGGCTTAATTTCATACGAAGGTGCTGAAGTGGCAGGTGTAGTGATAGGCGTGCAAATAAAGTCATCGTTGTTGTGACTAGTGAAGTCACACAACTTGGTGTTCTCGGTGGAACCCATAGTAGAAAGCAAGCAAGATAACTATTTTTGTGATTTTCGATAAAAGATACTAAATCAAAAACTGAAAGGTAAACTAACAAGACTAAAAAGCAAAGGTAAAAGATAGCGTGCAACTCCCCTATCTTGAAGAGTGGAGTCCCCGGCAACGGCGCCAGAAAACTTTGCTTGATGGCTTCTCGCCCCTCGTTGGTTACCCCAAGTGGAAGGTTTGAGATGCAGTGTAGCGGAAGTTTTCCCTTGGCAAAGATACCACATATCGATTTCCCCTGAGACTCCCAGTTTCAACAAGAAGGTGTCAACTGCTAACGGCGCCATATATTAGCAATCAACGTGGACCTGCACACAGATACAAATAACTTTGCTCCCAACGAGTACAAAGAGGTTGTCAATCCCTCCGGCCTTGTAGTTTACAAAGGATCAAATGCAAGTGATAATAGTGATAGGTATTGCTGCAATAGTAAGTAAAAACAGAAAGTAAATAGAGGATGTGATCAGTGATGGTAATATGGACCGGGGTCCCATGATGTTCACTAGTGATGTCTCTCTCCCAAAAGACGATAAAACAGCTATGTGAGGTAAACGAATTACAGCTGGGCAATTGACAGAATTATGTGCGCAAACCAATGCTAATTATATTGCAAGAAAGGTAGAGGTTCAAAGCATGGGCGGTACTCCAAGGCAAGTAGACCGAAATCCATCAATATCTACTACTAATCATCCACCTTAAGATATCTATCCAGAACATCTCGCTGGTATTAAGTTGCGAGTCCCACCCATAGTGTAAACTCAAAGCAACAGACAACTGCATTAAAAGAACTTTGCGTAAAGTAAACAATCCTTGCACCCGCGGGCACAAGCACCATTGTTTTCCCCCTTGTGGCAACAACACATCCCCTAGGCTCATGTTTCTGTCACTCAAGCTAGTCATCGAGGGGCATGAACCCACAATCAAGCATAACGTTCCCTCTTGGAGTCACTACCTACTACTTGGCCAAAGCAATAAATAACAACGGAGAACATGCAAGAATTACTTACGAACATAAATATAAAAGAGGTAGATCAAATATATTACTCAAACACAATCTGAACATAATCTCACAATCCATCGGATCCCAGCAAACTCAACATAGCAACAACATAAGGATTACATATGTGCCTCGATCATGTAGGGCAGCTCACGAGGTCTAATTAGTGAAGCACAAGAAGGGGAGGAGAACATCACATAGCTACTGGTCATGGACCCATGGTCCAAGGGAGACTACTCACAACTCATCCTGGAGGCGTCCATGGTGGTGGAGAGGCTCCCGGTGGTGATCCTCCCCTCCGGCAGGGTGCCGGGAAGAGTTCTCCTGGTGCTCTCGATCTTGGAAGCGCGGCGGCGGCGGAACAGAGATGAGATCGCGAAAAAGGGTTCCCGTCTCGAGGGTTTCGAGACACGTCTTAAATATAGGCCAAAGGGGGGCATCAGCGGAGGCTCGGGGGGCCCAGGCGCCCCCCCGGCGCGGCTAGGGGGGGGCGCCACCAGGGCGCCTGGAGCCCTGGTGCCCCCCCGGCTGTACTTTGGCTACCGGGAAGCCTCTGGAATGCTGATTTTTTATATAATTTTTCTGGGATTTTTCGGGCAGTTCTCGTAACGTGAAAACCTGAAATACAAAAACAGCAGAAAACAAAAACTGGCACTGGGGTGCACTGAGTTAATAGGTTAGTCCAAATATGATCAAAAGTGTATGAAAGTGTATAAATATCATAGCAATATCACCAAAAAGAGGCATGGAGCAATCAGAAATTATAGATACGTTTTGGACGTATCACACACCATACCGACCGAGAAGCTACGTGGGAATGAGAAGATCACCTTCGTACCTAGTATCCTTCCTTCTTCCAGTCCTAGATCCCGGGACAAGATCTTTTCGTAGTAGAGGAGAGTTTGTAACACCCCAGATGTAACACCTTCCAATTATGGCTATATATGAAACGTTAACTTCAACAATTCCATTCTGGGCTCTTCTTTCATTTCGGGTTTCTTCGTTTTGTTGCGTGCGTGTGTGCATTACATCCATGTCATGTTATCATGTGCACTGCATTGCGTTCGTTTGGAGCTCGTTTGGTACTCCAACGGATAAACTAGTGGGCTAAAAGCACCTCTTCCTTTTGGCCCAAGACCCCCTCCATAACAGACCACTAACCCACCACAACCCCTCCCATCATCTCGGTCGTCGGATCACGAACGTGTGGCCGAAAAACGCTCCCCATTTGGACCTTCCTAGCTCCCAGAATCTACAAATTAGCCCCTCCCCCGAAATTTTTGGGCAAACCCTAGTCTCCTCCCTCCTCTCGCCGCCGGACACGTCCGGAACGGACCGGACACGTCCGGTTGGACGCGCCCGGCCAATCCCGTCGCGCCACGTGGCACGCTCCACCGCCGCCTCCCTCCAGCGCCACCGCGGAGCTTCTCCGCCGCCTGCCGCACTCAGCCGCCGCCCTCCGCCGCCGGCTGCGCGCCTCGCCGCCGCCGCCCAACAGAGCTCCTCCGCCGTGCCTCGGCATCCCTGGCGCCATCGCGGCCTCCCCGCCGGCCCTCGCCGCCACCCCGGCCGGCCGGCGCATCGCTGCCGGCCCGCTCCGGCCGCCGGAGCCGCCGCCGTCCCGGATCTGTTCAGGTGGACCAGATCCACCGCTTCCACCATCCAAACGCTGTTCTCACGTCCCGATCCACTCCGTCCCGGAATCCCTCCACCCCGTTGACTTTTTCAGAGGGTATAAATTCCTCTAAGTCCCCAAATTTTCACATTTTGTTGCCTCCTTTGCATGGCTGTACCTTCGCGCTCGTAGATCCGTTTTGGACGTGTGATATATCAAAATGATCATGGTGATACGCTCTTCATTTTATTCCATTGTGGTATGCTTGTTTGAGTTCATTTTGATGACCTAATCATCGTGACAAGAGTGCTATATGTTTAAAACTGCTGTTACTTGTTATTTTGTTGCCATGTTTGAGATGTGATAACTTGGTGCATGTTTATCCAAATGGAGCATATGATATGTCAAAATGTTCATTGTGAAGTGCTCTACATGATGGTTGCTTTAGCATTCATGTTAGGTGTCATATTGCCATGTTAATCTCTGTTGCAAAAGTGCATGTGGCTGTTAAGTGTTGAAACTTGTTATGAGATGCTATTTTGACATGCTCATTGCTATTGATGTGTTTGTCTTCATAATACATGTCAATATGTTTTAGAAGCACCATCATATGATCTTTGCTGTGGTGCAAACCACTTTCCATGATATGCCTTGAGGTGACTTAAATAAGCTTGTAAACATGTAAAGCTTGAGAAGTAGATGAAGAAGGCCTCATCTTGGAAAACCAAGCATGCCATTGGATAGAGGGGAAGATTTAGGTTGAAATCGATATAAAGATCGCCGGAAACGGACACACGGTTTGCAAATGGCAAGCAAAACAATATTCACACAAAGCTGCAGTTAACAGCCACATGGCATGTTTGGAGCAAGAAATAATTATGCTACATCACTAAAACATGGAGACAAAGGGCATGGACATGAAGTAGACATGTTACTTAACAAGCATGAACTTAGAACGCACCCAAAAACCTACTGGAACACAATTAACCAAGCATGGCAAGTTGCAAAAAAATTATCCAGACTTAGTCAATATCTGGGAAGGCAAAAACATCATCACGATGCTGCCTTCGGAGGCACAAAAAACATGCATATCAACTCCACTAATCATATAAAGATCATTGAAATATAGTAGACATATCCTACAGCAAACAACTCCATTGGAGCAACTCCATAGGAGGCGTGGATCAATAGCAACAAGCTTCACCAAATTGATCATGCTGATAAAAACCTGACAGGCATAATTTATAGCAACTTGAGAGCAAGAAATAAATAAGCTACATCAAGCCATATGTGCAAGTAAGGGCATGGATGGATAGAGCAAAACATGGACAATAAGATATGGCCATTGGCCACTCCAAAACAAGCATGGATTTGAGTGGGGCATCAAGCAAACATAGCATCAGGGTAAAACAGATTTCGGACTTAGCAGTTTTTTCACCAAGTCCGGAATCTGTTTTAACCTGATGCTATGTTTGCTCGATGCCCCACTCAAATCCATGCTTGTTTTGGAGTGGCCAATGGTCATATCTTGTTGTCCATGTTTTCCTCTATCCATCCATGCCCTTACTCGCACATATGGCTTGCTGTAGCTGATTTATTTCTTGCTCTCAAGTTGCTATAAATTATGCCTGTCAGGTTTTTATCAGCATGATCAATTTGGTGAAGCTTGTTGCTATTGATCCATGCCTCCTATGGAGTTGCTCCAATGGAGTTGTTTGCTGTAGGATATGTCGACTACATGTCCATGATCTTTATATGCTTAGTGGAGTTGATATGCATGTTGTTTTGTGCCTCCGAAGGCAGCATCGTGATGATGTTTTTGCCTTCCCAGATTTTGACTAAGTCTGGATAATTTTATTGCAACTTTCCATGCTTGGTTAATTTTGTTCCAGTAGGTTTTTGGGTGTGTTCTAAGTTCATGCTTGTTAAGTAACATGTCTACTTCATGTCCATGCCCTTTGTCTCCATGTTTGAGTGCTGTAGCATAATTATTTCTTGCTCCAAACATGCCATGTGGCTGTTAACTGCAGCTTTGTGTGAATATTGTTTTGCTTGCCATTTGCAAACCATGTGTCCGTTTCCGGCGGTCTTTATATCGACTTCAACCGAAATATCTCCCTCTATCCAATGGCACGCTTGGTTTTCCAAGATGAGGCCTTGTTCATCATCTTCTCCTTAGGTTCAAGTGCTTCCACATGCATACGCATCATCATACTTGCATCATGTTGATTGTGCATTGCACCATGTTTGATATTGTGCCATGTTGTGTTCTTGTGTTGAGTAGAGGCGGGAGCCGAGAACGATAACGAGGGTCCTACCGAGGTTGAGTACGAGGAGCCGTCTTACGATCCCATTGACGACTCGACAGGCAAGATGACCTGACCCAGATATCATTACTATCTTTGCCTATTGCTAGATGTCTCGCTCTTTAGCTTATTGCCTCGATGCCCATGTTTGTTTGTCAGCCTCCTATTGTAGCCATGAATCTCTCTAACCACCCAACCTAGCAAACCTTTGATTGGCTACGTAAGCTTCGCTCAGCCCCTCTTATAGCATTGTTAGTTGCAGGAGAAGGTTTGAAGATCCTTGCTTCATGATGAAGTTATTGTTGGGATATCACAATATATAATCTGTTAACTAAATCATCTATATATTGGTAATGGGTGGAAGGCTAAGCCTCTTGCTTGGTGTTTTGTTCCACTCATGCCATCCTAGGAACCGTATAAACCGGTGTTATGTTCCTTGATTATGCGTCCCTAACACGGTTGGGGTTTATGGGCCCCCCTCGATAACCCGCTTAGCGCTAAAGCTTTTCCAGCAAGGCCCGACATTGGTTTTACATTTGCCTAATAACTAAAATTTTGCATAGGGACTAGCTATCCTGTGGACTTAATTAACAACCCCCGGGCCAGTGCTCCACATGAGTGTTGGTCCAAACTGAGCAGAATGCGGGGCCGCCTTGGGGAAACCCGAGGTATTTGGTATACACCTGTAGGATGACTCATCCGGTCGTGGCCTGAGACTAGATACGCGCGGCTACTGTCAGGCTGTCGGCACGCCGGGAGGTCTTGCTGGATTAGTTTTACCTATGTCAGAATATCTTGAGCACGATATTCCGAGAATACTCGGGTCTTCCCACCTTGGAGTTGCGACTCCGAAGATCATGAGCTTGTGATGGGCTAAGTTGGGACACCCCTGCAGGGTTTGATCTTTCGAAAGCCGTGCCCGTGGTTATGTGGCAGATGGGAATTTGTTAATATCCGGTTGTAGAAAACTTGACACCATGTTCAGAATACACTACCAGCGTGAGTAACCATGACGGTCATTTTCCGAAAGGGGTTCGGGAAGTGAACACGGTGGGGTTATGTTTGACGTGTTTAGATAGGATCACTTCGTGATCACTTGGACGCTCGTGGCACTTCTCTTCTCACTCTAAACACGTAAGCTAGTGCTAGTGCGCCGCAACCTTTGTTCTTCAGCCTTGTTCCACACCCAAGGCTTAGATAGTTTTGCTACCCGGGAACGGGATTGCTGAGTCCTCCATGGCTCATAGATTCTACACAATACCAGATGCAGGTACCATGGTGAACTGCACAGGTGATGGAACAGAGTTGTACTGGGAGTTCGACGAAGAACGTGGGCGATACTATGTTTCTTACCCAGAGGATCAGTAGTGGCATCTACTAGGGGCGATTCGGACCTTGTGGCTTTATTTATGGTATCTTTCATTTGGATCTTCCTCCGTAGTCGGACTTTGATGTTATTTGGATGATGATTGCTTATGTAATGTATTGTGTGACGTGGCGAGTGTAAGCCAACTACTCTTTTGCAATTTCATCCCTCTTTTACATGAGTCATGCAAAGATACCATACTTGAGATCATTCTAGTATGAGCTTATACCTTTAAGTCGTGCCTCGACACATAGGAGGTATAATCTCATACTGGGCATTACAGGCGCGCCCTAGGGGGGTGCCCCCACCCTTGTGGGCACCTCGTGGCCCCTACTCCATGGTTCCCAAGTCTCCCGTGCGTGATTTTCTCCAAAAATATCTCTCCCGAAGGTTTCATTCCATTTGGACTCCGTTTGATATTCCTTTTCTGCAAAACCCTGAAACAGGCAAAAAACTGCAATTTGGACTAGGCCTTTGGGTTAGTAGGTTAGTCCCAAAAATAATATAAAAGTGTATGACAAAGCCCAATAAACATCTAAAACATCATAAATAATAGCACGGAACAATAAAAAATTATAGATACGTTGGAGACGTATCATGCACCACTTGAACTTGCACACTAGAACCTTGATGACGATCACCACTTGATGTCATGCCCTATGGGTTGTATGCGATCTTCCTCTTGACGCACGCCCTTGGAAACAAACCCAACCCCACATAGAACTCTCATGTAGACCATGTGTTAGTACACAAAGCATAATGGACAATGCTTACCATACCATGGGATCATTTGATCCCTCTAGGTACATCTGGTACGCCCTGTGTGTTAATCAACTTGATTCATTCTTTGACTTAGTCTCGATCAACCTCTCACATGAACAATATTTAGTTAATTCCTTGTATGGTACTTTGGTCATCACATACTATCCTTGGAACCAACAAATAAACTTCAATAAAAACCTATGGACAAACCCTTCAAATATAACTCAAGGAAACCATTAGTCCATAGAGATTGTCATCAATTACCAAAACAAAACATGGGGCACCGCATGTTCGTTCAATCTCCCCCATTTTGGTAATTGATGGTAATAAATTTCAAGAGAGATTATACAAGGAATTATGCATCACCAACCATGCAATGCAACGACCAATAATGCATGCACATGGGATGCAAATACTTAGGAACAAAACCAAAGCAAGAGAAAATAACTCTCTAAACTTCTCCACAAAACTCTTTGAAACTTCTCCCCCATTGGCATCGATTGCCAAATGGGCGAAAAGCTTAGAAGGCCAATATAAAATGTGTTCCTCCATAAATTGTGTATTTCTAAAAAAGAGTGGAATGCAATACACATGTCCAAAGATAAATACTTGGAGGAAGACAAACTATACTGAGGATCCAAAGATTGCTAAAGGATGATATGCCACGAAGACATAACAAAAAGAGAAACAAGCCATCAAAAGTTAATAAAAAGATACCAATTGAACCAACTAAACCAATGATCCTACGAGCCACATGAATAAAAATATATTATGATATGAGCATAGGAGTGTTCTAAGGAACATAGAGAAGCTCCCCATGATTTGTGCAATATTTAGTTTTTTATTTGGATACAACGTGCACAAAATAGGATCATCACTCACGCGAAATCAATAGAACCTCACAACAAGTGCAAGCGAGCATATAGGAAATTAAGCCTAGCACTTGCAACAAACACATGGTTGAGCAACATTTAACAGAGGCAACTTAAAAGTAGGCTCAACCAAAATGATGTGTGTGAGTCACAACAAAGCACTTGAGAAGATTAATATAAGGGTGAGCATTAAGCATCAACATAGTCTTGAATAGTTGAGATACCACGTGCATGACATGTCCTTCCCACACACATTCAACAAGCGAATGAGTTCATAAGCTCACTAAAATGTGAGTTAACAACAAAGATTGTGACAACCCATGGTGAAGATAGAGAATTATAGCTTTGTTAAGAGGAGGGATACCAATTGACATGGCAAAAGCCCCGTCAAGACAAGAATGAGGAAAAATAATATCCACCACAAGAGAGTGCATCAAGATGCAATGAGATAAGACCCGCACTCAAGGCACACACTTTCATGGAGCCACCAAAGAAATAATACAAGAAAGACAAGGTGGGTGTGAAAGAAAAGATATCATCTATATATGTAATTTCTCTGAAGTGTATAAGGTTCTAGATAGATGAAAATCATGATGATATCAATATACAAAGATCAAAATACACACAAAATAGTTACAACACAAAGGAGCGAGATATCCAAAAGGAAGTCATAAATATAGCAATAAGATCTTTGCTTGAAAGCATAACACATGGCTTAATATTGTCTTATTGCATATCACCAAACTCCACACACACAAACATCAAAGACATCACAACTCGAAACAAGAGATCATTGTTGGGATGCTTTGGGAAAGGAAACAAGTAGCACAAGAACTAATCAAGAAATTCATGCCATGATGCAACCTACACAAGGCTGAACGCAAGAAATGCATGCATGAATAGATACTAGTTATCAAGATAGCATTGGAAGGATGTAGTAGATACCAATTGAATGTAGTAGATAGTAGTTCACCGGCCATCCTAGCTTGGCTTGATTAAGCACATGGTGACAACACCTTCCTTGTGAGTGAGCCGAGCATCCAATGCATCTCCAGTTGTTCCTAGAACAACAACACAGACAAAATGGTACCCAAACTCATTGGGACCAAAAAGTTAGAAACACCAATACATAGGACAAACTCCACATACATATGTAACGCCCCGGACACACCCGCCGGTGGTCGTTACTCCTGGCGGGATCTAGACTGGCCTCACATATCAATACTAGTCTTTTGTGCGCACTTTGTCCTCACTCGTGCGCACGCGGGAGCAACTTCCTGGTCGGTCACCCATCCTGAAACTACTCCAAGCTGAGCACACTTAACTTTGGAGTTCTATCCGAATGGGCTCCCGGAAAAGAAGGAATTCCTTATTGATATGAGTAGTTTATCATCCCTAATAAGCCAGGCCATCACATACACCCTCACTCAGAGGAACCGATGTTCTTGTCGGGCCACAGGAACGTCCCCTCTTGGCATAACCGTCTGTGCTTCCAGGACAGCACATGTGCCATGCCGTGTGCCACGACGGGTCACAAACGTCATGCACAACATGATTGTAAACTGCCCGCAAACATCCGTGTAACCGCGAGGGTCGGCTCTGATACCAACTTGTAACGCGCCTGAAATGCGGTTGTGCCCCAATCACGTAAGTGTCACGTGATCAGGATAGAATCGCATCTTGGGCCTGACAACATATGTGCATATAGATATGAAAATAAATTTCATGCACATCTGATCCAAATTGAGACTTGGTGGAGTTTCCCCTATATATTGGGTCAAAGAAAGAAAGCATGCCAAAGAAAATATAGGAAGTAAATACGCATGCTCAAGACTTTCAAGAATCGATACCAAATGAAAAAGAAATACCAAGTGAAAATAGGATACCCAATGGAGAGATCATCACTTGGAAAATATCAAAGATACATCAAGGAATGAGATATCCATTGATACACACAAATGGAAGATATTGAACTCCCAAAAGAGAGGATGGTTCCAAACAAACCAAGCCCTCTACAAAGTTTCATGATGGCACAAAGTACCAAAAAGAAACGGCTTTCCTTCCACCAACACACACTTGATAAGGATCACAAGATGAGTGTTCTATATAAAATAGGATAACTCCCCCAAGAGTTGTGCATTGTAGAGAACTTGCATTTTCAATACAAAATGCACAAGGTGGGATCACCACTTTCACTGTATCTAGAAAACACTAGACAAGATAAAGAAATAAAGAAGATCCACAAGTGGCACTGAAGGCAATGAGAGTTGAAACAATCTTTAGCAAGAGATAAGGCATATATAAACAACAACGAATGTAAAGATGATTAATAATTTCTACCACGTAAGTGAGTACCAATTGTCAAGACAAGAGGTATTTGGAAATAATTCCCTGTGGTAGATAGCAAAGATATCCAACATCATCTTCACACCAAACACATAAGCAAATTTGCAAATTGTAGAGCTAACATGCCACCTAGGAACATGATAATTTACAATATCAGTTCTAAGTGGAATACCTCAAATGTACATATTTTCTAGGCTTGTAATATACGCATAGCATATTACTCCCCCATAATGTGATACCAAAGACAACTTAACAAGAGGCAAAAAAGGAAACAAACAAGAGATAATCAATGGGCCATTAATAATTTGAATTTCTCATGAGAAGACATACCACATATGTCGGTGTACTAAGGTAGGGGTACCTCAGTACCCCAACTTGTGCACGGGCAGTTGCAGCTTCCCGCGGCAGGGTTTACCACGCGCTCGCCGGAGACCTTTCTGCTCCATATTAAACCATTCAAAAACAAAGTATGCAAGACAGAAGATCGAGACCCCGGCAAGTGGAGCTTGCCAGGAAGGCCGTACCAGGCTCAAGACTGCCCCACTAGCACAAGGCCCTGGCAAGAGGAGCTTGCCAGGAAGACTAGAAGACACGCCTCGGCGCTATATGCGCCCCGGCGAGGGCCCGGGGAGCGGCAAGCTCCCGGGCCCGGCAAGATCAAGGCCCCGGCAAGGTGCTTGCCGCGAGAGTTGCGCTGTGTGCCCGCGCTCCAGCTCATCGGCCCACGCGTCGCCCTGGGGCCTATCCAGGGACGCGTGGCGGATGGCTGTGCAGCCTGGGGGACACGGTGGCACTCCACGGTGGTGGATCCATCGCCGTGGCGGACGGAGACGCAAGGGCGGGAGCTTTTGGGGTCGACGGCGACGGGCATTAAATGCCCTTGTCCCCCACTGTCAAAGTAGGTAGCGACCACTGTTCGCGCACTGTAGCTTCACTGTTCCCGCACTGTTACAACTACCACCTCTTTTACGTTTTTACCCCTTTCTCCTACGTTGACACCTGTCGGTGACCCCTTGTACTATAAAAGGAGGCCCATGCACAACGTGGAGGGGGTTCGGAACCTAGATCACTCATACGCTCGGTGTAGCTGCTTCTTCAAGCTCCCGAGCTCTCTAACTCAATACACAACTAAGCAGGAGTAGGGTTTTACGCGTCTACCGCGGCCCGAACCTGGGTAAAACTGCCCGCGTGCTCGCTACGATCTGCTCTTCGTGCTCCCTCCGCCCTCGTACCGCACAGACAAGGGGCTCCGGTCCCATAGGTGTTCGTGGCGGACAGTTTCCCCCGACATCTTTGGCGCGCCAGGTAGGGGGCGTCGAGGTTGTGCGAATCTGATCCGGCGTTCGCGCGGGCGCATTCTTCGTCAACCTCTCCAGTTCATTCAGCAACTTCACCAGTAGCAGCTCCATGGCCCCGAAGAAGAAGGCTTCGGAGGTCGGAGGCCCGTCTGCGTCTCATCCGCCGCCACCAGAGCCAACGGTGGGCGGGGGAGACGCCGTCGGAAGAGTGGTCGCCGGCGAGGACACTCGCGGCGCCACCAAGTCCAAGGACAAGACGGACGACCGAGCCTCGGTCTTCGTGGACGCGCCACGTCCATCTCAGCACACGACAACCCAGCCGCGCCATACCACTGGAGGTGGTATCCGCTTGCTGGGGCAAGGGCAAACCGGAGGCTCACGGGACGCCCCGGACCACCGTCCGGGCACAAGCAAAGCGAAGGCGCCGGCGCGGGACCCTGCTCCTTCTAACGTTGTTAGGAGTCCGAGCATATCCCGCTCCTCGCACCGTTCGCCCCCGTTCCCCTCCACTCCGGCAGAAGCGCTCGCAAGGGCGCAAATGCTCCTCGACTTCCCTCCAGCGGCAGACAAGGCCGAAGACTGGAGGGCCACCATCCAGAGCCTGATAGCCTTCGCCAACAACGATTCTCCACAGCAGCCGGCGGCCTCGCGGCCGCGGCAAGCTGAGAAGACGAAGGCCGACGGCGACAAGACCGCCGGGGGTGCGACAAGCGTGCACTCCCCGCCGCAGAAGCAGAAGACGCCGCCCCGCCGGAACAACGCCGACGACGGCTCCACAGCGTCGTCGGACCCGCGGGCCCGTCGGGACCAGCGCCAGGTCCTCGACGACCGGCGACAAGAAGACGCTCGGACCACAATCGAGCGCCGCCGAGAAGCTCGGCGACAATCAGATAACAGAGCTGGGAACGCTGTCGACGCGCGCGCGCCCGGTGAACCAGGCGACTTGCCGTACGCGGCAGGCTGCCCTGCGTTCACCCGCGAGCTGCGACGCGTCCAGTGGCCCAGCATGAAGAATTTCAAGCCCGACGTACCGGAGAAGTACGACGGCAAGACGCACCCCTCGGAATTCCTCAGCGTCTACACCATCGCAGTACAAGCTGCCGGGGGGCGCGACGAGAAGATCTTGGCAAATTACTTCCCGCTCGTGCTTAAGCCGAACGTCCGTTCGTGGCTTATGCACTTGCCGGAAGGTTCCATCTCTTCTTGGGCCGACCTTTGCCACCAGTTTGTTGGCGCCTTCACCGGCGGCCACAAACCCCACGGCCAGGAGAGCGATCTCCACATTCTGGCCCAGAAGGAAGGAGAAACCCTGCGCAAGTACATCCAACGCTTCAGCCGTGTGCAACACAACATCCCGGATGTCCACCCTGCCGCGGTTATCAGCGCGTTCCACCAGAACGTGCGTAACCGCCGCATGCGTGAAGAAATGGCGATGACCAAGATTCGGGATGTCAGCGAGCTCTATGCTCTGGCTGACAAGTGCGCACGCGCAGAAGAGGGGAGGAGACTCCCCGGGGAGGATGCTGGCGCAGGAGGAAGCGACAGCGACGACGCCGCCCCGGTAAAGAAGAGCCGGCGGCGGAATAACAGAAGGAAGGGCAAGAAAGAGGTGCTTGCCGTCGAGAAGTCCGACAAGGAGGCTCCCGCCAAGCAAACTCAGGCTGGCGGCTCCGGCAAGGAGCCTGCCCCTGTGGCGGCAGCCGACAAGCCGGGCAGCTCCGACAAGCAATACTGTAAGATCCACCGCACCAAGGGTCACGATCTCTCCAACTGCAAGCGCGTCGAGTACCTCGTCGAGCAGCAGAAGGCTGAGTACGAGAGGCGCGACAAGGAGAAGGCCCAAGGTGGCGGGGAAGAGCCAAGCAAGAAGTGGCCGTTCAACGGTCGGGGAGGACGCCACGGCAAGGCCAAGCAGCGGCAAGGAGATCGACCTCCCCGGGGCCGCGACAAGGACGAGGAGGACGAAGACGAAGACATGGAGGACGAGGATAACAGCGAGCAGGAGTTCCAGAAGGCCACGGAGGTCCTGTGCGTCGACGGTGGCGCCTCTCTGCACACCTCCCACCGCCAACTAAAGCAGTGGGTGCGTGAGGTGAATGCAGCGGAGCCGCCCGTGGAGTCGCGCAGGCTCCTCAAATGGTCCAGCACGCCCATCATTTTTGATATTGAGGATCACCCTGACCGCACCACTGCGGTCGGGTGCTTGCCGATGCTGGTTTCTCCCACCATCCGCAACCTCAAGGTCACCAAAATGTTGGTTGACGGCGGGGCCGGGCTGAACTTGATCTCCTCTGCTGTGATCAAGAAACTCCAAATCCCAGATGGCGAGCTCGAAGAGACCGGTTCTTTCCAAGGAATCAACCCGGGAAGGAGCAAGCCCAAGGGAAAGATCACTCTGCCGGTGACCTTTGGCGGGGAGCTCAACTTCAGAACTGAGCGCATCACTTTCGACGTCGCCGATATTCCATTGCCCTACAATGGAATACTTGGTCGTCCTGCCCTCGCCAAGTTCATGGCAGCTTCCCATTATGCTTACAATGTACTCAAGATGCCGGGGCCGATAAGCGTCATCACTGTCCACGGCGACAAGAAGGATGCGCTTGTCTGCGCCGACAAGATCTACCGGGATGCGGCAGCTGCGGCCGAGAAGGATACACTTGCCGCTGAAGCTCCCGGGGGGAAGAAGACGAAGACCAAGTCCGGCAAGTGCTCTGGGGCCCACTCCGGCAACCGCACCTCTTCGGAGTGCTGCGCTGCCGTCGAGGACGTTCCATCGAGCTCCACCGGCAAGAGTAAGAAAGGGATGGCCGCTCCTCCGGCAACCAAGAAAGTGTCCGCCAAGGAAGACGACACTGGTGGTACCTTCACCATCAGTGCCATCCTTGACAGCAAATAGGAAAGCGCGCTCGTTGCCTTCCTGCGGGCGAATGTCGATGTGTTTGCCTGGCAACCATCTGACATCCCCGGTGTTCCCAGGAAGGTAATTGAGCACAAGCTTGCTGTTTGTCCTCGTGCGCGGCCCATCAAGCAGAAAGTGAGGAAGCAAGCCGTGGAGCGCCAAGAATTCATCAACGAAGAAATCAAGAAGCTAGAGGCAGCAGGCCTAGTTAGAGGTGTGATCCATCCGACGTGGTTGGCAAATCCAGTCGTCGTGCGCAAGGCCAATGGGAAGTGGAGACTGTGTATAGACTTCACCGATGTGAATAAAGCATGTCCCAAAGATCCATTCCCTTTGCCGCGCATTGACCAGATCGTTGACTCCACTGCCGGATGTGAGCTACTCTGTTTCCTTGATGCATACTCAGGCTATCATCAGATTTTTATGGCCAAAGAGGATGAAGAGAAGGCTGCATTTATCACTCCATGTGGCACTTATTGCTTCATACGCATGCCATTTGGACTGAAGAATGCAGGATCAACCTTTGCAAGGGTAGTATACACTGCTTTTGAGCCACAGATCCACAGAAATGTAGAGGCTTACATGGATGACATCGTGGTGAAGAGCAAGAGCAAGGAAACCCTGATCCAAGATTTGGAAGAGACATTTCAGAACCTACGCAGGATACAGCTCAAGTTGAACCCCGAGAAGTGCGTCTTTGGAGTCCCCTCCGGCAAGCTTCTCGGGTTCTTTGTGTCACAGAGGGGGATTGAAGCCAACCCCGACAAGATTAAAGCCATTGAGCAGATAGAGGCCCCAAAGCGCGTTAAGGATGTCAGAAGGCTTGCAGGTTGTGTGGCTGCCCTCAGTAGGTTCATTTCAAAGTCTGCAGAACGCGCCCTACCTTTCTTCAAAATCTTGAAGAAGGCAGGTCCCATGAAGTGGACTCCGGAAGCGGAGGCAGCGCTGCAGGATTTGAAACGGTACCTGTCCTCCACTCCAATACTTGTCGCACCTAGACCACAGGAAAAGTTGTTGCTGTACCTAGCGGCAACCAACCAGGTGGTTAGTGCTGCGTTAGTAGCGGAGAGGGAGTCCGACGAGGAGTCAGCACCACCGGCAAGCGAATCCAGCGACAAGCAGGGGGCTGCTCCGGCAAGCTCTGGCCCCGACAAGGATAACTCTGCGCAGGAACAAGATGAAGTGCGGAAGAAAATGGTGCAGCGCCCAGTGTATTTTGTGAGTTCCCTTCTCCAGGGGGCTAGATCAAGGTACTCTGGTGTGCAAAAGTTGCTTTTCGGCCTCCTCATGGCCTCGAGAAAGCTGCGCCATTACTTCCAAGCACATGAGATAACAGTGGTCACTCGCTTTCCGCTGAAGAGAATACTGCACAACCCAGAAGCAACAGGCAGGATCGTTGAGTGGGCACTGGAGCTGTCAAGCTTTGGACTCAAGTTTGAAAGTACTTCAACCATACAGAGCCGAGCTTTGGCAGAATTCATAGCTGAGTGGACCCCAACGCCCGATGAAGAAGTCCAAGAAACAAGTACACCCGTACAAGAAGCGACAAGTGAATGGGTAATGTATTTTGACGGTGCCTTCTCGCTGCAAGGCGCCGGTGCTGGCGTGGTACTCATCGCGCCCACCGGAGAGCACCTCAAATATGTTATCCAGATGCACTTTCCCAGGGAGCAAGCAACAAACAACACTGCTGAATATGAAGGCTTGCTCGCCGGCCTCAGGATTGCGGCCGAACTTGGGATCAGGAAGCTGATTGTGCGGGGAGATTCTCAGTTGGTGGTCCGGCAAGTCAACAAGAGCTATCAGAGCCCTTTGATGGAAGCTTATGTCGATGAAGTGAGGAAGCTTGAGGAGCACTTTGAGGGTCTCCAGATGGAGCACGTCCCGAGAGCTCAGAATGAAATTGTAGATGGCCTTTCAAAGTGTGCGTCGATGAAGTTACCTGTGGAACCAGGGACCTTCTTGCTCAAGCTGACTCAACCATCCATTACACCATCAATTGGGCAGTCCAAGAAGAGAAAGTTGGTCTCCGGCGACTACTTGCCGGCGGATCTTCTTGAAACCGCCGCCAAGGTCCCCAAGATCAACAACCACAACGCTGAGGAACAGTTTGCTCCTGCAGATCCTCGGGTCTGTACAGTTGAAGCAAGCGTTCCCGACAAGCCTCGCCCCGGCGAGCTTGCCGGGGGGCCTTCAGCTCCGGCGGAACCAGAGGTCCTTGCCGTAGAAGCGGAGGTTCTCGCAGCGGCCCTCGAGCCTTTAGTCCTTGCCGCCGAGCCCCAGGCTCCGGCATGGGCGCAACACATCGTCCGTTTCCTTCAAACTGGAGAACTTCCCGACGACCCAGAAGAAATAGAGAAGATAACCAGGCAGTCAAGTATGTACCAGTTCGTGGACAACGAGCTGTACAGAAGAAGGCTCAATGGTGTCAGACTGAAGTGCATCTCCAGGGAAGATGGACAGAAGCTGTTGGCAGAAATACACGGAGGCATATGCGGCCACCACATTGGCGCAAGGGCACTTGCCGGGAAAGCTTTCCGGCAAGGGTTCTTTTGGCAAGAAGCCCTCCAAGATGCAACTGCACTAGTAACCAAGTGTGAAGCGTGCCAGTTCCATGCAAAGCAAACTCATCAACCAACTCAAGCTCTCCAAACAATCCCTTTGTCCTGGCCCTTCTCGGTCTGGGGGCTCGATATCCTCGGCCCTTTCCCTCGTGCTGTCGGGGGCTTTGAGTACTTGTACGTTGCAATAGACAAGTTCACAAAGTGGCCAGAAGTGGAGCCAGTGAGAAAGGTGACAGCACAGTCAGCAGTCAGGTTCTTCAGGTCGATTGTTTGCCGTTTCGGGATCCCTAACAGGATCAACACCGACAACGGTACACAATTTACTAGTCGCACCTTCATGCAGTACGTCCAAGACCTTGGCGCCAAGGTCTGTTTCGCTTCTGTTGCTCACCCAAGGAGCAACGGTCAAGCGGAGAGGGCCAATGCTGAAGTGCTGCGCGGACTCAAAACAAGGACCTTTGACAGGCTGCGCAAGTGCGGAAGAAATTGGATAGAGGAGCTACCGGCGGCTCTTTGGTCAATCAGAACGACACCAAGTCGAGCCACCGGACAGACACCCTTTGCTCTAGTCTATGGAGCAGAGGCAGTTCTCCCCACGGAACTCGTATACGGATCTCCTCGAGTGCTCGCTTATGATGAGCTCGAGCAAGAGCAACTGCGGCAAGATGACGCGTTGCTCCTCGAGGAGGGACGTCTCCAGGCTGCTGTATGAGCTGCTCGATACCAGCAAGCCTTGCGCCGCTACCATAGCCGCAAGGTCAAGGCCAGGAGTCTCGAGAAAGGCGACCTTGTTCTTTGGCGTGTTCAGTCCGCCAAGAATTCCAACAAGTTGACGCCGAAGTGGGAAGGCCCTTATCGGGTGAGACAAGTCACGAGGCCCGGCGCTGTCCGCCTCGAGACCGAAGAAGGCTTACCGGTGAGCAACTCCTGGAACATAGAGCATCTTCGCAAGTTTCACCCATAAGGCGCGGTTGCCGTGATCCGCTCCGGCAACCACCTTTTGTACAAGCTTTGCCGCTGTTGCATGTAACCCTTTGTACAAAGCCGGGCGCAGACCCCGTGCATCAGTAAAGTTTTTGTGTTTTTCGCGCCGATTGCCTTTTGCATGCTTTTCTTTGCTATTTGCATGTGTTGTTTGGCATTTGGTGCAGCACTCAAGTAACCGGTAAGCATTAGCGCGCCGCAAGGCCATATACTTGTTTCCCTCTTCTTTTTCCTTGCCTCTTGAGCAGAAGGAACGTTCCTCGCGCACAAGTTTGCCGGGGGGAAAGGAGGTGGAACCAAGTGCTGTTCAAGAAAGAGAAGCCTTACCGGGAAGCAAACAATATATGAAAGCTAAGTTATTAGAATTTGACCAGTTCAAGTTTTTAAATTTTTAGTTGTCTTCCTTGAACAACCACACTTTGTATGGAAAACCTGTGCGCGGAGGAACCTACCCGTAGCTTGCCGCACCCTTATCTTGTTTCCGAGTTCGCTCAACGATTTAAGTGAGCTGCGACAAGTGTCGCGCCCTTGCTTCGTTTCCGAGTACGCTCAGCAAGCTAAGTGCGTTGCGACTAGCTGCGGCAAGGTTGCTTGCCGGTGAGACCTTGGCCAGCAGGCTGCTCAGAGTCCAGCACTCAGCGCTCGCGGCAAAGGTCCCTTGCCGGCAAGCTCCCCGGGAGCGTAGGGTGAAAAACATACAAAGTCAAGGATTAAGACAAGGAAGATAACATTGCACTGATTGATCAAAATGAGATAAATATCTTACAAAGGATAACTTGTCACAATGGACTAATGAGTTCATGACATCATATGCAGCAACAAAAAGATAAAGATAATGGAGGCCTAATCTACGCGGTTGCCCTCAATCCTGGGGATCTTAGCCACCTTGGCGATGATGTGGGCGACCTGCTCCTTCAGAGCCTCCATGTCCGCGTCAGCCGGCAAGCTGCGAAGAACGTTGGTGAGGTTGATGCCCGGATTGCGATATACGATCTTCGTCAGCACGCGCTCCAGAGTTCCCGTGCAGAGCAGGCGCGTCTCTTCGGCCAGTTGCGCGGGGATCTTCTTCCGTAGATCAGCAAGGGCCGGCGCGATTCCCCTGAAGAAGAGGCTGAGCTTGGCGCTGTGTGGGAGGTTTGGATCCGGGGAGTAGATGAGGTGCTCCAGCTTCAACGCCAACAGCTCCTGGTCGATGTTGGACACACAAGATACTAAGTCTTCGGTCCATACCTCAACGGTTTTGCGGAAGAGCTCAGCCGCTTTGTTGGCGCTGTCCACTAGGGTCCGCTCCTTGCGGAGCTCCTCCTTCAACTTGGTCTCCCGGGCCCGGGCAGCGTCGAGTGAATCCTTCAGTGTAGAGACCTTCAACTCCAAGTCCTCGATGGAGTCCTTGGCGGCCTTCAACTCGTCGCCCTTCTCAGAAAGACGCACCTGGAGTTCTGAATTGGTGTGGGCGTCCTTCTCGCGCTCCGTGATGAGCGCGGCGACCTTCTCCGCGCTCACCTTCAGCGACTTCTCCAGCTGCGCGACCTTGGCGGTGAGCTCCTTCCTGGCGGTCTCCGCGGCAGCCGCGGCGGCTTTCGCCTCCTTTAGTTCCCCGCCAAGGGCCTCCTCCCGAGCGGCAAGGTCCTCCTCATGGGAGTCGAGTTGGACCTTCCGCTGGGCGAGTTCTCCTTCTCGCCGGGACAGCTCCACCCCGGCGAGCCGCTGCTGCTCTTCAGCCTCAGCCTTCTCCAGCACCCACTCCTGGTATTCGCCGGCGAGCCGCTCGCACTCCTCCGCCACCTCGCGGAGGGCCGCCTGGTTGGCGGCGCTGAGCTCCGCCGCGCGCTTCTCCATCTCCGCGGCGGCCTTGGCGGCAAGGGCTTCCCGGGAAGCAAGCTTCGCCTGCCTGGCCCGGTAAAGGGCCAGGAGCTGGTGAAGTAGCTTCTCCTCCTCGGGCCCTTCACTCCCGCCGGGCGCCTCGACAATCTTCAAACCCGCGGAGGCGAGGACTTCCCCGTCAAATACCTCGCCCTCCGCGGGAGCTCGCGACGACGAACCCCACGGCATCTGGATGAAGACGCCGTTGGGGGCCTCAAGGTAGTAGCCCTGCTCCTTGCCGGCGGAGGGGTCGGTGGCCGGCGCAGCACTTGATGCTCCCGCCGCCTCCGGGTCGGCGGTGCGTCGCCGTCCCCCTCCCCGGCCGCTGCGTCCGCAGCCGGAGCGGTCTCCTGCGCGGCCGGCTCGGCGGCTCTCGCCGTGTCCTCGGCGACAGGGACGTCGCCGCCGCCGCCCTGCGCGCCCTCCTCATCCTCGATGTTGATGACTTCCGTCTCCATCGGCTCGGGAGGAGGAGGATCTAAAAAGAAGAAGAAGAAAAAGAAGTTCAAGCAAAAATCCAAAAAGAAACAACGCCAAGAAGACAAAGTACAAGACTTACCTTGGCGGACGTCATCAGCGGCAGGCTCCCTCGCCGGGGAGCTCTGCCTTGGCGGAGTGGCCGCCCTCGCCGGGCTGCTCGCCCTTGGCGGGGTACTCGCCCTTGGCGGAGTACCCGCCCTTGGCGGAGCGCTCTCCCTTGCCGGGGAGTTCGGCCTTGGCGGGGACGGCGGGGCCTGCGGCTCCTCAAGGACGGTCTCTGGGCGCTCCTGCCGCTGTGGCTCCACCTCTGCACGAGTCAAGACAAAGGCATCAAGATATTGAAACAAGACAAAATCCTCAAGCGCACCCCGACGAGCGGAAGGCTAGACCCCAGACTTATGCTGGGGGCTGCGCTGGGGGCTACTCCTCGGAGCAGCGCTCGGGTCCAGCAGGCTTGGCTCCGGCACGTCCCCTGTTGCCGCGGCGGCCGAGTCTTCCGCGACCTCGACCACAGGCGCCTTGGCTTTCTTCGCCACGCGCTGAACCAAGGTCCTGAAATCAAAGCAACAATCAAAATTAGTATCAACAATAATCAAGATGAAACTTGAGAAGGTGTAAGATCTCGGATTCTTACTCCTGATCCTCCTCGTCGTCCTCGCTCAAGGCGGAGAAGTCATACTCCACCTGGGGGGCGTCTGCGCGAGGAGCGGAAGACGAAGATTCCCTCGGGCGCTTGGCGGTCCCGGGGGCTGGGGGCTGCGAAGACCCAGCCCCTGTGGTAGCCGGGGCCCGAGGAGCGGGCGGAGCTGCTGCTCCGCTCCGAGAAGACCCCTGTCGGCTCGACGCCTGCTTGCGGGGCGCCTCCGTCGTGGCCCGCGCGCGGGCCGCCTCCGCTGTGACTGGTGCGCCGGTCGCCCCCGGCGCAGCTTGGCTCCCCCGGGGAGCTGCCCGGCGGGCTGGTTGTTGCCGGGGCGCCTGCGCCCTCTCTCCCGTCGCCGTCTTGCGGAGACGCTTCGCTGGAGACCGCCTTGGGCTTGCTGGGGGCGGGGAGCTCTCCGACGAGGAGAGGTCGTCGGCGTAGAGCTCCGTAGATCCGTCGGAGTCCTCGGCCTCCTCCTCCTCCTCCTCCCCAGCTGGCTCGCTGGGCCCAGCGCCCTGCGCTGCGGCCTCTTTTCCTTTGGCGCCTCCGCTCCCTCCGGCGCCTCCGCTCCCCGCGGCGCCTCTGTTCCCTCCGGCGGCACCCTCCCTTGCCGCGGCCTCGGCCACGATTCCGTGGATCCCGGAGTGCCTCAGAGAGGGGACCCCGGCGAGCGCGTCGGGAGGAAGTTGCAGCAGTCTGCGGATCTCCGCCTCCTCCGCCTGGCTGGACGCATCCGCAGCCTCCGCCTCATCAGGCGTGTACCCAAAATCTCCTGCCGCTGCGGCTGCAGCGGCCTCTTCAGCCCGAGAAGCCATGTAAGCAAGCTCCTGCTCAGTGGTGTCCCGCGTGTGCTCCTTGATGTCATTCTTGTTCTTCGCCACCTCCACGAGGTTGTCGAAGAAGCTGAGGACGTCTATGGGCTTGGGCGGAATCCACGTGCGGTCCATGCCGTGCGAATCGCACGCGGGCATCATGGCGCAGAGACGGTCCCGGACTGTGCTGTTGCAGAGGGGCACCACTCCCCGGGGAGGTCTGAACCACTCAGGGTGTGGCGGGTCATATTTGAAGAGTTCCCGGACCATCCCCTTCAACTCCAGCGTCGTGAAGTTGAAGTTCAGCCCGGGGCGCAGCCTCATTATATCCGCCGGGCCGCCGTACTCCCAGGCCGACCTTTTCCTGTCCTGGAGAGGGGCGATGCGGCGGCGGAGGAAGTCTGCGCCTACCTCTGCAACGGACAGCCTAGCTACCCGAAGACGAAGAATCCGGACGAGGGCGACGTCGAGCTTGATGTCGTCCGAATCCAGCTCGCTCCAATACCTGCCGCGCGCGATGGGCGTTGTGCGCGGCGCGGTGAAGGGCTGCGGCTCGTCCTCAACGATCCAGCACCAATCTGCTCGCCACTCCTCCCACTTGCCGCGGAGCTCCCCCGGCAAGTACGACTCCTTCTTGTTCAGACGGAATACCCAAGAAATTCCTCCGGAGAGGGGGGCGCCGGTCTCTGCTCTAGGAGTAAAGAAGTGCCTAAACAGCGCTACATTCGGGTGTATTCCTATGAAGTTTTCGCACATGTGTGCGAAAACCGCCATTGTGAGGATGGCGTTGGGGGTGAAGTCGAGGAGGTGGAGGCCATAGGTGTGCATGACGTCGCAAAAGAAATCAGAGAAAGGAGGGCAAAGACCGCAGTGAAAGAAGGCTGCGAAGAAGTAGTACCCGCCGGGGTAGCTGTCCTTGGCGGCGGCTGGATAGGCTCGAGTGCGGGGGTGCGCCTTGGTTTCCTTGGCCCAGAACAAGTAGTACTTGTTCCAGAGCTCCCGCGCGCCGAGCTTCGGCGGGAAGACGAGGTTCCGCTTCCGGTACGCGGTAAGCTTCGCTGCTTGCTCCGACTTCTCCCTCTTCGCTTTCTCCGCCTTCGCCTTCTCGGTCTTCGGGGCCATGGCGGAGACGGCGAAGGAAGTGGAGAACGGCGGCGGCGGAGGTATGGAGGTGGAGCGCAAAGGGGGTTTCTGGAGGAAGAAGAAGATGCAATGAAAGCGCAAGGAGGGGAACCGCTCCTGCTTCCTCTGCTTTTATGGGGAAGTGGGGGGCGTTTCGCCCTTTTTTCATTGATGGAACGTGGGCACGTCCCATCCCACGACGCCGCAATCGACGCGTGCCGTTACGAGGGGATGCGGCGGATACGGAAGTGGATTCGGCACGCTGTGGGCCGCGTGTGCCCGTGCACTGTTTTGGGCCTGGCCCAACAGCGCTGGGCACCGTGTGTGGCCCAGGCCCGGGGGCTCCTGTCGGTGTACTAAGGTAGGGGTACCTCAGTACCCCAACTTGTGCACGGGCAGTTGCAGCTTCCCGCGGCAGGGTTTACCACGCGCTCGCCGGAGACCTTTCTGCTCCATATTAAACCATTCAAAAACAAAGTATGCAAGACAGAAGATCGAGACCCCGGCAAGTGGAGCTTGCCGGGAAGGCCGTACCAGGCTCAAGACTGCCCCACTAGCACAAGGCCCTGACAAGAGGAGCTTGCCAGGAAGACTAGAAGACACGCCTCGGCGCTATATGCGCCCCGGCGAGGGCCCGGGGAGCGGCAAGCTCCCGGGCCCGGCGAGGGCCCGGGGAGCGGCAAGCTCCCGGGCCCGGCAAGATCAAGGCCCCGGCAAGGTGCTTGCCGGGAGAGTTGCGCTGTGTGCCCGCGCTCCAGCTCATCGGCCCACGCGTCGCCCTGGGGCCTATCCAGGGACGCGTGGCGGATGGCTGTGCAGCCTGGGGGACACGGTGGCACTCCACGGTGGTGGATCCATCGCCGTGGCGGACGGAGACGCAAGGGCGGGAGCTTTTGGGGTCGACGGCGACGGGCATTAAATGCCCTTGTCCCCCACTGTCAAAGTAGGTAGCGACCACTGTTCGCGCACTGTAGCTTCACTGTTCCCGCACTGTTACAACTACCACCTCTTTTACGTTTTTACCCCTTTCTCCTACGTTGACACCTGTCGGTGACCCCTTGTACTATAAAAGGAGGCCCATGCACAACGTGGAGGGGGTTCGGAACCTAGATCACTCATACGCTCGGTGTAGCTGCTTCTTCAAGCTCCCGAGCTCTCTAACTCAATACACAACTAAGCAGGAGTAGGGTTTTACGCGTCTACCGCGGCCCGAACCTGGGTAAAACTGCCCGCGTGCTCGCTACGATCTGCTCTTCGTGCTCCCTCCGCCCTCGTACCGCACAGACAAGGGGCTCCGGTCCCATAGGTGTTCGTGGCGGACAGTTTCCCCCGACAACATAGAAACTAGATAATCTTGAAATATCAATACTAGGTTGAACTCCTCATGTACACACATTTGTGGGATCGTGAGGTGCACAAAGCACATCACCCCCCCAAAGGGATGTTTCTTTAATCTCTCATAACACCCAAATAGGATACACACAAGATGCAAAAAGGATCAACATAAGAATCACACGTACATGATGTGCAGACCAACATACACATACTTGATTTATCAAGATAAGCAAATTGGAAGCACATCATATAGTAACACATGCATGGTACAAAACCAAAACATGCAAAGGGGCAAGTAACTTTCAATGTAAACAATTTAATTACAAGTTACATCACGGAGGCACATTGGATATAAGATAGTGACTTGATAATCCAAATGACTTGGCTTGAGACGATATGAATAATGAAGATCCCTTAATTCTTCATGATGTAGACAAGTCTCCAATGCCCTCCAATAATACCTATTGATCAAGTTTGAGCTTGTTGGTCCCCAACCAAGTTGGGTCATAAGAGGTTAGTCACAATAGGCTTGGCTACCCAAATGGTTCTTTTCTTTACACCACTTTGAGTACCAACAAACTTGGCAAACACATTTCCAACCTTATCCTTCCCAAGAGAATAGACACCATGAATAATAATTGGGTTGGATAAGCTACCATTAGTGCATGAAGAAGCGACGTGACCTATTGATATGTCTCCAAGGCATCTATAATTTTTTATTGTTCCATGCTATTATATTATCAATCTTGGATGTTTTATATACATTTACAAGCAACTTTATATCATTTTTGGGAACAAACCAATTAACTTAGTGCCCAATGCTAGTTGTTCTTTTTTGCTTCGCAAAATATCAATATCAAACGAAGTCCAAATGCCACGAAACATTTTGGAATTTTTTTGGTGATAAGAGACCCTGGAAGCTTCTAGAGGCCATGAGAAGAGGCCCGTGGAGCCCACTAGGCACCAGGGCGCACCATGGGCCTCTAGTGCGCCCTGGTGGGTAGTGGGGCCCACGGCCACCGCCTTGACCTACCTCCACCTCTATAAATACTCTAAAATCCCCCAAACCCTAGGAGAGTCGATGAAATACTTTTTCCGCTGCCGCAAGTTCAAGAACCACGAGATCTAATCTAGAGGCCTTTTCTGGCACTTTGCCAAAGGGGGTAACGATCACGGAGGGGCTCCTCATCATCCTAGTTGCCCCTCCGATTATGCGTGAGTAGTTTACCACAGACCTACAGGTCCGTAGTTAGTAGATGGCTTCTTCTCTCTCTTTTTGATCTTTAATAGAATGTTCTGCTCAATGTTCTTGGAGATCTATTTGATGCAATGACTTTTTGCGGTGCGTTTGTTAGGATCCGATGAATTGTGAGATTATGATCAGATCTATCCATGAATATTATTTGAGTTTTCTATGAACTCTTTTATGCATGATTTGTATAGCCTCGTATTTCTTCTCCGATTTATTAGTTTAATTTGGCCAACTAGATCAAATTTTCTTGCCATGGGGCATGGGAAGATGTGCTTTGTGATGGGTTCGATCTTGCGGTGCTCCATCTCAGTGATAGAAAGAGACATGACACACATGTATCATTGCTATTAAGGATAAAAGGATGGGTTTATTCATACGTGAGTTTATCTTGTCTACATCATGTCATCTTGCTTAAGGAATTACTCCATTCTTTCTTGAACTTAATACACTAGATGCATGCTGGATAGCGGTCGATGTGTGGAGTAATAGTAGTAGATGCAGACAGGAGTCGGTCTACTAATCTTGGACATGATTCCTATATACATTATCATTGCTTTGGATATCTTCATAATCATTTGCTTTTCTATCAGTTGCCCAACAGTAATTTATTTACCCACCATATGCTATTTTCTTGAGAGAAGCCTCTAGTGAAAACTACGACCCCGAGTCTATTTTCTATCATATATTAAAACCAAAAATACCTTGCTTCAATTTTATTTTATTTTGTATTTTTGTTAGATATACTTATAAAAACCCATACAATTTAATCTTTCTCAATACCGTTGTGGGATTGATCGACAAACCCTCTACGCATTGGGTTGCAAGTATTTGTTGTTAGTGTGCAGGTGTTGTTTACGTAGAGTTGCTTGGTTCTCCTACTATATTGATAACCTTGGTTTCATAACTGAAGGAAATACTTATCTCTACTCTACTGCATCAGCCCCTCCTCTTCGAGGAAATCTCAACACAACTCAGAAATAGCAGGAAGAATTTCTGGCGCCGTGGTTGGGGAGACATCATCAACATCTATCAAGTACCCATGCATAAACTTTCATCTCCTTGCATTTACTTTATTTGACTTTTTCCTCTCATTTTCCTCTCCCCCACTTCTAAAAAGTTTTTACAAAAATATTCAAAAATATTCCCCGTTTCCCTTTTTATGCGCTTCCTTGTTTGTTTGCCCACTTTATCATTATGGCTAGTATTTCCCTTGCTATGTGCACCCCTAAGAATGAAGTTCTCAGTTTTAAGCAAAGGGGAGGAGAGAATATAAAAGATGCTTTGTATAGGATTTGCAATGCTCATAATAAATCAACCCGTAAGCAATCTACTATAGTTCTTATTCGTAACTTTTATGTGGGAATTACTACTTGGGATAGATTTTTGCTTGACACTATTACCGGAGGGAATTTCTTGATGTGTACCTCCATGGATTCTCTCAATGCTATGGGAAACTTATTGGGATCACCACCTATTATTGTTAATGAAACGGTTTTAGCTTTGGAGCATGTTATGTAAAGATTAGATGCTTTTGAAAAGAAGATGCCTACCATAGAGCACATTGATAATTTGCATAAAAAGATTCATAACCATGTCACTTAATTTTTATCAAAGGTGGGAATTACTCTAAAGATGCTAAAGGAGAAAGAACCAATAATCAATGAAAGAGTACAAAGTCCCGTTAGGATCGATAAGTTGGAAGAAATTATTAATAATTTGGGTGTCGCTTTTTATTCCGTTATAACTATTGAAAAAAAAACCCTAGAAAGAATTACAAGTTTATTTATGTTCCTAAAAACAGGGGTGCCACTACTAGCAACAATAACGAAGATCTTAAAGTGATTAGAGTTCGCCCCAATTTCGCTTATTCGATAAAGGTACCAATATATAAAAATAAGTCTCTTGATTTTGTTCCTAGGAGTGTGATCATTAAAAATATATATACTAGAACTCCTATAAATTATGGTTGTGTAATTGAGGAATTGGAAATCAAAGATGACAACACTTGAAACTATGCATTATGCCTAGCTAGGGGCGTAAAACAATAGCGCTAGCTGGGAGGCAACCCAATAGTTATCTTTTAATTTTTTCTTTCTTTCTGTTTTTAAATAAATATACAATTATGCCACTGTTATGATTGTGTTTTTGTGTTTTAATTAGTGTTTGTGCCAAGTAAAGCCTTTGGGATGATTTGGGTCATAGTTGATTTGATTCTGTGCATTAACATCAACTTTTGCGTCCAGTAGCAGATTTCTCTCCAATTACTGGAGCATGAAAACTTTCTGAAATTTTTACACATGATTGATATATAAATTACCCATGTTTTCCTATTTTTTTAGAATTTTTAGAGTTACGTAAGTACGACTATAAATTATGTCTTTACAGACTATTCTATTTTTGATAGATTCTGTTTTGTTTAATTATGTGCTTATTTTGATGAATCTATGGATTGTATCTGAGGGTATAAGCCATGGTAAATTTAGAATACAATATATAATGTAATATTAAAATATGAATGTGTTTGCAACCGTACTTAAAGTAAGGATTGGTTTTCTTATGCTAACGGACCTCACGAGGTTTTGTTGAGTTTTGTGTGATTGAAGTTTTCAAGTTTTGGGTGAGATCACGATGGATGCAGGAATAAGGAGTGACAAGAGCCTAAGCTTGTGGATGCCTAAGGCACGCCATGGTAATATTCGAGGACTACGAAGCAACTAAGCTTGGGGATGCCCCGGAAGACATCCCCTCTTTCTTCTAATGACCATCGGTAATTTTACTTGGAGCTATATTTTTATCCGTCACATATCATGAGTTTTGTTTGGAGCGTCTTGTATTATATGAGTCTTTGATATTTTTGCTTTTTAGTTTGTCAAAATCATCCTTGCTGAACACACTTGTTTGAGAGAGCCACACGCATATCATGATTTTCTAGAATACTCTATGTGATTCACTTAAATCGTTTGAGCTAGGCAGTTGCCCTAGTACTTCACTTATATATTTTTGAGCACGACTGTGGTTATATTTTGAAGAAATAAACTCTCATGCTTCACTTATATTATTTTGAGAGTTAGTAAATTTTAATGAAATATACTCTCATGCTTCAATTATATTATTTTGAGAGATGAAAATTTTGAAGAAATATTTATGCTCTCGTGCTTCACTTATATCTTTTTGAGAGTTAAAGAATAGTAATGGTAATTTGCATGAGATATGAATTTGGTCCCAAAGTGACAGATATCCAAGGGGATCTAATAAAAACTTTCATGAAGATCATTGGAAATTATGAACTTGATTCCTTGCAATAGTTTTGCGATACGGAGATAGTGATATGTGAGTCATGTTGTTGAGTAATTATGCTTTAGTAAGAATATTGGTATTAAGGGTGTGATTTCCTATGCATGCACGTAAATTCAATAGTTATGCAACAAATTATATCTTACTCGTGGTGCATTATTCAGTGTTAATTATGTTTAATGCTCATTTATGACTGTTTTTGTTTTTTGGTTGGTTGCTTCTCAATCTATTTTCCAGCCTTCCCTTGTACTAACCGGGAATACTGCTTGTGCATCCAACTCCTTAAACCAGAAGTTGTGCCCAATGAGTCCACCATACCTACATATATGTTGTATTTCCATGCCGCTCCAAGTATATTTGTATGTGCCAACTCTAATTTTTAGAATTTCCTTTTTGTGTGCTCGTACCGCTCATGAATCGACATAGGGTGGCCAATATTTTCCATGCTAGGTATATTATTCTCACAATGGGTGTTTATTCACTTGTCATTGCACGAGAGTGTGGCAGGTAATAGGGATGCCAAGTCCCGAAATGAAAAAAATACTATGATAATAAATTCCTTGGAAAGTGTTGGTATGGAAGGCACCCGTGGATACAACTATCCATCAATTGTGAAAGAATGGTGGAACAAAATTATAGATGTAGCAGGGAACACTATTGTCATACGTGTGTAATGGATGTAGTTAATATTTGGATGTGTGATACGTCTCCAACGTATCTACTTTTCCAAACACTTTTGCCCTTGTTTTGGACTCTAACTTGCATGATTTGAATGGAACTAACCCGGACTGACGCTGTTTTCAGCAGAACTGCCATGGTGTTATTTTTGTGCAGAAATAGAAGTTCTCGGAATGACCTAAAAATCAACGGATAATATTTTTGGAATATATAAAAATACTGGCGAAAGAATCAAGACCAGGGGGCCCACACCCTGTCCATGAGGGTGGGCGGCGTACCCCCTGTCTCGTAGGCCCCCTGACGCTCCACCGACCTCAACCCCGACTCCATATATTCACTTCCGGGGAGAAAATAATCAGAGGGATACATCACGTCTTATGATATGGAGCTGCCGCCAAGCCCTAATCTCTCTCGGGAGAGCTGATCTGGAGTCCGTTCGGGGCTCCGAAGAGTGGAGATCGTCGCCATCGTCATCATCAACCTTCCTCCATCGCTAATTCCATGATGCTCACCGCCGTGCGTGAGTAATCGCATCATAGGCTTTCTGGACGGTGATGGGTTGGATGATATTTACCATGTAATCGAGTTAGTTTTGTTAGGGTTTGATCCCTAGTATCCATTATGTTCTAAGATTGATGTTGCTATGACTTTGCCATGCTTAATGCTTGTCACTAGGGCCCGGGTGCTATGATTTCAGATCTGAACCTATTATGTTTTCATCAATATATGTGAGTTCTTGATCCTATCTTGCAAGTCAATAGTCACCTACTATGTGTTATGATCCGGCAACCCCGAAGTGACAATAACTGGGACCACTCCTGGTGATGACCGTAGTTTGGGGAGTTCATGTATTCACTAAGTGTTAATGCTTTGGTCCGGTACTCTATTAAAAGGAGGCCTTAATATCCCTTAGTTTCCAATAGGACCCCGCTGCCACGGGAGGGTAGGACAAAAGATGTCATGCAAGTTCTTTTCCATAAGCATGTATGACTATATTCGTAATACATGCCTACATTACATTGATGAACCGGAGCTAGTTCCGTGTCACCCTATGTTATAACTATTACATGAGGAATCTCATACGACATAATTATCCATCACTGATCCAATGCCTACGAGCTTTTCATATATTGATCTTCGCTTAGTTACTTTACCACTGCTACTCTTACAACCACTAAAAAACCGCTACTATGACTTTTGCCACTGCAACTGTTACTTCCATATTACTTTGCTACTAAATACTTTCCTGCAAATATTAAGTCTTCTAGGTGTGGTTGAATTGACAACTCAACTGCTAATACTTGAGAGTATTCTTTGGTTCCCCTTGTGTCGAATCAATAAATTTGGGTTGAATACTCTACCATCAAAAACTGTTGCGATCCCCTACACTTCTGGGTTATCAAGACTATTTTCTGGCACCGTTGCCGGGGAGCATAGCTGTATTCTTTGATTCACTTGGGATTTATATCTGTTGATCACTATGAAGAACTTGAAAGACGAAAAAACCAAGATTTATCCCTCAACTATGAGGGGAGGTAAGGAACTGCCATCTAGCTCTACACTTGATTCACCCTATGTTATGAGTAAATTTGCGACACCTACTCCTGCTATTGGATCTGATATGTCGCATGTTCTTGATGATGCCACTTCTGCTATGCATGATACTTATGATGAAACTACTTCTATGCTTGATAATACTGTGCCACTAGGTGAATTTCTTGATGAACAAATTGCTAGGGTTAGAGAGAATGAAATTATTGAAACTAATAATATTGATGAAAGTGATGATGAAGATTCTCCCCCTGGATATGAATTGCCTGTTGTGCTTGAGGGTTATGTTATGGATGAAGAAACCGCTAGAGATCTTTTAGCTTGCAAAGATAGATATGATCTTAAGAAACTGTTAGCTAAGCTAAAAGAAAAGTCTTTGAATGCTAGAATGAAATATGACCCTGCTTTTGCTACTTCACCTATTTGTATTTCTGATAAGGATTATGATTTCTTAGTCGATCCTGAGTTAATTACTTTGGTTGAATCTGATCCTTTCCATGGCTATGAATCTGAAACTGTAGTGGCACATCTTACTAAACTGAATGATATAGCCACCCTATTCACCAATGAGGAAAAAATTCGTTACTAATATATCCTTAAGTTATTTCCATTCTCATTAAAGGGTGATGCTAAAACATGGTTTAATTCTCTTGATCCTGGTTGTGTGTGTAGTCCCCAGGATATGATTTATTACTTCTCTGCTAAATATTTTCCCGCTCATAAGAAACAAGTTGCGTTAAGGGAAATATATAATTTTGTGCAAATTGAAGAAGAGTGTCTCCCACAAGCTTGGGGGAGGCTTCTCCAATTACTTAATGCTTTGCCTGACCATCCTCTTAAGAAAAATGAAATACTTGATTTCTTTTATACTAGACTGGCCGATGCTTCCAGAGACCACATGGATAGTTGTGCTAGTTGTGTTTTCAGGGAAAGAACTGTTGATCAAGCTGAATTGCTATTGAATAATATGTTGATTAATGAAAACAATTGGACACTTCCTGAACCAACTCCGAAGAACTATTTCTCGGTCCTAAAGATATGCAAGAGGCAAATAAATCTATGAAAGAAAAATGTATTAAAGCCGAAGATGTTAAGAATTTACCACCTGTTGAAGAAATACATGGTCTTGATAACACGACACAGGTAGTAAAGGTAAACTCTCTCTATAGATTTGATGAAGATGATAGTCCTTGTAATAAGTCTGCTAGCCAATGCTTAGATGAGTTTGACAATTTTATTGTTAAACAAGAAAACTTCAATGCTTATGTTGGTAGACAATTGAAACGTAATGCTTATATGATTGAACACTTGATTGATTATATGTCTAGAGTTAAAGGTGAACTTAAACTCATTAGTAAACATGCTTCTATGGTTACCACTCAAGTAGAAAAAGTACTCAAAGCACAAAATGATCTGCTCAATGAATTACATAGTAAGAAAAATGATAACGATGTTAGAGTTGTGACTAGAGGGCGTAGAATGACTCAGGAACCTCTGTATCCTAAGGGACACCCTAAGAGAATTGAGCAAGATTCTCAGAGAACTAATGTAGATGGACCTAGTCCTTCTAAGAAGAAGAAAAAGAAAACGATAGGACTTTGCATGCTTCTAGTGAACCTGTTGTTGACACACCTGAGAATCCCAATGATATCTCTATTTCTGATGCTGAAACACAATCTGGTAATGAACACGAACCTAGTGATAATGTTAATGATGATGTTCATGATGATGCTCAACCTAGCAATAACGATGATGTAGAGATTGAACGTGCTGTTGATCTTGATAACCCACAATCAAAGAATCAACGTTATGATAAGAGAGACTTCGTTGCTAGGAAGCACGGTAAAGAAAGAGAACCATGGGTTCAGAAACCCATGCCTTTTCCTCCTAAACCATCCAAGAAAAAGGATGATGAGGATTTTGAGCGCTTTGCTGAAATGATTAGACCTATCTTTTTGCGTATGCGTTTGACTGATGTGCTTAAAATGAATCCTTATGCTAAGTATATGAAAGATAGTATTTCAAATAAAAGAAAGATACCAAAAGTTGAAATTTCCACCATGCTTGCCAATTATACTTTTAAAGGTGGAATACCAAAGAAACTAGGAGATCCAGGAGTACCAACTATACCATGCTCCATTAAAAGAAACTATGTTAAAACTGCTTTATGTGATCTTGGAGCCGGTGTTAGTGTTATGCCTCTCTCTTTATATCGTACACTTGACTTTAATAAGTTTACACCCACTGAAATATCTTTGCAAATGACCGATAAATCAACCGCTATACTTGTCGGTATTTGTGAGGATGTGCCTGTTGTTGTTGCGAACGTTACTATTTTAAAGGACTTTGTTATTCTTGATATTCCCGAGGACGAGAGTATGTCGATTATCCTTGGTAGACCTTTTTTGAATACTGCAGGGGCTGTTATTGATTGCAACAAAGGCAATGCCACTTTTCATGTCAATGGTAATGATCATATAGTACACTTCCCGAGGAAACAACCTCAAGTCCACATTATCAATTCTATCGGAAAAATTTCAACGATTACTATTGGAGGTTTTGAATTTCCTCTTCCTACTGTCAAGAAGAAATACGATATTCTTATTGTTGGGGACATACATATCCCCATTGAGGTAACCTAGTGTTATTCGAAAATTCTGCGGTTTCATGTTATTCAAAAAGAGTTTATTAACAAGACTTGATCAACCTTGTTAATGGATTCCTTTTGATGAGCATGAGATGGATGAATCTAGAAAGCACAACTCTCTGTACCCTCCTTTTACTTTCTGTTATTTAGGTTAAATGAAGCAAAAATAGTATTTTTTGTCTGTTTTCTGAGTTAACCGTGCAATACAAAATACTCTGAAAATAAAAGTTCTCCAAATGCCCCGATAATGAAATATGTTTTTTCTAGAATATTTAAGATATTTGGCACTGAGAACACATCAGGGGGCCACACCACCTGGCCATGAGGGTGCAGGGCGCCCCCCTGGGCGCGCGCCCTGCCTCGTGGGCCCCACGTGCCCCCTTTTACTTACTCCAGCACCCACACACTTCATCTTCCTCCAGACCCCCCATAGCTCAAACTCGTGTTCTAGCTCATCTTGCTGCCAATTTCGATCTCCTTGCTCAAAGCTCCATTCACAAAACTATTTGGGGAGATTGTTCTTACGTATGTGACTCCTCCAATGGTCCAATTAGTTTTTGTTCTAGTGCTTTATTTATTGCAAATTTTTGCTGCTTAGGTGACTCTATTCTTGAGCTTGCTTGTCAAATTTATGTGGTCAAAAGTAGTTATAATGCATGATATAGTCTCTAGGCACTTGTGGGAGTAGTTGCTATCAATCTTGTTGAGTTTGGTTCACTTTTATTTTAAATCACTAAACAATTCAGAATTTTTTCAGATGAAGAAAATGATGTGGAGATTGTTGAGAGGCTCTTCTAGCCAAAGCTCAAATGATAAGCAGAAGGAGGAGAATAAAAAGCACAAATACAATCTTCCTCGCACTGCGAAAGTTCGGCCATGTGAATGGCCTTGCGATGAGTTCTTGGGAGCCGCCGGGATTTATAAAGACTTTTATTACCTGGCTGAGAATGCAGGCCTCACTGACTTCCTCCATGATCAGCGCGAACAATATCTCTTACTCACTAATATTTTCATGCAAAATTTCTATTTCCATGCTAAGAAATCACCACCTTCAGTGGAGTTTCACTTATATGATGAGGTTAGGGAGATGCCACTATATGAATTTTGTCAAGTCTGTAAGATACCCTTTGCGGGTAGCTTAGAGGAACCACATCTTAAGGATGTGGAGGGGTTTATTGATATAATAGCTGTAGAGGAAACGAGGAACATTTCAGAGGAAAGAATCACTAGTATACATTTTCCTGTTCTATGCTACTTTACGATAATTGCTAGTAGATGCTTAATTGGTCGTGGGAATAGTGGAAATCTTAGTGCCCCTGATATTGTTATTTTGCGCCATGCTTTGTTCCAAGATACCACTTTTAGTTTAGACGTTGTTATTGCTAAACGATTAAGTCTGAATCGTACAAAGGGCCCCATCTTCAGAGGTATCTTTGCTTCACGTCTTGCTGAACACTTTAGGATACCTATCAGGCATCATGAAAAGGAAGAGAAGTTGCTAACCCCGACTTTTCTAGATTATAAGAGTATGATAGCACATGATTTTATTATTAATGACAAGAAGAAGTCGCTTAAGTATAAATTAATGTTTGATAAAAAGTATTGTGAGATTATTACCCTGCCTGCACCTTCTTTGTTTGATTTACTTCCAGGCACGTACCTCGTTTTGCCGGATGCCATTTATGCGTACTGGAGCCAGGCACATGTCTTAGAGCCTGAGCTGGAGCCATCACTTGACCCTTATCGGCAGTCGGTTTATCAGTGGGATCCGGAGGAGGTTGCCAACCAGTGGCACCCAGAGGACACTCCTCCGTGCACCAGAGAGAGTAGCTTTGATCCGTGGCAATAAACCAACTTAGGCAAAAAGCCTAAGCTTGGGGGAGTACGTATTTCTCACCGACATTACATTCATGTTCGCACACTCATTCCAGTAGTCGGTGCTCCTACTTTTTCATTATATTATCCATGCCAGTTTATTTTCTTTTCCTAGTCTATTTTTTGTGTGCTAGAAAAAACTTAAGAAAAACAAAAAAATTAGTTGTAGCTTATAGCTTGTTTACTATCCATGCTTGTAGTAGTAGTAAATAAAAGAAAACCCAAAAAGATTTCTCGCTCTTCTTTTGCTTGTTGGGAGCTTTCCCGTGTAAATAGTTTCTTTTCTTTTCTTTGGGGATCAAGAGGAGAAGACCATGATGAAAATGTTTAGTGGCTCTCATATGCATTACTGTTGATTTAACCAAGAGCCATATTACTTTGTCTCCTCCCTTGTATTAAATGTTTGCAGATTCTAGCTTAGTCCAATGCACGTGCACTAAAATTATTATTATCCACACCGTTCGGTCGTGCGAGTGAAAGGCAATGATGAACTGATTGAGATGAGAGAAGCTGGTATGAACTTGACCTACCTTGTTTTGTAAATATGAATAGTTTATCATTCCTGATTGAGCCTATTATGAATGAAACATGCTTGCAATGACAATTAGAGATTATAGTTGCTCATGCCATGCTTAATTAGCTAGGAGTTTATAATGGTCTACCCTGCGTGCCAACATACTATTAAAATGGATGTGATGTGGTATGATGGGATGGTATCCTCCTCTAAACGATTCAAGTGGTTTGACTTGGCACATGTTCACACATGTAGTTGAAACAAAATCAACATAGCATCCACGATATTTATGTTCATGGTGATTTATATCCTACTCATGCTTGCACCCATTGTTGATTAATTTTAATGCATGTTCATGACTGTTGTCGCTCTCTAGCTGGTCGCTTCCCAGTCTCTTTCTAGCCTTCACTTGTACTAAGAAGGAATACTGCTTGTGCATCCACTTCCATAAACCCCAAAGTATTCCATATGAGTCCACCATACCTTCCTATATGCGGTATTTACCTGCCGTTCCAAGTAAATCTGTATGTGCCAAACTCTAAACCTTCAAATGAAATTATGTTTTGTATGCATGAACAGCTCATGTATCAACTAGGGCTATCTATATCTTCCATGCTAGGTGTGTTATTCTCACGATGAGTGGACTCCGCTCATCATTCACGAGAAAATGGCTAGTAACCGGTGTCGTGGTTTTGTCACGGCAGATGTCCTAGCAAAAGGACTTAGTCGTGGAGCCATCGCTATGGGTTAGCTTAAAGGGGTTAAAGCGGACAAGGACGTAAGGGATTTTTTACTAGTTCGGCCCCTTCGTCGAAGGTAAAAGCCTATGTCTAGTTTGGTGTGGTATTGTGTGAGGCCAGTCTAGATCCCGTCAGGAGTAACGACCACCGGCGGGTGTGTCCGGGGCGTTACAAGTTGGTATCAGAGCCGACCCTCGCGGTTACACGGATGTTTGCGGACAGTTTGCAGTCATGTTGTGCATGACGTTTGTGACCCGTCGTGGCACACAGCATGGCACATGTGCTGTCCTGGAAGCACAGACGGTTGTGCCAAGAGGGAACGTTCCTGTGGCCCGACGAGGACGTCGGTTCCTCTGAGTGAGGGTGTATGTGAGGCCAGTCTAGATCCCGCCAGGAGTAACGACCATTGGCGGGTGTGTCCGGGGCGTTACATATTGCTAGGGTTTCGATGACCAGGGAGCGAATCCGCTTTGCCTATGTCTCGAGTTGTTGTTCTCTGTCCCTCAACCGTCGCTGGGTCGTCCCTTTATATACACAGGATGACGCCCGGTCCGGTTTACAGAATCCCGAGGCCGACTCATAAACATGCCCGGCTCGGTCTCTGTCTTTCCTATCTTACAATACAAGTCACACGCCGTATGGAGGTTTACATTTACGGGCCCTAACACCCTTTGGGCCCTGGATCTTTAACCTTTTGTAGTAATGAGCCATAATCTGTCTTGCTGGGCTTCAGTAGAAGTAATTCCTTATGGGCATAAACCGGCCCCTCCTTGGCGGTTTATACCTAATAGTTATATCCCTGACATTAGGCCCTAGATTGATTTGAACCTGTTCATGTCAATCTTCAACACCTTGGAAAAGTTGGTCCTCCATGGCTTCAAATATCTTGTAAACCGCCATGACGTCACCTTCCCGGATTATGTTGAACCGCCATGATGTCACCTGTTCATTTAATACTTGTACCTGTTTTAATCTTGGTTTTATTAAAATCTCCAAATATCGAGGCGACAGTGTCGTCCCATATCCACGTTTTGGCTCCTTGATTCCCGCACCTGCCGTTTACCCTTTCGGCTTACAAATAGGGCGAGGGGTCATTTCTTTTCCCCCCTTGTCTTTTTGCTCCTTCTTCTTCCTCGCGCCCGTCCGTGCTTGAACACCGCCGCCGCCGTCGACCTTTCCCTCTGCTTCAACTCAGGTCGCTGCATCAACCTGTTTGGACCAGAGCCTCGCCGGCGCGCCTCCGCACCCGACTACTCTGGTAAGTTCTTTCCTTACTTTTCATATAAATCTCATTAGGGTTTCTTCCTCGAGCTCGTCACATCTAGGGCGTTGTTCTTCGCTGTCTTTCCCTATTCTTCGTCATAACTACGATGGCTAGTGTAGATCTGATGCTTTTGCCTGCGACTGTAATAATAACTCTGCTCACTTAACATACTTATCCTTCTCTAGAGTACTCCATAATCTAGGTTCGTTTGAACTGCTGCAGTACCTGTTCAGTATTGATCCTGAATATTTCTGAACTTTTTGACATGCCATAGATCTGTAATTCTGCTAATGATTTGCAAAACCTGTTTTTCCATAAGTTTAGATCCGCACCTTTCATATTCTCACCGGCGGTTTAACTTTTAGAAAAATCATAAACCGGTAGATATCATTAGGCCCCGCTTAAATTGCTGTTGCAATCGCCCTCGTAATATTTCTGATAATTAATTCCGGTTTATTATTGCATATTTCTCAATACCTGTCAGTCATAGATCGTAAACCAGCCCTTCATTGTAATTTCAGCTTTTCCGTTGAAATGGCAAAACAAGCCAAGCAATTCACTTCCTGCAACTGGGTTCCGTCTCGGGTTACCGAAGAGGAACTGAACAGTTGGGCCGAGGTTGGCGCTTTAAGCAAGAAGGATGTCATCCATTGGAGAGTCCCAGGCCCAGAATGTCCTCCAAAGCCCAAAGATGGAGAAGTGATTGTATTTGTTGATCATCTGTCCCGAGGGTTTAGCCCTCCCGGATCAAAATTCTTTCACCATATTATGACTAACTTCCAACTCCACCCTCAAGATATTGGACCAAACTCTGTGTCCAATATTTGCAATTTTCAAGTATTCTGTGAAGCTTATTTGCAAGAGGAACCTTCAGTTGAACTGTTTAGGGATTTCTTCCACTTAAACCGCCGCACAGAGTTTACGGACGGGCCCAACACTGAACTTGGCAAAATATCCATCCAAAAAAGAAAGGATGTCAGTTTTCCTCACGCCAAACACCACAGTCACCCTAAAGATCGGAACCGGACTTGGTTTTATTGTCTAGACACATCTCCAGCTGATGAAAATCCTTTGCCAGGTTACCGTCCTCACCGGCTTCCTGATAATCATCCTTTCCCCCAACGGCTAAGTGCCCAGGAACGATCCCAATACACCCCGCAGCTCTCAAAGCTCCGGGCCTTTACCACCAACGATTTAACATGCATTGATTTTGTCTGCTGTTGGATTTCTTGGAGCATTCTACCGCTAAGCCGGTGTTCCGGTTTGATGCGCGAATATACCGGGAACCCCAAAGATCCTCTGCACCATACTGAAGCTGTGCTGTCAGAGAGTTAAGTTAATGAATCTGTTAAAAAGATATTGAATGAACCGATGGACGTCTGCAGCAAAACTGGGCTGGCCCCTTTCTGTGAGTCCAATAAACCGCCATCGGTAAGTCTTCTTATATTGTTTGTTTTATTTCAATCTGTTTTAGTATCCTTTCTGAATGACCTCACAACCTTTATCAGGGTAATGATCCGTTCTGGAAGAGGAAACCCCAGGATAAACCGGTAAAGGCAGCTCGCCTCAAGACCAAGACTGTTAAGAAAACTGTTAAGAAGAAAACCACTGAAGCATCTGAATCCAATCTTGATGATGATGAACCGGCCTCAGAGGTATCACTTGATTCCCTTTGCTCCCTTTTATTGCACCTTATTGACAATGATTATACTCAGGAAAACGCTGAAGGCAGCCGAGCAGATGATGTTGAGGTAATCACCCTTTCCTCCGGTTCAGATCCTCTGCCAACACCGAAAGTTCGTCGAGCAAGCCGAAAAGTACAATTTTCTCACCCTTTCGCTTACTTGGACCCAAACTTTATTTTGAAGAAACAACAACATGAAGCTCGCCGCACAACACGACACAGTGGTCAAGTTATCGAATCCACCGGTTTACCACAGATGTCAGCCCGGAGACGTCGATCAAAGGTCTTGTATACTCCAGATGTTCTTTATCCAAAAGCGGGTCATATTCGCCAGCCTCTTAATCCATCTGATTCAAATTATCAGGACACTCCTCGTTTGTCATCCGGCGAGTCAACAGCCACACAGCTTCCTCCTCTCAAAACTGTTCCTGGGTAAGTTTTTATTTTCTTGTTAATCCTTTTCTTTTACTCCACTGATTATCTTTGCCTTTAAATTTCGCAGTAAGCCAAAGCCTAGTAAACAGGCGAAATTGAGTAAACCGGCCGGTGATGATATAAGCCCTGAACCGGAAAAGACTTTAGAGCCAGCTGAAGAAAATGCTGATGCCTTGCATAATGATCCCCCTCCGCCGGATCATGAAATTTTTACTGAACAAGAAGCTGCGCCAATGAATCTTGGCGACAATCAAACTAGCCCGGTCCGGGCTAGTAATACGCCGGCTAGCCCTGCTAGAGCCGCTGCTGCTTCAACAGAAGATGTCCAAATTATTGGTTTTGGTCACACCGCTCCTGGTGAACCCGTTGCTTTATCCAAACATACCGTTAAAGAAGAAGTCTCTGGCAAGGACAAAGGCAAATGGAATGCCGATTTGTCAAGCTATGCTCAACTCAGCGCCCAGGATCTTCATTCCGGATATCTGAACCGGCTATACACAAGCAGTGATTATGAAGCCGGTTTAGTGAATCTTATGAAGGAACGATATGAGGTAAACTTCTGCTTTAACTTCTGCAACATTATTTCTACCTAAGCTCAATAACTTGTCTTTACTCCACCGTAGCCCCCAAGTGTCGGTTTATCTCTTCAGGATGAACCGGGACTTTAATTTTGTAACCTCCTTTTGAACAATAATGCATTAGCCCCCAAGTGCCAAGTGTATAACTTGTTATGTGCTTGGGACTTTGATAAAGATGCCTGATAACTGCAAATACGCATTAGCCCCCAAGTGCCAAGTGCATAACTTGTTATGTGCTTGGGACTTCCAATATGCTTTTACTAATGTATGATGTGTGCTTCTTTTTGCAGGCTGATCTAAACCAGAAACAATCTCAAGTAGCCGATCTCAAAGACAACCTAAAATTCTAGCAAACCGCCGCTTCCAAGACCAAGGAAGAGTTGACCATCGCCTTAACAAGCATGGAGAAGCTTAAGAAATACTTCCAGAAGGAACGGGCGGATTAGGAGGCAGAAAGAGCCGCTTTGGAGAAAACGGCAGTTGACGCAGAGGCCGCTCTCAATCCAGTGTCAGAAGAGCTATCTAGCTTAAAGCGGCAGATAAACACCATGCCTACTGCTGTCTTTGGTAAGTACTCTTATCATAATTCTGAATTTGATATCTCTACAATCTTCCGGTTTAACCCTAGTTCCATTAACGCAGGAAAACGTACTGCTCATCTTGGTGCTGATATGTAGAAGAAGTTGAAGGCTGCCTATACTCTTATAGAGCAGCTTTATACCGGCGCTCAAAGGATTATTTGTGCTGCTTCTCATAACAAACCGGCCCCCACATTGATCAAGGAGACGTTGGAAAAGTTATCAGTGCTACCCGCCCGATTTGGAGAACTCAAGAAATCAGCTGCCAGGGCGGGCGATTTAACTGCATTAACTCGGGCAAAGGCTTGGGTACCCGATCTTGATCCGGCCGATGTAATAAACGGCTATCCAAGAATGAAAGAGGACGGATCAGAATTCACAAATGAAGATCTGCGGGCTTTGACAAGAGAAATGCGGCCCTTGGCCAGCAAATTAGCAGATGAAGCTGATCTGTCCCGCTATTAGGCGGGTTAAGATGCTGATAACCGTTGAGTCAATGCGCCGATCCATGAAGTGGAGGATCTCATCCCGCCCGTCCGTAAGCATACCTATGCCCCTGATGTTTAATCGTCTGAGCTCATAAGCGATGAAGCTGTTTTCCAGGCCCTGACAAAGATCAATTGGGCAACCACTGACTTCCAGGTGCTGGATGAAAACGAAGATTAGACGGCGTAGGATGATCCACAACCGTCTGGCCGGGCAGACGAGGAGCCATGAACCGGTGCCGGTTTAACGTTTAGCATATCGCAATACTCGACAAGGAACAAATATTCTTTTGGGCTGTAAAACGCCTTGTAATAGGATAGCTGAAACATTTGGTTATGTCTTCATGCATATTCCCTCTGCATAACATTGCTCAATCCGGCAGTTTCATAGTATTTCTGCATAAGACAAAATTTAAAGGGTCCTGGCGGTTTATCGCCGGATGGGTCATAATGCCCAAATACATGATCTAGGTTTATAACCTGAGCTGTATTAAAATACGAAACATATATCATACCTGTGATATAAAATCGTGTCATTGGCTTAACCAACTTTTGCAGTAAGGGTGATGATCCCAAATTGTGAGTATTGATGACTCCTGCAATATCTTGCCGGTTCATGATGAAACCATACCGGGTTGTGATAAATACCGGCTTAGCTGTAGATAATACCGGCGATTTGTAATCAAACCAGACCGGGTTCTGTGCACGCCGGTTTATTAACGGTGGCGACTTGTAGTCAACCACTCGGCCAAATCAATAGATATCGGATGAATATCAACAATCTCATTGAGAAGTAAAAACTTGGCAAACAACGCAAATAAAAACTTGTAGTCGAGGCTTTTTACGAGCTGCCAGGCTCCAAATTCGAGGCTTTTCATGGGCTGCCAGGCCGCTGAGTTAAACCATTTCACAAAGCCTGTTAAGATGGACCTCAATCTTTAACCAATCGTCGTTTTAACATTGACAAGTTCAGGGTCTGTTATAAGATTGACTTGTCAATCGTTCGACGGATCATACCAGGTTTACCTGGGCGGAGTGACTTACTTGATGCAGGTAGGTTAACCTGGGGTTTTAGGTGTATACACCAGGCTTCCAAGCCGTGGCTTGATAGCCTATTACAAGGGCCTTAAAAGCTCTTTGTCGCTGTGCGACAGGATCCCCCAAGTAACATTGTGAGATGTGCTCATCGGGTGCCTATGTTTGAGTTGTGTTATGCATCAAACTCTCTTTTGCCCCTTACCATCATGTTGGCTTGATAGCCAGATTACCGAAATAACCAGAGCTATGCTCTTATGATGATATTGGCTTGATAGCCGGTCTAAGAGGGCCATAGGAACTCCATCTTACACACAGAAGCCCCCATGTGACTAACTCTTATGAAAAAAGCAGCATATACCCCGCTTTAATAGGGATGCCGGTTTATTATATTGATCATAATATATACATTTCGAATAGATTTACATAAAGCGGAGCCTATGGCTCAGGTGTAGTAAGGCCGAAGATGAGCGATGTTCCACGGTCGTCGGGTCTCCTCCTCCATGGTGTGTGAGTCCTTGTGTTCTCGAACGTCGATGAGGTAGTATGACCCATTGTGTAGATTCTTGCTGACCACAAAGGTTCCTTCCCAAGGTGGGGATAGCTTGTGCATATCTGTCTGGTCTTGGATGAGCCGGAGCACTAGATCGCCTTCTTGAAACGTTATGGTTTTAACTCGGCAACTATGGCATCGACGCAGATCCTGCTGGTAAATCGCCGATCGAGCCGCTGTAATGTCACGCTCCTCATCCAGTCGGTTGAAAGTGCAACTAATCCCCGGGTGGTTTTGGCAATTAATAACAACATATATATCATTGAACTAATAGTTACTTGAGCATCATTTCAGAGAAGTTCAGTGATATGGGTATGGCAAGGACTGAAGAAGTGAACCCCTCAAAATGGTAAGGCAAGCATTGGCAAAAGCTCAAGACTCCATTTTTGGTTTAGTGATCCAAGATCACATTGAGTCCATAGGAAAAGCCAATACTATTAAAAGGGGATGAGGTTATGATGATGATCTGGTTGCTCAAGTGCTTAGTGATACATCTCCTAAACTATCAGCAACTTTCACTGCCATATACACTCATAAGTAATCTCGGTCCCACCGATATTCCAAACTCAGTCACACCGAGATGAACCACCTCAGCCATAAGCCAAACCCTAGTAAACTCGGATTTTCCGATTCTGAACTCGGTCTCACCGAAACATGAGCTGCCAAGGTTCTGTAACCTTCTGTCATCAAATTGGTGTCACCGAGATGATGAAGTCGGTCCCACCGAAACTGGCATGCTCTTGTCATTGCACGAATCGGACTAACCGAGATTGTATATTCGGTCCCACCGAAAACCCCAACGTTCACATTATTTGAACTATCGGTCTCACCGAGTTGTCCACTTTGGTCCCACCGAGATTGCTCAAATGTGTGTAACGGTTGGATTTTGTGTGGAGGCTATTTATACCCCTCCACCCCCTCTTCATTCGTGGAGAGAGCCATCAGAAAGAACTACCACTCCTACCTTACATTTCTGAGAAGAGAACTACCTACCCTTGTGTTGAGATCAAGTTGCTCCACTCCCACCATATGAAGCTTGATCTCTAGCCTTCCCAAGTTGCTTTCCACTCAATCCTTTCTTCCACCATAGCCAAATCAGTGAGGAGAGTTGAGTGTTGGGGAGATTATCATTTGAAGCACAAGAGCAAGGAGTTCATCATCATCTACAACATCTATTACCTTTTGGAGGGTGGTGCCTCCTAGATTGGTTAGGTGTCGCTTTGGAGCCTCCGTCGTTGAGATGTGGAGTTGAACCAAGAAGTTTGTAAGGGCAAGGAGATCGCCTACTTCGTGAAGATCTACCCCGAGTAAGGCTAGCCCTCCGTGGGCGTAGGGCATGATGGAATAGACAAGGTTGCTTCTTCGTGGACCCTTCGTGGGTGGAGCCCTCCGTGGACTCTCGCAGCCGTTACCCTCCGTGGGTTGAAGTCTCCATCAACGTGGATGTACGATAGCGCCACCTATCGGAACCACGGAAAAATCACCGCGTCTCCAAAATTGCGTTTGCTCTTCTCCACCTCTCTTTACTACATGTGCAATTTACTTTCCGCTGCCTATACTCTAGAATTGCATGTGTAGGGTGATGCTTGACTTGATCAAAACTGTGAATCTACCAAAAACTGTTCTTTGTCAAAAGGCAGAATTTTTATGCTTACAAGTAGTCTAATCACCCCCCCTCTAGACATACTTTCGATCCTACAAGTGGTATCAGAGCTTTGGTCTCCATTGTATTGGTTTCCATTGCATTGGACTCCATAAGCTTGGTTTCACAACCTAGGAGAGTATGGCGTCTAGTGAGGGTAATTTTCGTAGAGGTCCTTACTTTGATGGTACAAATTTTACTAGTTGGAAGCATAAAATGAAAATGCATATTCTTGGTCATAACCCAGCCGCATGGGGCATTATTTGTGTTGGTATGCAAGGTGAATTCTTCGAGGAAGGAAAAGTTCCGGATCGCGAAGCTACACCGGAAGAATTGCGGATGTTGCAAAACAATGCTCAAGCTTGTGACATTCTCTTCAATGCCTTGTGTCCCGAGGAGTTCAACAAAATCAGCCGTCTTGAAAATGCAAAAGAGATTTGGGATACTTTGGTTGAAATGCACGAAGGTACCGAGTCTGTGAAGGAATCAAAGCTAGATATTCTTCAAGGTCAACTTGACAAGTTCAAGATGAAGGATGGTGAAGGAGTCGCTGAAATGTACTCTAGGCTTGCTCTCATCACAAATGAGATTGCCGGCTTAGGAAGCGAAGAAATGACCGACCGATTCATCATCAAGAAGATTCTCAGAGCTTTGGATGGAAAGTATGACACCGTGTGCACTTTGATCCAAATGATGCCAAACTACAAGACTCTCAAGCCAACCGAAGTCATTGGAAGAATTGTTGCTCATGAGATGACACTTAAGGATAAGGAAGAACTTCACAACAAGTCAAGTGGTGCTTACAAAGCTACAAGTGATGCTCCCACAACCTCAAGTGACAAGTTAGTTTCCAATGAAGAGATAAGCCTAATGGTTAAGAACTTCAACAAATTCTACAAGAATAGAGGCAAAGAGAGAAGCTCAAAGTCTAGATCATATGATGAAAAGAGATCTTCTAGTCGTGATCGAAACTGCTACAATTGTGGAAGACCCGGACACTACTCAAATGAGTGTACGGCTCCCCACAAGAGAAGAGAAGAATCTCCAAGAAGAAGAAGTTCAAGAGATGAGTCACCTCGGAAAGAGAGAAGGAGTAGAGATGATCGTTATGAACGAAGACCCTCTCGGAGAAGCAAGGATTCGGAGAGGAAAGACAAGTCATCAAGGAGCTACACAAGAAGAAAACATCAAGCTCATGTAGGTGAATGGGTCTCTGGCTCCGACTCCGACAATCAATCTGATGGAAGCTATCACTCCGACTCCGACTACAGTCAAGATGAAGGTGTTGCCGGTCTTGCTCTCGTATCCTCCAACTCCAACTCCTACGACTTATTTGATTCACCAAATGAGGAAATTGGAAGATGCTTCATGGCTAAAGGCCCCAAGGTATCACACCCTGAATTCATTGACTTCAATAGTGATGAGGATGACTTGCTTGGTGAAGATGAGCTCTTGCATGATAAATCCAGTGAGCCTAGTAACGATGAACATGCTAGTAGTCTTTATAGTCGTGAAGAGTCGAATGACAATGCTATGAAGGAGATTGAGCGTCTAACTAAAGAACTAAACACTCTTAAGTTAGGTCATGAAACAACTCAAGAAGATCATAGAGAGCTCCTAAGATCTCATGAGAAGCTACGCTTCGAGAAGCTCACTCTAGAGCAAGAACATGAGTTTCTAAAAGCAATCAATGACGATCTTCGAAAGAAGAGTTCTTCATATCTTGCCAAACGACTTCTCTTGTCTAATTTCTTGCCACCCATTAAGACTAAACATGACAAGCATAAGAAAAATTCTTCCTCTAGCAGTAACAATAACCATGCTAAATCCAATGTTGTTGCTTCTAGTAGTTCTCTTAATTCCACTAACAATGTTTCAAGCCAAGTTACACTTGAGCAAGAGAATAGTTTATTGAAAGGGATCATAGAGAAAGGTGTCTACAAGAGCCTTGCCGGAAGCAAGAACTTTGAGGAAATTGTTCGCAAGCAAGGAAGGCACCGGAAGAATCAAGGAATTGGTTTTGAGCGAAAGTTCAACGCCGAAGGTGTTGAGTGGGAAGAAGGTCAATATCCTACTCCACAGTTTGTTTCTCAAAAGGAGAAGTATGATCCTACTTCTTCCAATGTGGAACAAGCTCAAGATGACCTTCCACCACAAGACCACAAGCTAAAAGCCAAGGACAAGCTTCAAGAGGAGATTGATGCATTTGTTGAAGCACCTCAAGCCATGGTCAAGTGGGTTCCCAAGGAAACGTCAAGTTCTACTTCGTCAAGCTCAACTACAACCCCAAGGATTCCCATCAAGATGATGTGGATCCCGAAGAAGAAGAACTAGAAAGTTCTTGAGGGTGACTCCGCCAACATACTTCACTCACATTCATTTTGGCTAAAAACTTGTGCAATCAACTTCCATATCGTGCACTAGTTCATGGAGTCACAAACCCTCTTGTTGGTAAGTCAAGGGACAAGGTAATCATTGCTTTCATGGACATCATCTATTGTGAACTTCAATCTATGTCCATGGATATCCGTGTTTGTTCCTTGTAGGACTAACCCATGTAGGTATTGAAAGTGCCCGAATCCAAAGGATAGCTCCCAACTCTTGATGATCTCCATCAACATTGAGCATCCACATCTTCAACATCTACATGAAGTCTTCTACGACAACCCAAGGTTAGTTTGGCCCTTTAAAAGGGGTTCTCACATCTAGGGGGAGCTTTGCTCTAAAAAATTGAGCTAAAGCATCTTCAAATGATGTGAACACATCAATGCTTTATGTAAAAGTGGTAACCCCACTTGTGCTTAAACGATGAGTATGACCTATGATCAAATGTTCTCATTTGGCTCCTAAGTCAAAATACTCATATAAAGATGACCTAGTCATCGACAAATTGTGTGTTAGTTGCTAGAGTTTTGGTTGTGCATGTTTGACACATATTTCATTTGCTATCTTATTGTGTGAGCATGTTGGATGCATGATTTTATCCATTCGAGGACATCCATTTGTTGTTTTGGTCGTTTTGATTTTTCTGACCAAATGGATGGACAAGAATGCCTAAGTACCTCCCCTAGCTATCTATGCTTTCTTGTCTCAAATTCTATTCATGCTTACATCACAAACTTTGAACAAGTCATTTTCGGACCCTCTGGGTGAGGAGCACTCGGAGCCACCGATCTGTCAAGGGCTAATCTCCAAAACCTTCTAATTGATTTCGGTCAGACCAACTCACTCAAACTCGGTCGAACCGAAAGCATTTAGACTGATCTAGGTTTTCATCTCGGTGAAACCGAGTTGTGATTTTCGGCGTGACCGAAGTGCATAACTGCCTAGCAGTTATCCATCTCGGTGCCACTGAGTTTTACAACTCGGTCCCACCGACAGCAAAGGTGTATATATTCCAAGGGTCGCGCGCGTTGATTCCTCCTTCAAATGTTTCGCCCCCACATCCCTTGCTGCCGTCGCCTTGGTCTCCGGGTCGTCGCCTGTGCGCCCTCGCCGCAGGTCTCCGTCGCCGTCAACGGCCATCTCCTCCGCGTCGTTGCCGCCGTAGAAAAACTCCACCAAGTTAGGGTGAGTTTTGATCCCACTCGTGCTCCCATCTCCGATTCAATGCACGTTTGGATTGCCTAGTATCTTGCCACGATTGAAATCCTCCTGTACACCAGATTGGTTCGTTTGAACTAGATTCGAGTAAAAATTTTAGGGTTAGGTTTCCACGGAACACATCTCGGTGAGACCGATTGTAGATTTTCGGTATGACCGATTTGGCCTATGGCCATAGCACTGCACCCTTCGGTCCAACCGAGTTGTGCAAAATCGGTGTGACCGAAATGAAGTTTTTGTGAAACCCTAGTGTTTTCGGCAGGACCGAAACCCGCTTCGCTCAAACCGAAAGTGGTGTGCCAAGCTCATGTTTAACACTTCGGATTCACCGAAACTTAAACTCGGTCTGACCGAAATGTCTTCTGTGAAAACTTAATACTAGAATTTGAACTCATTTTTTTGCAAAATCTTCTGCAGTTTGTGATGACTCTTCTTCTCTGCCTATACCTTATCTATTCACAGGTTGTCAGCCATGTCAGATACCAGTGACAGTGAGAACAGGTCAGAGACACCCATTGCAGACATTCCAGAGGCAGACACTAGTCCTGATCCTAGTAGCTCATCTGATGATGGTGAGAGGAGTACACCAAGTGGCATGCCTCCTGCAGCCACCAGAGCTAGAAAGGAGAAGAATTCAGATGATGAGGATTCAGATTTTGTTGTTGAGGAAGAGGTGACCTCAAAGCCTAAAAGGAAGGTTGTTGCCAAAGAGCAACAAGGTCAACAATCTAAGAAGGGCACCAGCAAAGTCAAGCAGTCAACTGTTGCTAAGAAGCTGAATTTGGGAGAGGCAGCTGCAAGCAAAGTGAAGAAAACCATCAAGAGAAAGAGGGTAGTGCATGTGTCAGAAGCTAGAGCAGACATGTATATTGATTCTCATGCAGATGCAGCAGTAGAGGATGAGGATGAGGAAGCACCCCAGCCTCCTCCTCAGAAGCCGAAGCTCATGGGTGATGCCATTAAGGCTGGAGCCACATCAAAGCCCAAGAAATCTGCTCCAGCTAGGGCAGCTCCAGCAAAGCTTGCTGCCAAGCCCAAGAGGACCATCAGAAACATTCCAGCGTCTGAAAAGAACAAGGATGATGTGCCACCAGCTGAGTTTGACGATGAAGGACAAGTTTTGCTGAAACTTCGTCCAAAACTGCCACTCCATAATGATGCTCATCCTCAAGCTGAGGATATGAAGGCAAGGAAAGATAGAGGTCTCAGGCTATGGAGACAAACTGACCCATATGCCGTGAGGAGAAGAACTGCTGTAGATCCCAGATTTCACACCAGAGAGCAGCAGGACTTCTATGAGACCGTGCTGATGGACAAGAAGCCCATAGTCGCAGACACCAGATATGTTGACTGGAAGTACATTGACAGCGAAGAGCACAGAGATTTCTTTCCACATGTGCATGAAAGTTTCACTGCATGTGGAGTTGCAGATTTTGTAGGTCAGAAATTGACCAGTTGGAACGATGAGATGATAATGCAATTTTATGCCACAACTCACTTCTACCCTGATGGAAAGATTACGTGGATGACTGAAGGTCAAAGGTTTTCTTCTTCTGTTGAAGAATGGGCAGAAATTCTGAATGCTCCAGTGCAACGAGAAGATGATATTGATGTATATGGGATTCCAAAGAAGAATCATGAATCCATGAAAAACATGTATAAAGAGATTCCAGCAGAGGATTTGGAAATCTGGAAGCTCGGCTCAGTCTACCATCTCCAGGCAGGTTTACCTACCACTAATACCATTTTGAGGCATACCTTGATGCCCAAATCTGGAGATCATCGCATGATCAGAGGATACTCTATCAACATGCTGCATATACTTGATGAGAAAGCACCTTTCAAGGTGATGGAATTGATGGTAGAGACCATTAAGAGGACTGCAGCTGACCAGAAAAGGTCATGTGGATTTGCCCCGCAGATTCAGATGCTTATAAATGCCAAGTTTGGCACGGGCACATTCTTGTTGGATAGAAAACATTTACCGCTGCAGCCAGAGCATGAAGACAATGTTGTTGTGATGGATGAGGAGGATCCGACATCTGTTGAAGGTCAAGCCAAGATCACAGCTGCTAAGAAAGCCAAAGCTGACAAAGCAGCAGCAGCAGCAGCTAAACCAAAGAGTTTCGGAGAGCAAATTCTTGAAGCTACTCAAAGGATTGAACAACGCCTGGCCAGCATTGAACAGTCTCAGGAGAGCTTAGAGAGGATTGTTGACAAGAAGATCCACGCTCTGGACGTGAAGCTGACTGAAGTACAAGTGACCGTCAACAAGCTCGAGGCAGACATTGAGGAAGCAAAGCAGGACAAGGCAGAGCTTATGCGTGAGTTGCAGGATGACTTAGTCCAGGATTCTCATCGACAGACTGCTCCGGTTCCCAAAGGATCCCGATCAGCTGCTATTCCAGTGACTGACACCAGGACTACAGCTTCAGCACCTCCCACAGTTCCAGCAGTTACTCCAGCTCCAGCTCCAGTGTCCACTCCTCCAACACAGACATTAGCTGAAGTCTTCGCCGATGCTGTCATATCCACTCCGACATCAACCCAGACGGGAGCCGCCAGCAGAGTCCACAGTGACGTTTAGCTCTATGCTTTTTCGAACTTTTTGGTAACTTGTTGCCAAAGGGGGAGAGAGTGTATAGATCATAGGGCTTCGAGAGAGAGAGTGCTGTTGTCTTTGCGCTTTTGCTCTTTCGTTCTTTTGCGGTTTCTTTGAGATACTTTTGGTTTTCGAGACATTCAGTGTGCTTGATACTCCGTTTGATGCTACCTTAATGAGTGCTTGGTCGTACTATGCTTTAATGTGTGCTTAATGCTTATCATATGCCATTCCTATCTCGTATGGCTATTTACTCATGTCTTGGTGATTGGGTGCATGCTGTTCATTCTTATCATTTTGTGCGCTCCACCAAGATGTATGTGACATGGAAGAGTGACCCATGATCCTAATCGATTGTGCATTTGCATTCAAACGCAAATCTTAAATAATGCACAAATTTAGGGGGAGCTCTTGCTTATCACATACTTCTCAAAGCGACGATATTATTCATTGATTATATCCTTTGTCGAAGCTTTGATCTATATCTTGTCATCAATTACCAAAAAGGGGGAGATTGAAAGTGCAACTAATCCCCGGGTGGTTTTGGCAATTAATAACAACATATATATCATTGAACTAATAGTTACTTGAGCATCATTTCAGAGAAGTTCAGTGATATGGGTATGGCAAGGACTGAAGAAGTGAACCCCTCAAAATGGTAAGGCAAGCATTGGCAAAAGCTCAAGACTCCATTTTTGGTTTAGTGATCCAAGATCACATTGAGTCCATAGGAAAAGCCAATACTATTAAAAGGGGATGAGGTTATGATGATGATCTGGTTGCTCAAGTGCTTAGTGATACATCTCCTAAACTATCAGCAACTTTCACTGCCATATACACTCATAAGTAATCTCGGTCCCACCGATATTCCAAACTCAGTCACACCGAGATGAACCACCTCAGCCATAAGCCAAACCCTAGTAAACTCGGATTTTCCGATTCTGAACTCGGTCTCACCGAAACATGAGCTGCCAAGGTTCTGTAACCTTCTGTCATCAAATCGGTGTCACCGAGATGATGAAGTCGGTCCCACCGAAACTGTCATGCTCTTGTCATTGCACGAATCGGACTAACCGAGATTGTATATTCGGTCCCACCGAAAACCCCAACGTTCACATTATTTGAACTATCGGTCTCACCGAGTTGTCCACTTCGGTCCCACCGAGATTGCTCAAATGTGTGTAACGGTTGGATTTTGTGTGGAGGCTATTTATACCCCTCCACCCCCTCTTCATTCGTGGAGAGAGCCATCAGAAAGAACTACCACTCCTACCTTACATTTCTGAGAAGAGAACTACCTACCCTTGTGTTGAGATCAAGTTGCTCCACTCCCACCATATGAAGCTTGATCTCTAGCCTTCCCAAGTTGCTTTCCACTCAATCCTTTCTTCCACCACAGCCAAATCAGTGAGGAGAGTTGAGTGTTGGGGAGATTATCATTTGAAGCATAAGAGCAAGGAGTTCATCATCATCTACAACATCTATTACCTTTTGGAGGGTGGTGCCTCCTAGATTGGTTAGGTGTCGCTTGGGAGCCTCCGTCGTCGAGATGTGGAGTTGAACCAAGAAGTTTGTAAGGGCAAGGAGATTGCCTACTTCGTGAAGATCTACCCCGAGTAAGGCTAGCCCTCCGTGGGCGTAGGCCATGATGGAATAGACAAGGTTGCTTCTTCGTGGACCCTTCGTGGGTGGAGCCCTCCGTGGACTCTCGCAGCCGTTACCCTCTGTGGGTTGAAGTCTCCATCAACGTGGATGTACGATAGCGCCACCTATCGGAACCACGGAAAAATCACCGCGTCTCCAAAATTGCGTTTGCTCTTCTCCACCTCTCTTTACTACATGTGCAATTTACTTTCCGCTGCCTATACTCTAGAATTGCATGTGTAGGGTGATGCTTGACTTGATCAAAACTGGGAATCTGCCAAAAACTGTTCTTTGTCAAAAGGCAGAATTTTTATACTTACAAGTAGTCTAATCACCCCCCCCTCTAGACATACTTTCGATCCTACATCGGTCTAATGCGTCTTGCCGCGCCTTCTCGTTATCAACTTCAATGTAAGCCGCCACCCGAGGCGAATCATGATGGATGTCACTAGGGAGAACTGCTTCAGCTCCATATACCATGAAAAAGGGCGTGTAACCCGTGGACCTGCTGGGTGTGGTGTTGATGCTCCATAACACAAAGGGTAGTTCCTCCACCCAACAACCCGACGTCCTCTGCAAAGGAACCATGAGCCGGGGCTTGATGCCTCTCAAGATCTTTTGATTGGCTCTCCCAGCTTGACCATTGGATTGGGGGTGAGCTAGTTACGTCAAGCTGGATGTGCTCTCGTTGACAATATTCTTCCATAGCCCCCTTGGAAAAATTGGTGCCATTATCAGTTATAATACTGTGTGGAAAGACAAACCGGAAAATCACCTTTTTGATGAATTGAACCGCCGTTGCTGCATCACACTTGCTGACCGGCTCTGCCTCGACCCACTTGGTAAACTTATCCACCGCCACCAGAAGGTGGGTCTTCTTGTCTGGAGATCTCTTAACGGGCCCAACCATATCTAGCACCCAAGCTGCGAACGGCCAAGTAATTGGAATCATCCTCAATTCTTGGGCCGGTATATGAGCACGTCGCAAGAATTTCTGGCAAGCATCACATTTTTTGACCAAGTCCTCCGCATCAGCATGAGCTGTCAGCCAATAGAACCCGTGACGAAAAGCTTTAGCCACCAAAGACTTTGAACCGGCGTGGTGACCAAAATCTCCTTCGTGTATCTCTCTAAGAATCTCATAGCCTTCCTCTAGCGATACACAACGCTGAAACGCCCCGGATACACCGCAATGATGCAGTTCCCCGTTGACAATAGTCATTGACTTGGATCGCCGGATTATCTGCCTGGCCAAGACTTCATCCTCTGGTAGTTCACCTCGGTTCATATACGCCAGGTACGGGACTGTCCAATCCGGAATAGCGTGAAGCGCCGCTACCAATTGAGCCTATGGATCAGGAACAGCCAAATCTTCTTCTGAAGGTAATTTCACTGATGAATTATGCAATACATCCAGGAAAAAATTAGGTGGAACCGGTTTACGCTGGGAGCCCAGACGACTTAATGCGTCCGCCGCTTCATTCTTTCGCCGGTCCACATGGTCCACCTGATAACCCTTGAAGTGTCCAGCGACAGCGTCCACCTCTCAATGATATGCTGCCATAAGCGGGTCGTTGGAATCCCAAGTCCCAGATACTTGTTGGGCCACCAGGTCCGAGTCACCGAAGCATTTAACCCAGCTTAAATTCATCTCCTTAGCCATTCGCAGACCATGGAGGAGAGCTCCATACTCAGCTGCATTGTTAGTACAAGGGAACATTAAATGGAGGACATAACAAAACTTATCACCTCGTGGGGAAGTTAACATGACTCCAGCCCCCGAGCCCTCCAATTGCTTGGATCCATCGAAGTGAATAGTCCAGTACGTGTGATCTGGTTTCTCCTCCGGTGCTTGCAACTCCGTCCAATCATTGATGAAATCCACCAGCGCTTGAGATTTGATTGCGGTACGAGGCAGATATTTTAGCCCGTGAGGACTAAGTTCAATGGCCCACTTGGCAATCCGGCCAGTTGCTTCTCTGTTTTGGATTATATCTCCCAGAGGGGCAGAACTGACCACAATGATGGGATGACCTTGAAAGTACTATTTAAGCTTCCGATTTGCCATGAAGACTCCGTATACCAGTTTCTGCCAATGCGGGTATCTCTATTTTGACTTGATGAGCACCTCGCTGATGTAGTAAACTGTCCTTTGAACTGGATATTCCTTTCCCGCCTCCTTGCGCTCCACAACAATAGCAACACTTACGGCTCAGGCATTAGCAGACACGTATAATAATAGCGGCTCATTATCAACCGGTGCATCAAGGATATGCGGCTCTGCTAGTTGTTTCTTTAAGTCGTCGAACGCAGCATCAGCAGCATCACTCCAAACAAAGCGGTCTGTCTTTTTCATCATCTGGTAAAGCGGGGTGGCCTTATCTCCCAAGCGACTGATAAACCGGCTCAGTGCCGCAATGCGGCCTGCCAGACGTTGAAAATCATTGATACACGCCGGTTGAGCCAAGGACATAATACCCTTGATCTTCACCGGATTAGCTTCAATTCCCCTGTTTGACACCAGGAACCCCAGGAGCTTGCATGCCGGTACACCAAAAACACACTTGGTTGGATTAAGCATCATCTTAACCCGAATGTTATCAAAAGTTTCCTTCAAGTCAGCTATCAGTGTCTCTTCCTTCCTGGATTTTACCACAATATCGTCCATATATGCATGAACATTCCGCCCAATCTGCTTATGAAGACAATTTTGTACGCAACGCTGATAGGTCGCCTGGGCACTCTTGAGCCCAAAGGGCATAGATACATAGCAGAATGCTCCAAAGGGAGTTATGAAAGCTGTTTTCTCCTGGTCCTTAACCGCCATCTTGATCCGATGATAACCGGAATATGCATCCAAAAAGCTTAACCGCTCACAACCCGCCGTAGCATCAATGATTTGATCAGTACGGGGGAGAGCAAAAGGATCCGCCGGGCAAGCCTTGTTCAGATCTGTGTAATCAACACATATTCGCCAAGTGCCGTTCTTTTTTAGCACTAGCACCGGATTAGCCAACCATTATGGATGGAACACTTCAATGATAAAACCTGCAGCCAATAGCCTGGCTACCTCTTCACCAATAGCCTTGCGCCTTTCTGCATTGAAGCAGCGGAGAAACTGTTTAACCGGTTTGTACTTGGGATCAACATTAAGAGTGTGCTCAGCGAGTCCTCTCGGTACACCTGGCATGTCAGAAGGTTTCCATGCAAAGATGTCCCAATTCTCACAGATGAACTCGATGAGCGCTCTTTCCTATTTTAGATCCAGGTTAGTGCTGATGGTAAACTGCTTGGATGAATCGCCAGAAACAAAGTCGACCTCCTTGGTCTCATCAGCTGATTTGAACTTCAAGGCCGGATCATGCTCTGTAGTTGGCTTCTTCAACGGAGACATATCTGCCGGATGAACATTATCCTTGTAAAACTTTAATTCCTCGGTTGCACAAACCTCCTCAGCGTAATCCGCATCACCTTCCTCGCATTCCAAAGCGATCTTACGGCTCCCATGGACCGTAATAGTCCCTTGATGACCTGGCATCTGGAGCTGTAGATAAACGTAATAGGGCCTTGCCATGAACTTAGCATAAACCGGCCGCCCGAACAAGGCATGATACAGGCTCTTGATTTTTACCACCTCAAAGGTTACAATTTCTGACCTCGAGTCACGCTCATCCCCAAAGGTAACCTCCAGGTCTATCTTACCGACCGGATACACCGATTTACCAGGTACCACACCGTGGAAAACAGTGTTGGACGGTCTGAGTTTCTTGTCTGTCAGCCCCATGCGATAGAAGGTCTCATAATACAGAATATTGATGCTGCTTCCTCCATCCATGAGTACCTTAGTGAGCTTGTAACCCCCAACCTGAGGCGCCACCACTAGAGCCAACTGACCCAGATTATCAACCCGGGGTGGATGATCCTCACGACTCCATACAATGGGCTCTTCCGACCAGCGTAAATAACGGGGCCCCGCCGATTCCACAGAGTGCACTGCCCTCTTATAAACCTTTTGATCACGTTTACATAAGCTTGTGGTGAAGACGTGATACTGCCCACTACTCAACTGCTTTGGGTTGCTTTGATAACCTGATTGCTATTGCTGATGATTGCCCTGCTGATTATAATTACATTGGCCATTCTGATGGTTGTTCCTGTTCTGATTACCGTGTCCGCCCTGATTGCCTTGGAAATTTGGACCGGAACCACCACCTTGATAACCCGGCCCATGGAAACCAGGGCCTGAACCGCCAGATGATCCATGATCGTATTGGTACCGATTTTTGAACTCCCTCATAATAAAGCAGTCCTTCCAGAGGTGTCTGGCTTGGTTTTCCTTCGTGTCGTGTCTAGGGCAAGGCAAATTCATCTGGCGCTCCAGATTAATGTTTGATCCTCTGCCCCGTGGGGGCGGTCTACCTTTGCGACGCTGGCCATCACCCTGTGCACTAGTGTTAGCCACAAAATCTGAATTGCTATCTGCCTTACGCTTACCGCTGTATCCCTGATTCACCGGATTAGACTGCGGCGCTTTAACGTTCTTCTTTCCTTTCCCTGATTTCTCGTCGTCAGACTCTGGATATTTGGTACTATCTGAATCGACATATTTTACCAGGGCGCCCATAAGCATCCCCATGTCATCGCAATTACGTTTGAGCCAGCCCAACTTCAGCTTTAGAGGCTCAAATCGGCAATTGCCTTCCAATGTTGAAACTGCTGTATCCTGATTGACTTGGCGCACCCAATGACTTGTCGATTCATTCTCCCCTTGAACACAGGCAGCTAAGTCTACAATGGACATGGGCTGCTTGCATGTGTCTTTGAAATTATTGATAAACCGGCGGCGTTACTCGGCCCATGACCCGATGGAATTCCGCGGTAAACTTTTTAACCAAGTACGGACCGTGCCCTCCTACATCATGGTGAAGTATTTAGCACACGCCTCATCATCCACGTCCATCATCTCCATTGCCTTCTCGTAGCTTTCGACCCACGCTTCGGGGGATAAATCTGCACTATAATTGGGCACCTTGCATGGTCCTTTGAAGTCCTTAGGCAGCCGTACATTGCGTAAAGCGGGGGTGAGACACGGTACTCCCAAGGAGCTGGAAGTAACCCCCGGCTCGGCAGTGGTAGATGGACGAACCGGCGTAAGTTGACGGGCTTCATATTGTGCTGCTAATTCAGCCTCTCGGCGCTGTCTGCCTTGATCCACCACCTCTTGAGCGTTTGTATCTCCACCCGCTGGGTTATCCCTCCGCGGTGGGTTACGATTCCGCGCACTACTTGACACGGCTGGTTCATCCATATGCCTGCTGTAACTCCGGC
>LR738710.1:447077823-447097464 GCA_902687465.1 Secale cereale | reverse complement strand
GGAATGAATCCTCTCGCGGCTGTGAGAATAAGCCTGCTGCCGAGTTAAAGCCGTCTCTAGGAACTCCCTAGCTCGCCACGCCTCCACTGCTATAGGGGATCCCCCTTCAATGGGAAGGGCCGCCAATCATGAAGCGGCTGCAACTATGTTATCCAAGGGGTTGGAGTAGTGACCGGAAGGCGTTGGTGCATGTTGTGATGGAACGATCTGACAGGTTGGATTCGCGGCCTATGGCTGGACCGACGCCCCCGTGCGAGTCACCTCTCCCCGGTTTAGCGCCGGCTGATTGCTGGTTCCCGCTCCTGGCGTACTAAAGAGGTTCCTTGCTTCATAAACCGGCAACAGGCGAGACTGGCGCCTTCTCCTCATTACGTCATCTGATGCGGTCTGATCCAACAGGAGCCGATAAACCTGAGCATCTAGCTCGGCCTGCCTCGCAACCGTCCTAGTATTCTCAGCAGCCAGGTCCAACTTAGCTTGATCTATTTGCCCCCTCACCTTAGCGACTTCTGCGTCGTGCTATACCTTCTCGGCCTGGCTAACCTCCGCAGTCAGCAGGGCTGTCAAGGTTTCGACTAAAGCGGACAAAACTTGAGCCGGCAGCTGATCAGGGCCTCGTGCCCCAGCTGCTGCTGCTGCCGCCGCTAGATCGGATGTTAACGCTGGCGCAGTTAAAGATTGTTGCACTGATTGTGATCCGTCCATGAAGACCACGACCTGGCTTGGCGGATCAAGGGTGTTCGGAATACTATCACCATCAGAACAGCCCCCAGACCGGCCATCCTGCAGCAGATATAAAGACTCGGTTTCTTCGGTAGACGACTCATCGCCGGAATAAACGATGGTCTCGCCACCAGATTCTGATCCATCCTCCGTTTGCGTTCCATGAACAGCTCCCACGAAGACACACTTTACGGTGGACCAAATCCGGGCAGGTCTCGCACGCTGAGCTGACTCGACGATGTTGGAGCAGATGTCAGGCTCAGGGCCCGGTTCGCCGATCTTACCGATGAAGACGTGGATGCCACCAAAGGGGACCCGGTACCCGTACTCGATTGAATTGGCCTCGGGACCCCAGCCCGCATCGTCGATGTAGATCTTGCCGCGACGACTCTTGGTCATCTGGCCCACTGCGTAGCCCTTGAGTCCTTCAAAGCTGCCCTCTAAGAACTCAAAACCATCGTGCGATAGCCCCATGGTGGGCGCCAACTGTCGTGGTTTTGTCATGGCAGATGTCCTAGCAAAAGGACTTAGTCGTGGAGCCATCTCTACGGGCTAGCTTAAAGGGGTTAAAGCGGACAAGGACGCAAGGGATTTTATACTAGTTCGGCCCCTCCGTTGAAGGTAAAAGCCTACGTCTAGTTTGGTGTGGTATTGCTAGGGTTTCAATGACCAGGGAGCGAATCCGCTTTGCCTGTGTCTCGAGTTGTTGTTCTCTGTCCCTCAACCGTCGCGGGTTGTCCCTTTATACACACACGATGATGCTCGGTCCGGTTTACAGAATCCCGAGGCCGGCTCATAAACGTGCCCGGCTCGGTCTCTATCTTTCCTATCTTACAATACAAGTCACACGCCGTATGGCGGTTTACATTTACGGTCCCTAACACCCTTTGGGCCCTGGATCTTTAACCTTTTGTAGTAATGAGCCATACTCTGTCTTGCTGGGCTTCAGTAGAAGTAATTCCTTATGGGCATAAACCGGCCTCTCCTGGGCGGTTTATACCTAATAGTTATATCCCTGACAACCGGGATGCCCAGTCCCATGCTCAAATCAAATCAAAATAATTAAACAAAACTCCCCCAGGGCTGTTGTTGGTATGGACGGTACCCGTTGTTTCGGGCCAGCCGTGGAGTGTGCTTGTTGGTGGTGGGGGAGTATAAACTTTACCATTCTATTTGGGAACCGCCTATAATGTGTGTATCATAGAAGATATCAAGATCTCTTGGTTGTTATGGTGACAATGAAAGTATACCGCTCAAAATATTATTCATCTCTATTTCAAAAATCGATCTCTGGCACCTCTACAAATCCATGCTTCACTCTGCGAAGGGCCTATCTATTTACTTTTATGTTGAGTCATCATCCTCTTATTAAAAAGCACCAGTTGGAGAGCACCGCTGTCATTTGCATGTATAGCTATTAATTTACATTGAGTATGATTGTGACTGGGTCTCTTTTACCATGAATTACAATGTCTAGTCAGTCCTTGATCTTCACAGGTGCTCTGGATTTATGTTTTGCGGTCTCACAAAGGGCTAGCGAGATACCATCCTATTAAATCATATTATGATTGTTTAGAGAAAGTGTTGTCATCCGAGGTTTATTATTATAGCTCGCTAGTTGATTATGCCATTAATATGAGTAAACATGAGACCTGAAAGTTATTGTGAATGTGGTTAGTTCATAATCTTTGCTGAAAACTTGAATGCTGGCTTTACATATTTGCAACAATAAGAGAAAACAGAGTTTGTCAAAGTTTTTCTTTATCACTTTCAGTTTGTCAACTGAATTGCTTGAGGACAAGCAAATGTTTAAGCTTGGGGGAGTTGATACGTCTCCGACATATCTACTTTTCAAAACACTTTTGCCCTTGTTTTGGACTCTAACTTGCATGATTTGAATGGAACTAACCCGGACTGACGCTGTTTTCAGCAGAACTGCCATGGTGTTATTTTTGTGCAGAAATAAAAGTTCTCGGAATGACCTGAAAATCAACAGAGAATATTTTTGGAATATATAAATAATACAGGCGAAAGAATCAAGACCAGGGGGCCCACACCCTGTCCACGAGGGCGGGGGCGTGGCCCTATCTCGTGGGCCCCCTAACGCTCCACCGACCTCAACCCTGACTCCATATATTCACTTTCAGGGAGAAAAAAAATCAGAGAGAAGGATTCATCGCGTTTTACGATACAGAGCCGCCGCCAAGCCCTAATCTTTCTCGGGAGTCCGTTCGGGGCTCCGAAGAGTGGAGATCGTTGCCATCGTCATCATCAACCTTCCCCCATTGCCAATTCCATGATGCTCACCGCCGTGCGTGAGTAATCCCATCGTAGGCTTGCTGGACAGTGATGGGTTGGATGAGATTTACCATGTAATCGAGTTAGTTTTGTTAGGGTTTGATCCCTATTATCCATCATGTACTAAGATTGATGTTGCTATGACTTTGCCATGCTTAATGCTTGTCACTAGGGCCCGAGTGCCATGATTTCCGATCTGAACCTATTATGTTTGCATGAATATATGTGAGTTCTTGATCCTATCTTGCTAGTCAATAGTCACCTACTATGTGTTATGATCTGGCAACCCCGAAGTGACAATAATCGGGACCACTCCGAGTGATGACCGTAGTTTGAGGAGTTCATGTATTCACTAAGTGTTAATGCTTTGGCCCGGTACTCTATTAAAAGGAGGCCTTAATATCCCTTAGTTTCCAATAGGACCCTACTGCCACGGGAGGGTAGGACAAAATATGTCATGCAAGTTCTTTTCCATAAGCACGTATGACTATATTCGGAATACATGCCTACATTACATTGATGAACTGGAGCTAGTTCTATGTCACCGTATGTTATAACTATTACATGAGGAATCGCATCCGACATAATTATCCATCATTGATCCAATGCCTACGAGCTTTTCACATATTGATCTTTGCTTAGTTACTTTACCGCTGCTACTGTTACAATCACTACAAAACCCCTACTTTTACTTTTGCCACTACTACCGCTATTTCCATATTACTTTGCTACAAAATACTTTGCTGCATATATTAAGTCTTCCAAGAGTGGTTGAATTGACAACTCAACTCCTAATACTTGAGAGTATTCTTTGGCTCCCCTTGTGTCAAATCAATAAATTTGGGTTGAATACTCTACCCTCGAAAACTGTTGCGATTCCCTACACTTGTGGGTTATCAATGTGTTTCATGAATGGATCAATGATTGAGCATAATGGGCTAGGGATAACTTTCCTAAGCATTGAAATTTTAAATGACATAGTTGCTTCTTGATATGCTTGAGTATTGATGTCTTCATGTTAAATTATAGACTATTGCTTTGAATCATTCAAGCCCAAATGTCCATGCTACAAAGAAAATAATATATAATGAATATGTTACGTAGCATTCCACATCAAAAATTATGTTTTTATCATTTACCTACTCGAGGACGAGCATTAATTAAGCTTGTGGATGCTTGATACGTCTCCAACGTATCGATACATCTCCATCATATCTATAATTTTTGATTGTTTCATGCCAATATTCTACAACGTATACTTTTGGCAACATTTTATATTATTTTTCGGACTAACATATTTATCCAGTGCCCTGTGCCAGTTCTTGTTTGTTGCTTGTTTTTTGTTTTGTAGAATATCCATATCAAAATAAGTCCAAACGTGATAAAAAATTACAGATATTTATTTTGGAATATATGTGATATTTGGCAATTGGAATCAAGGACGATGTCCAAGGCGGACACGGGGCACTAGGGCACACCCTGGTGGCTCGTGGGAACCTCCTAAGTCGGTTGACCCTCTCCTTCGGGCGCAAGGAAGATTATATCCAAAAAAATCATGTTAAAATCTCAGCTCAATCGGAGTTACGGATCTCCGGATATTTGAGAAACGGTGAAAGGGTAGAATCGGGGGTCATGAATCAGAAGAGAAACAAAGAGAGAGATCCAATCTAGGAGGTCGAGTACCAGAGGGAAGACCCGCCTCCCACCTAGGGAAACCCCGCCGTAGAGGTCAAGTACCAGAGGGAAAACCCTCCTCCCACCTAGGGAGGAGGCCAAGGAAGAAGAAGAAGGAGGGGGCTCTCTCCCCCTCTCCCGGTGGCGTCGGAGTGCCGATAGGGCAAGGATCATGACGGCGATCTAAATCAACAATATTTCTACCATCAACACCAACTTTCTCCCCCTCTATAAAGTGGTGTAACACCTCTTCTCCCTGCCGTAATCTCTACTTAAACATGGTGCTCAACACTATATATTATTATCCAATGATATGTGGTTATCTTATGATGTTTGAGTAGATCTGTTTTGTGTTGGGCAATGTTGCATGGAAAACAAAAAAAAATCTATGCACATACAAGATCTACACATGAAAATGCATAGCTATGAGAGGGGAGAGCATCTACATACCCTTGTAGATCACTAAGCGAAAGCATTTATCACGCGGTTGATGTAGTCGTGATCTTCGCGATCCGATCACGATCCAACCGATCTATTGCCGAACGGATGACACCTCCCAGTTTAGCACATGTGCGACTCAATAACGTCTCCTCCTTCTTGATCCAGCAAGAGGGAGAGGAGAAGTAGATGGGATCACAACCAACACAGTGGTGTGGTGGTGATGGTGGTGGTGGAGCACCGACAACGCTTCACTAAGCGTCGCTGGGACGAGGCGATGGAACTACGAAGTAACGGTAGAGAGAGGGGCGCCAAGGGCTTGGTGTGTCCTCTTGGGGCGCCCCTCCCCTCTTTATATATGTGGAGGGGCATGGTAAATAGCCCCTCTAAGCCCTAGGGCGCAACTAAGGGGGAGAGGACTTGGACTCCAAGTCCAATTCTATTCCTACTAGGACTCCTTCCTTTTTTGCCTTCCCTAGCCACATGGGCTTTTGAGGACTTGGTGCGCCTAGCCCAACAAAGCCAGGATGCCTCCCCACAACCCATGCTAGCCCTTGGGTCGTGGTGGAACCACTTGTAGACTTTCGGACCCCTCCGGAATCCTTCAGATGCTTCTGGAAGCTTCCTGGTACAACACCAAAAAATCTACACCTTTTTCCAGACCCAAAATATGACTTCCTATATATAAATATTTACCTATCGACCATTCTGAGACTCCTTATGACGTTCGAGATCTCATCTGGCACTCCGCACAACATTTGTGTACCACTCATCAAATATCCCAATACTACTCTAGCGTTAACGAACGTTAAGCGTGCGACTCTACGGGGAAATATGTAGTCATGACCGAGACACTTCTCCGGTCAATAACCAATAGTGGGACCTGGATGCCCATATTGATTCCTACATATTCCATGAAGATCCTTTATTAGTTGAACCTTTATGACAACATACGTAATTCCCTTTATCTATCGGTATGTTACTTGCTCGAGATTCGATCGTCGGTATCTCCATACATAGTCCAGTCTCGTTTCTAGCAAGTCTCTTTACTCATTCCATAATATATGAACTTGTAACTAAATCCTTAGTCACTTTGCTTGCAAGCTTCTTGTGATGTTGTTTTACCGAGAGGTCCCAGAGATACCTCTCCGTCACACGGAGTGACAAATCCCAGTTTTGAACCATGCCAACTCAACAGACACCTTCGAAGATACCCGTAGAGCATATTTATGATCACCTAATTATGTTGTGACATTTGATAGCACACAAGGTATTCCTCCGATATCCGGGAGTTGCATGATCTCATGGTCGAAGAAACATGTACATGACATTAAGAAAGCAACAGTTGTAAACTGGACGATCATATGCTATGCTAACAGTTGGGTCTTGTCCATCACATCATTCTCCTAATGATGTGATCCCGTTATCAAATGACAACTCATGTCTACGGTTAGGAAACCTTAACCATCTTAGATCAACTAGCTAGTCTAGTAGAGGCTTCATTAGGGACATAGTATTTGTCTATATATCCACACATGTATTTAAGTTTCCGGACAATACAATTCTAGCATGAATAATAAATCTTTATCATGATTAAGGAAATATAATAATAACCATTTTATTATTGCCTTTAGGGCATATTTCCATCAGTCTCCCACTTGCACTAGAGTCAATAATCTAGTTCACATCGCCATGTAATTAACACCCATAGTTCACATCGCCATGTGATTAACACCCAAAGAGATTACTAGAGTCAACACTCTAGTTCAGATCGCAATATGATTAACACCCAAAGAGTCCTAAGGTGTGATCATGTTTTTCTTGTGAGAGAGGTTTTTAGTCAACGGGTCTGCAACATTCAGACCCATGTGTACTTTGCAAATATATATGTCTACAATGCTCTTCATAGAGCTACTCGAGCTAATTGCTCCCACATTTAATACATATCCAGATTGAGACTCACAGTCATCTAGATCAGTGTCAAAGCTTGCATTGACGTATCCCTTTACGACAAACTCTTTATCACCTCCATAACAGAGAAACATTTCCTTATCCCTCTAAAGTAATTTTGACTGATGTCTAGTGATCCACAACTGGATCACTCTTGTACCCCCTTGCCATACACATGGCAAGGCACACATCAGGTCTGGTACACAACATGGCATGCTTTATAGAACCTATGGCCGAGGCATAGGGAATGACTTTCATTCTCTCTCTATCTTCTGCTGTGGTCAGACTTTGAGTCTTACTCACACTACTGCAGGATGCTGCTAACGCGACACTACGATCAGAGACCCTTCGACGAAACTGTGTGCATTGCCATAATCGCAAACGGGGGTGTAAAAAACCCATCAAAAAGGTGCAAAACGTTTGCGATTGAGTATGCATCGAACACGGTTTATATTTTGGTTGCGTGTGCGATGGTGGGCATACGGTTCAATTCAATTGACTGTTTGCGATGAGGAGGAACAAAAAAAATGGGCTGCCAGATGAAGGCATGTACGATGTAGAGCATACGGTTTAGTCGGATGAACTGTTTGTGATTAGGCAACACAAAAGGAACGGTCAGGCAGATCAAGGTGTGTGCGATATACGACATGCGGTTCACTCAGATGAACTGTTTGTGTTGAGGCAAGAGAACATAAACGGTTCAATATAAGAAGATGTGTGTGATACGCAACAAACAGGTCTATAATAAAAAATGTGTGCTAAGACCGATAATAACACAGACGATTGCTGCTAATAAGATGTGTGTGTTGTGTAATAAGATTGCATGCATACAGAACAACATAGTATAAACACTTATAAGGACATGGTTGCATAACCAAATTGAACATCCACTTACATAGGTGCCTACTATACAACCATGGCATTTGCACACACCACAGTAAACTATTACATGCATAATTACATAGGTGGCTACTACACACATGACATTTCCACACACCAATAAAATAAACTATATATTACATGCATGATCAACTCGCATAAACGATCATCTGATCATCATCTACTTCTTGGGACGCTTGCTCTGCTTGTGGCTCGATCCGGGCTCGTCGATTTGGGTAACAAGGCACTTACTCATGTCAACTATCTTCCTGTGCATCTCGTAGCATGTGTACACGCTCTTGGCCGCGAACCTGAGGTGAGGTTCATCCAGTTTCCGCATCCAGGCCCTGTTCCAGGATACATGACTTGTTTTCTTGTCATCCTGCTTCATCTTTTCATAGTAGGGGTCAATGATGGCCGAGGTGAGTTCAACCAGGGAGTCCTTATTCGTGCTGCCCCAGACCCTATAGTGCTCACGGGTTTCGACAAGGTTCTGGCTGGCCAAGCCCATAACCGTGAGCGCTTTTACATCGTCGGTGGTTTCCACCGTGGTGAACTTGTAGTCAGTGCTGTTGACAAACCTGTTGAAACGGTCGCAAGGCTCTGTGGCCATGCAGTAGTGGTAGATGAGAACATGATGGCACACGCACAACTGGGCGACGACAACCTTCTGATCTATGTCGGGACGACCGGCAGTGTACTGGAGGTCGATGTTGACCACCTTGTACTTGTCTCCAGCAAGCAACTGCTCAACAATGTTGATGTAGTTGTCCACCACGGCCGGGTGGTGGTGTACACCATCGAGAGATCCGTCTCCCTCACGTGGGTCTCCACTCTATGTTCGCCAAACTCTATTGGAGTACCGCTGGTCATCCCCTCTCTATGTGTTGTCATGGGTGTGTTTGTTGTGTTGTGGGGCGCGATCGAAAGGTTGAAGAGACTAAGGTTATAATGGCCGCGGGAATTAAAGGGGAAGTTGAACGGCCAGGAATATCGGCCGGCCCTTGATGGTAGTTCTAATTTGCAGCGCATAACTTTGCACGTAACTGCACCGCGTGGCAACGCGCGCGGCGCAACCGCATGCATACGGGGCCCCCGACGTGATCTTGTGCACGCCCCACAATTGGCAAAGTGCGCGCGGAGTGACGCGAGCAGAGCGTGCCGCGGTGCCTAACGGCGAGATATACCTTCATTCAAGACAATCAAAATAAGACTGGAACGGGCATGTCTGTATTGAGCAAATTAAAGGGATCACACATGTCTGTATTGACTGGAACGAGAATGCAATAGCAAAATAAGAATTAAGGCCATGATGATGCGATTGCAGTGGTGGTTACAGGAGGCAAGAAGAAAGATGCATCCATCAATGTACGACCTCCTCCTCCTCAAGTCAGTGCGTCGGCTGGGCCACCGACCGGCGTCTAAGGAGCGGCGGCTTTTGTGGCAAGGTCAAGGTGCTTCTCAGCAAAGTCATCCAAGGCTTTCAGCCGCATAAAGAAGGCCAATGTCGTAGCATCCTCACTGGCCTTGTAGATACCTATGTACATGATTTACTCGTACACATGTATGTGTAGGTCGACGGTTTCTTGCAGGGCGAGGCGCCTCGTGGCGAGCACGACCTCCAAATGGACATTCTTCATGGCATCGGCGGGCAGTCGCAGGGCCACCAGTGCTTGAAAGAGGTTCCGACCATGGAGGCCGATTAGGGTGGCAATCAATGAGGAGCCCGGGCGCGCGGGCTAGAGGAGTACGGCGATGTCATCCGCGAGCTTCTTGACGACGGTGAACCTGTTGGTGGTGCAAACGATCATCTGGTCCAACTGAGAGTCGTAGCTGGCGTCGACGGCGGCCATCCACCAGCCGGTCACCAACACCGTATGGAGACGATCCACGGTGTCGTGCCACAGGCCGGTGTCGTGGACCATCTGGCACAGCCGCTGGCTGCTCACGCGCATCGCTGCCATGGGTCTGGAGTAGGCACTATTGCGCTTATTAGTGTAGGTGCTTAGGCTAATGCTTAGGTGCGTACGATGTGGTAGATGTATTGGAATGGAGGGGCACCTTTATATGAGTGCAAACTGCGTTGCATTCACATGATGCTGCCTCATTTCCCGGTCCTCCGATTACTTCCCTCATGCATTCACACCATGCTAATTGAAGGAGGGTGCATCATTAGCCGTTCAACATTTCGGGAACCACTACCCTCTCCCTCGTCTGCATTAAAGCCGTATCAGGAACTATGCCGCCCGCTGTCAAATCGAATAGTACGGCGCCACCCGCTGCACGCCTGGCTGAACACGCCTTCCTCGCCTCCATCTATGCTTAATTACTGAATTTTAGTTGCAAAAATTAGATACTTATAGTGATTTTTAGCTTCATATTTTGACAAATCGCAGTGTTACAAGGTTGGCAAATGGAAATGTTACTAGATCAACAAATGAAAATCTTTCTAGTTTGACAAATGGCAACATACCCAATATGACAAATGCTAATCTTACCAAATTGTTTGTAAGTGGTTCACCCGGGTCATCCAAAAGAACAGTTTGTGTTCAAGAGATGCACAAATCCCGCTCCCATTTTGCCACGTCATGTTGATACCGCTCCATGATAGCATGCCAAGTTTCATGTTGATGTCGCTCCATGATAGCATGCCAAGTTTCATGAATTTCAGACGAGTTTTGGATTTACTAGAATTTAAGAACCATGTATCTCAATGTTTGCGGCTGAGTGATGGTGGCAGGGTGTTTAACATTCATTCCCATTTCTTGCATGGGACCTAAGCATGCACCCAAGGAAAAAGATTTGATATTTCAACCAATTCATATGCACGAGAGCATGTGCATGTAGTTCAAATTTTAATTATGCACATAAATGCATTGAAAACTCACTTAATGCATATAAATGTCCAAACGAACCCCGAAAAATCACAAAAAATAACACAACACTCTTGTTGTTCTATGTTGACACGAGAAAAAAATTTGAAAGCAATAAGAGGCAATGGATATCGTTTCGCCCCCAATGTTGGGGCGGTCCATACCAAAACCATCATGCTTGTTGTTAGAAGCTCTGGTCTGTGAGAAGCATATACCCAAACCTGCCCCAAATAGGACAAAATTTGTACCATGACATGTTGATGCCGCTCCATGATAACATGCCAAGTTTCATGAATTTCAGAAGAGTTTTGGATTTATTAGAATTTAAAAACCAGGCATCTCAGTGTTTCGCCAGCAATCAACGGTGCCACGGTGTTTGAAATTCATTCCCATTTCTTGCATGGGACCTAAGCATGCACCCAAGGACAAAGATTTGATTTTTCAATGAATTTAAATGCACTGGAGCATGCACATGTAGTTCAAATTTGAATTACACACATAAATGCATTAAAAACTCACTTACTGCATAAAAATGTCCAAATGAACCCCGAAAAATCACAAAAATTCACACAACACTCCGGTTGTTCTATATTGACACGAGAAAAAAACTTGAAAGCAATAAGAGGCAATGGATATCGTTTCCTCCCCAAAGGTGGGACGTTCCCTACCAAAAACCATCATCCTTGTTGTGAGAAGCTCTGGTTTGTGAGAAGCATATACCCAAACCTGCCCCAAATGGGACAAAATTTGTACCACGACATGTTGATGCCGCGCCATGATAGCATGCCAAGTTTCATGAATTTCACACGTGTTTTGGATTTAGTAGAATTTAAAAACCAGACATCTCAATGTTTTGCCGGCAATCAACGGTGCCATGGTGTTTGAAATTCATTCCCATTTCTTGCATGGGACCTAAGCATGCACCCACAGATAAAGATTTGATTTTTCAACGAATTTATATGCACCGGAGCATGCACATGTAGTTCAAACTTGAATTATGCACATAAATGCATTGAAAACTCACTTAATGCATAAAAATGTCCAAACGAATCCCGAAAATCACAAAAATTCACACAACACTCCTGTCGTTCTATGTTGACATGAGAAAAAAAACTTAAAAGCAATAAGAGGCAATGGATATCGTTTCGTCCCCAAAGGTGGGAGGTTCTCTACCGAAAACCATCATGCTTGTTGTGAGAAGCTCCAGTTTGTGAGAAGCATATACCCAAACCTGCCCCAAATGGGACAATATTTCTACCACGACATGTTGATGCCGCTCCATGATAGCATGCCAAGTTTCATGTATTTGAGATGAGTTTTGGGTTTACTAGAATTTGAAAACCAAGCATCTCAATGTTTTGCCAGCAATCAATGGTGCTATGGTGTTTGAAATTCATTCCCGTTTCTTGCATGGGACCTAAGCATTCACCCAAGGACAAAGATTTGATTTTTCAACAAATTTATATGCATTGGAGCATGCACATGTAGTTCAAATTTGAATTATGCACATAAATGGATTGAAAACTCACTTAATGCATAAAAATGTCCAAACGAACCCCGAAAAATCACAAATATTCACACAACACTCCTGTTATTCTATATTGACACGAGAAAAAACCTTAAAACAAGAAGAGGCAATGGATATCGTTTCCTCGCCAAAGGTGGGACGTTCCCTACCGAAAACCATCATGCTTGTTGTCAGAAGCTCCGGTTTGTGAGAAGCATATACCCAAACCTGCCCCAAATGGGACAAAATTTGTACCACGGCATGTTGATGCCGCGCCATGATAGCATGCCAAGTTTCATGAATTTCAGACGAGTTTTCGATTTACTAGAATTTAAAAACCAGGCATCTCAATGTTTCGCCGGCAATCAACGGTGCCGTGGTGTTTGACATTCATTCCCATTTCTTGCATGGGACCTAAGCATGCACCGAAAGACAAAGATTTGATTTTTCAATGAATTTATATGCACTGGAGCATGCACATGTAGTTCAAATTTGAATTATGCACATAAATGCATTGAAAAGTCACTTAATGCATAAAAATGTCCAACGAACCCCGAAAATCACAAAAATTCACACAACACTCATGTCGTTCTATGTTGACACAAGAAAAAAATACTTGAAAGCAATAGGAGGCAATAGATATCGTTTCATCCCCAAATGTGGGACACTCCCTACCGAAAACCATCATGCTTGTTGTGAGAAGCTCCGGTTTGTGAGAAGCATATACGCAAACCTGCCCCAAATGGGACAAAATTTGTACCACGACATGTTGATGCTGCTCCATGATAGCATGCCAAGTTTCTTGTATTTCAGAAGAGTTTTGGATTTACTAGAATTTAGAAACCAGGCATCTCAATGTTTTGCCGGCAATCAACGTTGCCATGGTGTTTGAAATTCATTCCCATTTCTTGCATGGGACCTAAGCATTCACCCAAGGACAAAGGTTTGATTTTTCAACGAATTTATATGTACTGGAGCATGCGCATGTAGTTCAAATTTGAATTCTGCACATAAATGGATTGAAAACTCACTTAATGCATAAAAATGTCCAAACGAACCCCGTAAAATCACAAACATTCACACAACACTCTTGTTGTTCTATGTTGACACGAGAAAAAACCTGAAAACAAGAAGAGGCAATGGATATCATTTCCTCGCCAAAGGTGGGATGTTCCCTACCGGAAACCATCATGCTTGTTGTGAGAAGCTCCGGTTTGTGAGAAGCATATACCCAAACCTGCCCCAAATGGGACAAAATTTGTACCACGGCATGTTGATGCCGCGCCATGATAGCATGCCAAGTTTCATGAATTTTAGACGAGTTTTGGATTTACTAGAATTTAAAAACCAGGCATCTGAATGTTTCGCCGGCAATCAACGGTGCCATGGTGTTTGAAATTCATTCCCATTTCTTGCATGGGACCTAAGCATGCACCCAAAGATAAAGATTTAATTTTTCAACGAATTTATATGCACTGGAGCATGCACATGTAGTTTAAATTTGAATTATGCACATAAATGCATTGAAAACTCTCTTAATGCATAAAAATGTCCAAACGAACCCCAAAAAATCACAAAAATTCACACGACACTCGTGTCGTTCTATGTTGACATGAGAAAAAAACTTGAAAGCAATAAAAGGCAATGGATATCGTTTCGTCCCCAATGGTGGGACGTTCCCTAACGAAAACCATCATGCTTGTTGTGAGAAGCTCCGGTTTTTGAGATGCATATACCCAAGCCTTCCCCAAATGGGACAAAATTTGTACCACATCATGTTGATGCCGCTCGATGATAGCATGCCAAGTTTCATGAATTTCAGACAAGTTTTGGATTTACTAGAATTTAAAAACCAGGCATCTCAATGTTTTGCCGGCAATCAACGGTACCATGGTGTTTGAAATTCATTCCCATTTCTTGCATTGGCATGCACCCAAGGATTTTTTTATATTTCAACGAATTTATATGCACTAGAGCATGCACATGTAGTTCAAATTTGAATTATGCACATAAATGCATTGAAAATTCACTTAATGCATAAAAATGTCCAAATGAACCCCGAAAAATCACAAAAATTCACACAACACTCCTGTTGTTCTATGTTGACACGAGAAAAAACTTGAATGCAATAAGAGGCAATGGATATCGTTTCGTCCCCAAAGGTGGGACGTTCCCTACCGAAAACCATCATGCTTGTTGTGAGAAGCTCCGGTTTGTGAGAAGCATATACCCAAACCTTCCCCAAATGGGACAAAATTTGTACCACAACATGTTGATGCCACTCCATGATAGCATGCCAAGTTTCATGAATTTCAGATGAGTTTTGGATTTACTAGAATTTAAAAACCAGGCATCTCAATGTTTTGCCGGCAATAAACGGTGCCATGGTGTATTCATTCCCATTTCTTACATTGGACCTAAGCATGCACCCAACGACAAATATTTTTTTTCAACGAATTTATATGCACTGGAGCATGCACATGTAGTTCAAATTTGAATTATGCACATAAATATATTGAAAACTCACTTAATGCATAAAAATGTCCAAACGAACCCTGGATAATTCCAATTATTTTATGATCACTGTAGATAAAAGGTCTAGCAATTCAAACACCGTCCATGGCCGCTGTGACCCCATTATGTAATTCAAATCAAGACAAAAAATCAAGTAGACCCCACACAATTTATTATAACCAACCGTGTGAGATGCAACACAAAATATCTTCGGACCGTGACTAAATAAGGGACCGTGTCTGATGATACTTTGCGCGCCAGTTTTTTGTATGAAGCGATTCCATATTTTCGGCTTCCGCGGAAATATCTACCTCCCCACCCCCCTTACCAAAAGCCACATTTCCCCTCTTTCCGCCTTCCTTTCCAAGTTGAAACCTTCACTCCTTGCTTGCAGCGCAGCCGCCTCCTCGCCGGTGACCCTCCTTCATGCTGCTCGGCCTCGCCTATCCAGGAAGGTAATCCACACTCGACCCCCATCCTCCTCCTCCTTCCACATCCCACATGCCCCGACCGCCGGCGCGAGCACAACACCTTCCATACAAATCACCGACCCCTCCACCAAATAAGCGCCGGCCTAAGCCATGGTGCATGTAGTATAGCCAGGACCTCAAGGAGCATTTGGCAGCGGAGAAGCAAATCATGGCCGCACGCACGGATGAGGTCGCGATGGCTGCTATTTGTGCCGACCCCCAGATCCATCGAGGTCACCGTTGATGCCTCGCGCTGAAGGAAATATGCCCTAGAGGCAATAATAAAGTTATTATTTATTTCCTTATATCATGATAAATGTCTTTTATTCATGCTAGAATTATATTAAACGGAAACTTAGTACATGTGTGAATACATAGACAAAACAGAGTGTCCCTAGTATGCCCCTACTAGACTAGGTCATTGATCAAAGATGGTTATGTTTCCTAGCCATAGACATGAGTTGTCATTTGATCAACGGGATCACATCATTAGGAGAATGATGTGATGGACTAGACCCATCCGTTAGCTTAGCACTATGATCGTTTAGTTTTATTGCTATTGCTTTCTTCATGACTTATACATGTTCCTATGACTATGAGATTATGCAACTCCCGAATGCCGGAGGAACACCTTGTGTGCTATCAAACGTCACAACGTAACTAGGTGATTATAAAGATGCTCTACAGGTGTCTCTGAAGGTGTTCGTGGTGCTGGCATAGATCAAGAATAGGATTTGTCACTCCGAGTGTCGGAGAGGTATCTCTGGGCCCTCTCGGTAATACACATCATAATAAGCCTTGCAAGGAAATGACTAATGAGTTAGTCACGAGATGATGTATTACGGAACGAGTAAAGAGATTTTCCGGTATCGAGATTAACTAGGTATGGTGATACCGACGATTGAATCTCGGGCAAGTAACATACCGATGACAAAGGGAACAACGTATGTTATTATGCGGTTTGACCGATAAAGATCTTCGTAGAATATGTAGGAGCCAATATGAGCATCCAGGTTCCGCTATTGGTTATTGACCGGAGATGAGTCTCGGTCATGTCTACATAGTTCTCGAACCCGTATGGTCCGCACGCTTAATGTTTGGTGACGATCGGTATTATTAGTTTAGGAGTTTTGATGTACCGAAGGTAGTTCGGAGTCCCGGATGAGATCACGGACATGAAGAGGAGTCTCGTAATGTCCGAGACGTAAAGATTGATATATTGGAAGGCTATATTCGGATATCAGAAATGTTCCGAGAGGTTTGGGCATTTTTCCGGAGTACCGGGAGGTTACCGGAACCTCCCGGGAGAAGTTATGGGCCTTATGGGTCATAAGAAGGAAGCACACCATCCCACAAGGGGCTGGTGCGCCCCCTTGGGCAGGAGGCCGAATTGGAAAAGGTTTGGGGGGTGGCGCCCCCTTTCCTTCTCTCCTACTCCTCCTTCCCTTCCTCTCCTACTCCAACTAGGGAAGGGGGGAATCCTACTCCCGGTGGGAGTAGGACTCCTCCTAGGCGCGCCATAGAGGGCCGGCCTCTCCCCCTCCTCCACTCCTTTATATACGGGGGTGGGGGACACCCCATAGACACACAAGTTGATCAAGTTGATCTCTCCCAACCGTGTGCGGTGCCCCCCTCCACAGAAACACACCTCGGTCATATCGTTGCAGTACTTAGGCGAAGCCCTGCACCGGTAGCTTCATCATCTCTGTCACCACGCTGTCGTGCTGACGAAACTCTCGCGCGAAGTTCTACTGGATCAAGAGCTTGTGGGACGTCATCAAGCTGAACATGTGCTGAATGCGAAGGCTCCGTACGTTCGGTGCTTGATCAGTTGGATCGTGAAGAAGTTTGACTACATCAACCGCGTCACTAGACGCTTCCGCTCCCGGTCTACGAGGGTACGTAGACACACTCTCCCCTCTCATTGCTACACATCTAGTAGATAGATATTGCGTGATTGTAGGAAAATTTTGAAATACTACGTTCCCCAATAGTGGCATCATGAGCCAGGTCTATGCGTAGATGATATGCGCGAGTAGAACACAAGTGAGTTGTGGACGATACTAGTCATACTACTTACCAGCATGTCATACTTTGATTTGGCGTTATTGTTGGATGAAGCGGCCCGGACCGGCATTACGCGTACGCTTACGCGAGACTGTTTCTACCGACGTGCTTCGCACACAGGTGGCTGGTGGGTGTCAATTTCTCCAACTTTAGTCGAATCGAGTGTGGCTACGCTCGGTCCTTGTGAAGGTTAAAACAGCACATACTTGACGAAAAATTGTTGTGGTTTTTGTATGCGTAGGTAAGAAAGGTTCATGCTAAGCCCGTAGCAGCCACGTAAAACTTGCAACAACAAAGTAGAGGACGTCTAACTTGTTTTTGCATGGCATGTTGTGATGTGATATGGTCTAGACATGATGAGTTATACGTTATTGTATGAGATGATCATGTTTTGTAAAGTTGTCGACAACTGGCAGGAGCCATATGGTTATCGCTTTATTGTATGAAATACAATCGCCATGTAAGTGCTTTACATTATCACTAAGTAGTAGTGATAGTCGTGGAAGCAATAGTTGGCGAGACAACAACGACGCTATGATGGAGATCAAGGTGTCGCGCCGGTGACGATGGTGATCATGACAGTGCCTTGGAAATGGAGATCAAAAGCACAAGATAATGATGGCCATATCATTTCACATATTTTGATAGCATGTGATGTTTATCTTATTATGCTTCTTATTTTGCTTAGTACAGCGGTAGCATTATAAGATGACCCCTTACAAAATTTCAAGGTACAAGTGTTCTCTCTGAGTATGCACCGTTGCGAAAGTTCGTCGTGCTGAGACACCACGTGATGCTCGGGTGTGATAAGCTCTACGTTCAAATAGAACGGGTGTAAGACAGTTTTGCACATGCAGAATACTCGGGTTAAACTTGACGAGTCTAGCATGTACAGACATGGCCTCGGAACACTGGAGACCGAAAGGTAGAGCGTGAATCATATAGTAGATATGATCAACATAAGATGTTCACCATTGAAAACTACTCCATCTCACGTGATGATCGGACATGGTTTAGTTGATTTGGATCACGTGATCATTTAGATGACTAGAGGGATGTCTATCTAAGTTGGCGTTCTTTAGTAATATGATTAAATTGAAATTTAATTTATCATGAACTTAGTCCTGATAATTGTGACACCCGAAGACCGACCCTCCAGAAGATTCCAGATGTTCCGGGGTTTCGTAGTGTGTTTCATTTGTGCTTGCTTTATTTATTTTTGCATTGCATCATGTCATCATGCCATCAAGTCTTTTAATTTTAAAAACCCAACTACATAAACCATATGGATCTTCGATCCATTTAAATTGAGAGATACTCACTATGGCGACTTCTCTTTATAACATATAAAGACCTCTCAATATTATTAGGGAGCTATATTAAATTATTCCAATTGTTTGGAATTCACCAAAACACACTTGCATATTTTTCCCATGCCTCTTTTACTTCAAGTTTCACCGTAAAAACCTTCTCTATAATTCTTTTCCCATTTATCGAGGTTCCTCCAAAAACCTCAACATTTTTGGACACTTCAAAAACCAAGTCCTATTTCAAACCCATTTGAATAAAATTCAAATGAGTTTGAATTTTCATCATTCAACCTTGCCACTTCTATTTTTCTTGGATTACGCTCATTTTTATGAGCCCGAGAAAAATAACCTCATGTGCAAACTCTTTCCCTAACCCCCCCCTCTTTCTTTTCTTCTCTTTATTTATTTTCTGCTAAAAAAAGAAGGGCCCCAGCCGCAGCCAGGCCCAGCCGCGGCCTCCCTGGCCATTAAGTCCTAGGCCCAGCAGCCTCCTCCAGCGCTAACACTAGCTTGTCGCTCGCATCTTCCCTCGTCCTCCCTCAGCGCCGCAACGCCCCTCCCGACCTCGATCCCCATCACACCTCGCAGCGATCGCTCACTCAAGCTCCCTCCTCTCGTCCCTCTCCCTCTCGTCTCCTCCCACCCGCAGAGGCAGTGATAGGAGCGAGCCCCTTCAAGCCATCCTCCCCTCCACCTCGACAGCCCCACCGCCGGGCCTCGTTCCTCCACCTCGCCATGGATTCTCCGCCGAGCACTCACCGCCGAGCCACCTGCTCCACCTCACCTCCTCCGCAACCCCACCTCTCCTCACCGCATCACGCTGCACGGCTGCCGACGACCCGAGGCCAGGCGCCCTCCTCGGCTCCTCCCCGAGTCGTGCTCGTCGAGACCTCAAACTAGCGGGCCGCTGCCCTGCGTCATCGCCCCGCCACTCTCCT
>LR738710.1:446988110-447076179 GCA_902687465.1 Secale cereale | reverse complement strand
GAGCACTCACCGCCGAGCCACCTGCTCCACCTCACCTCCTCCGCAACCCCACCTCTCCTCACCGCATCACGCTGCACGGCTGCCGACGACCCGAGGCCAGGCGCCCTCCTCGGCTCCTCCCCGAGTCGTGCTCGTCGAGACCTCAAACTAGCGGGCCGCTGCCCTGCGTCATCGCCCCGCCACTCTCCTCCTCGTGCCAGGTAGAGGAGCTCCCTCACCCGACGTCCACTGCCGCCAAGTTCCCTCTGTCGTCCGCATTACCACCCTGCTACGCTCCGCTGTCCTTGTCCGTTCATCGCATCGCCGGAGGCCATCGTCCCCGCCACAATAAGAGTTCCGCCATGGCCTCTTTGGCCTTGCTTACTGTGTTGCTTTGGTCGCAACCGCCGCAGTCGCCATTGTGTTTTCTTCCTTGCAGGCAAGGACCGCACCCTTCGACCGTAGCTTGCCTATGGGTTATCTTTGCAAGGCCCTTTTCGAATCTCCACCAAGGACAAGACCATCTCCAGGCATGGAGACCCAAGTCCGAGCACTACCGTGGCCGGGTAACTCGCCAAGTACGACCCCGTGTACAACTACACGATGTGACGCGTCAAGTATCACTACGTCCGATGCCGCGACAAGTACCTCTATGGAAACATGAACATATACGAAACGTGTACGACGACCGTCGCCGAAGACCCGTCTACGATTACCATCGTCGAAGACCATCGACATGTACAACTACCGTCGACCGTGGATGTCAAGTTCCTCGCCGTGACCCCGAATGTCTACAAAAACGCGAACGTGCACCTCTGCTTCCACTACGAAACGCGTGTACAACTACTTCCCTCGATGTCTCAAACCCCTCCAAATACGCACACTTCGAAGGTATACCGCCGAAACGATGCCCGTGTACAAATGTGGTTGTATGAGATGTTTTCCCTTGTTGCACCGTGTCCGTTGTGCCCGTCTTTTGTCGCCGACTCGTGGGTACCGGGTAACCGGGAGCGCCCCATCATCTTGTTCGACACTTTCACGCTCATGCTACCTTGCTTTTGCACCGGCATCTCGACGAGTGTCGGATCATCGGAACGTTGCCGCGGCACCGTATCCGTTTTCGCCGCCACGACCCTCTTTTCTTTCCATCGTGGCGACAAATACTCCTTATCATGTTCATGTTAACTTTTACTAAAAATTGCATAAAACTTGATCATGTCATCCGCATCATGATAACAACCTTTGAATGTTAAATTGTTGTTGCTTTACTAATTGCTAAATCGGTCATGGGGATTTTCCGGAATTGTTGTTGTTATTTCCGGCCTCATTTAAAATGCCTAGGTAGTGTAGTTTTAGTTATGCTTCACCTCTTGCCATGTTTAATAAAAATATTTAATCTTGTCTTGTAGAATAAACGAGAGTTAACTAAAGAAATAAAATGTGGTGTTTCGTCAATATGCAACTCGTTGCATATTGAGCCCCACTTAACTTGTAGTATTTGTTTGTGCACTTTGCCATGCCATTGCATATATAAACCGGATATGCATCATACTTGGTTGTGCATCATATGCCATGGTGATGATATGTGTGTTTACCGTGTTGTTTGATTCTTTCCGATATGCTTCTCTTGTTAGCTTCGGGTTCGTTCCGGAGTTGTGAGGATTCGTTCGACTACTTCATGGACTTGTTCTTCTTCCTTGCGAAGTCCCATGCAAGATGACCATCCCCTTGGATACCTTTACTATCATTGCCATGCTTAGTTGTCTCGATGCTATCATTACATGTTGCGCTACCCATCTTTTATTGTCATCCCCTCTCCTTGTTGCCATGAAACCTCTAACCTTTGACACCTTCCTAGCAAACCATTGTTTGGCTATGTTACCCACTTGCTTAGCCCCTCTTATAGCGTTGTTAGTTGCAGGTGAAGAAGAAGATCGTTCCATGTTGGAACTTGTTGTCGGAATATCACAATATCTATTATTATTATTAACACACCTATATACTGGGTATGGGTGGAAGGCTTGGCCTTTTTCTCGGTGTTTTGTTCCACTCATGCCGCCTTAGGAGCCGATAAACCGGCATTATGTTCCTTGATTTTGTGTTCCTTACACGGTTGGGTATATGGGGACCCCTTGACAGTTCGTCTTTGAATAAAACTCCTCCAGCAAGGCCCAACATTGGTTTTAATTTGCCTCATAATAACAACTTAATTAATTAATTAAATTTGCATAGGGGGTTGCGCCCTCGGGATTCTTTTCTACATAGCAGGGGGCCAGTGCTGATGGTGTTGGTCCCAAACGGGGAGACTGCGGGGCCGCCACGGGGAAACTCGAGGTGTCTGGTTCCCATAGGATCACCTATCCGGACATGGCCTGAGACGAGATATGCGCGGCTACTATCAGGGTGTCGGCACGCTGGGAGGTCTTGCTGGACTTGTTTTACCATTGTCAAAATGTCTTGTGCACCGGGAATTCCGAGTCTGGTCGGGCCTTCCCTAAGATAAGGGGTAATATTATTATTACTTCTGCTGATCGTGAGAGCTTGTGATGGGCTAAGTTGGGATACCCCTGCAGGGTTATGATCTTTCGAAAGCCGTGCCCGCGGTTATGTGGCAGATTGGAATTTGTTAATGTCCGGTTGTAGAAAACTTGACAGAGGATCCGAAGTAAAACACACAACCGTGTGAGTAACCGTGACTGTCTCTTTTCGCTTTGAGAAGAGAACATGGTGGGGTTATGTTTGACTCGTAGGTAGCTCAGGATCTTTAGCGATCATTACTAGTTGCGACCATTTTGAGTAGATGCTCATCTTATTCTTGTACTCGTAAGTTAGCCACCATATTATGCTTAGCCGCTGCTGCAACCTCACCACTACCCTTATCCATACCCTTAAAGCTTTGCTAGTCTTGATACCCATGGTTATGGGATTGCTGAGTCCTCGTGGCTCACAGATACTACAACACCAGATGCAGGTACCGCTAAGAGCAGTGCAGGAGTTGGTCCAAGAACTTCACTGGGAGCTCGATGAAGAGAGTGGCCGTATGTATGTGACGTTGTTCGACGATCAGTAGTGGTTCCTACTAGGGACGATCCGGGCTTGTGTTATTTATGGTATCTTTCATTTGGATCTTCGTCCGTAGTCGGGCTCTGATGTTATTTGGATGATGATTGTTTATGTAATGCATTGTGTGACGTGGCGAGTGTAAGCCAACTACTCTTTTTCAATTTCATCCCTCTGTTACATGAGTCGTGCAAAGATACCATACTTGAGATCATTCTAGTATGAGCTTATGCCTTTAAGACGTGCCCCGACACGTGGGAGGTATAATCTCATACTAGGCATTACAAGTTGGTATTCATAGCCTTCTCCGACCTAGGAGCCCCCACTGATTGATCGAATCGTTGACGGTTGAGTCTAGGCACACACTTGAAAATGTTTTGAGTCCTACATATATATCGGAGAGTAGGATTTCTTTCTACTCCTCATCTCTTTTCACTCTAGTGAGGACTCCTCACGATTACTTATCTCTTCTACTCTCAAAATTTCACTATTTTTTTTTAGGATCACGCAAGTATTGTTTGAATTGTTCCGATGTCTTTGTGACGAGAACATTGTTCTCGATGCCTCCTGTCATTTAGGGGTTGTGACAGTGTCCTGGGGAGTTGAGCTCTGAGGTGTTGTCGTCACAAATCTATCGCAACAGTTCTGGAATACTTAAGACGGCCGACATCGAAAACTCTCCTATGCGGTTAGTGGCAAGATAACCCCGACATCACCCAGTACTGGGGAGGTAGTTCAGGAGTATTGCCATAGCTTGTATAGTAGATGCGTTTCGAAGGTCCGAGGTAAACGGTTTCTGGAAATAACTGGTTATGTGTTGAAGGATGGATACAGTTGGATGTAGGATTAGAGTTGAGTGCGCGATGCTTCCCCTGTATCCCCAACACCTGATTGCATAACTGGGAACTTTCGGAAATTAATAGGTGGGTTCATCTAGTAGCTCGTAGGCATTCTTCCAACGAATGCATGATATGGAGTTCGGGGTTCTACATTGAGTGAAGTAGTTTTATGGGCGTTTGTTCCGATCGGGAGTTGCATCTTAAAGGGTCCTTGGCTATGCTGATCCAGGGATTGCAAAACCCTTTTGTAACACGTTCCATGAGCTTTCAGCACGAACATGTGGAACGAAGCTTCTATCTTGTATTTGTTCTATATGCTCCTTGTTGTTTTATTTACCTTTTGTTCTCCCAAGTGTCTTCTCGTTAAGTTGATGTACCTACGGAATTCATTCGTTCAATTCTCTATTCGAATGATGTTGTGAAGATTTTGTTGCAACATATCTATCCTTTGTTTCGTTTTGATTCTGGTATTCGAGTTGCTTCGATGTCAAATGTTGATTCCATACCTTTCCTAAGCGGTGTTCTCATATTTCTATGGGAGTGCTAGTCCTTCTTGATCATCGAGCTTGTCATATAAATTCTTTTTCAACCCGCGTGCTTCTCCTCAAGTTAACCCGATCCTTTTAATTTGTGCAAGACCAAGTCTTGGGTTTTTTCTCAACGGTGTCTGTTTCATTCATCCCAAGTTGTCTTTGTTTCCCCATCCTCCCACCCTTATTATTCTCAGAGCAAGAAATCTCAAATCAAGTATCCATTTTATTCATGTGATGTTTCTTCATTCATTTCCTTCTATGTTCTTATCCGGTGATTTATCGTGAAGATGCTCAAGAGTTTCAAGTTCATCATTCTTAATTCTAATATTCTTCTCTGGTGGACTAAACCCAAGCTTCCGTATTGATCATATCTGTGCCTCTTGTTTCACATGTTTTCCAATGTGGGAATTTCTTATCCAAAGTCTCTCTTGATTATTCAACTCTCTGTAATTCGTATCCTGAGTGTACAAGAGATCTCGGAGGACTCGTGTTTCCATTTTCAACCTGTTCAATATATTTTGAGATTGTTATCTCATTCAAGACATTTAATTCAACCGGTGCAATATCTCTTAAGCAATCTTTTTCAACGGTGATTTCTTTTGAGTGGGCCCTAACCCACAGGTCTTTTCCCAGGATCCTACCTGACTCTTCTAATTTTCCGAAGTTATTCTCAAATTCTTTCCAAAGTGTGACGTAGGAACGATTCCCATCAGTTACATGCCTTCTCCAAGACCACTTTCAAATTCCTTTCAACTTCAGGTCAACCTTCCTCTTTTATTCTTCTAGAGCATTTCATGAATTCTTCCCATTGTGATCCTCTGAAGGCCATCATTTCAGAATATTTCTTCGTTCTCAGTTTTCAACTTTGTCCTCCAAATATTCTTCATTGATGCCTCTTCGTTCGTCTCCATATTCTACCGGTGCTTTGTTCAAGTATTCTTTAATCGGTTTGCGATCTCTTCGTTCTCTTGTATCTAAATTTCCTCAAGTGCTTATTCTTCCCGGTGATTATTCTCTTTCATCACCCGGTTTCAATTCTTATGGTGGTTCATTCAAGATTACTCTTCCATTTGTTATCGTATCAATTCATTTGTTTTTTTCATAATCCTACCGGTGGTTCGTTGAAGATTTACCGAAGTTTGTGCGAGATATCTCTTTAATTCTTTGCAACAAGAATAAGTTGTATGCAAATCCATTGGTTGGCATCAATTTAAATTGGTGAAGGATAAGCATGACATAATTCTTAGTCTTATTCCTTCAAGGTGAATTAATTCCCTTGTCTGAAGTTTGTTCATGATATCAATTATTGGTTGTTAATCTTTTCTTTTCGGAGTTCCAAACTCTCTCAATTATCTTGTCACGAAGCTTCATCTAATCATTGCAAGGCTTCAATCTTATTCTTTTCATCCTTCACTTCTCATGCTTTTGTTACCGGAGTTTTCATGGAGGTTCATCAGGATTTAATTCATCCTCGGAGTCTTCGTCAAGATTCTTGTTGGAGCTCAAGTATTCGTCTTTTTGCATTCCGAAGTTCAATTCTTTCTACCTTTTTCTTTTGAGGTGGTGTTATGTAATTCTTGACAATTCCTTCATGATTTATGTTTCACGACTCTATCAAGAATGAGATATTTGAAGCCATCATTTTCTTTGTTCAGGAGATCTTTCCAACCCTTCAATTTATTCGTTGAAGTAATCTTGGGTTGCATCTCACCTAAAAGCTTTCCCTGAGAATTATTGTTAATATGGTGCTTATAAATGACCCAAGTTCTTCATTTATCATTCCGATGAAATAAGTTTTTCGTCTCCTTGTTGATCTCAATCCAATTAAATGTTTTCATCAGTGGCCGGTTGTCACCTTATAGTTTTGAGATGTTTCCAATAAGCCCACAACGAGCTTATTCTTTTCGTTGTTGATTTTTCCAACAACTCCGTTCAACCCTTCTTCATAAGGATGCTCTTTCAAATTCAATTTTGAGAGAAGTTGTCATTTTTTTTCTCCATTCATTTCTTTCATTGATCTATATTCTATTATTTCATTCCGGAGGCATTGTGATATTGCTCTATTTCACCATCATCTCGTTTTTATCAAGATCGTATTCTTCCCTTGCTTGTCTATTTAACCGGAGTGTTGTGTCCTCCATTCAAGTTCCATCATCTTATCTAGTTTTTCCTCTGTTTTCAACCGGAGTGCCGTCTGAATCCTTCTTACCCCTTGTGCCATTCTTTCAATTGTTTCAGAGGCAGTGTGTTGTTGATTTTATCAAGTATCATTCCATCTCCTCACGTTCATGTTAATTCCTTCCATTTTCAAACGGAGTGCTGTCCAAATTATGTCATTCTTATTCCTTAGCTATACCATTGCAGTTTCATATTCTTTTGGTTCGTAAGCTCTCATTTCATGTCTTTCAACCTACAAGGTTCTCATAATGTTCCTTGTTCCTCTTTTCTAACGGAGTGTTTTCATCTTCGTTCATCTCCATTGTATTCTTTATTCAACTTGTTTAACCTCTCAAGGTTCTTGGTTTCACTCGTCTGTCAAAGAAGAAACTTTGTTTTACCTCTTCCTTTATGCTCTTTTACCCGGTGCCATCTCTAGGATCTCGGGTCGAGATCCTCTGTTAGTGTGGGAGAGTTGTGACGCCCGAAGACCGACGCTCCAGAAGATTCTAGATGTTCCGGGGTTTCGCCGTGTGTTTCATTTGTGCTTGTTTTATTTATTTATTTTTGCATTGCATCATGTCATCATGCCATCAAGTCTTTTATTTTTAAAAACCCAACTAGATAAACCGTATGGATCTTCGATCCATTTAAATTGAGGGATACTCACTATGGTGACTTCTCTTTATAACATATAAAGACCTCTCAATATTATTAGGGAGCTATATTAAATTATTCCAATTGTTTGGAATTTACCAAAACACACTTGCATATTTTTCCCATGCCTCTTTTACTTCAAGTTTCACCGTAAAAACCTTCTCTACAATTCTTTTCCCGTTTATCGAGGTTCCTCCAAAAACCTCAACATTTTTGGACACTTCAAAAACCAAGTCCTAGTTCAAACCCATTTGTATAAAATTCAAATGACATTGAATTTTCATCATTCAATCTTGCCACTTCTATTTTTCTTGGATTACGCTCATTTTTATGAGCCCGAGAAAAATAACCTCATGTGCAAACTCTTTCCCTAACCCCCCTCTTTCTTTTATTCTCTTTATTTGTTTTCTGCTAAAAAAGAAGAAGGGCCTCAGCCGCAGCCAGACCCAGCCGCAGCCTCCCTGGCCATTAAGGCCTAGGCCCAGCAGCCTCCTCCAGCGCTAACCCTAGCTCGTTGCTCGCATCTTCCCTCGTCCTCCCTCAGCGCCGAAGCGCCCCTCCCGACCTCGATCCCCATCACACCTCGCAGCCATCGCTCGCTCGAGCTCCCTCCTCTCGTCCCTCTCCCTCTCGTCTCCTCCCACCCACAGAGGCAGTGAGAGGAGCGAGCCCCTTCAAGTCGTCCTCCCCTCCACCTCGACAGCCCCGCCGCTGGGCCTCGTTCCTCCGCCTCGCCATGGATTCTCCGCCGAGAACTCACCGCCGAGCCACCTGCTCCACCTCACCTCCTCCGCGGCCCCACCTCTCCTCGCCGCATCACGCTGCACGACCGCCGACGACCCGAGGCCAGGCGCCCTCCTCGGCTCCTCCCCGAGCTGTGCTCGTCGAGACCTGAAGCCAGCGGGCCGCTGCCCTGCGTCATCGCCCCGCCCCTCTCCTCCTCATGCCAGGGAGAGGAGCTCCCTCACCCGACGTCCACTGCCGCCAAGTTCCCTCCGTCGTCCGCATTGCCACCCTGCTACGCCCCGCCGTCCTTGTCCGTTCATCGCGCCGCCGGAGGCCATCGTCCCCGCCACAATAAGAGTTCCGCCATGGCTCTTTGGCCTTGCTTGCTGTGTTGCTTTGGTCGCAACCGCCGCAGTCGCCACTGCGTTTTCTTCCTTGCAGGCAAGAACCGCACCCTTCGACCATAGCTTGCCTATGGGTTATCTTTGCAAGGCCCTTTTCAAATCTCTGCCAAGGACAAGACCATCTCCAGGCATGGAGACCCAAGTCCGAGCACTACCGTGGCCGGGTAACTCGCCAAGTACGACCCCGTGTACGACTACACGATGTGACGCGTCAAGTACAACTACGTCCGATGCCGCGACAAGTACCTCTACGGAGACATGAACATCTACGAAACGTGTACGACGACCGTCGCCGAAGACCCGTGTATGATTACCGTCGCCGAAGACCATCGACATGTACAACTACCATCGACCGTGGATGTCAAGTTCCTCGCCCTGACCCCGAACGTCTACAAAAACGCGAACGTGCACCTCTGCTTCCAATACGAACCGCGTGTACAACTACTTCCCTCGACGTCTCGAACCCCTCCGAAAATGCACGCTTCGAAGGTATACCGCCGAAACGATGCCCGTGTACGAATGTGGTTGTATGAGATGTTTTCCCTTGTTGCACCATGTCCGTTGTGCCCGTTTTTTGTCGCCGACTCGTGGGGACCGGGTAACCGGGAGCGCCCCATCATCTTGTTCGACACTTTCACGCTCACGCTGCCTTGCTTTTGCACCGGCATCTCGACGAGTGTTGGATCATCGGAATGTTGCCGCGACACCGTATCCGTTTTCGCCGCCACGATCCTCTTTTCTTTCCGTCGTGGCGACAAATGCTCCTTATCATGTTCATGTTAACTTTTACTAAAAATTGCATATAACTTGATCATGTCATCTGCATCATGATAACAACCTTTGAATGATAAATTGTTGTTGCTTTACTAATTGCTAAATCGGTCATGGGCATTTTCCAGAATTGTTGTTGTTATTTCCGGTCTCATTTAAAATGCCTAGGTAGTGTAGTTTTAGTTATGCTTCACCTCTTGCCATGTTTAATCAAAACATTTAATCTTGTCTTGTAGAATAAACGAGAGTCAACTAAATAAATAAAATGTAGTGTTTCGTTAATATGCAACTCGTTGCATATTGAGCCCCACATAACTTGTAGTATTTGTTTGTGCACTTTGCCATGCCATTGCATATATAAACCGGACATGCATCATACTTGGTTGTGCATCATATGCCATGGTGATGATATGTGTGTTTACCGTGTTGTTTGCTTCTTTCCGGTATGCTTCTCTTGATAGCTTCGGGATCGTTCCGGAGTTGTGAGGATCCGTTCGACTACTTCATGGACTTGTTCTTTTTCCTCGCGAAGTCCCAGGCAAGATGACCATCCCCTTGGATACCTTTACTATCATTGCCATGCTTAGTTGTCTCGATGCTATCATTACATGTCGCGCTACCCATCTTTTATTGTCAGCCCCTCTCCTTGTTGCCATGAAACCTCAAACCTTTGACACCTTCCTAGCAAACCATTGTTTGGCTATGTTACCCACTTGCTCAACCCCTCTTATAGCGTTGTTAGTTGCAGGTGAAGATGAAGATCGTTCCATGTTGGAACTTGTTGTTGGAATATCACAATATCTATTATTATTATTAACACACCTATATACTGGGCATGGGTGGAAGGCTTGGCCTTTTTCTCGGTGTTTTTTTCCACTCATGCCGCCTCAAGAGCTGATAAACCGGCATTATGTTCCTTGATTTTGCGTTCCTTACACGGTTGGGTATATGAGGACCCCTTGACAGTTCGTCTTTGAATAAAACTCCTCCAGCAAGGCCCAACATTGGTTTTAATTTGCCTCATAATAACAACTTAATTAATTAATTAAATTTGCATAGGGGGTCGCGCCCTCGGGATTCTTTTCTACATAGCAGGGGGCCAGTGCTGATGGTGTTGGTCCCAAACGGGGAGACTACGGGGCCGCCACGGGGAAACTCGAGGTATCTGGCTCCCGTAGGATCACCTATCCGGACGTGGCCTGAGACGAGATACGCGCGGCTACTATCAGGGTGTCGGCACGCCGGGAGGTCTTGCTGGACTTGTTTTACCATTGTCGAAATGTCTTGTGCACCGGGAATTCCGAGTCTGATCGGGCCTTCCCTAAGATAAGGGGTAATATTATTATTACTTCTGCTGATCGTGAGAGCTTGTGATGGGCTAAGTTGGGACACCCCTGCAGGGTTATGATCTTTCGAAAGCCGTGCGCGGTTATGTGGCAGATTGGAATTTGTTAATGTCCGGTTGTAGAAAACTTGACAGAGGATCCGAAGTAAAACACACAACTGTGTGAGTAACCATGACTGTCTCTTTTCGCTTTGAGAAGAGAACACTGTGGGGTTATGTTTGACTCGTAGGTAGTTCAGGATCTTTAGCGATCATTACTAGTTGCGAGCGTTTTGCGTAGATGCTCATCTTATTCTTGTACTAGTAAGTTAGCCACCATATTATGCTTAGCCGCTGCTGCAACCTCACCACTACCCTTATCCATACCCTTAAAGCTTTGCTAGTCTTGATACCCATGGTTATGGGATTGCTGAGTCCTCGTGGCTCACAGATACTACAACACCAGATGCAGGTACCGCTGAGAGCAGTGCAGGAGTTGGTCCAAGAACTTCACTGGGAGCTCGATGAAGAGAGTGGCCGTATGTATGTGACGTTGTTCGACGATCAGTAGTGGTTCATACTAGGGGCGATCCGGGCTTGTGTTATTTATGGTATCTTTCATTTGGATCTTCATCCGTAGTCGGACTCTGATGTTATTTGGATGATGATTGTTTATGTAATGCATTGTGTGACGTGGCGAGTGTAAGCCAACTACTCTTTTGCAATTTCATCCCTCTATTACATGAGTCGTGCAAAGATACCATACTGGAGATCATTCTAGTATGAGCTTATGCCTTTAAGTCGCGCCCCGCCACGTGGGAGGTATAATCTCATACTGGGCATTACAATAGTATTTGCAAATTATGTTGTAGATCAATAGTTTGCGTTATAGCTCCCCTATGTTTTTTTGATATGTTCCTAGAGAAAACTAAGTTGAAAGATGTTAGTAGCAATGATGTGGACTTGTTCCGTGATCTGAGGATTTTCCTCATTGCTACACAGAAGTATTATGTCCTTGATGCACCGCTAGGTGACATATCTATTGCAGGAGCAGATGTAGATGTTATGAACGTTTGACAAGCTCGGTATGATGACTATTTGATAGTTTAGTGCGCCATGCTTTACGGCTTATAACCGGGACTTCAAAAACAGTTTGAACGCCACAGAGCATATGAGATGTTCCAAGAGTTGAAATTAGTATTTCATACTCATGCCCGTGTCGAGAGGTATAAGACCTCTGACAGTACTTTGCCTACAAGATGGAGGAGAATAGCTCAACCAGTGAGCATGTGCTCAGATTGTCTGGGTACTACAATTACTTGAATCAAGTGGGAGTTAATCTTCCAGATAAGATAGTAATTGACAAAGTTCTCTAGTCACGATCACCAAGTTAGTAGAACTTCGTGATGAACTATAATATGCAAGGGATGACGAAAGTAATTCCCGAGCTCTTCGCGATACTGAAATCGGCGAAGGTAGCAATCAAGAAAGAATATCAAGTGTTGAAGGTTAACAAGACCACTTGTTTCAAGTAAAGGGCAAAGGGATTGAAGGGGAACTTCAAGAAGAATGACAAGCAAGTTGTCACTCCCATGAAGAAACCCAAAGCTAAACTCAAGCATGAAACTAAGTGCTTCTACTACAAAGGAAATGGTCACTAGAAGTGGAACTGCCGTACATACTTGGCGGATAAGAAGGATGGCAAAGTGAACAAAGGTATATTTGATATACATATTATTGATGTGTATTTTACTAGTTTTCATAGCAACCCCTGGGTATTTGATACCAGTTCAGTTGCTAAAATTAGTAACTCGAAACAAGAGTTGCATAATGAACAGAGACTAGTTAAAGGTGAAGTGACGATGTGTCTTGGAAGTAGTTCCAAGATTGATATGATTATCATTGCACACTCCCTACACTTTCGGGATTAGTGTAGAACCTAAATAAATGTTATTTGGCATTTGCGTTGAGCATGAATATGATTTGATCATGTTTGTTGCAATATGGTTATTCATTTAAAGTCATAGAATAATTGTTATTCTGTTTACATGAATAAATCCTTCGATGGTCATACACCCAATGAAAATAGTTTCTTGGATCTCGATCGTAGTGATACACATATTCATAATATTGAAGCCAAAAGATGCAAGGTTAATAATGATAGTGCAACTTATTTGTGGCACTGCCGTTTAGGTCATATTGGTGTAAAAATGCATGAAGAAACTCCATAGTGATGGACTTTTGGAATCACTTGATTATGAATCACTTGCTGCTTGCGAACCATGCCTCATGGGCAAGATGACTAAAAATCCGTTCTCCGGAACAATGGAGCAAGCAACAGATTTGTTGGAAATCATACATACTGATGTATGTGGACCGATGAGTGTTGAAGCTCGCGGCGGGTATCGTTATTTTTCTGACCTTCACTGATGATTTGAGAAGATATGGGTATATCTACTTGATGAAGCACAAGTCTGAAACATTTGAAAAGTTCAAAGAATTTTAGAGTGAAGTAGAGAATCATCGTAACAAGAAAATAAAATTTCTACGATCTGATCATGGAGGTGAATATTTGAATTACGAGTTTGGTATTCATTAAAAACAATGTGGAATAGTATCATAGCTCACGCCACCCGGAACACCACAACGTAATGGTGTGTCCGAACGTCGTAACCGTACTTTATTAGATATAGTGCGTTCTATGATGTCTCTTACCGATTTACCACTATCGTTTTGGGTTATGCATTAGAGACAACTGCATTCACGTTAAAAAGGGCACCATCTAAATCCGCTGAGATGACGCCTTATGAAATGTGGTTTGGCAAGAAACCAAAGTTGTCGTTTCTTAAAGTTTGGGGTTGCGATGCTTATGTAAAAAAACTTCAACCTGATAAGCTCGAACCCAAGTCGGAGAAATGTGTCTTCATAGGATACCCAAAAGAGGCTATTGGGTACACCTTCTATCACAAATCCGAAGGCAAGATATTCGTTGCTAAGAATGGATCTTTTCTAGAGAAGGAGTTTCTCTCGAAAGAAGTGAGTGGGAGGAAAGTGGAACTTAATGAGGTAACTGTACCTTCTCCCGAGTTGGAAAGTAGTACATCACAGAAACAAGTTCCAGTGATTGCTACACCAATTAGTGAGGAAGCTAATGATGATGATCATGAAACTTCGGATCAAGTTACTACTATACTTCATAGATCAACCAGAGTACGTTCCGCGCCAGAGTGGTACGGCAACCCGGTTCTGGAAGTCATGTTACTAGACCATGATGAACCTACGAACTATGAGGAAGTGATGATGGGCCCAGATTCCGCAAAATGGCTTGAGGCCATGAAATCTGAGATGGGATCCATGTACGAGAACAAAGTGTGGACTTTGGTTGACTTGCCCGATGATCGGCAAGCCATAAAAATGAATGGATCTTCAAGAGGAAGACCGACACTGACGGTAATGTTATTGTTTACAAAGCTCGACTTGTTGCGAAAGGTTTTCGACAAGTTCAAGGAGTTGACTGCGATGAGACTTTCTCACCCGTAGCGATGCTTAAGTCTGTCCGAATCATGTTAGCAATTGCCGCATTTTATGATTATGAAATCTGGCAAATGGATGTCAAAACTGCATTCCTGAATGGATATCTTAAAGACGAGTTGTATATGATGCAACTAAAAGGTTTTATCGATCCTAAAGGTGCTAACAAAGTGTGCAAGCTCTAGCGATCCATCTATGGACTGGTGCAAGCATCTTAGAGTTGGAATATACGCTTTGATAAGGTGATCAAAGCATATGGTTTTTTTACACAATTTTGGAGAAGCCTGTATTTACAAGAAAGTGAGTGGGAGCACTACATCCTTTTCTGATAAGTATATGTGAATGACATATTGTTGATCGAAAATGATGTAGAATTTTCTCGAAAGCATAAAGGAGTGTTTGAAAGGAGTTTTTTTTCAAAGAAAGACCTCGGTGAAGCTGCTTACATATTGAGCATCAAGATCTATAGAGATAGATCGAGACGCTTGATAAGTTTTTTCAATGAGTACATACCTTGACAAGTTTTTGAAGTAGTTCAAAATGGATCAGTTAGATAAGGAGTTCTTGCCTGAGTTGTAAGGTATGAAGTTGAGTAAGATTCAAAGCCCGACCTCGGCAGAAGATAGAGAAAAAATGAAAGTCATCCCCTTTGCCTCAGCCATAGGTTCTATAAAGTATGCCATGATGTGTACCAAACCCGTTGTGTACCTTACCATGAGTTTGGCAAGGAGGTACAAAAGTGATCCAGGAGTAGATCACTTGACATCGGTCAAAATTATCCTTAGTTACTGGATGACTGAGGAAATATTTCTCGGTTATGGAGGTGATAAAGAGTTCGTCGTAAAGAGTTACGTCGATGCAAGCTTTGACACCAATCCAGATGACTCTAAGTATCAATCTGGATGCATATTGAAATTGGGAGCAATTAGCTAGAGTTGCTACATGCAGAGCATTATAGACATAGAAATTTGCGAAATACAAACGGATCTGAATGTGACAGACCCGTTGACTAAACTTCTCTCACAAGCAAAACATGATCACACCTTATTACTCTTGGGTGTTAATCACATAGATGTGAACTAGATTATTGACTCTAGTAAACCCTTTGGGTGTTGGTCACATGGCGATGTGAACTGTGGGTGTTATTCACATAACGATGTGAACTATCAGTATTAAATCACATGGCGATGTGAGCTAGATTATTGACTCTAGTGCAAGTGGGAGACTGAAAGAAATATGCCCTAGAGGTAATAATAAAGTTATTATTTATTTCCTTATATCATGATAAATGTCTTTTATTCATGCTAGAATTGTATTAATCGGAAACTTAGTACATGTGTGAATACATAGACAAAACAGAGTGTCCCTAGTATGCCTCTACTAGACTAGCTCATTGATCAAAGATGGTTATGTTTCCTAGCCATAGACATGAGTTGTCATTTGATCAACGGGATCACATCATTAGGAGAATGATGTGATGGACTAGACCCATCCGTTAGCTTAGCACTATGATCGTTTAGTTTTACTGCTATTGCTTTCTTCATGACTTATACATGTTCCTATGACTATGAGATTATGCAACTCATGAATGCCGGAGGAACACCTTGTGTGCTATCAAACGTCACAATGTAACTGGGTGATTATAAAGATGCTCTACAGGTGTCTCCGAAGGTGTTCGTGGTGTTGGCAAAGATCAAGAATAGGATTTGTCACTCCGAGTGTAGGAGAGGTATCTCTGGGCCCTCTCGATAATACACATCATAATAAGCCTTGCAAGCAAATGACTAACGAGTTATTCATGAGATGATGTATTACGAAACGAGTAAAGAGACTTGCTAGTAACGAGATTAACTAGGTATGGTGATACCGACGATCGAATCTCGGGCAAGTAACATACCGATGACAAAGGGAACAACATATGTTGTTATGCGGCTTGACCGATAAAGATCTTCGTAGAATATGCAGCACCAATATGAGAATCCATGTTCTGCTATTGGTTATTGACCGAAGATGAGTCTCGGTCATATCTACATAGTTCTCGAACCCGTAGGGTCCGCACGCTTAACGTTTGATGACGATCGGTATTATGAGTTTATGAGTTTTGATGTATCGAAGGTAGTTCGTAGTCCCGGATGAGATCAGAGACATGACGAGGAGTCTCAGAATGTCCGAGACGTAAAGATTGATATATTGGAAGGCTATATTCGGACATCGGAAAGGTTCCGAGAGGTGTGGGCATTTTTCCGGAGTACCGGGAGGTTACCAGAACCTCCCGGGAGAAGTTATGGGCCTTATGGGCCATAAGAAGGAAGCACACCAGCCCACAAGGGGCTGGTGCGAACCCCTTGGGCAGGAGGCTGAATTGGAAAAGGTTTGGAGGGTGGCGCCCCCCTTTCCTTCTGTCCTACTCCTCCTTCCCTTCCTCTCCTACTCCAACTAGGGAAGGGGGGGGGGAATCCTACTCCCGGTAGGAGTAGGACTCCTCCTAGGCGCGCCATAGAGGGCCGACCTCTCCCCCTTCTCCACTCCTTTATATATGGGGGTGGGGGGCACCCGATAGACACACAAGTTTATCAAGTTGATCTCTCCCAACCGTGTGCGGTGCCCCCCTCCACAGAAACACACCTTGGTCATATCGTTGCAGTACTTAGGTGAAGCCCTGCATCGGTAGCTTCATCATCTCCGTCACCACGCCGTCGTGTTGACGAAACTCTCCCGCGAAGTTCTACTGGATCAAGAGCTCATGGGACGTCATCAAGCTGAATGTGTGCTGAATGTGGAGGCTCCGTACGTTCGGTGCTTGATCGGTTGGATCGCGAAGAAGTTCGACTACATCAGTCGTGTCACTAGACGCTTCTGCTCCCGGTCTATGAGGGTACGTAGACACACTCTCCCCTCTTGTTGCTATGCATCTAGTAGATAGATCTTGCGTGATCGTAGGAAAATTTTGAAATACTACGTTCCCCAACACGCGCGCCGGCGCCGCGATGCAGTTGGCTGCTTTAAACGACAGTTCGTGGCGTTTTCTTGAGGCCACCATCGGTGCCTTCGATGAAGACTACGAGGTGTTTTCTGAGCATGCACTTGCTTACCTCATCTCGAGAGCCAGAAGGTTGGTGCCCGGAGTGGCTCAGGCAACTCACCACTACAACGAGGGCACCCACGATGCGGAGGCCTCGCCCTCTTCCATGTCCAAGGAGCCAATCATCATCGATATCTCCGACAATGAGGAGTAGCTTGTCTTATTAGCTCACTATAAGGACCCATGTTCAATTTGCTAGCTACTGCCTTTCCGTAACAAATTCTAGTGAATTGTTCTATCTACTTTCACCATGCAATCTTCTTCTATAGTGTATATGTTCTATATGTCGTGCAATGTGGTGTTCAGTTAACTGCTTGGTTCAATTCTGCAAATGTGATGTTCAATTCTTCAGGGTGCAATATTTCCAAGTTGTTAAGCATGCTTGGTTTGGTTAATTGTCTAATATTCTATTAGGAGTATGTTATATTGTTTATTTGGTGTTTACTTAACTGTTTGGTTCATTTGTTGTGGCTTGGTTCACTTGTTGTGGTGTTTAGTGTGACGCCCCCGATTTGACCGTACACTAATCATGCACGCAAATATGTACGACCAAGATCAGGGACTCACTGGAAGATATCACAACACAACTCTAGACACAAATTAAAATAAAACAAGCTTTATATTACAAGCCAGGGGCCTCGAGGGCTCGAATACATAAGCTCGAAACACAAGAGTCAGCGGAAGCAAAATATCTGAGTACAGACATAAGTTAAACAAGTTTGCCTTAAGAAGGCTAGCACAAATAAAGCAACGATCGAAAAGGCAAGGCCTCCTGCCTGGGACCTCCTAACTACTCCTCGAAGCCGATCTTCACGTAGAAACCTCCTCTGGATCTTCTGGGTCCTGGGCTCCACCATCTGGTTGCGTCATCCGAGAAGAAGGAACAAAAGGGGAAAAGGGGGAGAAAGCAACCGTGAGTACTCATCCAAAGTACTCGCAAGCAAGGATCTACACTACATATGCAAGGATATCTGTGTAAGGGGGTAATATATGTGGACTGAACTGCAGAATGCCAGAATAAGAGGGGGATAGCTAATCCAATCGAAGACTACGCTTCTCGTAACCTCCATCTTGCAGCAGAAGATGAGGGTAGCTGGAAAGTAACAAGTATCCTCGCTTCTCGCAGCCTCCGTCTTGAAGCAATAGAAGGGAATAGATGGTAAGTTCACCAAGTAACAACGTATAGCATAACCTACTCGGCGATCCTCCCGCACATCACCCTGTGAGAGAGCAACCACCGAGTTATCTCTGGCACTTGTAAGGGTGTGTTTTATTAAGTATCCGGTTCTAGTTGTCATGAGGTCGGAGTACAACTCCGGGTCGTCCTTTTACCGAGGGACACGGCTATTCGAATAGATTAACTTCCCTGCAGGGGTGCACCACATAACCCAGCACGCTTGATCCCATTTGGCCGGACACACTTTCCAGGGTCATGCCCGGCCTCGGAAGATCAACACGTCGCAGCCCTACCTAAGCACAGCAGAGAGGTCAGCACGCCGGTCTAAGTCCTAGGCGCGCAGGGGTCCGGGCCCATCACCCAACGCACACCTGCACGTTGCGTACGCGGCCGGTGAGCAGACCTAGCAACCTCCATTACTAAGGAAGTTGCGTTACGCGGTCCAACCCGGCACGCGCCGCTAAGTCGCTGACGTCAAGAAGGCTTCGGCTGATACCACGACGTCGAGTACCCATAACTATTCCCACGTAGCTGGTTAGTGCGTATAGACCAAATGGCCAGACTCAGATCAAATATCCAAACTCGTTAAGCGTGTTATTATGAAATAACCGCGGACAACGACCAGGGCCAGGCCACCTCTCGACTGGGTGTCTCAACCTGCCCCTGTCGCTCCGCCACAAAGATCCACTCGGGGGCCGTCGGGAACTCAGGCCCATCACTACCTGGATGGAGCCACCTGTCCTTTCAGCCCCCCACATCGAATCACTTGCGGGTACTCAATGAGCCGACCCGACTTTAGTCACATCATGTATCATGTAAAGTATGTATATAGTATATACCCGTGATCACCGCCCGAGGTGATCACGGCCCGATAGTATAGCATGGCAGACGGACAAGGATGTGGGGCCACTGATGGAATACTAGCATCCTAAACTAAGCATTAGGATAACATGTAAAGGTATCAACAGTGATAGCAACAATGACAGGCTATGCATCAGAATAGGAGTTATCGAATCAACAACAGTAGTAAACTAATGCAAGAGTAAGAGGGAGGAGAATAGGCGATATCTGGTGATCAAGGGGGGGCTTGCCTGGAAGCTCTGCATACGACAGGAATCTTCGGAAGCGTAGCCGTAGTCGAACACCGAAGCATCAACGGTCTCACGGTCTATCACAGTATCGGAGTCTACCGAAAATAAGCAACGAAGGGGAAACAAATAAATAACAGAGCAAACAATAGCATCACAAAGCATAACATGGCAAAAGGCGGTGCTACGTGTGACCTAACGCGGTGCTCGGTGATACAGGCGAAGAGGAATAACATCCGGGAAAGTATTCCCGGTGTTAGGCATTTTCGGGCAGATGAAACGGAGGGGAATGTTGCACGTTCGGTATGCTAGGGACGTGTGGCTGACGAACGGTCTGCGTATTCGGATGCGTCTCGAAATTCTGAGCAACTTTCATGTACAAAGTATTTTCATCCGAGTTACGGTTTAAAAGATATGATTTTCTAAAGTTTTATTAATATTCTGAAATTTCCTGATTTAAATTAATTCGAAATTTAAAATACCTAAACTGCTACGGGTACACAGAGAAGTGTACCCAATAGTGTGCAAGAGGCTGACAGGTGGGGTCCAGTTGACTGCCTAGTCAGCAGTCAACTGGGACTGTTGACTGGTCAAGGGGGTCCATTAGACCCACCTGCCAGTGACTGGACTGACCCAGTCAGCCTGTTTGACTGGTCAACGGGTCCAGTGGGACCCGTGTGTCAGTGAGATAATTAACTAACTATTTCCATTAGTTCTAATTAAAACGTGTGGGTCCCGGTGTCAGTTTCTGTTCTAAGTATTAGCTTTATTTTTAAACCGAAGCTTAATTAGGCGGTGGGGCTAAACCTGTCAATGACTATTTAGGCTAGTTAATTAGGCAGTTTAATTAACTAATAAGTAGTTAGCGCATGGGGCCCAGCGGTCAGCGACACAGAGAAGGGTTAGTTGCTGGGTTAGCGGTGCCACAGCAGCGCGCCGGCGGTTAACCGCCGGCAACCACAGCGACGGCGGCGCGCACGGGAGGTGCCGGAATTCATCTACGGTGGCTCATTTTGAACGTTGTTTGCACCTACGGCTTCGTGAGGATCGCGCGCATCCAACGGTGGCGTCGGCTAGCCGCGAGACGGCCGGAGTTAGCGTCGCCGACGAGCTGGAGCGGCGGCAGCAAGAGGAGCTCGTCGGGAGTTCTGCTGCGGGGCAAAGGAGAGCATGCCGCAGGGCGCAAATGACCCGCAGGAGTGCCCTGAGCACGTACGCAACGTGGGCAGGTCCAAAGGAGCACGACGTGCTTAATCCGGTAGGAATGGCGGACGCCGGAGCTCGGCTTCGACGATGAGGCGAGCTAGAGTGGGCACGTACAAGCTGGGAAAGGGAAGAGGGGTGCAAGCTCACCTCGGGGCACACGGTGGCCGGCGAGAGAGTTAGTAGCTGAAGAGAGGCCGGAATTGACCGAGGGGGTGTCGCGCCAACGGGGAAGAAGAAGACGACACGGCGGCGTTGGGGGATCCTCCCACCTCGCACGCGTGGTCTGGGCGAAGAGGCAGCCGACGAAGAGGCTTCTGGCGAGCTCGTAGGCGGTGGAGAGCATGGTGGCCGCGGCCGTGCGAGTTGGCCGGCGAAAGACACGTCGGGTGTGGGCGGATCTGGGGAAGGGGGAAGAGCGGCATGGAGGGAGAGAGGGAGGTAGCGGGCGACTAGGGTTAGGGTTTGGTCGAGGGCGTCGCAAGCGACTTGAGGTCGACGGGGAGTCGCCGGATGGCCGCCCTGTGGTCCATCCGCGCCGTGGACGGCGCACGGGCGTCCACCGAGCTGCGGTGAACAGAGGAAGGGGGTGAGGGAGGTAAATGGGCCGGCCTGAAGGTTAGCTGGGCCGGCTGGGCCAAGGCCCAGTTGGCCAGAGGGGTTTTATTTTATTTTTCCTTTGTTTAATTGTTTCCTTTTTGTTTCTTTTAGTAATTAATTTATTTTTAGTTTTGTAAAATATAATTTCAACACCTAAATGAGTGTTTAGAATTTCAACACTGCCACCCTAATATGGACAGCTAAATAAAATAGTTTAATATTTTATTAATTCCAAAAAGGTATTTAATTAAATGTTTTGTTGTTGTTTAAATTACTTCAGTGCATTTAAACACTTTACAAAAATGTGGTTTCTACACCAATATTACTTATGATTTATTTGCTACAACTTTAACATTTTAGTTTTGATAATTGAAAACTTTTATTATTTGACTTTATTTTAGACTTGAATTTGAACTGGGTTGAATCAATGCGAGATTAATAACAGTAATCGTGGTGACGTGGCATCATTAGCGAAGTTTTACTGTAGCTTGATTACCCGGGCGTCACAATTCTCCTCCACTACAAGAAATCTCGTCCCGAGATTTAAGCGGTGGAGCAAAGGGGAAAAGTGCTGGTAGCGAAAATCTAACGAGTCTTCTCGGTCTTGGCTGCTCTTCTCGAAGAGGTCGGTCCAGGACGATGAGGTCTTCATCCCTCTGCTTCAAGTCATCGTGGTCAAGTCGTCATCCTTTCTTCGGGGTCTCCATCGTCCTACGAACGCAACCAGGGGGAAAACTTCGGGAGAACGCATCTCCACAAAGCTGGTCATCTGACGGTGAACTCAAGGGGAATACACGAGGTACCCCATGAGTTGTATTTCGGTGAATTCGTTGAGTGCAATATACGATGGTACCAAAGTTCCAAATGGGTAGGCAATCATTCGATGCCTAGACGGAAGCTGGACTAGGGGCTTGAACAATGAGAATAATATGGTGTTTGATTCCAGGATGAATAAGGGTATATAATTTAGCTCGTGAATCACACACGAAGCTAGTGCAAAGGATACATTAGAATCCGGGTTGTAAAGAAGAGTCAGGTTTCGATCCAGTGGACCTGTGGGTTATGGGCCCACCATGTGGGTTGAAAATAGGGAGGGTGGTGACATCTTGCACAGCCTCGACAGGGAGGCATGTCAGTGGATAGCTTGTCAGCTATGTCGCCAACAATGTCGGTACCTAGGACGAGGAACGAAGAGAACCATTTTCTTGCTCGTTGAAACGAGGCGGAACGGTATGCAAGTTTTCTTCCATCGGTGGTTACCGGAAGGTTACCAACCATAGTAACAGGGTCTTACCGACAGAGTTGTACTACAAGGTGTTTACATAAGCAGAGAATTATTAGTGCTTAGATTAAATGTAGATCAAGGAAAGGTTAAACAAACAAATGGAAAAGGAAAATTGTGATTACACACAATTATTAGTAGTATATCCATCCCATGGACAAGAAGTACATGTCATACAGGGTAGGAGAGCAAGTACCCAACCAGTCAGATAAAGAGGCAAGGATTAATCAAGATGTTACCCATACAACGGTGTTTGGGTAACTGACCACGAAACATTTAGCATCACGCCTCCAATGTTCTTGTTGATGAGCAGGGTATCATATTCATGCTTCGAGGTAGCAATGATATGGTGTTTCAATCAAGGGCCAAACTTTGGATACACAAATGATCCATCAGAAGCAACTTATAGAATAAGTCTTATAATTTCCTCCTCGGAGAATGTCTATCCTTGTAAAAGAAATTATAATGATGGGTCCTCCAGCCGGGGGTGCTAGGCATGGCATCATATTACCGGGTCATCAAAGGACCAATCATTATAACTACTAGAAAGTTGTCCCAACCATCATATCTGACCGAGATTCAGATCCGATTGGTGTCATGATGCCTCAGACTCAGGATGTTCGAGAAGAAAAGGGGCAACACCAATCGACGAAATGACATTGCAAGATTCTCGGGAATGAACTATGGGAGCGGGTTCCTGAAACAATAGTTCATCATTAAACCAAGGAGAGGATGAAGCGGTGGCTGATGGGCTCAGCGACAATTCATCGAGAGTTCCAAACGGAGGGATTTCCACAATAATGTGAACAAGAAGACGACACTTATCAATTCAAATGATATAATGTTGTATGCTCGAGGAAAACATACACCATTAATCATTAGTTGGAAGGTGTGCCCGAAATATGACCTTAAGCAGCAAGATCAATGTTAGAGGGACGATTCAATAACCAACAGTCTAAAAACGAACGGTCGATCGTTATCTTCAAACCAATAGGGTTGCTAGAAGTGTAGAACTCAAGCAGCATCTTAGCATATTGGTATCCCGGTTAAAAACAACACGGGGACCAAGGAAGAATGGTGATGGTGAGAAGTATCATCATACCGAGAATATCTAAGAGGTGGAGCAATCCCCACAACATTCTCGACATAAAAGACAATAGTACTTCAATGCAGAACACAACACTAGCTGGAGAGGAAGTTATATTCATAAAGTGGACAAGTCCGCGATGAAAGGGAGTCAAGGGGGTTGTCGATGATATTAAAAATCATCGAGGGCAAGGAGGGTATTTCTCATCACGAACACAGTTGACATCTCATAAGTAGTCAAAGTGTTGAAGGTGATCCGACACATTTGTCGGGAGGGTTTCAAGGGGATGCAATAAAACGACAACGGCAACAAGCAAGGGAATGATGAAGTGGCAAGTTATAGGATCAATATAAAAGATGCAAGATCGGAATCAAAGTTGCTTTGCTGAATAAGCAACCAGATGCTGAAAGCTCGACGTAAGTTGTGCTCAATCTCTGAAGAATTCGTGCACCAAAGAAGGACGAGGTAGCACAGTAAAAGATAGCTAGACAAGGGACGTATCCGATAGTCTAGGAATAAACCAGATTGAGTTTAAAATTTTCCCAGTAACATCTACTAGGGGTGTTGAATTTTTAGAGCGGATTTGATTTACTAAACGGTGTCCTCGGTTGACGGCAACCTAGAACCCGTAGAGTGATTACGACAAGCAAAGGTATTACTTCATCAAAAGTTCAAGAGGTGTAGTGCAAAGGCATGATATCCTTGAGATATCAGAGGGTAAAACTCGAAGGTAGAACACGATAGAAGTTGAACTAGGTCATTGACCTATGACAGTAATTACTTCAACCTTGTCAATAATTGACGAGGCCTGGAATGGATTTATTCCAGATATATTGAATAAGGACAGCATGGTCGGAACCATAACTGCAAGGGATCAAATTTATTGATACCGAAGAAATTATACAGCTGGATAATCATTTTGCAAGAAGCTTCCGAGACAGTCTACATCATTTTCATGGGCATGAACACAAAGTTCAAGGTCGACTCCCACTTCTTTAATGCATATCATTTCATTCACCTCTCGCTTCGATAAAACTGTAGTGTTGGAATTTTATTTGGTAGAACACCGAAAGAGTATGAGTTGTGAAAACAGTCGGGTTCTCACGGATTAGGGGAAGGCATAGGTTCCACACATCGGGCATCTTAGTAACATATACCACTAGTTTCGAAAGTAAATATCACCAGCTCAAAAGGAGAGCATGGTTGTCAAAGAAGAGGATACAATTTACTGAAGGTACTATGCATCAGGGTAAGAACTCACAAGGTGATTGAATATGAAGGACAATGTCGGATGACGATCCAACAATGGATCGGGCGATCCACAACGGAGCTGATGTGTGTATCGGTACTCACGCAGTGGAAGAAGGAATGCAGAGGCGTCAGATTCAAAAATCACCTTATTAGTCTGATGCTTAAATGGAAAGAAATTATGGTTTCCAAAATGAAGGATCAGAAGCAGACGCTCTGATCAAGGATGAATAAGTTGAAAACACTTAGTTGGACAATCAATTAAAGGTTTGAATTGCCGAGAACCAACTCATGTCCGGAATGACGTCTGAGCCGGAAATATAATTTTATAAAGGATAACCTGATGACTGCGTGCATACGCACACATTGAATCAATAGGCTCAAAAATGGCTAAGACAAGGGATATTAACGAAGACTACTAGTCATATGGAATTAACCATAGTGCAAGCAGGCAAAAATTTCAAGAGTAACATGCTGCAGAGGATTTTCGAAAGATCGAAAAGTATTCCGAAGAATATAGTGAGACACATGAACAATTCAGAATAACGGATTCTCGATAATTGTGAGGAATTAACCGTCAGGGTTTTCATGCGAAATAAAACTGCAAAGGCAGTAAACTCAAGGATTCTCGGACAACGGAGAAATTTCGGGGCATCTTGTAACAACAAGAGCGACGAGGAATGATCAAGAGAATGACAAGTGCATGCAGATATCCTTAAGGATATATCGGTGATATTGATTTGCAAAGGCGATGAACACAAGTTCTCGGGTTAACAGCGGAGAGTATCTTCAGGGTCTTCTGGTGCAGCAGACGATCATCGATCATAAGGTGCTCTCCGGGTGAAAGTGATAGCGAGATCCTAATGTTAGATTTAGCAAAATTCATTTGTCCCGAATAGAAGAGAGATAAGAGTCCCAGAGTATAGACGAGAAGTAAAAGATCCTAATACCACCCAATGGTGTTGCGGGCCCGTAAGCCACACAATAAGTTAGTAAAATTTGTTTTTCAAAGACTAGACTCAACTTCGGCCAAGGAGTTGGAAAGAGGGATTCCTACAGGCAGTCGGCTCTGATACCAACTTGTGACGCCCCCGATTTGACCGTACACTAATCATGCACACAAATGTGTACGACCAAGATCAGGGACTCACTGGAAGATATCACAACACAACTCTAGACACAAATTAAAATAAAACAAGCTTTATATTACAAGCCAGGGGCCTCGAGGGCTCGAATACATAAGCTCGAAACACAAGAGTCAGCGGAAGCAAAATATCTGAGTACAGACATTAGTTAAACAAGTTTGCCTTAAGAAGGCTAGCACAAATAAAGCAACGATCGAAAAGGCAAGGCCTCCTGCCTGGGACCTCCTAACTACTCCTCGAAGCCGATCTTCACGTAGAAACCTCCTCTGGATCTTCTGGGTCCTGGGCTCCACCATCTGGTTGCGTCATCCGAGAAGAAGGAACAAAATGGGAAAAGGGGGAGAAAGCAACCGTGAGTACTCATCCAAAGTACTCGCAAGCAAGGATCTACACTACATATGCAAGGATATCTGTGTAAGGGGGTAATATCTGTGGACTGAACTGCAGAATGCCAGAATAAGAGGGGGATAGCTAATCCAATCGAAGACTACGCTTCTCGTAACCTCCATCTTGCAGCAGAAGATGAGGGTAGCTGGAAAGTAACAAGTATCCTCGCTTCTCGCAGCCTCCGTCTTGAAGCAATAGAAGGGAATAGATGGTAAGTTCACCAAGTAACAACGTATAGCATAACCTACTCGGCGATCCTCCCGCACATCACCCTGTGAGAGAGCAACCACCGAGTTATCTCTGGCACTTGTAAGGGTGTGTTTTATTAAGTATCCGGTTCTAGTTGTCATGAGGTCGGAGTACAACTCCGGGTCGTCCTTTTACCGAGGGACACGGCTATTCGAATAGATTAACTTCCCTGCAGGGGTGCACCACATAACCCAGCACGCTTGATCCCATTTGGCCGGACACACTTTCCAGGGTCATGCCCGGCCTCGGAAGATCAACACGTCGCAGCCCTACCTAAGCACAGCAGAGAGGTCAGCACGCCGGTCTAAGTCCTAGGCGCGCAGGGGTCCGGGCCCATCGCCCAACGCACACCTGCACGTTGCGTACGCGGCCGGTGAGCAGACCTAGCAACCTCCATTACTAAGGAAGTTGCGTTACGCGGTCCAACCCGGCGCGCGCCGCTAAGTCGCTGACATCAAGAAGGCTTCGGCTGATACCACGACGTCGAGTACCCATAACTATTCCCACGTAGCTGGTTAGTGCGTATAGACCAAATGGCCAGACTCAGATCAAATATCCAAACTCGTTAAGCGTGTTATTATGAAATAACCGCGGACAACGACCAGGGCCAGGCCACCTCTCGACTGGGTGTCTCAACCTGCCCCTGTCGCTCCGCCACAAAGATCCACTCGGGGGCCGTCGGGAACTCAGGCCCATCACTACCTGGATGGAGCCACCTGTCCTTTCAGCCCCCCACATCGAATCACTTGCGGGTACTCAATGAGCCGACCCGACTTTAGTCACATCATGTATCATGTAAAGTATGTATATAGTATATACCCGTGATCACCGCCCGAGGTGATCACGGCCCGATAGTATAGCATGGCAGACGGACAAGGATGTGGGGCCACTGATGGAATACTAGCATCCTAAACTAAGCATTAGGATAACATGTAAAGGTATCAACAGTGATAGCAACAATGACAGGCTATGCATCAGAATAGGAGTTATCGAATCAACAACAGTAGTAAACTAATGCAAGAGTAAGAGGGAGGAGAATAGGCGATATCTGGTGATCAAGGGGGGGCTTGCCTGGAAGCTCTGCATACGACAGGAATCTTCGGAAGCGTAGCCGTAGTCGAACACCGAAGCATCAACGGTCTCACGGTCTATCACAGTATCGGAGTCTACCAAAAATAAGCAACGAAGGGGAAACAAATAAATAACAGAGCAAACAATAGCATCACAAAGCATAACATGGCAAAAGGCGGTGCTACGTGTGACCTAACGCGGTGCTCGGTGATACGGGCGAAGAGGAATAACATCCGGGAAAGTATTCCCGGTGTTAGGCATTTTCGGGCAGATGAAACGGAGGGGAATGTTGCACGTTCGGTATGCTAGGGACGTGTGGCTGACGAACGGTCTGCGTATTCGGATGCGTCTCGAAATTCTGAGCAACTTTCATGTACAAAGTATTTTCATCCGAGTTACGGTTTAAAAGATATGATTTTCTAAAGTTTTATTAATATTCTGAAATTTCCTGATTTAAATTAATTCGAAATTTAAAATACCTAAACTGCTACGGGTACACAGAGAAGTGTACCCAATAGTGTGCAAGAGGCTGACAGGTGGGGTCCAGTTGACTGCCTAGTCAGCAGTCAACTGGGACTGTTGACTGGTCAAGGGGGTCCATTAGACCCACCTGCCAGTGACTGGACTGACCCAGTCAGCCTGTTTGACTGGTCAACGGGTCCAGTGGGACCCGTGTGTCAGTGAGATAATTAACTAACTATTTCCATTAGTTCTAATTAAAACGTGTGGGTCCCGGTGTCAGTTTCTGTTCTAAGTATTAGCTTTATTTTTAAACCGAAGCTTAATTAGGCGGTGGGGCTAAACCTGTCAATGACTATTTAGGCTAGTTAATTAGGCAGTTTAATTAACTAATAAGTAGTTAGCGCATGGGGCCCAGCGGTCAGCGACACAGAGAAGGGTTAGTTGCTGGGTTAGCGGTGCCACAGCAGTGCGCCGGCGGTTAACCGCCGGCAACCACAGCGACGGCGGCGCGCACGGGAGGTGCCGGAATTCATCTACGGTGGCTCATTTTGAACGTTGTTTGCACCTACGGCTTCGTGAGGATCGCGCGCATCCAACAGTGGCGTCGGCTAGCCGCGAGACGGCCGGAGTTAGCGTCGCCGACGAGCTGGAGCGGCGGCAGCAAGAGGAGCTCGTCGGGAGTTCTGCTGCGGGGCAAAGGAGAGCATGCCGCAGGGCGCAAATGACCCGCAGGAGTGCCCTGAGCACGTACGCAACGTGGGCAGGTCCAAAGGAGCACGACGTGCTTAATCCGGTAGGAATGGCGGACGCCGGAGCTCGGCTTCGACGGTGAGGCGAGCTAGAGTGAGCACGTACAAGCTGGGAAAGGGAAGAGGGGTGCAAGCTCACCTCGGGGCACACGGTGGCCGGCGAGAGAGTTAGTAGCTGAAGAGAGGCCGGAATCGACCGAGGGGGTGTCGCGCCGACGGGGAAGAAGAAGACGACACGGCGGCGTTGGGGGATCCTCCCACCTCGCACGCGTGGTCTGGGCGAAGAGGCAGCCGACGAAGAGGCTTCTGGCGAGCTCGTAGGCGGTGGAGAGCATGGTGGCCGCGGCCGTGCGAGTTGGCCGGCGAAAGACACGTCGGGTGTGGGCGGATCTGGGGAAGGGGGAAGAGCGGCAGGGAGGGAGAGAGGGAGGTAGCGGGCGACTAGGGTTAGGGTTCGGTCGAGGGCGTCGCAAGCGACTTGAGGTCGACGGGGAGTCGCCGGATGGCCGCCCTGTGGTCCATCCGCGCCGTGGACGGCGCACGGGCGTCCACCGAGCTGCGGTGAACAGAGGAAGGGGGTGAGGGAGGTAAGTGGGCCGGCCTGAAGGTTAGCTGGGCCGGCTGGGCCAAGGCCCAGTTGGCCTGAGGGGTTTTATTTTATTTTTCCTTTGTTTAATTGTTTCCTTTTTGTTTCTTTTAGTAATTAATTTATTTTTAGTTTTGTAAAATATAATTTCAACACCTAAATGAGTGTTTAGAATTTCAACACTGCCACCCCAATATGGACAGCTAAATAAAATAGTTTAATATTTTATTAATTCCAAAAAGGTATTTAATTAAATGTTTTGTTGTTGTTTAAATTACTTCAGTGCATTTAAACACTTTACAAAAATGTGGTTTCTACACCAATATTACTTATGATTTATTTGCTACAACTTTAACATTTTAGTTTTGATAATTGAAAACTTTTATTATTTGACTTTATTTTAGACTTGAATTTGAACTGGGTTGAATCAATGCGAGATTAATAACAGTAATCGTGGTGACGTGGCATCATTAGCGAAGTTTTACTGTAGCTTGATTACCCGGGCGTCACATTTAGTTAACTGCTTAGTTCAATTCTGCAATGCGATGTTCAATTGTTGTGGCTGCATTCTGTTATTGTATACCATGTGAGGAATAAATCGAATTTGGCTGTACTAAATACTTGAGAAAAAAATACAATTGATATATTTCCAAGTTGTTAAGCATTCTTGGTTTGGTTAACTCCCTGATCTTCTATTAGGAGTATGCTATATTGTGCAATGTGGTGCTCAGTTAACGTTTGGTTCATTTGTTGTGGTGTTTAGTTAACTGCTTGGTTCAATTCTGCAATGCGATGTTCAATTGATGTGGCTGCATTCTCTTATTCTATACCATGTGAGGAATAAATTGAATTTGGCTGTACTAAATACAGGAGAAACATATACAATTGATATATTTCCAAGTTGTTAAGCATGCTTGGTTTGGTTAACTGTCTGATCTTCTATTAGGAGTATGTTATATTGTGCAATGTGGTGCTCAGTTAACGTTTGGTTCATTTGTTGTGGTGTTTAGTTAACTGCTTGGTTCAATTCTGCAATGTGATGTTCAATTGTTGTGGCTGCATTCTTTTATTGTATACCATGTGAGGAATAAATCGAATTTGGCTGTACTAAATACATGAGAAACAAATACAATTGCTATATTTCCAAGTTGTTAAGCATGCTTGGTTTGGTTAGATGTCTTATCTTCTATTAGGAGTATGTTATATTGTGCAATGTCGTGCTCAGTTAACGTTTGGTTCATTTGTTGTGGTGTTTATTTAACTGCTTGGTTCAATTCTCCAATGCAATGTTCAATTGCCGTGGCTGCATTCTGTTATTGTATACCATGTGAGGAATAAATCGAATTTGGCTGCACTTAATACATGAGAAACATATACAAGTTCTATATTTCCTAGTTCTTTATCATGCTTGGTTTGGATAAATGTGTTTTCCACGTGGCTTGAATTAATCTGATGAATCTGCAATGTGCTTATTTATCATCAACACATTTTACTGATAGCATGTGAACCCTTACTTAACCTGATGACTAACTACCTTATATGTGTTGCAGGGAAACCATGGGAAGCACTGAGGTTTACAAGATGGTACTAACTATTATACCTTGCCTTTTTGTATTCCTTTTCCCCATTTCCAATATAGAGAAGATATTTATGCACGTCCTTGTTTTCAGGCTTCACTGATGATTACCTCTCAAACCACCTCTGTGGCCAGGAGGCTGGGAAAGTTTTCATACAACACCCACGGTTCAATATTGAAGTGTTCCTGAAGAGGTCAAAGGATGGACAGTCAATCATCCACAGGAACTGTCCTAAAGTTGCAAAGACCTTCAACATGAATGAAGGCTCAATATACGCCTTCCGCTTCAACATTTTCCCACATGAGATGCATATATCTATGTACCGTCTATGATGCTAATTTCGAAAGGTTCTGGATGTTGCATGTGAAACTTGCTGCTGGTGCAGTTATGTAATGGGGTAGCTGAGTGCTGAAGCTATATCATGTTGCACTCTGATGTATTTCAATTATGAAATCCTACATCCTTAATATGGAAATGGAATATATTATGTGCTTAATACGAATGTCAATTAGATTAGTAAATGGTTTATTAATAATAGGGCATTTAGCCCGCTAATTGGCCAATTAGCTTGCTAATTGGGTTTTCCTATTGCAAACGGTTATTGAGAAACCACCGTGGGCGATGACTCAAGCAACACACACAATTTCTAGGAATAAACCATGTTGGATCAATGAACAATCACACATGACATTCTCTTCAGAACTGTTTGCGTTACGCCACCTTGCACAAACGTTTTCCTTGTGGTGACTGTGTGGGATGTATATACGAACGGAAACATTTAGTGGTGACTGACTGTGTGGAATGTACTTACGATCGGAAATGATTTCGCCTGTATTATTGTATTTTTTTAGCACTATTGTATGTATTTCTATATTTGAGTGCTCGCCGATCGCACACGACCTCATTTTGCCGAGCGTGTGTGCCAGGAGGGCATATCCCCAACGGTTTCTGGGTCATGTGGGAAGGACCCCCCTATCTCCCACACTCACTTGGCGACGATTTCGAATGCCCAATATATAAGCAGGTTCACCGAGGTCTTTCATTGAAAAATTCGTATTCAAGTATCCTTTTATGCTATCATGAAATTCTACATCATTTTCAATCAACAATATGTCATCCACATATAATATCAGAAATGCTATAAAGCTCACACTCACTTTCTTGTAAATACATGCTTCACTGTAAGTTTGTATTAAACCATATGCTTTGATCACCTCATCAAAGCGTATATTCCAACTCTGAGATGCTTGCACTAGTCCATAGATGGATCGCTGGAGCTTGCACACTTTGTTAGCTCCCTTAGGATCAACAAAACCTTCGGGTTGCATCATATACAACTCTTCTTTAAGAAACCCGTTAATGAATGCAGTTTTGACGTCCATTTGCCATATTTCATAATCATAAAATGCGGTAATTCCCAACATGATTCGGACAGACTTAAGCATCGCTGCGGGTGAGAAAATCTCATCGTAGTCAACCCCTTGAACTAGTTTTACACCTTTCACAACAAGTCGAGCTTTGTAGACAGTGATATTACCATCAACGTCCGTCTTCCTCTTGAAGATCCATTTATTCTCAATTGCCTGCCGATCATCGGGCAAGTCCACCGAAGTCCACACTTTGTTCTCATACATGGATCCTATCTCAGATTTCATGGCCTCTAGCTATTTGTCGGAATCTAGGCTCATCATAGCTTCTTCATAGTTCGTAGGTTCGCCGTTGTCTAACAACATGACTTCCAGGACAGGATTACCGTACCACTCTATTGCAGTATGTGCTCTTGTTGACCTACGAGGTTGAGTCGTAACTTGATCCGACGTTTCATGATCATTATCATTAGCTTTCTCTTAGGTTGATCTAGGCATCACAGGAACAGTTTTCTTTGATGTGCTACTTTCCAATTAGAGAGAAGGTACAACTAGCTCATCAAGTTCTACTTTCCTCCCACTCACTTCTTTCAAGAGAAACTCCTTCTCTAGAAAGGACCCATTCTTGGCAACAAAGATCTTGCCTTCAGATCTGTTGTAGAAGGTATACCCAATAGTTTCTTTAGGGTATCCTATGAAGACACACTTCTCCGCTTTGGGTTCGAGCTCATCAGGATGAAGCTATTTGACATAAGCGTCGCATCCCCAAACTTTAAGAAACAACATCTTAGGTTTCTTGCCAAACCATAGTTCATACGGTGTCATCTTCACGGATTAGACAGTGCCCTATTTAACGTCAGGGATTTTTATTTCTGTGCCCCTGGTTCCTTAGCTCTAATCATTCATCCCCACTCTATTAACTTTTTCCCACTTTTCGCCACTCCCTTGCCCGAAACCCTCAGAACAGGTTATAACGGATGTTGCCATCTGCTCAATGCCTCTGAACGTTAACTCTGATGAGTGGGGCCGCGTATATGGGGGTGATACATCCATTTTGCATCATGCTTATAAGTTGATATTTATTCCATTATGGGCTGTTCATACATGTTTTGTCACAATACTTATGCCTTTTCTCTCTTATTTTGCAAGGTTTACATGAAGAGGGAGAATGCCGACAGCTGGAGTTCTGGGCTGGAAAAGGAGCAAACTCTGGAAACCTATTCTGCACAACTCCAAAAGACCTGAAACTCCACAGAACGTCGTTTCGGAAAATATAAAAAATATCTGGCGAAAGAAACCCACGAGAGGGGCCACCGGCTGGCCTCGAGGGTGGGGGGTGCGCCCCCTTCCCAGGGCGCGCCCCCTGCCTCGAGGGCCAGCCGGTAGGCCCACGGTGCCCATCTTCTCCTATATGAAGCATTTTGACCTGGAAAAAATTGAGAAGGAGGCTTTCGGGACCAGACGCCGCCGTCTCGCGGCGGAAACCAATCTAGGGCTCCAGCAGAGCTGTTCTGCCGGGGATACTTCCCTCCGGGAGGGGGAAATCGTCACCGCCGTCATCACCAACAACTCTCCCATCTTGGGGAGGGCTATCTTCATCAACATCTTCACCAGCACCATCTCCTCTCAAACCCTAGTTCATCTCTTGTATCCAATCGTTGTACCCAAACCTCAGATTGGTACCAGTGGGTTGCTAGTAGTGTTGATTACTCCTTGTAGTTGATGCTAGTTGGTTTATTTGGTGGAAGATCATATGTTCAGATCCATTATGCATATTAATACCCCTCTCATCATGAATAATATTATGTCTTATGAGTAGTTACTTTTGTTCCTGAGGACATGGGAGAAGTCTTGCTATTAGTAGTCATGTGAATTTGGTCTTCGTTCGATATTTTGATGAGATGTATGTTGTCTCTCCTCTAGTGGTGTCATGGGAACTATGACTACATGACACTTCACCATTATTTGGGCCTAGATGAAGGCATTGGGAAGTAATACGTAGATGATGGGTTGCTAGAGTGACAGAAGCTTAAACCCTAGTTTATGTGTTGATTCGTAAGGGGCTGATTTGGATCCATATGTTTCAGGCTATGGTTAGGTTTACCTTAATACTTCTTTTGTAGTTGCGGATGCTTGCATTAGAGGTTAATCATAAGTGGGTGGCTTGTCCAAGTAAGGGCAGCAACCAAGCACCGGTCCACCCACAAACTAAATTATCAAAGTATCGAACGCGAATCGGATGATCGTGATGAAAACTAGCTTGACGATAATTCCTATATGTCCTCGGGAGCGCTTTACCTCGCATAAGAGTTTGTCCAGGCTTGTCCATTGCTATACAAAGGATTGGGCCACCTTGCTGCACCTTATTTACTTTTACCTTTTATTACTTGTTACCAATTATCTTATCACAAAACTATCGGTTACCTATAATTTCAGTGCTTGCAGAAAATACCTTACAGAAAACTGCCTATCATTTTCTTTTGCTCCTCGTTGGGTTCGACACTCTTACTTATCGAAAGGACTACGATAGATCCCCTACACTTGTGGGTCATCAAGACTCTTTTCTGGCGCCGTTGCCGGGGAGTGAAGCGCCTTTGGTAAGGAAAAATTTATATAGTGTGCTGAAATTTATTGTCACTTGTTACTATGGCTCAAAATCCTTTGAGGGGCTTGTTTGGGGTATCTTCACCCCGAGCAGAAGAGCAAAGAGTTTCTCCTCAACCCGCTGCACCTATTGAAAATGTTTGCTTTGAAATTCCTTCGGGTATGATTGAGAAACTGCTTGAAAATCCATTTACAGGAGACGGAACACTGCATCCCGATTTACATCTAATCTATGTGGATGAAGTTTGTGGATTGTTTAAGCTTGCAGGTATGCCCGAGGATGTTATCAAGAAGAAGGTCTTCCCTTTATCTTTTAAGGTAGATGCATTGACATGGTTTAGGCTATGCGATGATATGGAGTCTTGGAACTATAATCGTCTGAAGTTGGAGCGATGATATGCACCAGGTCCATCGTGATCATAATTATATTTATAATTTCTAGCCTCGCGAAGGAGAAAGCATCGCTCAAGCTTGGGGGAGGCTTAAGTCAATGTTATATTCATGCCCCAATCATGAGCTCTCAAGAGAAATGAGCATTCAAAATTTTTATGCTCGGCTTTCTCATAATAATCGCTCCATGCTCGATACTTCTTGTTCTGGCTCTTATATGATGAAGACTATTGGCTTCAAATGGGATTTATTGGAAAGAATTAAATGCAACTCCGAAGATTGGGATCTCGACGAAGGTAAGGAGTCAGGTATGACCCCTAAGTTTGATTGTGTTAAAGCTTTTATGGATATCGATGTTTTCCGTGAGTTTAGCACTAAATATGGACTTGACTCTAAGATAGTAGCTTCCTTCTATGAATCCTTTGCTACTCATGTTGATCTCCCCAAGGAGAAGTGGTTTAAATAACATCCCTCTATTGAAGTAAAGGTTGTTGAACCTATTAAAGTTGAATAAAAGACTATCACTTATAATGTTGATCATATTATACCTACCGCTTACATTGAGAAACCACCTTTCCCTGTTAGGATAAAGGATCATGCTCAAGCTTCAACGGTAGTTTGTAAGAGTAATACTAGAACACCTACACCCTCTGAGCAAATTAAAGTTGAACCTAGTGTTTCTATGGTTAAAGATCTCTTGGTAGAAGATTTAGATGGACATGTTATTTATCTCCAAGAAGAGTCTGCTAGAATAGCCAAACCCAATGATAGGAATAAACATAAACCTGTCATAGGCTTGCCTGTCATCTCCGTCAAGATAGGAGATCATTGCTATCATGGTTTATGTGACGTAGGTGCAAGTGCGAGTATTATTCCTCTTGATTTGTATAACGAAATTATGCATGATATCGCACCTGTTGAGTTAGAAGGGATTGATGTTACTATTAAGCTTGCTAATAGAGATACTATTTGACCAGTTGGAATTGTTAGAGATATTGAAGTATTGTGTGGGAAGGTTAAATACCCTGCTGATTTTCTTGTTCTTAGTTCCCCACAAGATGCATTCTGTCTCACTATATTTGGCAGACCCTTCTCGAATACTGTTAATGCCAAGATATACTGCGTGAAAGATATTGTCATTGTCGGAATAGGGGATATGTCTCATGATTTTAACTTTGCTAAATTCTGTAGACAACCCCTTGAAAAGGCACCACCTAGTAAAGATGAAATTATTGGTCTTGCTTCTATGGCCGTGCCACCTAATGACCCTTTAGAACAATACTTGCTAGACCATGAAAATGATATGCATATGAATGAGAGAAGGGAAATAGATGAAATATTCTTTAAACAGGGACCCGTATTAAAAAGTACTTGCCTGTTGAAATCCTAGGGGATCATCCTCCACCCAAGGGTGATCGCGTGTTTAAACTTAAACCTTTACCTGATAATCTTAAGTATGTTTATCTTGATGAAAAGAAGATATATCTTGTTCTTATTAGTGCTAACCTTTCAGAGCAGGAAGAAGAAAGGTTATTGAAAACTCTGAAGAAGCACCGAGCTGCTATTGGATATACTCTGGATGATCTTAAGGGCATTAGTCCCACTATATGTCAACACAAGATAAAATTGGAAGAAAATGCTAAACCAGTTATTGATCATCAGCGACGGTTAAATCCTAAGATGAAAGAAGTGGTGAGTAAGGAAATACTAAAGCTCCTAGAAGCAGGTATTATCTATCCAGTTGCTGATAGTCAGTGGGTAAGTCCTGTCCATTGCGTTCCTAAGAAAGGAGGTATGACTGTTGTCCCTAATGATAAAGATGAATTGACCCCGCAAAGAATAGTTACAGGTTATAGGATGGTAATTGATTTCCGTAAGTTAAATAAAGCTACTAAGAAAGATCATTACCCCTTGCCATTTATTGATCAAATGCTAGAGAGGTTATCCAAACATACTCATTTCTGCTTTCTAGATGGTTATTCTGGTTTCTCTCAAATACCTGTGTCAAAAGGGGATCAAGAAATGACCACCTTTACTTGTCCTTTCGGTACATTTGCTTATAGACGTATGCCTTTTGGTTTATGTAATGCACCTGCTACCTTTCAAATATGCATGATGGCTATATTCTCTGACTTTTGTGAAAAGATTGTTGAGGTGTTCATGGATGATTTATCCATTTACGGAACTTCTTTTGATGATTGCTTAAGAAACCTTGATCGAGTTTTGCAGAGATATGAATACACTAACCTTGTCTTGAATTTGGAGAAGTGCCACTTTATGGTTAATGAAGGCATTGTCTTGGGACATAAAATTTCTGAAAGGGGTATTGAAGTTGACAAAGCTAAAGTTGGTGCTATTGAAAATATGACATGCCCTAAGGATATCAAAGGTATACGAAGTTTCCTTGGTAATGCCGGGTTTTATAGGAGGTTCATTAAGGACTTCTGCAAAATCTCCAGGCCTCTGACTAATCTCTTACAAAAAGATATTCCTTTTGTCTTTGATGATGATTGTCTAGATGCATTTGAAATACTTAAGAAAGCATTGATCTCTGCACCTATTGTCCAGCCTCCTGACTGGAATTTACCCTTTGAGATTATGTGCGATGCTAGCGATTATGCCGTAGGAGCTGTTCTAGGGCAAAGAGTTGATAAGAAATTGAATGTTATCCAGTATGCTAGTAAAACTCTAGATAGTGCCCAAAGAAACTTGCTACCGCTGAGAAAGAATTTTTAGCAGTTGTATTTGCTTGTGATAAGTTTAGACCCTACATCGTCGTTTCTAAAGTAACTATTCACACTGATCATGCTGCTATCAAATACCTTATGGAAAATAAAGATGCTAAACCTAGACTTATTAGATGGGTTCTCTTGCTGCAAGAATTTGACTTGCATATTATTGATAGAAAAGGAGCCGAGAACCCCGTAGCAGATAACTTGTCTAGGTTAGAGAATATAATTGATGACACACAACCTATTGATGATAGCTTTCCTGATGAACAACTAGCTATCATAAGTACTTCTCGTACTGCTCCATGGTATGCTGATTATGCTAATTACATTGTTGCTAAGTTTTATACCACCTAGCTTCACATACCAGCAAAAGAAAAAGTTCTTCTATGATTTGAGGCATTACTTTTGGGATGACCCACATCTTTATAAAGAAGGAGTAGATGGTATTATTAGACGTTGTGTACCTGCGCATGAACAGGAACAGATCCTACGCAAGTGCCAAGCCGAAGCTTATGGAGGACACCATGCGGGAGATAGAACTGCACACAAGGTATTGCAATCTGGTTTTTATTGGCCTACTCTCTTCAAGGATGCCCGTAATTTTGTCTTATCATGTGATGAATGTCAAAGAATTGTTAATATTAGTAGACGTCAAGAAATGCATATGAATTATTCACTTGTTATTGAACCATTTGATGTTTGGGGCTTTGATTATATGGGACCTTTTCCTACCTCTAACGGGTACACACATATTTTAGTTGCTATTGATTACATTACTAAGTGGGTAGAAGCTATTCCAACTAGTAGTGCTGATCATAACACTTCTATTAAGATGCTCAAAGAAGTTATATTTCTGAGGTTTGGAGTCCCTAGATATCCAATGACTGATGGTGGTTCACACTTTATTCATGGTGATTTCCGTAAGATGCTTGCTAAGTATGATGTCAACTATAGAATTGCATCACCTTATCACCCACAGACTAGTGGTCAAGTAGAACTAAGTAATATGGAGTTGAAATTAATGTTGCAAAAGACAGTTAATAGGTCTAGAAAGAATTGGTCCAAGAAACTTGATGATGCATTATGGGCCTATAGAACTGCATACAAAAATCCTATGGGTATGTCTCCATATAAGATGGTATATGGAAAAGCTTGTCACTTACCTCTTGAGCTAGAACATAAGGCATATTGGGCTATTAAAGAGCTCAACTACAATTTCAAACTTGCCGGTGAAAAGAGGTTATTTGACATTAGCGGTCTCGATGAATGGAGAACCCAGGCCTATGAGAATGCCAAGCTGTTTAAAGAAAAAGTTAAAAGATGGCATGACAAAAGGATACAAAAGCGTGAGTTTAACGTAGGTGATTATGTCTTGCTATTCAACTCTCGTTTAAGATTTTTTGCAGGAAAACTTCTCTCCAAGTGGGAAGGACCTTACATTATCGAGGAGGTCTATCGTCCCGGTGCCATAAAAATCAACAACTTCGAAGGCACAAATCCGAAGGTAGTGAATGGTCAAAGAATCAAACATTATATCTCAGGTTATCCTATAAATGTTGAAACTAATATTATTGAAACCATAACCCCGAAGGAATACATAAGGGACACTTTCCAGAACGATTCAGCCTCCGAAAAGGAAGAGGTATGTGATACGGTAAGTAAACCGACTCCAAAACACTTCTAAAGGTAATTTTTCTCCGTTTAGGAATATTTAGAAAAATAGAAAAATAAACCGCAATCCGGAGGAGACACGGGGCCTCCTCGAGGGTGGGGGGCTGGCCCCCCTTCCCAGGGCGCGCCCCCTGCCTCGAGGACACCCCGTGTGTCCCCCGGACTCCGCTTTCTTGTGGGTTACTCCTTTTGTTATGGAAAATTTCACTATATATACCCCCGAAGGTTTTGACCTTTGTATCATGCAAAAGTCCTCTATTTTCGTTTCAAGTTGTTTCTGTCGCAGATAAAGGCAACATGTCATCCCAAGATTCGGAGGGAGAAATCTATGTGGCTGATTCCCTTGCTGACCCTAAGGTCTATGGTGACTTGGAGCATTATGGTTGGGCCACAGAGGAAGAAGAACACCATGATGCAAAGAGGAAGGGTTGGACTATCTCAGATGAAGACGAAGTCCCACTACCTCAACCTGGAGACATACACGTGGAGTTCAAAAAGTCAAGCCTCCCCGACAGAGTAGAGAAACCTAAGATCGAATTTATCCCTTGTAACCTCTTGCAGGAAAAGAAGCAGGCACTATGCAAGAAGATATTAACCCTTGAGCAAGAGATCAATGATCTAAAGGAGCAGAACTCTGCTCTTAAGCGCAAGTTAAGGAAGAAGCCATCATCACCACCCCCGAAGAAGGAGACATAATCATATGGGTATGGGCACTCCCCTTGGCAACTGCCAAGCTTGGGGGAGTGACCCCATTATCGTATCACCATCACTCCTATCTTTACCGTTTTACTTAGTTCGATCCTTTTGGTAGTATCTTGATCTATTAGAATAAAGTTAGCATGATCTAGTTGTGAGCTTTATCCTTTGTAATCGAGTCCGTGAGCTATATAATAAAGATTAGTGTTGAGTCAAGGGCTTGATTTCCTCACTCGGGTCATGATAAAAAGAAAGAATACATAAAGAGTATCAAAGAGATCATATCGATCTTATGGGAAGTAATGACTTCACATACAAGAGTATGATAAATAAAAGTTGTTGGGAGGTGATAAACATAGTTTTGGTAATCATTGCAATTAATAGGAAGTAATAAAAGAAGAGAGGCTTCACATACAAATATACTATCTTGGACATCTTTTATGATTGTGAGTACTCATTAAAGTATGACATGCTAAAGAGTTGATGTTGGACAAGGAAGACAACATAATGGGTTATGTCTTCTTATATCTGAAATAAAGTATATTGTCATGGATCATCCAAAATGTTGAGCTTGCCTTTCCCCCTCATGCTAGCCAAAACTCCTCGCACTAAGTAGAGATACTACTTGTGCTTCCATATATCCTTAAATTCAGTTTTGCCATGAGAGTCCACCATACCTACCTATGGATTGAGAAAGATCCTTCAAAGTAAGTTGTCATGTTGCAAACTCGCTAAAATATGCATGATTTATTAGTGTGGGAGAAATTTGCTTTATACGATCTTGTGATATGGAAGTAATAAAAGCGACGGACTGCATAATAAAGGTCCTTATCACAAGTGGCAATTTAAAGCGAAGTTCTTCTATGCTAAGACTTTGTGCATCCAACCACAAAAACACATGACAACCTCTGCTTCCCTCTGCGAAGGGCCTATCTATTATTCCTGTCTTAAAAGTGTCAAGGTGAGTTCCACCTTTCCTTTTTACATTTTTATCCTTTGGCAAGCACATTGTGTTGGAAAGATCCTGACATATATACCCACTTGGATGTAAGTTTTCATGATCTATTACTGTTGACATTACCCTTGAGGTAAAAGGTTGGGAGGCAACACCATAAGCCCCTATCTTTCTCTGTGTCCGATTAAAACTCCATAAACATAAATATTGCGTGAGTGTGAGCAATTGTGAAAGACCATATGATAGTTGAGTATGCAGGCTTGCTGAAAAGCTCTTATATTGACTCTTTCTGATGTTACGATAAATTGCAATTGCTTCAATGACCGAGATCAAAGTTTGTTAGTTTCCAGTGAATTTTATGATGCATACTTGATATTGTGGATGAATTGTTACTTTAGCATAAGAATCATATGACTATATTTATTTAAGTTGCTGTTATGAGAATGATCATGATGCCCTCATGTCCGTATTTTGTTTTTATCGACACCTCTATCTCTAAACATGTGGACTCGATATCGGCTTTCGCTTGAGGACGAGCGAGGTCTAAGCTTGGGGAAGTTGATACGTCCATTTTGCATCATGCTTATAAGTTGATATTTATTGCATTATGGGCTGTTCATACATGTTTTGTCACAATACTTATGCCTTTTCTCTCTTATTTTTCAAGGTTTACATGAAGAGGGAGAAAGCCGACAGCTGGAGTTCGGGGCTGGAAAAGGAGCAAACTCTGGAAACCTATTCTGCACAACTCCAAAAGACCTGAAACACCACAGAACGTTGTTTCAGAAAATATAAAAAAATATGGCGAAAGAAACCCACGAGAGGGGCCACCGGCTGGCCTCGAGGGTGGGGGGGCGCCCCCCTTCCCAGGGCACGCCCCCCTGCCTCGAGGGCTAGCCGGCAGGCCCAAGGTGACCATCTTCTTCTATATGAAGCATTTTGATCTGGAAAAAATTGAGAAGGAGGCTTTCGGGACCAGACGCCGCTGTCTCGAGGCGGAACCGAGGCGGAAACCAATCTAGGGCTCCGGCAGAGCTGTTCTGTCGGGGATACTTCCCTCCGGGAGGGGGAAATCGTCACCGCCGTCATCATCAACAACTCTCCCATCTTGGGGAGGGCTATCTTCATCAACATCTTCACCAGCACCATCTCCTCTCAAACCCTAGTTCATCTCTTGTATCCAATCTTTGTACCCAAACCTCAGATTGGTACCAATGGGTTTCTAGTAGTGTTGATTACTCCTTGTAGTTGATGCTAGTTGGTTTATTTGGTGGAAGATCATATGTTCAGATCCATTATGCGTATTAATCCCCCTCTGATCATGAACAATATTATGTCTTGTGAGTAGTTACTTTTGTTCCTGAGGACATGGGAGAAGTCTTGCTATTAGTATTCATGTGAATTTGGTCTTCGTTCGATATTTTGATGAGATGTATGTTGTCTCTCCTCTAGTGGTGTCATGTGAACGTCGACTACATGACACTTCACCATTATTTGGGCCTAGAGGAAGGCATTGGGAAGTAATAAGTAGATGATGGGTTGCTAGAGTGACATAAGTTTAAACCCTAGTTTATGCGTTGCTTCGTAAGGGGCTGATTTGGATCCATATGTTTCAGGCTATGGTTAGGTTTACCTTAATACTTCTTTTGTAGTTGCGAATGCTTGCATTAGAGGTTAATCATAAGTGGGAGGCTTGTCCAAGTAAGGGCAGCACCCAAGCACCGGTCCACCCACATACCAAATTATCAAAGTACTGAACGCGAATCGGATGATCGTGATGAAAACTAGCTTGACGATAATTCCCATATGTCCTCGGGAGCGCTTTACCTTGCATAAGAGTTTGTCCAGGCTTGTCCTTTGCTATACAAAGGATTGGGCAACCTTGCTGCACCTTATTTACTTTTACCTTTTATTACTTGTTACCAATTATCTTATCACAAAACTACCGGTTACCTATAATTTCAGTGCTTGCAAAAAATACCTTACTGAAAACTGCCTATCATTTCCTTCTGCTCCTCGTTGGGTTCGACACTCTTACTTATTGAAAGGACTACGATAGATCCCCTACACTTGTGGGTCATCAGGGGGCGCATGCAAGAGCATGGTCGTGCGCGGTCGTGTGGTAGCACGTGTCAATGGACATGGCCGAAACGTCCCATCATATAAAGAGGGGCAACCACCTCCATCGCCCCTACCACTTCCCCCAAATCCCCCCTTGCCGCATCATCTTCCTCTCCCCCACCAGCATCGTCTCGCTGTCCTCCACTGCCTCCACCGCACCGTCTCGCTCTCCCCCACCTATCCTCTTCCTTACCTTCATCGCCTCCATCTATCCGATGGACAAAGCTCGTGGCGACGCCGGCGCAGCGGTTGGAGAAGTGGTGAAGCAGCAGGGCACGGTGACCGCGGATGTCGACGGCGTCCATGGCGGTGCGGGGAAACTCGCAAACGCTGCGGATGTGGGGAAGGAGGTGGCGGTATCCGCCTCAGCGTAGAAGGTGACATCGACGAGCGGCGCAGTCCATCCTGATGCCCCCCATGCGCAACCCGGTGAGGAGCAGGAGGTATTTGCACTTGCTTTGCTTTGGGATATTAGCTTGTAGAGTTAGTTGCATTGGTTAGATTGTGGATTCATATGATAGTTCAGATGGTTAGAGTAGTTGGTTTGATGGATGGGCCGGGTTTTTTTGTATGGGTTGGGGGGATGGGGGTTTTTGGACTAGGGTTTGTTGGATAAATGCTAGCTAGATGTTATGAACTATGATTTTAGGTGCTGCAATGATTGGGGTTTTAGATTTGGATAAATTCGTTGCAAAAATGCTAGATTTTGTGAACATATTTTTTTAATGCTATGATGCTTATTAGATTTGTTTTTAGTCCTCACAGATTGGAGTTTTTAATGATATCATGCTTGTTAGACTTATTTTTGATGCTTATTAGATTCGTTGCAAAAATGCTAGATGTTGTGAACAGATTGGGGCTTATTAGATTGATTAAGAAGTTATTTGATTCAAGTTATATTAGCTCTGTTGTTCACAATATGTCCACAATATGTAATTATATTAGCTCTGTTGTTCAATGTGTGTGCATGACAATGGAAAATGCAAATATGATCGTAGTATGTTAACCCTATGATCAAGTGTGCATATCTAAATTTCAATATGTAATTATATTAGCTCTGTTGTTCGTGTGTGCATGACAATGGAAAATGCAAATAGGATCATAGTATATTAGCCATGTGTATTTACTAGTGATGGATGTAATTGTATATTCAGGAGGATGATGGTTGGGGAAGAAGAGGAAGATAGACTATACTTTCGACGACCCGTACGATCCAGCGTATGGTGACGACGAAGAGTATGAGGTAAGCCTACTTGAAATTTAGATTGTTCATTTAGTTCATTGACATGGTGTATTACCATGAATCTATAATGTACTAATTTAATTCATTCGTGTGTGCAGTATGTCTGTGGGGAAGATGTGGATGTGGACCGCGGCAACTTCACCTCCTTCAAAGAGAAGGAAGAGGAGAAGATCAGGGTCAAGGGCGTGGGTTACTACTACAAGAGCAGGACCAAAACTTGGCGCTTCCCCTACTGCACCACCAAGACAAAGCCAAAGTCCGGCCGCTTCGCTCACCTTCTAGCTCATGCAGAAGATGTGGCCATACACGGCGAGGACTACAAGATCATGGGGCAGCATGGCCAAAGTCCTGTCTCCCCAGCTATGATGTGTTTTAAGTACTTTAGGTTGTTTGCTAAACTATGTTGGTGAACTATGTTTGTGTGGCCCCATGTTTGTGAACAGGATGTGGGTTAACTTTTGGTGGTTTGATGAATTTTATGCATGTGGCTATCTATGTTGGGTATTTTTGTGTTTTTAAATTTATCTGCTATGATTTGTTTGAGTGTTTTGAAAGTTCAGGTGCTACAATGATCACACATATGCTACAAATATGCTGCAATCCATCATTTTATCAAGGGTTCCCTTTTTATCAAATATTCCAATAACAGAGCAAAAACCAACATTTTAATGAAGGTGTATTATCAACTATCTATGTTTGTGTAGGAGATCATATGTGCAAAATTTGAGGTGATTTAGAGAAGGTCAAAGAAATTTGAATTTGAGAAATGTGCTCCAAATAATCTCCGAGGCTAGGGTAAACAGCCCATTTGTTATCAGGTTTTTTTGGACCTACTCTAAATGAGCCAAATGTTTTTTATTAACACATATTCGATCTATATAGTGTAGATTCGAAGTCTCACTATTTTTTAATTAATCTTCATATTTTTACATTTCCTTTTTAAAAAATGCTTTAATATAAAAACTATTAAAAAACATGTTTAAAATATGAAAATGGAAAACTAACTTAAGATCCTTCTTATTCATTTTAAAACACAGTTTTAGTGATTGTTTTGATTTTTTTTTTTAAATTTCAAAAACAGAAGGTAACACTACCTCCTCTCCTTGAACTCTATGAAATCATGTAGGTGATAGCTCATATGCGTGAAGGTTTTCTCCTGAAAATGACCATAGACCAAGTTATGATTTTTGGTTGGTAACATGTCGCATAAGACAACATTGTGCGCAGGTTTTATATTTTTTTGATTTTTTTAAATTAATGGTGCTCATTTGACCTCGATCGTGCCAGCTAGGGTTTTATCATGAAAATGACCATAGACCAAGTTTAGTATTTTTCCTCGTTAGTGTGTCTTATAAAACGATGAACGACGAAGGTTTCATATTTTTTTTGATTTTTTATATTAGTTATGCTCAGTCAAAGCCTTCGAAACCCCGTTGACCAGCTCAAAACCCCTCTAAACCCCGCGGGGTTTCGCCTAACCATAGCTCCCAATGTCAGCCGTTCGACCATACCCTCGTGCCAAGCGACATCCCTCAGATCTGGCCTTCTAGAAGGAACTAGGTGGCCTGCCTGTGTGCAGGCTCCGCGCCGTTGGATCACAAGGATGGCTCCGCATCGTTGGATCGTGGGGCGATCCGCGAGAGGCGATCCTATTCGTTGTGCTCGGTTGCTCGCCCACTACTGACTCCGTGAAAAAAATGTTGTTATTGGGCCCAAAAGGAAACCAAGCTCTCGTTGGGCCATCAAATTGCGTCGTTTTTTTGCATCGTTTGCTCTGTTTTTTTGTGAACGTGTGGCTCTGTATTTTTGCATCGTTTGCTCTGTTTTTTGTGAATGTGTTGGCTCTGTATTTTTGCATCGTTTGAAATCAATTGACATTGCGTAGATAATGACCAATTTTTAAGGGACAAATTTATTTTTATCATGCAAAATGGCCACAAACTATTCAAAATTTGTCTCTTTCCTGTAATATATATGACCACAGATTCCCACACGTGCAATTAGCTTCTTTTACTTCTTCTTTTTCAAACCACCGTTTCCCACGCGCGTACACTCCCGAAGTTGTGGTGGGTTTGAAAACCGATTCCTTCACATTTGACCCTGTTATTGCCACGGCCAAATAACACGTAGCACTACGGCTATTTAAGCCACCCTCTGCCTCTGCCATCCCTCATCCATCTCCCATCCTCTCTGCCATCTGCCCTTCTTGCTCTTCGACACTTCTCCTTCTTCTGGAACATCCTCAGCCATGCAGTACACCGTACCAACCTACCACTTCCCACCCACCATGTCGGAGAGGCTCTACCCTCCTGGCGTTTACGTTGAGCGCACACTACGTGTGTGGGCAATATCAAGGTGGAGGACCGCAAGGAACTTCATCGAGTTCTTCCTCGCGTCCGGCTACCCCCACCTCCTGCGGGGATCTCCAAGGATGTTCCGTGTCGAGGAGGTCATCCAAAATGTGGTGGTGGTTGCTCTCCTTGCCCACTTCACCAACACATTCGATGCCTTCTACCTCCTCGGTCGAGTGTTTTGGTGTGGCTGCGAGTTCATCGCTTTCACCACCCACAACATGTTCACGGAGTACACCAACATCTTCCCCACCGCGTCCCTCATGCAAACTCTTCCGTACCCCATCGACAATGCCCCGGGGGAGCAGTGAAGGGTGCCCGGAGAAGGAGCGAGGTGGAGAAGGCGGCGTCTAGGGTTCTAAACCCTCTTTCTATTTTTTTGTCTATGTTATGTTAAGTTGTAATCCCATTGAACTATGTGAGAGCTGCTATGGGCTTGTTGGCCCTTTTATCAAGTTCTATTATTAAGTTTTCTATCTATTCTATTATGATGTTCCTCCTAGTTTCAACTATGTGATCGTGCTATGGGCTTGATGGCCCTATCTACATGTATGTTGATTGTTTTCTTAGAGATCTCGCTTTGTTAGTAACCACCTAGTGCATGCAGCCACAACGAACCCTTCTTTTCTTACACAAGCCACAAATATGTAGCCACCTAGCTAGTGCATGGAGCCACAACATATTTGTTCAATTTATTTGTCGTAGCAAAATGGGTTCTATATCGAGGAGACAAGTGTGCGAGAAGAGAGGAACCAGCGGCAGTGACCGTCACTGCATCCGTGGCGGCTGGTATGCATGAAAGCGGCTCAGTAAGTGCATCGGGGAGGCATGCATCGGCGCATGCAGGCTCGGTCGGCACATGCAGGCTCGGTCGGCTCATCGACGCATGCAGGCAGGCTTGTTGGGTGCATGCATAGCAGGCTACTGTCGCGGCGGCGCGCGCAGGCGTTTAATGCAAGGGACGACCCAACGAAACCACGGCCCAACGGTCGAACAACTACACCCCCAACGCGGCCCCACTCGTCAGAGTTAACGGTCAAAGCACTAACCCGACGGCGACATCCGTTGTGATCTCTTCTGAGAGTTTCGGGCAAGGGAGTGGGGAAAACTGAGCAAAAGTTAAGAGCGTGGGGATGGATGAGTAGAGCTAAGGAACCAGGGGCATAGATGTAATAAAACCCTTAACGTGAATGTGGTTGTCTCTAATGCATAACCCCAAAATGATAGTGGCAAATCAGTAAGAGACATCATATGTCACACCATATCTAATAAAGTACGGTTACGACGTTCAGACACACCATTACACTGTGGTATTCCAGGTGGCGTGAGTTGTGAAACAATTCCACATTGTTTTAAATGAAGGCCAAACTCATAACTCAAATATTCGCCTTTGCGATCATTTCGTAGAAACTTTATTTTCTTGTTACGATGATTCTCCACTTCACTCTGAAATTCTTTGAACTTTTCAAATGTTTTGGACTTGTGTTTCTTTAAGTAGATGTATCCATACATACTCAAACCATCTATGAAGGTCAGAAAATAACGATACCAGCCGCGTGCCTCAATACTCATTGGACCGCATACATCGGTATGTATTATTTCCAATTATTCTTTAGCTCACTAAATTGTTCCGTAGAACGGAGTTTTTGTCATCTTACCCATGAGGCATGGTTCACAAGTATCAAACGATTCATAATCAAGTACCTCCAAAAGTTCATCCACATGGAGTTTCTTTATGCACTTTACACCAATATGACCTAAACGGTAGTGCCACAAGTATGTTGCACTATCATTATCAACTTTGCATCTTTTGGCATCAATATTATGAATATGTGTATGACTACGATCGAGATTCAATAAACCATTCATATTGGGTGTATGACCATAGAAGGTTTTATTCATGTAAACAGAATAACAATTATTCACTCACTTAAATGAATAACCATATTGCAATAAACCCGATCTAATCATGTTCATGCTCAATGCAAACACAAAATAACATTTATTTAGGCTCAACACTAATCCCAAAGGTAGAGGGAGTGTGCGATGGTGATAATATCAATCTTGGAAACACTTCGAACACACATCATCACCTCGCCCTTAACTAGTCTCCATTTATCCTGCAAGTCACGTTTCGAGTTACTAATATTAGCTACCAAACCGGTATCAAATACCCAGGGCCTACTATGAGCGCCAATAAGGTACACATCAATAACATGTATATCAAATATACCTTTGTTTACTTTGCCATCATTCCTATCAGCCAAGTATTTTGGACAGTTTCGCTTCCAGTGACCATTTCCTTTGCAGTAGAAGCACTCAGTTGCAGGCTTGGCTCCAGCTTTGGGATTTTTCACGGGAGCGGCAACTTGATCGCTGTTCTTCTTGAAGTTCCCTTTCTTTCCCTTGCCATTTTCTTGAAACTGATGGTCTTATTAACCATCGACATTTGATGCTTTTTCTTGATTTCTACCTTCGTCAATTTCAGCATCACGAAGAGCTTTGGGAATTGTTTTTGTCATCCCTTGCATATTTATAGTTCATCACAAAGCTCTAGTAGCTTGGTGATAGTGACTGGAGAAATCTGTCAATCATTATCTTATCTGGAATATTAACTCCCACTTGATTCAAGCGATTGTAGTACCAGACATTCTGAGCACATGGTCACTGGCTGAGCTATTCTCCTCCATCTTATAGGCGAAGTACTTGTCAGAGGTCTCATACCTCTCAACACGGGCATGAGCCTGAAATACGAATTTCAGCTCTTGGAACATATCATATGTTCCATGGCGTTCAAAACGTCTTTGGAGCCCCGATTCTAAGCCATAAAGCATGGCACACTAAAATATCAAGTAGTCATCATATCGAGCTTGACAAACATTCATAATGTCTGCATCAGCTCATGCAATAGGTCTGTCACCTAGCGGTGCATCAATGACATAATTCTTCTGTGCAACAATGAGGATAATCCTCAGATCACAGACCCAGTCCCCATTATTTCTACCATCATCTTTCAACGTAGTTTTCTCTAGGAACATAGCAAAAACAGGGAAGCTACCTCGTGAGCTATTGATCTACAACATAATATGCGAAGACATTCCAAATAAGGTCATGATAAATTTCAGTTCAATTAATCAAATTACTAAAGAGCTCCCACTTAAATCAATATCCCTCAAGTTGTCCAAGTAATACATGACCCAAATCAACTAAACCATGTCCGATCACCGCGTGAGATGGAGTAGTCTTCAATGCTGAACATCTACATGTTGATCATATCTACTATATGACTCATGTTCGATCTTTCGGTCTCCAGTCTTCCGAGACCATGTATGTACATGCCAGGATCGTCAGGTTTAACCCAAGTATTCCACGTGTGTAAAACTGGCTTACAGCCATTGTATGTGAACGTAGAGTCTATCACACCCGATCATCACGAGGTGTCTCGAAACGACGAACAGTAGCAACAGTGCATACTTTGGGAGAATACTTTTATCTTGAAATTAAGTGAAGGGATCATCTTATAATGGTACCATAGTTCTAAGCAAAATAAGATGCATAAATGATAAGTATCACATGCAATCAAAATATGTGACATGATATGGCCACCATCATCTTGTGCTTTTGATCCCCATCTCCAAAGCAACGTCAAGATCTGCATTGCCACCGGCTCGACACCTTGATCTCCATCGTTGTGCTGGGGTCGCCTCGCCAACTATTGCTTCTACAACTATTGCTAACACATAGCGATAAAGTAAAGCAATTACATGGCCCTTAATGATTCACACACGGGTCATACAAAAATTAAAAGACAACCCTAAGGGTCTTGCCGGTGTCGATATTACAAAACATGATCATGTAACGCCCCGGGTGTAAAACTTCTTTATATGGCAATATATTCATCGTTGACTTAATCAATTCCATTCTGGGCTCTTCCTTCATTTCGGGTTTCTTCGTTTTTGCCTTGTGCGTGTGTTGCATGTCATCATGTCTTTTTCATTATGTGGATTGCATTGGCATGGTCTCACTTGCACCCGGTCATGTTCGTCTCTCCCCATTGTCCGTTTCGAATTCCGACACTCACACACATGCCCGTGACACCTCCGGATCCTCCTTTTGTAAGTGGCCAGAGAACGTTCTCGGAATGGGGCGAAAGTTGTCGTGCGTTGTTGTTATGGTGCGTGTAGGCCGCCTGTCAAGTTTCGTCTCGTTTGGAGGTCGTTTGATACTCCAACGGTTAACCACGTGGGCTGAAAACCCTTTCTATCTTAGCACAATACCCCTCCACAACAGCCCACAAGCCCATCCCAACCACCTCCATGCTCTCGGTCATTGGATCGTGATCGTGTGGGCGAAAACCGCACCCCATTTGGACTCTCCTAGCTCCCTATACCTATAAAACTACCCCTACCCCCGAAATTCTCGGGCAAAACCCTAGTCTACCATCCTCGCACGGCGCCGGACACGTCTGCCCCGCCTCCCTCAGCGAATCGGCACGCGACACATGTCCCGCACCAGCCGCGCCCACATCTCCGCCAGTGTATGATATGTCAAAATGTTCGTCTTGTAATGCTCTTCAAGATGGATGCATTTTCATACATGTTAGGTTGCATTATGCCGTGTTTAACCCTGTTGCAAAAGTGAATGTGGCTGTTAAGTGCTGAAACTTGTTATAAGATGCTGATTTGTCATTTTCATATCTTTATGTGTGATTTTTGTTTGAGCTACATGTCAATATGTTTTAGAAGCACAATCATGTCATCTTTGTTGTGGTGTAATTAGCTTTTCATAATATGTCTTGTTGTGAGTGCAACAAGCTTGCAAAGTGACGTACTCGCTGTTGCTGATTTCTATGACTTGTTGAAAACTGCTAAGTCTGAAAGTGTTATATCATGATGCCATGTTTGCTTGATGCCCCACCCATATCCATGCACATTTGGAGATGCACTACAAAAAAATACACTTCCGTGATGATACGTGTTTGCCATAGTAGGTCACGTTTTCTGTCTTGCATGTACATCTATGAAAAATTTATGATAGAATGAGATAGTCATACCTGTGCTGTCGTAGAAGTGTTCCATGACATTACGAAAATTATCATCACGGAAGTGTCCAGTTCCATGATGATAAATCGCGCGTCACAGAAGTACTTTCGTCAAGGGTGACCGACACGTGGCATCCACCGTAACGGAACGTCGTTAAGCTATCAGGTCCGGTTTTGGATCCGATAACCCGTTAACAGCCCTCACCAATGGGGATTTTCCACGTGTAAAATTCTGATTGGCTGAAGGAAACACGTGTCAGCTCCGCGTTGGCACAGGTGTCACTCATCCAATGGGCGAGATGCACCTATGATATGTTGACACGTGGACCGGCCCAAAAGTGGCCCATAAATTTTAAATGGGCCGGCCCAACTAAAGGCCCACAAGATTTTGCGGTCCATAATGGGCCAACCCAGTAAAAGGCCCACGAGATTTTGTGGTCCATAATGGGCTGGCAAAGCAAAAGGCCCATGAGATTTTGCATATCATAATGGGCCGGCCCAGCTAAAGGCCCGCGAGATTTTGCGGACCATAATGGGCCGGCCCAGCTAAAGGCCCAACATTCTCAGTTAAGGCCCGTACGGCTAGTGTCAAATCGGCCCGTCAACGGCCTGTCCTAAACTTGTCATCATCGCGGCCCATGGTCACTTCTGGCCGGTTAACAGTCCGCTAAGTATATGGGCCGAATTACGGCCCGGTGTATTTCCAGCCTGTTAAAGGTCCTGTTTCATTTGGGCCCATTTACATGCCATTGAAACTTTCAGCCCATAAACGACCGTGAAGGATTTGGGTCATATTCGGCCATGTCTGACATTCAGCCTGTTAGAGGCCCACTACAGATTTGGGCCACTTTCGGCCTATTGTGATTTTCGGCCTGTTAACGTCGGAAGAAATCCATGGGCCATATCTGGCCCAACGTCACATCGGGCCCATTAACGGCCCATATAAAAATGATGATAATCTAGCCCGACCGAACTTCCGACCTGTTAAAGGCCCGTGTATTAGGTCGGGGCATTTACGGCCCGTCCGAATTTCGGCCTGTGAATGATCCACATCGTAAATGGGCCCAACCTCACTTTCGGTCTGTTAAAGGCCCATGTTTTTTATGGGCTCGAGATATTTACACCTGTAAACGGCCTATTGTTACTGAGGGCCCAAATTATGTTTAGGCCTGTTAAAGGCCCACTATGGGCACAGGCCTACCAGAAAAATATGAAATATTATGCTGATTTAGGCCCAAATATTTTTAGTGGGCTACATGCAAATTTTGGCCCATAATCGTTTTTAGCACAATTGGAATGGGCCCGACGAATGTTGGCATGTTGGGCTCCTACGAAGCTTTCGGCCGAATACATTACTAAGATAAACCTACACTATACAAAAATAATGTCATAATTATTGTAGCCTTTGGCACCATCATAAATGTTGTATCACAACAAAAGGCCAGTTGGCATAAAGTTTACAGTCCTTGCAGATAAAAGCACCATCAGATGTATAGAAGCACATATCATTTGACCTGAGTGCTAATGTTTCAGGCTATAGAATCCGATGGAGAAGCACGATCTTCACCTTTTTTCCGCCATTGCTCTTGAACAACGAAGCAAATGTCTGATAGTCTCGTTTCAAAACCATTCATATCTTGACGACATTTGTCAACCTCTATTCTTGTTTCCAAAATGACGTCCATTAGGGAATGGACTTGTATCTGGAGCACATATATATCACTCTGTCTAGCAGGAAGATTTTGTTCAGTAGGCGATTCAGACGAGGTTACCTTGACAACCAACCCAGAATTACGCAGGAAGGTGCTTTTTGCACTGTTAGTGGAGAGATACTGACGCACTGCAGCAAGAGGTGACATTGTGCCTGTGGTAGCCTCGTCACCTTCAGGTGGTTGTGGCTGTTCAATCATTTTTTCCATAGCTTCCTGAAAATTTGAACTTGTAGATTTGTGTACCAGATACGTTACTAATGAGACAAAAACAAACAAAGTAGGTTACACGTTTATACATAACTTATTTTGGTGAACTACTGTAATACATTAGCATGTATTGTAGTGCCAACTACATAATAAAATCACTTTCGGAAAATATGTCCATGTAGCATGCCTACTGTATTGTCTATTTCCTCACATTCGTTGACATCTAAGGATAAAGACACATGGTTTAAAGTAGGATGAACATAGTATGACATCATTCATATCATGGGCAAACCGATATAAAACAAATAGGCCTATTTTATCATTGTGTGCGCACGTGAACATAACTAGAATACAGATCAAGACCAAAAGAATATCCTTCATCTCTTTTAAACCACTTAAGGTGAAATGATACGTTAAGACAACTGTGTATAAAAGTGAACAGAGTAACTGACATTGCCTACAAACCAAGTAGTTAAATGAACACATCACATTACCAATCAGTTCAAAGGCAGGAGGAGTAAGGACTTACAACAGCGGCTTGAACTGGTGTGCTCATGCCCTTCATCTTGCTGGTGTGGCAATCCTTGAAGATTTGCACTGCATTCGGTTTAGGTTCTTTTTGGTCCGCATATGATTTCCTCTGTATTTGAAACAAGTCAATATAGATACGATAATATGGCACAAAAAAAAGAAGGAAGTAGCAGCTATTTACAAGAGCATGGCAGTGTGCAATATAGCTACGAGATCCTGTTGTCTGTTGGAATTTCACTTTAGAACGATCGGTCTTATTCTTCAAACAGTTAGCCTAGAAGAAGATACACTTGTAAGGCACATACATAAATACAAGTTCAATATGTGGTCTGATCAAATACATATAGCCTACCTGATACTTTGGATCAGACCAGTGTTTAACGAGGGTTGTCCAGTCTTCATCTGTAATATATTCCACTGGAGATGTTTGGGCGACTTCATTGTTAGCCTTGCCTTCAAAGTGAGATTTTCTAAGGTGGTACCGATATTGTTGCATAGCAGACTTAAAAACATGAGTGCATGCTTGTTTAGTTGCATCATCTTTCGGATCCAACTTGAACCTCATCTGTTGAAAAAAGAATATGAGTCTTATTAGGAGGAAGCTAGAAAGTATGGGACAGAGCAAGAAAATATTACTAATTGCCATGAATAACATTACTTACGGATAAATGGTCAAGGAAGGTGTTAAACTGGGTATTGTCTTTCTCATTCCTGTACTGGATCCACGTTGGGAGGATACGTGCATGACACCTAACGACAACGGCTGCCTCTGATAATAACTTGGCTGACTCTGTAGCATCATGTGGCCTTTTTAAACCTGCCTCAAAATGGATCTCCATTCTTCCTCCTTTAGATTTTGTTAATCTGTCAAGCATTATCCCTGATGTCTGTTTCTTCTTGCGTCGTGGTGCTAGTTCAACAACGAATATGGAAAGTGTTAGTGTACATCAAACTATGAGAGTACATATAAAGGAGCATGCAACTGCAACTTGACTCGGTCAGGTACCGTCTTGGTGTTGATGCTCATGAGGTTCATCTGATCTTGCCAAGTCCTGTTGTGTCAGCAGTGCTTTGTAAGTAGTGTTAGGTGTGAAGGCAGCTTGGGAACTGGCCATTTCTGGAGCAAACGAATGAGTAACTCGTTGAGATGCTGGTACAGTGGAAGCGGATGCTGCAGCTGGTGGAGCAGGTGATACTGTGTTTGTAGATTTAGCCGGTGGACTTGGACCTTCTACCGCACTATAAGTACCAGCAGAATCTGGACGACATATCCTTTTTTGTTTCACCCGACGAGTAACACCACTCCCTACTATATTATTTTCCTTGCTCTTTTTTGACTTTGCCATGTCAAGCCGTACCCACAACACAAAAGAATAAAATCGCTCTTCAGAACTCATTGATGCATGATACAGACAAGCAATACTTTGTTGTAAGACAACCGTATGAGGATGGAATATGTAAGAAAAACAGGACGGCATGACATATTCATAGCTACGATGTGTAAACTAAGCAGAAGGATTTTTCAAGAAAATAGAAGTAATGCAAGCTAGACACCATATGAAAGATGCAACCAATATTACTCTGCCAAGTTAAAAGTGTCTTGTCATAAGTGGCAATTCGAAAAATTAGAAGCAGTACAACGTAGAAATCAATGCAAGATGCAACCACTATCAAACTGCCATGTAAAAAGTGTCCAATCATGAGTGACTGATGCGGGATACACAACAGCAGTACTTTGATGTAAGAACATGGTATGATGGATAGATGTAGTGTATTCTAGACACAGAACGCCATGTCATATGCACATGTATAACGTATGAACTCACCAGGTGCAATTTAATCAAAATAGAAGAAATACAGGCTAGACAACATATGCAACATGAAACCAATTATCACACTGTCAACTTAGAGCAAGCACCTGCGATGGTGGAGTACGGGAGATGAACTCATCATGTAGACTTGGGACTTCAGCTTCATTAGCAGTAGCAGTGGTAAATCTAGAGAGTCTCTATTTGCGTCGGTGCAGAGGACCACCAACATCCCCTAACTTACTCTTTTCCTTCCTATTTTCTGATATTGCCTTATGAAGTCAAAACCACAAGAAGATGAATAAAATTAGCTCTGCATAAATGGTTGATGCATGATACAGACGAACACTACTTTGATGTAAGGCAAGCGCAGGATAGGAGGATGGAATATATACAAAAAAGACAATGTTTCATATTCACACGCACGATAGGAGGATGGAATATGTATGAAAAAACAGTAAGCGGAAGGCATTTCAACAAAATTAGAAGAAATGAAAGCTAGGCACCATATGAACATGCAACCAATATCACTCTATCAGGTAAAAAGTGTCTTGTCGTAAGTGCCATTTCAAGAAATTAGAAGCAGTTTAAGCTAGAAGACAATGCAAGATGCAACCTACATCACGGTCCCAAGTTAAATGTGTCTTATGGGTAAGTGATCGTTCCAGGTATAAGTTGTAAGCTATGCAGATGCATGTCAACATAATCAGAAGCAATAAAAACTAGACATCATACGGAAAATGCAACCACATATAACAGTTCCAAGTTAGAGCAAGCACCTATGATGGTGGAGTAGGGGAGATGTGCTCATCATGTACACGTATGTTCTAGAAACAGGAACACGTGTCATATTCACAGGCATTATGTGTAAAGTTAGCAGATGCAATTCAACAAAGTTAGAAGCAATACAAGCTAGACATCATACGCAACATGCAACCACATATAATAGTGCCAAGTTAGAGCAAGCACCTGTTATGCTGGAGTAGGGGAGATGTGCTCATCATGTACATGTATGTTCTAGAAACAAGAACACGTGTCATATTCACAGGCATTATGTGTAAAGTAAGCAGATGCAATTCAACAAAGTTAGAAGCAATACAAGCTAGACATCATACGCAACATGCAACCACATATAATAGTGCCAAGTTAGAGCAAGCACCTATGATGGTGGAGTAGGGGAGATGTGCTCATCATCTACACAACTACGTTGACTGTCTAGCCTTGCGTTGTCTTGCGAATATTGTTGGGAGGATGTCAGAGTAGAATCTGTAGAGAACCTCCGTTTCAGTTGCTCGGAAGGACCACCATCATACAATGCCTTGCCAATTCCCTTCAGCTTTATTGATTTTGCATTTTGAGGTCAAACCGACAAGAAAAAGGAATATAATTCGCTCTTCAGAACTCATTCATGCATGATACTGACTAACACTACTCTGATGAAAGGCAAAGTCATGATACGAGGATGGAATATGTACGAAAAAATGGACGGCTTGACATATTCACACCTATGATGTGGTAACTAAGCAGAAGGCACTTCAACTAATTAGAAGCACCGCAAACTAGACACCATATGAAAGGTGCAATCAATATCACTGTGCCAACTTAAAACTATCTCGTCATAGGTGGCGTTCATCAAACTAGAAGAAATACATGCTAGAAATCATATTCAAGACGCAAACCAATATCACACTGCCAACTTAAAGGTGTTCCATCATAAGTGACTGATGCAGGATACACAAGAAGAGTAGTTTCATGTAAGAACATGGTGTGATAGACAGATATAGTATGTACCAAAAACAGGAAGGCGTGTCATATTCACACGTATCATGTGTAAGCTAAGCAGATGCAGTTTACACTAATTAGGAGAAATACAAGCTAGAAACCATATGCAACATGCAATCAGATATCATACTGCCAAGTTAGAGCAAGAAACTTGGATGGTGGAGTAGGGGAGCGCAGACTTGGACCTTGTAATGCACTATCACTACAAGGAGAATTGGTACAGATGCTCCATTTACGTTGCTGCAGAGGACCACCATCATCACCTTCCTTACTCTTTTCCTTCCTCTTTCTTGATTTTGCCTCGTCAAGTCAAACCCACAAGAAAAACGAATAAAATTTGCTCTTCAGAACTCATTGATGCATGATACTGACGAACACTACTTTCATGTAAGGCAGCCTCATGATAGGAGGATGGAATATGTATGAAAAACAGGACGGCGTGACATATTTACATGTATGATGTATAAAGTGTAAACTAAGCACATTTGACTGCGCGAAGTTAAAGCAAGCACCTGGGATGGTTGTGTGAGACAATTGAGATCATCAACTGAAGAGCTACGTTTACTGTCTCCAACTGCTCACACTACATCCTTTAGAGCGCTCAAACGCTTAGTGCTTACCTTCGAATTACACTAGAGCGACTTCTGTCTTTTCTTTTCAGCATTCATCAACACTACGTCAGAGTCTGAAATACTGTCACACCCTGCATTCTGTAACATGTCATTTGCATCAATGAAGCATGAAAATTTGGACCAGCAATTTTTTTTGGCATCATTTGGCTTCCATTTGGAATTGAGTTTTTCTTCATGTGTTTTTCATTTGCTCATTAAAGTCAACTATTACCTCTTGTAGAATTCATCTCCATACCCAAAACTTCTGCCCAATGATCATACCAACTGTTTATAGCAGTATAGTATTTTCTTATAAAATTAATTTGGCCAAAATGTATTTTCAAAATTTAGTATTCCAAAAACCCCTGAATTGAGGTTTGCACTGCAAGTGCTTGATTTAGGGTGAGAAAATTATTTCAAAAAGTATATTTGAGACCTAGTAGTCATAGGACTCCCAGAAACCACAAAAGTATAATTTTAAAAGTTATTTTCTTATTTTATTTAAAAGCTTTTTCTTAAGGCCAGAAATGGTCTTTAATAGGGAAAAATTATTTAAGTATTTCAAAAATATTTGCCAAAATTCAGGGAGACTCATAGGACATATATTGTCCATATATAAGAGTTTCAACACTTGGTCATGTTCAAAATAATGGGCTAATCCCTCTAAAACCCTTTCTGGATATTTCAAGCTTTTGAAATATTTACAAAGGAAATATTCTCTCAAAATTCCTGGGAAATTCTATCATGTCATATATGACATATTTGATGATCTTGCCAAGCCCCATGCCTTGGGAAGCAAGATAACATCCTCAAAACCCTTTAAAACCATTATGTCCATATCTGAAGTTTGAGCAACTTTACATTGCCAAACTTGGTCAAATGCTCTCAAACTTGGTGCACATGCTAGAAAGGTCTAATAAGGCATCTATACCAAATGGCACAAGCTTTGGAGTAGGGTAACTTGATCAGAGTACCCCAAGACCATTTCTGTTCAAATTCAAATTTGAACAACTTGACGTTACCAACTTTTTACCTGGAGCTTCAAACTTTGTGAGCACGATCATAACCCCAAATGATGAAACTACACCAAGTGGTGCATCAAGGGGAGATGATTAGCTTGACTTAAACATGATGAAGCCATTTCTGTTGAATTCTAGGGTTCACCAAAGTTACATTGGCTAGTTTCTTCAAATGAGCCCAAATTTGGTGAAACACCCTATTCCCATATGACATTCAATCCTGTTAACTGTCATGGCTAGTGAAGATCATTTGCTTGCCCAAAACTTGATCAAACACCTTCTGCCATTTTACCAAAACCATCATCTTGACCTCTTTTACTATTTACTTTTGCTTCAACTTTCTACCACAGCTTCACCTAGTTACATTCTACCTCCAGTAACTTCACCTGGACCAGAGCACCATGATTGAGGGGTGAAAACCCTAAGTCACCTTGCTGGACAACCAAATTCTACCCGTCTACCAGCTTCACTCCTCCCTCACTGATCACCCAGAGCATCCAAGGCCACAGCTGGTTTATTTACTTCGTGCTGGACCCCCCAGACGCGGCGGACACGACCAGTGAGCCAACGGCATGCCATGGCATGCAATTAGCACGCTCCAGAGCGCGCTACAGTGCGCACCCGCACTGTAGCCTCGCCCAATCCATCGCCCCCGATCACCTCGTGCTCCCCCCTCACGCCAATCGATGCACCTTGGCGTCCACAACTCCCCCCGGCGCTATCCCCCTCCTCCTTCTCCCTCCAGTGGCCGCCCTCGCACGAGCGCCGGCCGCCCGCGAGCACCAACCTCTGGCCTCACACGCGCGGGCTCTCTGGATGCTTCTCCGCTCCTCCTCTTCCCTCTCCCAGGCGTAGACCTCATCCACGAACGTCTCCAACTCGAACACAAGTGCCTGCACGGCCTCTGGCCTCGCCCGTAACCTCGCCGGTGCACGAGTCCATGGTGGACCGGGGCCCGGCTATATAAGCATGCCCCGGGCCTCTCCAACAGCACCCATCTCCTCCCCATACCCCCCAGAAGCACACCAGCACCACCCACTTGCCCTCGGAGAGCCTCTGTGCACGGGATCGACCGGAGCTCCGCCGCGTCGGGCGACCGGTGATCTCACGGTACAGCCTCCCTCCGCCCCAACTCTTGCTCGATCTGGAGCCACCGGACCTCACTGACCCGTTCCCCTCCTTCTCCCACTCCTATTGCAGCCCGGAGCGAGCCAGCCGGGATCCTCCCGACGCTCCGCCGTCGTTCCACCTCGCCGACGACGAACCAGGACCCTCCGGCGACCCACACCACCACCACTAGAACGGCGATGCACTGCTGAGCCCATTCCTACCCTCAGTTTGCCCCGCCGTGCACCGTATCGCCGCCGGTGAGCTCACCGTCTCTCTGGCCGCAAGGTTGAAGATGACAGGCGGGCCCCGCCTGTCATCCTCACCTCTCTCTCTCCCCTCTCTGACGCTGACCGTCGGGCCCCGCCGTCAGGTTTAAAAACCTGGCGCGCACGCGCTGGCGCCCGTGCGGTGGGCTATTCGCCCTGGGCCGTGCACTGTGGTCGTTCTGGCCCAGTGGCACAGAGCCTTTTTCGTTTTTCTTTTCTTTGATTATTTCGAATAATTTCACAGAATTAAATATTTGTCCAAATTAATTAATTCCAGTTCCTAAAAACTTGTAATATTCCAACCTATTTAGTGATGTCACTTTCACACATATCCATGAACCTTTTCTGTTCTGTTCAAATTTAAATTCATATTTGAACAATAAAACTTCTGTTCAAATATTCTTAGACTCCATTCTGCCACTCCAAAACTCAAACTAAGAATTTTTGCCATCTTAGTTTTCTCTCTAGTATTTAACAAAAATAGGTTGACATTTTTCTGAGCACTTTGATTTTTCTGTTTTTATTGTGGTCTTATTTTTCCCGTTGTTATTTTGCGATGTTTAGATACCGTATTTGACAAGGTTGCTGAAGAAGAAGGTGGGGAAGGATTTGAAGACTTTGAAGACCAAGCCAATCCAGGCAAGCAGCCCTTTGACCATGATACACTTGTGTTCTTCGGAACCCGTTTGATTCCGAATGCATGATAAGAGTGTCCGTGGTGACCTAGTTAAGAACCACCACATGATGCATGTTTCACTCATGATATTGCTATGTGCTAGATGAAATGCTAATGGTTAGTAGTGATGCTTAGTAATGCATGTTGTGCCATGAAACCTTCGTGGTTGCATTCTTTTCAAAAAAAAAACATCGGGTGCCCCTAATGCCCGAGGGTGATATTGAGTTGGGTCATCACTTGAGGAAGAAGTGATGTGCCGGTAAAGATCTTGTGCATGGGTGAAATGATGGATTAGATTTATGTGTGACTACCGTCCCAACCAAATATGTGCAACCACTCTACCCCTTATGGGACGGGGCGTTATTGATTACTTAGGCCGATACTAGCATGGTGCCCGCATCACTAGTGACGGGGAGACTTGAGGTCTTTCCCGGGATGGGGACGTGCTTGGATAGACAACCATGACTGTTTTCACAGGGCACCGGACACACCGTTGGTCCCTTCGTGTACGCGTGACATTGAAAATAGGGCAAGTCCCATGATCTATTGTTTGTACTCGAGGGCTGTGCACCAACGAGTGGAATCTATGTTAGTGTCGTCTAAGGAAAGATAATGACCGGGTGCTTCCCCCGAGTACTTGAGGTACTGCGGGATCGTGGGTGACACGAAAGCTTCCCGGATCTTGTGGGTAAAGTGCTCAACCTCTGCAGAGTGTAAAACTATTCGAATAGCCTTGTCCACGGTCATGGACAGTTGGGTGGTGCTACTTAAACTATGTCCAGAATTTTACTACATCAGTGAAAGTATGTGGGTGTGATGAGTCAAGGTGGTGACTTGACTCGTGAGTTGAATTCTATTCATGTTGATATCGGTAACCTGCTCTCGAGGTTACGTGAATTTATTGATGCATATACTTAATGGTATAATGTTTATTCTAGCTCGTAGCTAGATTGCTCATTGATGTACAATTGCATTGTTACTTTGAACCAAATCATGGGTTGCTTGCGAGTACATTCAAAGTACTCATTGGCTTGCCACTAGTTATTTAATTGACCAGGCATGGAGGAACGGGAATATGAAGAAGAGTTCTACGGAGACGAACATGCGAACTAGGAAGCTATCCCAGTCAGAATGCCTGTAGGGTTAAGGCAGATGGCATGGGTTCTACTTATCATCGAAGACTTCTTCTATTCGAGTTATTTGCTATTCAGCCCTTGAGGCTTTATCTATGTAAGACTTGGCCATAATGGCCTTAATTTGTGTAAGACGGTATGTATGGATGTAAGACTCTTGTTATTCAGCTTCTGTGTGTTCAGTGAGCATTGATCTCTGGGATCACTGTACACGTGCATTCGGTGATCTCGACTTCTAAGTCGGGGTCCCCACAGAGCTGGTATCAGAGCAATCCTGACTGTAGGAAGCCTTAGTTAGCATGGGCGTTAGTTAGATGAGACCCCTTTTCAAAAACCTTCTGAACCTCTCTTATTTTCAAAACCTTACCAAACTGAGATATCATCAGCTTATTAACCTCTCCTATTCCACCTTTGTAGATGGCCGCTGTACCTGAAGAGCACCTGACCACTGGGTTTCCCTTGCTTCTCGAGGATAGCCTCCGGGAGTGCCAGTTCCACCGAGCACCCATCCTCACCTACCTTGAGCATTGGGTTAGCGACACTGAGGTGGAGTACCATGTGGAAGTGATCGTGAAGGCAAACGATCCTCCCACAAGTTGGTTCTTCGAGGGGCCCCAGATGGCAACACTACCTCTCGCTGTCGAGGCTGCTGCACTCAAGGCACTAACCCGTCTCCGCGAGCTTCTTCCGGAGATGACAGCCAAGATGACAACCCGCTTCTTGCCGTACCGGAAAGAAGGTGAAGACGAAAGCAGCGCACTAGCCCCTCCATTGAAGGAAGGACTCCCGCTTCGATTCCAGACCTACTTCAGTCTATGTGCCGATAGCTTGGCACAAGATTTGGCCTCGGAATCAGCGAAGCTCCGAGAAGAACTTTACAAGACCATGGCACTTCTTCGTCGAGCACAAGAGAAGAAAAATAGGATCAAGAAGGAAGGTGCGCCTCCAGGACAGACCGCTATCGCATACCGAGGCGGAAGGCCCTCAGGAGATGTATCTTCCAAGGATGAAGAACCACCTCGGCGACGCCATATGACGGCAAGGGAATATCGCAAGCTTTTCTCGGCACCACCGACGAAGCACCGTCGTATCCAACTCCTCCACTCCCCCACATCCTCAAGTGACAAGGGGGCCCAGATAGATGAAGGCAAGGAGGAAGACCCAGAAGAGACAGAATACGCGACCGAGCATTCCGCCGCTTAGGCATTATTCGCTACTCGGATATGCCAGTTCGTGACCTCTACGGTAGGATAGGTCGTGTAACCCCTATGCGCAGTCGAGTCCTTGTATGATTCATATGAAACCATCTAGTGTTTGCTTTTGTTGTGTTTGGATGCATGTCGTATTCTTCCTTCGGGAATATGTAAACGACTACATCAACCATTTGAATTTTAATGAAAGTGTTTTGGCCCTTTCGGCCCTTGCATGATTTGATTAGAGTCACACCCACCCCCTTACTAGGCACCCATCTATATTGCTTCCGCTCTTCCAAGTCATGAGACCTTTTACCGCTCCAACAGGATGCCTGTTGTAACTCGTACTGGTACCTCTACCCAGCAGCCTGAACCCAGAGCATCCGCTCAATCAGAGGCAGGCCACGACCAAACCAACGACCAAGCTCCACCACCACCTCCTCCGAACATGGACATGGCTCAGCTTCTCCAAGCTTTCCGAGAGGAACCCAAGCCAACACCGCAGCCCTTCAGTTGATTGCTCAAGCTGACACCAACAACTGCCAGCCGGCGGGGAATGGCAATGGATGTTCCACGTTGGCAGAGTTCAAGAAGCATGCACCACCAACTTTCATCGAGACTGCTGAACCCCTGGATGCAGACGACTGGGTCCGCACCATTGAGGACTTGCTGGAACTAGTCGGATGCACCGAAGACCGCGAGAAGGTGGCTTATGCAGCCCACTGCCTCGGGGGGACTGCTAGAGCTTGGTGGGATGGATTCAAGGTCATGCATGCTGGACAAGACATCACTTGGGACAACTTCAAGGAAGAATTCCGCAAAGCCCACATTCCTTCCGGAATCATGGCTATCAAGAAGCGTGAATTCCGAGCCCTGAAGCAAGGAAGTGGCACTGTCAAGGAGTACATGCAGAAGTTCAGTGTTCTGTCAAGGTATGCCCCTGAAGATGTCAGCACTGATGCGGCAAAAAGGGAGCGCTTCATGGAAGGCCTCAATCAGACCCTGCAGTACTCGCTTGTCGTGTGCGACTGCCCAACCTTCCCTGACCTGGTGAACAAAGCACTCATGCTTGAAGACAAGCGGCATGCTCTGGAAGACACTCGCAAGCGCAAGATGGTCAGCAAGGGAAGTTCCAGCAACCAGAAGCCTCGCCCGTGGCAGTCAGCCCCGGCCAAGCCAACCTATCAGCAACCAAGAGCTCCTGCACCTCGCACCAACTATCAGCCTCAGCAGTATGACAACCCAAGGCCAGCTTTCAACCCCAATAACAGTGGTGGCAACAAGATCAATAATCCAAACCAAGTCACTTGCTTTGGATGTGGTCAGTCAGGACACATCTCAAGGGTGTGCCCCAACAAGAAGCCTGATGCCCCGCGCCCCAATGCGCAGAACCCAGGACAAGGCCGTGGGATTCCACCAAGGAACCTAGCTCCTCGCAACCCGCCTAACCATGGGAAGGGGCGTGTGAATCACGTCACTGCTGAAGAAGCTCAGGAAGACCCGGACGTCGTGCTGGGTACGTTCCTTGTTAACTCAGCACCTGCAACTATCTTGTTTGATTCTGGAGCCACGCATTCATTTGTCACTCAAAGATTTGCATTAAAAAGTGGCATGACCCCTACACCCCTGAATAACCCCATGGTGGTACAAACCCCCGGAGCAGAGATGAGAGCCAAGATAGGTTGTAAAGGAGTCAGTATTACCATTAACGGTTTAGACTTTCTAGCAGACCTTATCATCCTGAGATCACAAGGCTTGGATGTGATCCTAGGGATGGATTGGCTCAATAAGCACCAAGGCTTATTAGACTGTGCCAATCGGACTGTCACTGTGACCAATGACCAAGGAGTCGAAGTTAAGTTTGCTTCCAACTCCTCTTCCGCTCAAGCCGCTCAAGTCAACTGTCTATCTGAAGTTGGGCTAGAGCAAGTACCGGTGGTATGCGAGTATCCTGATGTCTTTCCGGATGAGCTACCGGGAATGCCCCCTGACCGTGACATTGAGTTCATCACCGAGCTCGTGCCAGGGGCAGGACCCATCTATAAGAAGCCTTATAGAATGGGGACGGAAGAATTAGCCGAGTTGAAGAAGCAACTAGAAGAGCAGTTGAGGAAGGGATTTATCCGCCCAAGTGCCTCCCCTTGGGGATCACCTGTTCTGTTTGTGGCAAAGAGGGACGGTACCATCCGCTTATGCATTGACTATCACTCCCTCAATGAAGTTACAATCAAGAACAAATATCCACTTCCCAAGATTGAAGATCTGTTTGATCAGCTCAGCGGAGCCAAGGTGTTCTCCAAGATCGACCTCAGATCTGGGTACTACCAACTGAAGATCAGACCCCAAGATATTCCGAAGATGGCATTCGTAACCAGATATGGCATGTACGAGTGCACGGTCATGTCCTTTGGGTTAACCAATGCCCCAGCTTACTTCATGTATCTCATGAGTCATGAATAAAGTCTTCATGGAATATTTGGACAAGTTTGTTGTTGTCTTCATCGATGACATTCTTGTCTTCTCGAAGACGGAGGAAGAGCACGAGCAACATTTGAGGATGGCCCTAGACAAGCTTCAGGAGCACCAACTATACGCCAAATTCAGCAAGTGTGAGTTCTGGCTGCATAAAGTTGGATTCTTAGGTCATGTCTTGACCGAAGAAGGATTGTCAGTTGATCCCGCGATGATCGAAGCTGTGACCCAATGGCAATCTCCAACGACCGTCAAGGAAGTCAGAAGCTTCCTCGGACTTGCAGGCTATTACCGCAAATTCGTGGGAGGATTCTCTAGCATTACCCGGCCGATGACTCAGCTCCTCAAGAAGGACAAGAAGTTCGAGTGGACGCCGAAATGCGAAGAGAGCTTCCAAGAGCTCAAGAAGAGGTTGACCACCGCCCCAGTTCTGGCAACACCTGATATTCACAAGGAGTTCGTGATATATTGTGATGCCTCTCGAACCGGATTGGGAAGCGTTCTGATGCAAGAAGGCCGAGTCATAGCTTACCTCTCCAGGCAGCTATGACCTCATGAAGAGAACTACGCTACTCACGATCTTGAGTTAGCGGCAGTGGTTCATGCCCTGAAGACATGGCGGCATTACCTCCTAGGGAAACGGTGTGAGATATACACAGACCACAAAAGTCTGATGTACATATTCACCCAGAAGGAATTGAACATGAGGCAGCGAAGATGGTTGGAACTCATCAAAGACTATGACCTCAGTGTTCAATATCACCCTGGGAAGGCTAACGTGGTGGCCGATGCCTTAAGCAGGAAGGCTTGCTCCTTGAATGCCATAATTCAAAAGAGGCAGCCAACCATGTTTAAGGAGTTCGAACAATGCGGTTTGGAATTGGTCACCCCTGGATTTCTGGATCGTTTGGAAGTCAAACCGACCCTGATGGATGAAGTTAAGAAGACACAAGGTGGGAACGCAAGCATTGAAGGCATCAAGAAGAAGATGAAGCTAGGCAAGGCCCCAGGATTCTCCGAGGACGAGCACGGGATTGTTTGGTACAACGGCCGCATCTGCGTACGAAACAAGATAGAGCTGAAGAACCTGATCCTGCAGGAAGCCCACGACACTCCGTATTCCATCCACCCCGGAGGAACCAAGATGTATCAAGACTTGAAGGAAAGATTCTGGTGGCACGGGATGAAAAGAGAGATTGCAACCTATGTTGCAAAGTGTGATGTGTGCCAAAGGGTCAAGGCTGAATATCAGCGACCCGCTGGATTGCTCCAACCGCTCAAGGTTCCCGAGTGGAAGTGGGACAAGGTCGGAATGGACTTCATCACTAGATTATCGAGGTCAAATAGAGGACATGACTCTATCTGGGTCATAGTCGATGATTTGACCAAGGTGGCCCATTTCATTCATGTCAAGACCACTTATGATGGCAACCGGCTGGCAGCTCTCTACATCGACAGAATCGTAAGCCTTCACGGCGTTCCCAAGGAGATTGTGTCAGATCGAGGAACCCAGTTCACCTCAAGGTTCTGGAAGAAGTTCCAAGAAGCCTTGGGAACCAAATTGTCTTTCAGCACAGCTTTCCACCCACAGACCGGAGGTCAGACAGAACGAGTAAATCAAATTCTCGAAGACATGCTCCGGGCCTGTGTCTTGGCATATGGAGCGAAGTGGGAAGATTGTCTCCCTTTTGCCGAGTTCTCCTATAACAACAGTTATCAGTCGAGCCTTCAGATGGCACCATTTGAGGTGTTGTACGGACGCAAATGTCGCACACCCCTCAACTGGTCAGAGACTGGAGAAGGGCTAGTCTTTGGACCGGATATTCTCCGCGAAGCAGAAGAGCAAGTCCAATTAGTCAGAGAACGATTGAAGGCAGCCAAGTCAAGGCAGAAGAGCTATGCTGACACTCACCGCCGGGACATGAGTTTCCATGTCGGGGACCATGTGTACCTACGAGTAACTCCTCTAAAGGGAACCAAGCGTTTCCACGTCAAGGGGAAGCTCGCACCAAGGTTCATTGGACCCTTTGAGATCACTGCACGACGAGGAGAAGTGGCTTACCAGTTGGAACTACCACCTGAGTTATCCGATGTGCACAACGTATTCCACGTGTCACAACTCCAGAAATGTCTCCAAGTTCCGAACAAGCCTGACCTCTACAAGGATGTTGATCACCAAGCCATTGATCTACAGCCTGATTTGACCTACCGCGAGAAGCCCATTCGCATCCTGGACGAAGCAGAACGATGGACGCGAAGCCGCACCATCAAGTACTTCAAGGTCCAGTGGAGCAACCACACGGAAGCAGAAGCAACCTGGGAACATGAAGACTATCTTAGATCCGAGTTTCCCGATCTCTTTTAAGACCTAGTTTAGGAATCTCGGGGACGAGATTCTTGTAAGGGGGGTAGGTCTATCACACCCTGCATTTTGTAACATGTCATTTGCATCAATGAAGCATGAAAATTTGGACCAGCAATTTTTTTTGGCATCATTTGGCTTCCATTTGGAATTGAGTTTGTCTTCATGTGTTTTTCATGTGCTCATTAATGTCAACTATTACCTCTTGTAGAATTCATCTCCATACCCAAAACTTCGGCCCAATGATCATACCAAGTGTTTATAGCAGTATAGTATTTTCTTATAAAATTAATTTGGCCAAAATGTATTTTCAAAATTTAGTATTCCAAAAACCCCTGAATTGAGGTTTGCACTGCAAGTGCTTGATTTAGGGTGAGAAAATTATTTCAAAAAGTATATTTGAGACCTAGTAGTCATAGGACTCCTAGAAACCACAAAAGTATAATTTTAAAAGTTAGTTTCCTATTTTATTTAAAAGATTTTTCTTAAGGCCAGAAATGGTCTTTAATAGGGAAAAATTATTTAAGTATTTCAAAAATATTTGCCAAAATTCAGGGAGACTCATAGGACATATATTGTCCATATATAAGAGTTTCAACACTTGGTCATGTTCAAAATAATGGGCTAATCCCTCTAAAACCCTTTCTGGATATTTCAAGATTTTGAATTATTTACAAAGGAAATATTCTCTCAAAATTCCAGGGAAATTCTATCATGTCATATATGACATATTTGATGATCTTGCCAAGCCCCATGCCTTGGGAAGCAAGATAACATCCTCAAACCCTTTAAAACCATTCTGTCCATATCTGAAGTTTGAGCAACTTTACATTGCCAAACTTGATCAAATGCTCTCAAACTTGGTGCACATGCTAGAAAGGTCTAATAAGGCATCTATACCAAATGGCACAAGCTTTGGAGTAGGGTAACTTGATCAGAGTACCCCAAGACCATTTCTGTTCAAATTCAAATTTGAACAACTTGACATTACCAACTTTTTACCTGGAGCTTCAAACTTTGTGAGCATGATCATAACCCCAAATGATGAAACTACACCAAGTGGTGCATCAAGGGGAGATGATTAGCTTGACTTAAACATGATGAAGCCATTTCTGTTGAATTCTAGGGTTCACCAAAGTTACATTGGCTAGTTTCTTCAAATGAGCCCAAATTTGGTGAAACACCCTATTCCCATATGACATTCAATCCTGTTAAGTGTCATGGCTAGTGAAGATCATTTGCTTGCCCAAAACTTGATCAAACACCTTCTGCCATTTTACCAAAACCATCATCTTGACCTCTTTTACTATTTACTTTTGCTTCAACTTTCTACCACAGCTTCACCTAGTTACATTCTACCTCCAGTAAATTCCCCTGGACCAGAGCACCATGACTGAGGGGTGAAAACCCTAAGTTACCTTGCTGGACAGCCAAATTATACCCATCTACCAGCTTCACTCCTCCCTCACTGATCACCCAGAGCATCCAAGGCCACAGCTGGTTTATTTACTTCGTGCTGGACCCCCCAGACACGGCGGACACGACCAGTGAGCCAACGGCATGCCATGGCATGCAATTAGCACGCTCCAGAGCACGCTACAGTGTGCACCCGCATTATAGCCTCGCCCAATCCATCGCCCCCGACCACCTCGTGCTCCCCCCTCGCGCCAATCGATGCACCTCGGCGTCCGCAACTCCCCCCGGTGCTGTCCCCCTCCTCCTTCTCCCTCCAGTGGCCGCCCTCGCATGCGCGTCGGCCGCCCGCGAGCTCCAACCTCTGGCCTCACACGCGCGGGCTCTCTGGATGCTTCCCCGCTCCTCCTCTTCCCTCTCCCAGGGGTAGACCTCATCCACGAACGTCCCCGACTCGAACACAAGTGCCTGCACGGCCTCTGGCCTCACCCGTAACCTCGCTGGCGCACGAGTCCACGGTGGACCGGGGCCCGGCTATATAAGCATGCCCCGGGCCTCTCCAACAGCACCCATCTCCTCCCCATACCCCCCAGAAGCACACCAGCACCACCCACTTGCCCTCGGAGAGCCTCTGTGCACGGTATCGACCGGAGCTCCGCCACGTCGGGCGACTGGTGATCTCACGGTACAGACTCCCTCCACCCCAACTCTTGCTCGATCTGGAGCCACCGGACCTCACTGACTCGTTCCCCTCCTTCTCCCACTCCTATTGCAGCCCATAGTGAGCCAGCCAGGATCCTCCCGACGCTCCGCCGCCGTTCCACCTCGCCGCCGACGAACCAGGACCCTCCGGCGACCCGCACCACCACCTCTAGAACGGCGACACACTACTGAGCCCATTCCTGCCCTCAGTTTGCCCCGTTGTGCACCGTATCGCCGCTGGTGAGCTCGCCATCTCTCTGGCCGCAAGGTTGAAGATGACAGGCGGGCCCCGCCTGTCATCCTCACCTCTCTCTCTCTCTCTCCCCTCTCTGACGCTGAGCACCGGGCCCGGCCGTCAGGTTTAAAAACCTGGCGCGCGCGCGCTGGCGCCCGTGCGGTGGGCTATTCGCCCTGGGCCGTGCACTGTGGCCGTTCTGGCCTAGTGGCACAGAGCCTTTTTCGTTTTTCTTTTCTGTGATTATTTCAAATAATTTCACATAATTAAATATTTGTCCAAATTAATTAATTCCAGTTCCTAAAAACTTGTAATATTCCAACCTATTTAGTGATTTCACTTTCACACATAGCCATGAACCTTTTCTGTTCTGTTCAAATTTAAATTCATATTTGAACAATAAAACTTCTGTTCAAATATTCTTAGACTCCATTCTGCCACTCCAAAACTCAAACTAAGAATTTTTGCCATCTTAGTTTTCTCTCTAGTATTTAACAAAAATAGGTTGACATTTTTCTGAGCACTTTGATTTTTCTGTTTTTATTGTGGTCTTATTTTTCCCGTTGTTATTTTGCGACGTTTAGATACCGTATTTGACGAGGTTGCTGAAGAAGAAGGTGGGGAAGGATTTGAAGACTTTGAAGACCAAGCCAATCCAGGCAAGCAGCCCTTTGACCATGATACACTTGTGTTCTTCGGAACCCGTTTGATTCCGAATGCATGATAAGAGTTTCGGTGGTGACCTAGTTAAGAACCACCACATGATGCATGTTTCACTCATGATCTTGCTATGTGCTAGATGAAATGCTAATGGTTAGTAGTGATGATTAGTAATGCATGTTGTGCCATGAAACCTTCGTGGTTGCATTCTTTTCAAAAAAAACATCGGGTGCCCCTAATGCCCGAGGGTGATATTGAGTTGGGTCATCACTTGAGGAAGAAGTGATGTGCCGGTAAAGATCTTGTGCATGGGTGAAATGATGGATTAGATTTATGTGTGACTACCGTCCCAACCAAATATGTGCAACCACTCTACCCCTTATGGGACGGGGCGTTATTGATTACTTAGGCCGATACTAGCATGGTGCCCGCATCACTAGTGTCGGGGAGACTTGAGGTCTTTCCCGGGACGGGGACGTGCTTGGATAGACGACCATGATTGTTTTCACAGGGCACCGGACACACCGTTGGTCCCTTCGTGTACGCGTGACATTGAAAATAGGGCAAGTCCCATGATATATTGTTTGTACTCGAGGGCTGTGCACCAACGAGTGGACTCTATGTTAGTGTTGTCTAAGGAAAGATAAGGACCGGGTGCTTCCCCCGAGTACTTGAGGTACTGCGGGATCGTGGGTGACACGAAAGCTTCCCGAATCTTGTGGGTAAAGTGCGCAACCTCTGCAGAGTGTAAAACTATTCGAATAGCCGTGTCCACGGTCATGGACAGTTGGGTGGTGCTACTTAAACTATGTCCAGAATTTTACTACATCAGTGAAAGTATGTGGGTGTGATGACTCAAGGTGGTGACTTGACTCGTGAGTTGAATTCTATTCATGTTGATATCGGTAATCGGCTCTCGAGGTTACGTGAATTTATTGATGCATATACTTAATGGTAGAATATTTATTCTAGCTCGTAGCTAGATTTCTCATTGATGTACAATTGCATTGTTACTTTGAACCAAATCATGGGTTGCTTGCGAGTACATTCAAAGTACTCATTGGCTTGCCACTCGTTATTTAATTGACTAGGCATGGAGGAACAGGAATATGAAGAAGAGTTCTACGGAGACGAACATGCGAACTAGGAAGCTATCCCAGTCAGAATGCCTGTAGGGTTAAGGCAGATGGCATGGGTTCTACTTATCATCGAAGACTTCCGCTATTCGAGTTATTTGCTATTCAGCCCTTGAGGCTTTATCTATGTAAGACTTGGCCATAATGGCCTTAATTTGTGTAAGACGGTATGTATGGATGTAAGACTCTTGTTATTCAGCTTCTGTGTGTTCAGTGAGCATTGATCTCTGGGATCACTGTACACGTGCATTCGGTGATCTTGACTTCTAAGCCGGGGTCCCCACAAATACCCATGCATAAAAACAATAGTGTGAGTATGGGGAAGTGTGTGCACAATTAGTACAGTGTAAAGGTAGCAGATAGCAGGTCGGTGAGAAATAAAGGACGGGAGACATAAGATAGCTCTACAACATGCATGGCACACTAAATTACTACATGATTCTATGAAAATAACATTCGACTGAAAACAAATAGGTCAGTCCATTTTTTCTGCACCGTCCGATGTACAAAGAACGGGCAGATCGCCTTCATCTACCTCCAGCTAGTCAGTGTTGACGATCTTCCTCTAAACGGCAGCGACCACCGGCCCAGTCCCCTGCCTGTGCCCTCCCCTCGACCTCACCGCACCGCCATGCTTGGCACCGCCCCCCCCGGCAATCCATTCAAGCCCCGCCGACCACCAGATCGGGCACAAGCAGCTCCTGCGCCCCACAGCCTTATGATAGACACTGATGCGCTGCTTCCCCGGTGAACATGCGGACTAGGTGCTCCGCGCTCCTAAGCGGGTGCTTCTTCTTTTAATTGTGGTTCGACTGACCCTAAATTGAAATCCAGGTGGGCTACTGACCTCTAGCAAAGGTGAAATAGTAAAGGGAGGAAACCTTGTGCATTTAGTATCATGAAGAAGATGCAGTAAGAAGCGCTCAACTAGTTTCTTTCGTGGGATGAATACAGTGTGAGTAGAGACGTAAGGTTTGCACGAATAAGGGAAGAGGAGTACCTCTTTCTGTTGGCAGTGTTGTGTCCTCCTTCTGTTTTTCCAACGATCTTCTTGTGGTTCGCTGGAAACGAGAAGTTGCGGAGGACGGTGCAGCCTTGGACGAACCCATGGCCAAGTGGTTGAGTGTGGTGTGGTGGCCGTCTGTCGGCGGCGGGGAAGCAGATCCGAGGCGGTGAATGACGACGTAGCGGAAACAAGTCTGGTGCGGTGGACGGTTGCGACAGTGGAGCGGCAGCAGTTATACACAGGACGGCGTGGTCGGAGTGGTTCTGGTACGGCGCACGTCAACGTCTCGTGGAGGCAGCTCTACCTCGGATTCAGCTGCTAAGTCCTTGAGGGTGTTGCGGTTGCGGTTGCGTTGGACGACGATGTCGGGGTACCGGCTCTGGCGTGATGGAGTTGGGCGGCGGTAGATTGGGCGCTATGGGGTGGAGGACGGAGGAGGCTGGGGTTTCGCGGCTGGTGGAGAGGGCGTTTTGGCGCCCACGGAGTATGAATGGGGAAACAGAGGGAGGCGGGGAACAGAGGGGGAACAATGTTTCAGTTTGCGATGCGCTTGTTTGAAATTTGGGGAAAGTTACAAACTTTGCCCCCATCTAAAATTTCGGACATATTGTGGGTTGGGGGTACGACAGTAATCTCAGGTGTCCCAAATGTGGGCGGGGTAGATTCCGGCCAAGCGCGTGGGTGTTTAGGCGCCCACGGTGTATGAATGCTTCTCGGAGGCGGTTGAGACTGGCGTCTTGGTGAAGTTACAAACCTACCCCGGTTTAGACCTTTGGACATCGGGCCGATACGCTAAACGGGCCAGAGTCAGGGTAGTAATTTCCTACCGCCAAACATTAGTCTCGGGCGGTTTCGGGTGACCAGAGGCCTATTTGGTGCTTCGTTCGATATTTGTGAGCAGAAGCATTAACGTTTTCGGTTCTCTTGAATTGAACATTCAGGATTTGTCAAACTTCACAAATCTTTACTCTTGAAAATCCTAAAGCTACCATTATTTTGGAATGGAGGTGGTACATTTGAATATACATTATACACGAGTATATATTAAAAAATATGCAACTTACCTCAGTTCATGCATGGTTCCAGATATAATCTCCCTGGTTGCAAAAAAAACGTTAGACATGCGTATGAATATATATAGCATGTTCAAACGCACAACAAAGATCGATGCCCCCTTTTACATCTGATTTACAAATGCCATTATCTCTGGTTCAAATAGATGAATGCACTTCATATGAATTCGAATCTTCGAAACCCCCTTTATGTTGAATTCGACATGTATTCTATTTTGTAGCTAGCAATTTGGAATGTATCCATGCAAGTGAGAAATGTATAAAATGCTTCACACTAACAACATGGAGTGCACTAATTAATATTTATATATGAATTGTAAAAGCATCCATTTCCTGTATTTCAAACCGCTCTCACTCTATGGATCAATAATATGAAATAAACGCATGCACATGCTATAATTCAATAGAGTATGGGTGTCTCATAGACCGATTTTTGTCCACACGCAATTTGCAAAATTCATGATCTCATCCAAAAATAATAATGTCCTTTATATTTTAATTTAATGCGTAGAACCGCCTTTTACACGTTGATGCACTATGCATCGGCCTGTTCTAAAAAACGCGCTATATATCTCTCTATCTACCGCATAAGTGCACACACTTTATATGCATCAACATTTCTCTTTCACACATGCTCACAATCTCTCTCGGGGTGTCGGGGAGTCACGCACACATGCTCTCTCTGTATCTCTCTCTCTCTCTCTCTCTCTCTCTCTCTCTCTCTCTCTCTCTCTCTTTCTGAGTACTATGTACCACTCTTTTCACTAATCTCAGTTGGAAAACACTATTTCTCTCACATGCATATATACACATGCACGGTCTCTACTAGCCCTCTATACGCACATAAGTGTGCCTACGTGTCTCCCGCACGCACATTATCTTTAGGCCTCTCTCGCACACATTGCCCCCCCCCTCCCTAGACACACCTCTCTCTTGATAGTTGGCAGATATGATTCCATCATATCATTCGGTAGGATCTCCCTGACTGTTGGGCTGGATGGTAATACGAGGCAAAGTTTTACCCTAGTTCGGACCTTGCAGTTGAGGAAAAAGCCTACTCCTGGTAATGTATATTAGTGATAGGGGTGTGTACAAAGTACATGTGAATACCAGGCATTGTGCGTGTGTGTATACTATCGACGAACTAGCCCCCAAGCTTCTATAACATACTGGGGGCCTAGGGTTACAAATCATATATAGTCGGCTTATCACCAGTGGGGATAGAGTCCTCCGCGACTCTGGTAGCTAGGTTCGTGTTGTACGCCAAGCACTCCACATGGGTTTTCGTATAACGCGTCTCGATCCAACCTATGTGGCGCATGATGGAACCGACCCATGAGTCCTCATGTTGACCCACCACAACTAGAAATGATGTGCCCACCACACCACACACGCAATTGGTCACTAAGAAAATAAGCATATACAATAATACAATGTTATACATGAACGTTAATTGCATGGTGCATCCAAACATATTTGTTCTGCATTGTGAATGTTTATATATTCTCCTAAAATATTAGTCATGAGAAAGAGAAACGAAGGGCATATCTCTCCTTGTCTCCACCGGACATCCCCTCTTTCTACACCACTTTCACGTACGCACACAAACTATCTCTCGTCCCTCTAAAAGTATGCATGCCCACGACACATTCAAGCATGACGGCCACTGTATTTCAAGCTAAAGCACTCTACAATCACTGGCATTCAGAATATGCTCATTACGGTCACCGTATGCATTCTCGTGGTGATCATACGGTGTCTAGCTCACGATATGTCTCTGTATTTTCTTGATGACACTGACGGACTTTGCATTTGATGCGTGCTCCGTATTTAGTTGATGACACTTACGGTCATTGTATTTTAAGCGAAAGCACGATATGGTCACTGGACTTCAGAATAAGCTCATCACGGTCACCACACACATTTTGTCGTGCTAACCAACATGTGGTTGGATGGTTAGGAGGACAGTGGTTTCTCGAGCCCACCAGGGTTAAAGTCCCGGTGCTCGCATTTATCCTGGGTTAATTTCAGTATTTTCCGGCGATGTGCGATCAGTGGGAGGAGACGTTCCACTCGACTACGAGGCACCTATGGTGATTTCGTAAAATCTCAAGATCATATGCTGGCCCACTCTCTCGAAGGTGCTCATAGGGGTAGGGTCTGTATGTGTGCGCTTATAGCGGTGAGTGCTTGCGCGTATATTTGAGCCCTTGCGTTTGTACGATGTTAAAAAATACATGTCATGATTATACGGCCACTGGCTCACCCGTACAACTCCGTATTTTGTTGATGACACAATCAATTGACTAGTCAAACATTCCACATGGCGCAACTAGTGTTGCACCATCGGGGCGCGTAACCGTGGGGCCCACCTGTCAGCCTGTATATGAAACAAAGAAATGGTAGTTTGAGTATGTACTATGTTAATAAAATAAGTACATTTTAGGGTGATCATACGGTCACTGGCTCACCATATAGCTCCGTAATTTGTTGATGACACGATCAATTGACCAGTCAAACGGTCCACATTCATCAGCGCACATTACCATAGGGCCCACCCATCAGCGCGTATATGAAGGACAGAAATGGTAATAAATTAGTGGTCGGTGGGTACTCGAAGTCATGAGACCTCTGGTTGGCAGTCGCCGGTGGTGGGGGCGCGTTGATTGGGAAGTGGGGTGGGGATCGCCGGAGAAAAAGCTCGCCGGGGAGGGGGGGGCTATAGGGGTGGCCGGTGCGGCGGCGGACCGGCCGTGAGGAGTGGTTTCGGGGCGGGTGTGGCGGCGTGGCGGCGCGGGCCGGCCGCGGGCAGCGGGGGCCGACGGTTCGACCGGTGGTGGCTGGCGGCTCAGGGGGGTGGAGTTTGATGATAAACTGCAGGCCCTTGATTTCGTATCCAACGGCTGGGAAATCTAATAACCAGAGATGAAAAAGTTAGTCGACTGACGTGTAGCCTCACCCCGCAGATACACATGCACACACGCAAGACACGCACGCATGCAGGCGTGCAACACTGACACGTACACATAACGAACACACGCACGCATGCAGGCATGCAACACTGACGCGTACACATGCACTCATGAACACACGCACGTACGCACACATGAATGCAACACTGAAATGTACCCTTGCACGCACGCCGCACGCCTGCATGCACACAGCACACGACGCAAGACACACGCTCAACCTATACGTGCATGCACCCTTTGTTAAGGACATGGATTGTTACGGGTATTAATCAAGCTTATCTGTGATAAGCAGAACATTGATGTTTGTAGTGGTCTTTATGAATCACAACGTATCGAACGGGCTATCAACATGAAAAGGATGACGTCACACTCAATGAACAATCATCGGTTTATGAAATGCCCGCTTCTGACCGCCCTAGCCCACCAAAGGTTCCTCTATTGTGCGCTGCGTGTGTTGGGTCACTGACATGCAGGCCATGTACACAAAGAGCCCACACGTCAGTGGAAGAACGGCGCGTTGTCCTACTTCAGAGTCGAGGGCGCCACTCGTTGCACGCCCGGCTGAACACGCCTCCTTGCCGCATTCAAACGCCTCCATGAAGCCCGCCCGTGTGGAATCCGAGAAACCCACTCTAGACACACGTCCGTTCATGACCGGGCCGGCATTAAACGCAATGCCGGCCGAGCTCCTCCCGTCCGCCGTCTATTTAATCTCCTATTTAAACGAGGCCAAACATCGGCCAAGAATCGCACACCTCCGCCGCTCCCCTATCTCCTCCTTTACCATTTTGTCCACTCTTACAATGGCTTACGAAGAGTAGTTATGCCGCATCCAAGCCGGCTGGGTGGCCCGCCGAGCCCGCCGGATACGAGCTATGCAGCTCGCTGATCCACCTCCCTCCCCTTGCCTGACGAAGCCAGTTGCCTCCCAAGCCAGCGCGCGGTTCAGCAACTCGCCGCTCCAGGCCAGCTCGACGAGGAGCGGCGCACGGGCGTCATTGCTGTCGTCAACGCCGCCGCCTCGTACCGTGTCTCCCATTTCTATGGCCGAGACTCCCATGCCGGCGGCCGCACCATGAAAGCAGCGATAGAAGCCGGGTGCGTGGAGAGCGAGGAGTCAGTGGCCAGCGCCTCCACATCCGCTGCCATCATTGAGGAGAAGTAGAACACGGGAGGCCTCCACCGCTTGGGTCCTCATGAAGGCTACCACGGAGGCGACACCGGTGTTTACAGTTGGTGTCTTGCCAGATCCTTTTGTTGCGAGGACCTTCGTCGACCCTTCATATACCTCCGAGGCTCCCGGCAGTCCGGTGATTGTGCTGGGAACACAAATCGATCGACGGGCGACCATTTAGGCTAGGTATTATATACCTATGTTGTCTAGAACTAGCACCGCATAGTTCATTTGAATGTAATGAAATCCATCTTGTTTGTATGAAAATCAGGTATCTTATATGATTTCCGTCGTTGTTTATATGAAATATCGCTGTGTTTACGTGAATTTCGTCCGGTTGGTTGACTTGCTGTCATAATGTGTGTGACTACGGTTGGATGGCGTAATTTGTGGGTGGTCAGTCTGCGGGCGGCTCGGGTGGCGTGGTGGGACAAAAAGAACACAACTCGTGCGAGCTCGTCTCCAACATGTGCGCTGGAGGATGCATGAGACCCCGATACATTCCTCGTTCATCGGTGGCAAAGGCACCGGTGGACATAAGGGTCGCCAATATTTTGGCCACCCCTGGCAAGATCCAAAAAACCCCTCCCAACAGATTCAAATCCCTCGTTCGCCGTGGAATTTTGCCATGTGTTTTTTTCATGGACTAGCAAGATGTCCGTCCATTGCACGTAACATCAAGATGCATTTTTTTACAAAACACCTGTTGTGATTGACCCATGCAGGAGTAATCCCATTTTGTAAAAACTAATGATTGCTCGAGAATTTCATCAGATAAATGGTATCTTGAGAATTTTATCGGACTCCATTTTTGTATACAAGGCCACAAACCCATATTACAGGTACCAAGGCAAAAATTAATGTCTTCTAACTCAATGCTGCAAGCCTCCTTGTTTCCTTGTTTGTCGTGTAAATTAATGTGTATTCTTCTTTTCATGCACATCAAGCCAATGCTCACACTCCCGCATGCATGCAAGGGATAATTAGTGTCCTCTTTTGCTAGTATTACTATGAGGCAAACACCATTAATATTGCATTGATTAGTGTTAGTGGCCTTGTATATCTGCAAATTGTAATTTTGATAGTGGCCTTGTATATAAAAATGGAGGGAGAAAGATGAGAGATAAGGTGAGGAGGAGTGGGGCGTGGTGGTGACTGGTGGTCGGACTAGGCGGAGGCATGGGGATGGATGGAGCATATGTCTAGGTCTATATCTCTATAGTCCCTCTCAGACACACCCACGTAGGTGGGGGACGTGCACGAAGAGAAGAGGTGCACGCACGGCGCACGTACTCCCGTCTCTTTCCCAACCACACCCGCGCGGATACACGGTGGAGCTCATTTCTGTACGAAAAGGCAGCCCACGTGGTAACTTGAAACGTGTACTGGTTGTTCACTAGATGGAGGAGGATTGTCTACCACGGGTGAACAAACAAATTGCGACTTGATGCGTTATATTAAAAAAGAGGCAAACCATGTGGGGCCTACCTTAGAGGCAAGTCTCTATACACTAGAGTACATTTGATGTGTCCCGCCAACTCGTAGAACAAGGGGAATCTTGCTTAGTACGTCGTCTCCCCCGCCCACGGGCACGGTGGCTTGCAGGATGAGGTGAAGCTTGCTTACTACGCCTTACGCCCGCTCCCTCGCCCACGCGCGCGATGGCTCGCAGGACGAGGAGAAAATTTTACTACTCCCTCCGTTTACTCCTCGTCCCTACTACCTTGGTTAGAGAGATTATCATATTGTTTGGAATATATATGTCCTTCAGTACTCCCTCCATTTACTTATACAAGGCCACTATAAAAAATACATGTCAGTCTACCTTGGTTAGAGAGAAAATTTTACTACTCCATCCGTTTACTTCTCGTCCCTACTACCTTGGTTAGAGAGTTTTCTCTTGATACTGCTTGCATCGGGTGATCTAACGCACCTCGAAATCCAACATGTGATGGTACTACTACTAGTAGTACAATTGAGACGAATAAAACGGAAAACCGAATGTTTTTTAGATGAGCCCTATAAACCCTGGTGGGTACGTACTCCGTAAAATCAGATTTTCCCAAAACTAAGTCGCTCAACCTTTGTTTGCTTGTTTCCCTTCCCGCCTCCTTGCCTCGAACAGACTATGCCAAACTCCCCCGCCTGCCGCGCGGGAAAAGACACGCCCTCGCCTTTTTTTAGTCCGGGTTTGTATCGATGGATCATGCGAAGCAACAAAAACCCAAGCCGTGTCTTATACTCCTCCGTCGACGCTCGCTTTCATGAATTCTGTACTTCCTATCGCTGACATGTGGGACATATAGCAACCGGGTCGACGTGTCAAGCACCAAATAACATTGCAGAACAGCAGGGGGACGCACCCTAGTCTTACCGCCCGGTAGTAGTAATGAGCAATGAGACGTCAAATCACAATGTCGCACCTTCCCAGACGGACGAAAGCAACCATTATTTCACACTTCAGTTCGCCATCATCTCAAACCACGTAGTATTGCTTCTGCCTCAAGAGGGTCACGCGCATCGCCTTGGTACATCATGACACGTGGTACCGCATGACAGGCCATGCTCCCCCGCCGATCGCTCGGTAAAATCACCTCATTTTTACTACTATACTTCCTCCGTATCGGTTTACATGGCGTGCACATATTTCTAGGTTGAGAATTTAACTGGCTATATATGTGATGAACAGTATATGTTTACAAACTACATCCGCTTAATAATCCAATGATATACTTTTTGTGACATAGTAACTCAGATTTAGTTAGTCAAATGGATGAACTAGAACTACGTGCACGCCCTATAAATCGAGACGTCTAAAAAAACAAGACGAAGAGGGTAGTTCAGTACGTATCTTTTTAGATCAATATAGTCGGGATTCACCAAGGAGCAAAACCAAGTGGTAGGCTGCACCTGTCGTGTTGGTGTAGCGACTCAAACAGGGTCAGTCCGCACACGAAATGGCGACACACTTAACAGGACCCCTTTGGTCAACATGTGGCTCATCCACCATCTTGTTCCACGTACAGTTCGGAGCAGCGGTTGGAATTGGAGGCACCCCGGTCGTAGCGCCGCAGTAGTAGAAAATGAGCGATGAGGGGTCAAATCACAAAGCCCCACCTTTCCCACATTAAGCTGGACGGACGAAGCAACCATCATTTCACTCTAGGGCGCAAGAGCATAAACAAAAGAGAAAACCAATGCTGCGTGCGGCAGGTACCTAGGGCACCCTAGGGTAGGGGTCTCCTCTACACATCTTTTTTTCTTTTTTTGAAAGCGCCTCCACTACAAATCGGCTTCTCCCTCGTCCTCTTGAAGAAAAACAATGATGCGTGTGGCGGTAGGGTTTGTAGGAGCACTACTAGGGCGTGCGGGGCCATGTTGTAGTAAATGGGAGAGGGTTTGAGTTCGAGTCGACGCCTTAAATATGTGTGGGTCGCTTGGTTTTAGGGGAACGAGGCATCATTTTGGGTTCGGGGACCAGTGGAGATATAGTACGTACAAAAAATTGTGGATGTAGGTTCGACCGAAAATCAATGATGCATGGGCCCTGCATTTTGATATATCGGGGCCGCGTGAAATTTTCTACTCTACTCAAAACTAGTAAGGTACACATGCATTGAACGCATGAGATTTAGAAACCAAATTATGAATAAATACACACTATAGCATGTAAAGCTTTGAGTCATATATGCATGATGTAGATGTTCGTTTAGTTCTTATAGTTCATCTCATTCAAAATCAATTAGTTTTATAAAAAATGTTAAGATTCATGGGGTTGTGCATTGTAAAGCATAAAGTAAAAAAATAATGGCAATTCATTGAGAAAAAAAATCAATTATGATACAGAAGATTCTAGAACAAAGGAGAAGTGCTTGTGTTTTGAGGTTTGTGCATTATGCTTAAGTTCAACCATGGAGTCTTCTAAATTGTACATGTGGCAGATCTGGTGGAATGTTGATGATATCCAACGGCCAGTAGTGCTCGGATTTGCCATCTCTGCACTGTCGGATTAGCTTCATCCAGTGACCATCTTTCAAGTTATTCGCACACTATATAGGTCTTGTGATGTAGTTGCATGTCTTGGAAAAAAGCTACTAGTGGGTTGTACTAGCTATTTAGGAATAGAAGATGTATACATGGAAGTTATAGGGAAAGAGATGACATGGAGTATCTCAATTCCTATGAGTAGGGATTGGAAAAAAAATGTCATTTGGTTGACATCATATGAACTTTTCTATTGAGATGACATGCATCTCAATTCCTATGAGGAGGGATTAGAAAAGAGATGTAATTTGGTTCATATCATAGGAACTTTTCTATTGAATATATGCTAATGTTTATTTTCTTTTGAAATTATGGGAGTATAGGAATCCATTACGAACCAAGTGGCTCTAAAGCTATAGAAATGATATCTTGTTTAGGGCCTCTTTGATTCGTAGGATTTTCAAAACGCAGGAATAGAAAAAACGTGGGATTGGGGTGGCATGTCATCTTGAATCCTATATGATTCTATGAGTGTTTGATCGTGCACAGAAAAAATGTAGGATTCTTTCAAAGAGGCTAGAGTGGATTGAAAATTTCCTATGAAATCTAGTGCAAATGAATCCTATGAAAAAGTTCCTATGGTTTACAATCCTATGAATCAAACACCCCACATTGGAAAAAATCCTAAGGAATTGAATCCTTCAAAATTCCTTTGAGAATCCTTTGAATCAAAGAAGCCCTTATTTCCTTTGAAATGTGGAGTATATCAATCTATTCCTATGAACCAATTGGCTCTAAAGAAAAAATCCTATAAAAAATCATATCATATAGAGTTCCTATGATATTCCTCCACACCAAAGGATGGTTGAAATTGCTGCAGGTGGTATGATGGCCTTTCTTTGTAGACTCCTCCCCCATTCTTATAGTTACCTCTCGAAGATCAATGAGTATTCTACATGTGCAATTTGGTACACGAAAACTCGGTAAAAGTTTGCGAGGTTCGAATTTTCAATAAAGCTATATGCACTGCATTTTGGAACGGAGGGAGCATACGGCAGTTGCTTACACTCACGTGGAAGATTTGTGTGTAGGAGGAGTGGCTGTTCTGTTAAATGACATGGCAAAACTGACACTGTCGGATGCGGATCTAACGGTTCTTACGTCGTTCGTCAGGAAAAGGCTTGTGGCGAACGTTTGTCGGATAATGATTTACGGACACACGCATTGCATTGATACGTGCCCCCTCTCTCTCACGCACACGCACCCTCCCGAGTCCTCTCGCACCCACCGTCTATCTGCAGGTAGATGTCACACACATATGTGCTCTTCACACCCTACCCTCAGAAATTCTAAAAAATAGAACACGTCGCGCACATTTTATTTTAGCTCACACGTCACACACTTATACTATTACTCTTGTGGCGAACGTTCTTTGGGCATAGTATATTGTACTCTCACGAATAGACGCGGTGCATGCACGCACTAGTTCTCTCACACCCACTCGCGGGTACACGTAGGAGCGCATTTTTTTGAAGCTGGTACAGCAAAATCACTCCACTATATATATAAGCAGGAGCCTTAGCGCCTGCTTTACTAGGGTTCCTCTCGTTCACTCTCTCATGCTCTCCAGATCTAAGCAAGACATAGGTGGCCACACTCTCTCTCAGCTCACGACTGGTAACAAATCCGGCCGGACAACCTCGACCAGGGTAGGGCTGTAGGTGCATCGTTCACACTGTCGTCGGCGGCGAGGGATGAGACCAACGGCTGCCCGCGCGTCCCGATCGGCGGCCGTGCCGTTCTCTCCGAGAGAGCACCGGCTCCAGAGGGCCTCCGACCCCTTCTTCCTCCCTGCGGTATTGTGGCCACATGCCGACGACCCTCAGGTATATATTCCTTCGAAACCTGCCTTGCTCTACTGCCCCAGCTCCCCACTTGGCTTCATGTGCATCTTTTTCTACTTCCGTCCGATGTTCCAGAGCCACCTAGACTTTTAATATTATTAGAGGTAAAGCTAGTTCATACAGTCGACTCTAAGAGTTGGTTCAAACAGGGAAGAAAGTGGGAAAGTTGTAGCATGAATCTAGGACTTGGTTCTAAGAGGAAACGGGGGAAAGTAGTAGATACTGGCTACCCAACCAGTATCTTGGTTGAAAATACGAAGAAAGCATGGTGGATGGCGAAGGGTGGGGGGAAGTGGACCTATCTCTTGGTTGGAAAAGGAAAGAAAGTGACGGGTGTTGGGGGACAACCCAAATGAGAATGAGCAGGTCTAGATTTCCTGTGCTCACATAGGAAAATGTCGCCGAGGAGATAAAATGGGACAAATGCAGACATGCTGCCTGAGTGTTTGCCGCTCTCGGCAACCACATCTGCCTCACCACTTTATGCCTCAGCTGTCCCTACGCCCATATCGCTACCATTAATGTAAAAATCACATGAAGCATTAAGCAATGCCACCTAATGTCACTATAAGTAATGGTCTAGTGCCGTCGATAAATTGAAGCAATGCCACCACCATTTTATGAAGTGCTTCCGTCTTGCGTTATTTCCCATGAATTGTGTTTTTGCAGTTACACTTAAATCTCACACCACTAACATTGCTTCAACCCAGTGGAACTGCACAAATTTGATTGCACATTTACTGACCATGTGCTACTCTCATGACAGTAATACTAACGCTATTGTTCTGCATGTTAATCTAGTGGTAGTGTTGATGTGATGTGATGCTACTTACTTAAGGACACTTTCATACTGTCAATCTAGTGCCAATTATAACACAATAGATGCTGCTATTAATCATACGCCACTGCAAATATTTGTCACTTTTTAAATAACCATATTTCGTATTTGCTCAAACAAGGATGTCTGTCTCCATATCATTTTGGGATGTCTGTCTCTGTATCGTTTCTATCCGCACAATAAAAAGCACACACCTCAGTTTTAGTAGAACTGCGCAAAATGAGATGGCTATCCCTCGTTGCCTTCCTCTAACCACCCGTCTTCCAGGTATTCCTACATTGGTAGTTACTAGGTAGAATGACCAACGCAATATAAAAGAAGTTGATTCGTACTTTTTACTTCCTGATTATAGTTTAGGGACGAGCGAAAACAACTGCATCCTAGCGCGGAATGCACTTTCTACTAGTTCATCCATGGACTGAGGACTCGCTGGCATGGCTGCACGACGGTTTTTTGGACAGGTGTGCGGACAAGAGGCATTGTGGTCTACTTATTTCTGCAAATAGCGGTGCTTAAATTTAGTGAATGCACAAGAATTTCAGCTGGCCAGTACACTATATGGTTCAGTTCAGCATTCCAGCTGAGAACACAATTATAATTGGTTATTCTGGAATGAGAGAACCTAACCCTGGATGGTGACAACAAGAAAAAACCAGAGTGAACTCCAGGAAATTTAAGCCTGCCGGGAGGCCCTTTGCTCAGAGATGCCTTGCTCGTTTTTACCCGATTTGTAAACCTTCTCACAACTTTGTCTTTTGTTGTGAACTAGTATATGTTTGTTATGTTCTATGAATCATTGAGATGTATAAAATTGCTTAACATATGCTTTCCAAGTTTTTATGAAGCCGAGTTTAATGTGAGTGTTCCACATGAACGCTGGACTAGCGGGTGAACGTTTGGAATTTACATTGTGGCCTCAGTTAACTGCATGAACCACTATAAAAGATACATAGTTGCTTATATGTCAGACAGCAGATTGTTGATTGTTAGCTGGTCGATAGACTAGTGTTGAAGCGAGCTGAGCCAATGTGCCGTGTTCTGCACAACTCCTTACAAGTGGGGTAGCACCAACAGTGTTTACAAGTACTTATGTATACGTCGGCGCACAGTTCTCAAACGAGTACTCTATTTCATCAAAACTCACACTACTCGTATGATAAAACTAGTGAGGATGCATCTATTTCGGTAACAATTATGATGATTCACGGGCACACAAAAGTAGCAGCAGTTCCCATAGATGGATTCAAACAGAGTACTAGCCCCAGAGGGCTCGATAACAGGGAAGGTTAAGATAATTAGACATGATCCAAATTACTATTAAACACTAGCTGGGGCAAGTATTTCATGCCTCGATCTAATTTGGGCTGGACACAAGACATACCTTGCCAAGAACATCATCGAGGACGTCTGGCAGCAACTCAATCCTGTGAACCTTCATGAAGACAACCTTGTGGCCTTGCCACTCATAAACTTGTTTGTGGAGGCATGCCACGTCATCTTCCTGCGTAAGCTTGACAAGAATAGTATGCCTCATAAACGAAGGAGTAGCTTTGAACTTCTTGTGCTTCAGTACACCCAGGACAACACGCCTGACAACAGTGAGGCTGGAATACAACTCTTCATTGGTATAAGCGCAAATGGCTTCCAGGATCCAACATCCTAAAAACTCTGTTTTCCCTGTGCGTATATTCAGGTCATCCACCTCATAGCGAGTGACATGTACAACCACACAATCCTTGTCTGCATCAGGGCTCTAATTGAAATAGAAACAAATTCTAAATTACTTTCAAGTATAAGAAACACAAGTTATTTAAACCACTATGTATAGCATAGCATTGAAGCTAATAAATTTTTGCATTATTCATCACCACATACTTAGATGAAAAACCACAATCGAGATCGGCAAATAAGAAAATCACCTTGGGCAGCTCAGCGCGGGCGGGGG
>LR738710.1:446935093-446988032 GCA_902687465.1 Secale cereale | reverse complement strand
AGGGGGAAAATTGCTCCTGCAGTGCCACGGGGGCTGTAACCTCAAATGGGGCATTGACCATCTCAGTAGTGGCCGTGAGCGTATCTGGGGTCGGCTCGGTGGCTGCCTCCATCTTCTTGGAGCTCTCTGTCTCGTGGGGATCAGCCTCTCGCGTCTGCTCCAATATCGGCAGATCTTTGCCTGGTTCTCCTTGGTCCATCATGAAACTGACGAATACTAGGAGACCACTGAAAGGAAACATAATCACAATGACAATGAAACAAAAAAAAGTGAGGATCGGTTACTGCTTTGCAAAAGTTTTTTTTCTCTGAACGAAAATATACCAACATCACGGAACCGCTTACCTTCGCTTCGTTGGGGGAGAAGAACAGTGGCTGACGCGAGTGTTGCCTTTCTTGAAGACGGTGAGGGAGAAGGGGATTCAGCGAAGAGTGAAATGATGGTTGCTTCATCTGTCAAATTTAGACTGCGGGGAGGTGGGGTTTTGTGATACGACGGCTCGTTATTGCCGCGCTACGACCGGGGTGACTCTCCGCCTGGATACTACCTTCTAATTTGGTGGATGGCATTTGGGCCCGCGCGCTCCATGGCCAGCATGTCGCTGAAGAAAAGTATAATAGCATTCAGTAGAGGGAGACGTTTCCATGACCTAGGAGGAGCCAGAAGTGGTATTGTATCCACTGTACTAGTAGTAATTGTTATTATGAGTAGCTGTAGAGTGTCTCCACTGTACTAGTAGTAATTGTTTCTCTGGCCCCAAGACAAAACAGCCCATCCACCCTAGTAAATAGTAATTACGGGGTTGTGCGGGGGCTGTGGCATGTCTAGCCAGAGTTTTAATTATGTTTACCACATCATGAGCCCAGTTGTGTTTTTTTCTTGTTGAAAATGGCAAGCCCAGTTCTATTTTTTTAAAGAAGTACCCAAACGAGGCCTACTTGCTTTATCAGCCCTGCTTGGCTGCAAATCTTTCAAGACGAGAAGAGTTTCATTCGGTTTGCCCAGAAATGAGCTGTACATTTTTAAAACACATCAAACCGGGAATTAGTTTCATTTTTTTCATTACAAGATTTTAAATTCCATTGACTTTTATGCGTGGAAAATTATTTGGATTTTGTATTTATATAAATTATTTTTCAAAATAGTTTGAATGTGAATCGATATTTCGGGATTAAAAACAGTTGACTGCATCGAAATATGCAAAAAAATTGTATACTTTTTAACCGTGGCCACAATATGGGGTGTAATGCTAATAAAAAGAAGATGGGCTCGAAAAAAATTCTTAAGAATTAGCAAATGGGTTGTACATTATTAGAAATAATGCACACAAGAGCAGTGACTGTTGGATGTCCATCCAACGGCTGTCGTGCTTCTTCAATCTCTGCTTTTCCTGCTCCAGCCGCTCAAACAAGCGCCGGTGGGACTTCCTGTTCCCTCCTCCCGTGGCTGGCTATGCTGTCGCGCAGGCCTCACCGCCCCCACCGTACTCCTATCGCTGGCCTAGCCATCCCTCTACTCACCCACACCTGTTGTTTTCTCCGGGGACAGCAGACGAACCAGTAAACCCTCGTACTCATCCGTGTGGGAAACAACTGTCGAGTCTTTCCTGCCTTCATTTCGTTCCCTTCTTAGGCCTTGTCATCATCCACCGCCCTGGTGCTCTCGGCCCGTCCTGGTCAACGTGGTAAATGAACGACATCCATCGGAAGTGGACTGTACGTGGAGAGGCTGACAGCTGGGTCCACGGCCGCACGCAAGGAAATGCCTCCTTATTACGCGGGAAATAATGATTCATCTACCTGACAGCTAGGACCCACGGGAAGGGCCTTTGTATTTCGCAAAAAAGGGTTCACCCCGCTGATAGGCCAGACCCATCAGCTATATCTTCGCACGCAAGTAAGTGCCTCCTTATGACGCACAAAAAAATGAATACCCCCTGCTAGCTGGGACCCACCATAGTGGGTGGCTGACTTGTGGGCCTACTAAGTTGATGGGGACAGAGGGCTTTGTCAAGTTAGTCAATATGAACGATTCTAGCTCCAGTGACCATACGATGTCCATCCAACGACCATAGTGCTTCTTCAACCTGTGGTCTTCTTGCTCCAGCCGCCCAAAGCAGCGCCGGCCGTGCCGCCTGCTCCTGCCTCCCATGGCCGGCTGTGCTGCCGCGGAGGCCTCACCGCCCCCATACTACTCCCACCGCTGGCCAGGCCATCCCTCCACTCACCCACACCCCCTGTTATTCTACGGCGATGGCAGCCTCACACAGCAGCCAAACCAGTGAACCCTTGTACTCCTCTCCACGTGGGCATCCATTGCCGCGTCTTCCCCGGCTCCGCTTCGTCCCCTTCCTAGGCCTCGCCGTCATCCACCGCGTTGGTGCTCTCGGCATGGCGTGGTCAATGTGGTCAACAACCGATTTCCATCGGAAGAGTACTGTACATGGAGAGGCTGACAGCTGGGTCCACGGCCGTAGTTGGGTCCACGGCCACAGCCCAGTTTTTTGTGATTTGCCAAGTAAGTCGCTTTGTGAGGCCTTTTGGGCTGTAAATCTTTCAAGATGAGGAGAGCTTCATTCGGCTGTCCGAGAAAACGGCCTATCAGTAATGAGAAATGGGATGTACATTTTTAAAACACATCAAACCGACAATTAGTTTCAAAATTATTTTTGAGATTTTTAATTGCATTGATTTTTATGCGAGGACAATTTCTTGGATTTTATATTGATATACATTTATTTTTAAAATCAGTTTGAATGTGACTCAAAATTTCGGGATTAAAAACAGTTCGGACCGCACCGAAATATGCAAAATTTCGTATAATTTTTTAACCGTGGCCACAATATGGGATGTAATGCTAACAAAAAGAATATGGGCTCCAAAAAAACCTTAAGAATTAGCAAATGGGCTGTAAATTATTATTAATAATGGCAGATGGGATGTATGATGTTTTCCATAGATTTGAGGCTTTCCTAAAAAAAAGGTTGACGCACAAGCAGTGACTCTTGGATGTCCATCAAAAGGCCGTCGTGCTTCTTCAATCTCTGCTCTTCCTGCTCCAGCCGCTAAAACAAGCGCCGGCAGGACTACATGCTCTCTCCTCCCCGCGGCGGGCTGTGATGCCGCGCAGGCCTCACCGCCTCACCGTACTCCCATCGCTGGTGTAGCCATCCCTCTATTCACCCACACCTGCTGTTTTCTCCGGGGACGGCAAACGAACCAGTAAACCCTCGTACTCCTCCATGTGGGAAACAAATGTCGAGTTTTCCCTAGCTCCGTGTCGTTCCCTTCCTAGGCCTCGTCGTCGTCCACCGCCCTGGTGCTCTCGGTGCGGCCTGGTCAACATGGTCAACGACTGATGGCTTCTCGCCCCTCGTTGGTTACCCCAAGTGGAAGGTTTGAGATGCAGTGTAGCGGAAGTTTTCCCTTGGCAAAGATACCAAGGATCGATTTCCCTGAGACTCCCAGTTTCAACAAGAAGGTGTCAACTGCTAACGGCGCCAGATATTAGCAATCAACGTGGACCTGCACACAGATACAAATAACTTTGCTCCCAACGAGTACAGAGAGGTTGTCAATCCCTCCGGCCTTGTAGTTTACAAAGGATCAAACGCAAGTGATAATAGTGATAGGTATTGTTGCAATAGTAAGTAAAAACAGAAAGTAAATAGCGGATGTGATCAGTGATGGTAATATGGACCGGGGTCTCATGATGTTCACTAGTGATGTCTCTCTCCCAAAAGACGATAAAACAGCTATGTGAGGTAAACAAATTACAGCTGGGCAATTGACAGAATTATGTGCGCAAACCAATGCTAATTATATTGCAAGAAAGGTAGAGGTTCAAAGCATGGGTGGTACGCCAAGGCAAGTAGACCGAAATCCATCAATATCTACTACTAATCATCCACCTTGAGATATCTATCCAGAACATCTCGCTGGTATTAAGTTGCGAGTCCCACCCATAGTGTAAACTCAAAGCAACAGACAACTTCATTAAAAGAACTTTGCGTAAAGTAAACAATCCTTGCACCCGCGGGCACAAGCACCGTTGTTTTCCCCCTTGTGGCAACAACACATCCCCTAGACTCATGTTTCTGTCACTCAAGCTAGTCATCGAGGGGCATGAACCCACAATCAAGCATAACGTTCCCTCTTGGAGTCACTACCTACTACTTGGCCAAAGCAATAAATAACAACGGGGAACATGCAAGAATTACTTACGAACATAAATATAAAAGAGGTAGATCAAATATATTACTCAAACACAATCTGAACATAATCTCACAATCCATCGGATCCCAGCAAACTCAACATAGCAACAGCATAAGGATTACATATGTGCCTCGATCATGTAGGGCAGCTCACGAGGTCTAATTAGTGAAGCACAAGAAGGGGAGGCGAACATCACATAGCTACTGGTCATGGACCCATGGTCCAAGGGAGACTACTCACAACTCATCCGAGAGGCGTCCATGGTGGCGGAGAGGCTCCCGGTGGTGATCCTCCCCTCCGGCAGGGTGCCGGGAAGAGTTCTCCTGGTGCTCCCGACCTTGGAAGCGCGGCGGCGGCGGAACAGAGATGAGATCGCGAAAAAGGGTTCCCGTCTCGAGGGTTTCGAGAGACGTCTTAAATATATGCCAAAGGGGGGCATCAGCGGAGGCTCGGGGGGCTCAGGCGCCCCCCCGGCGCGGCCAGGGGGGCCGCGCCACCAGGGCGCCTGGAGCCCTGGTGGCCCCCACCCGGCTGTACTTTGGCTACCGGGAAGCTTCTGGAACGCTGATTTTTTATATAATTTTTCTGGGATTTTTCGGGCAGTTCTCGTAACGTGAAAACCTGAAATATAAAAACAGCAGAAAACAGAAACTGGCACTGGGGTGCACTGAGTTAATAGGTTAGTCCAAATATGATCAAAAGTGTATGGAAGTGTATAAATATCATAGCAATATCACCCAAAAGAGGCATGGAGCAAGCAGAAATTATAGATACGTTTTGGACGTATCAACATCCCCAAGCTTAATTCCTGCTCGTCCTCGAGTAGGTAAATGATAACAAGAATAATTTCTGTGGTGACATGCTATTAACCATATAGGACTTTTTCATAGTCACATGACAAAAGCTTACTGAGATAATGAATCTGTAGTAATTAAGTTGCCTCATGAGAAAATCACAAAGAACTGAAAGTTTTACAATATGATACTGAAACATCAAATAGATTTGTAATGAGCATGGTGTGCAAATATGATAAAGTGATATCTCGCTTGCCCCCTTTAGTGAAGCAAAACATAAATGCAGGGGCACCTCCAAGGTTTAAGTGATGACTAGATACAATGATTTCAAAATAAACGATATCGCAATCATGCAAAAGACAATGCTACTTTGGGACAATGCACATTACACTCAGAATGACAATCATGCTCTCAGTAGTTGGTGCTTTTAAAAGAAGGTGGAGACTCTCGAACCGTGGCTTTTGTTGGCAAGGTTGAAAACCCGTGGTCGGAAGCAAAGACAAAACATGTACCAGAGCTCTTGGTTTTAAAAACAGAGGTAATAATTATTTTTTTGGATATGCATGTTTCGTCAACGAATGCTAGCAGATAACTCAATTACTTTTTGAGATGGACAAGTTTCGAGGAACGGCTCCCGAATGAGGACGATCACATCCTCTTAATCTCCTTTGTTTATCACTGCCAAAGTTTTCTGATTTCTCATGAACAAAGCGTGAAGGAGGGTTTGTTTGTTATATTAATTTTGAGCCGGGCGCACTCATTGCCAGTTCCTTCTCGTATTATGGGTTTGCACATTATACATGCAATCCCGGGGTGAAGCTTGTCCACCTTAAAAAGATCATGAATTAACCACTACTTCCTCATGAGCTAAAACAGGGGCACAAAATAGTAATGCATTTTTTTTGAATAATTTCGATATGGCACATGAAAGTCTTCGTTAGGAATGGCAGGTAAATACCATGTATAGGAAGGTATGGTTGACTCATATGGCATAACTGGTTTAAAAGATTTTGGATGCACAAGCAGTCAGTTCGCTTAGTACAGGCGAAGGTTAGCAAAAGACTGGGAGCGACCAACTAAAAGAGCAATGACGGTCATAATCATGCAGAGCGACAAAGCAACATTGAATCAGGCATGGAAGTTATATCACTACTCAGAAATAAAAGATCATCAAGGCTTGACAGACTTTCTTTACAGTCTTAAATATGCGTGAGCATACGCCAAGTCAATCAAAATAAATTCTTGAAGGAAGATATTACTAAACCATACCACATCATAGGCACACAAATCATGTTGGTACTCCAATAACACATTGGGAAACCCCCAGCTATTTGAGACTAACCATAAGAAAACATGAACAACTAAGCGCCATTATGCACGTAGCATTCTTATCATAGACATATCGACCAATGCAACAGAAGCAAACTCTCTTAATAAGATAAGCATGATAACTAAAGAGAGTTCACGCAACCAACTAAACAAAAGCTCTTTACAAAGATAAGCATGAAAACTAAGAGCTAAGCATGATAGTAGCTATTGAAAGACAAAGAACACACACAGCAAAGATAGACATGAAAATTCTATGTTATCTTCTAGGTAGAAGTGGAGCGTGTTTCTCTCCCATACAAAGAAATGCTGAGTTCCGACTCGGTATGAAAAGCTAAAGAAAACTAAAAATGAAACTAAAAGCAAGACGCTCCAAGCATAGCACATAACACATGAAGTGATAAAAATATAGTGGAACGAAAGACGAACTGATAATGTTGATGGAGAAGGGGATGCACGGGGGCATCCCCAAGCTTAGACGCTTGAGTCTCCTTGAATATTTCTTGGGGTGCATGGGGGCATCCCCAAGCTTGAGCGTTTGACACTCCTGAATCTTTTTATCATCTTCCCTCGCACACTTGAAAACTCCCTTCATACATAACTCATCATAAACTGATTAGCGAGGTTAGTACCCATAATAAAATAATTATTCCTTGCTGGAAATAAGCATATTCTTGAAGGTCTACTGTTCTCAAGATTGCCAAAAGGTTTTTGCAAAGAAAAAGCAAGCTCAAGGTTTGCAAAATGAAGGAAAGGCAAAACAGGACAGAATCTGTGAAGAACAGAACAGCAGGTAATAAATGATTTTTTCGGGGCAATTCTGCAACTCTAATCAAAAAACTCAGAACAGACGCGCGAAAGACAATTGTATAGAGCACGCTGTCGAAAAAATTCAGACCAAAAAGATGATCTGGTGATTTTATACGAATTTTTCTATCCAGGGACAGAATCTGTTTCCTGGACAGCACGTCACAACTTTTGAACTTTCTTGCAATCAGAGGCTACACTTGGCACAAAATTGAAAAGTAAAGATACAATGATGATGCTACTGTAGTAACAACATCAAGACACAACAAAAGCAAAATTTTATTCATGTGGGCTGCCTCCCAAAAGCACTTTCTTTTATGCCTTTAAGCTAGGCATAATGCAAAGAGGAATCAATAACCATCATAATGATCGGAGTTATAAATTGCTTCAAATAGTTCCTCAACAAGTTCACTTTTGTTCTTTCTAGGAAAGGGGTACACACCTTTTGCCTTCCCGCGTAAGCGGATTTGTCCCTTACCTATATCGATGAAGCCTTTTACTGCTCGGAGGAAGTCCCTTCCAAGCACTATATTTCCTTGGTTTGGCTCCATGATGAAGAAATCAATCATTGCAATCCCTTTAAGGAATTTAACTGGAACGTCTTTTATTCTTCCCTGGATTTCAGGAATATCTCCATTAGTGTGTTCATGATAAGATGGTAATTTATCCATGTTAAATTTTAAAGAATCATGAACAGTTTTTGGCATAGTAGAAACCATAGATCCAATATCACAATAAGCAAGGAAGTCTTGATTAGAGATACTAATCCTAACAAAAGGCTCCCAATCATTGTCTATCTCCAAAATATCTCTCTTATTGGGTTTGGGTTTCTCTTCCTTCATTAAGTCTAGAGCATCCATTCTCTTCTCAATAGTAGCAAGTCTATCTATGACAGTATCAAAACTATGATCATAAACAAAGTAACTAGATAGACCATGTATAATTTCAAGAGCTCTAGCTTCATCACACTCTAGGAAATCTCCTTCAGCCATAATATCAAGAGAGTGTTTACTCCATTTAAAAAGACCATGGTAAAAATTTCTAAGCACAATTTTTATAGGTATCCAAGGCATAATTCTCCTATGTGCATCAGAAATTCTGTCCCATGCCTTCTTCATATTTTCTCCATCCTTTTGATGGAAATCCAAAATTTCTGATTCCCTCAAAGCACCAAATCCTAACATGCTTGACTAAACAGAAAGGACTACTAGCAAATAATTAATTTTTTTGTGATTTTTGATAAAAGATACTAAAGCAAAACTGAAAGGTAAACTAACAAGACTAAAAAGCAAAGGTAAAAGATAGCGTGCAACTCCCCTATCCTGAAGAGTGGAGTCCCCGGCAACGGCGCCAGAAAACTTTGCTTGATGGCTTCTCGCCCCTCGTTGGTTACCCCAAATGGAAGGTTTGAGATGCAGTGTAGCGGAAGTTTTCCCTTGGCAAAGATACCAAGGATCGATTTCCCTGAGACTCCCAGTTTCAACAAGAAGGTGTCAACTGCTAACGGCGCCAGATATTAGCAATCAACATGGACCTGCACACAGATACAAATAACTTTGCTCCCAACGAGTACAGAGAGGTTGTCAATCCCTCCGGCCTTGTAGTTTACAAAGGATCAAACGCAAGTGATAATAGTGATAGGTATTGTTGCAATAGTAAGTAAAAACAGAAAGTAAATAGCGGATGTGATCAGTGATGGTAATATGGACCGGGGTCTCATGATGTTCACTAGTGATGTCTCTCTCCCAAAAGACGATAAAACAGCTATGTGAGGTAAACGAATTACAGCTAGGCAATTGACAGAATTATGTGCGCAAACCAATGCTAATTATATTGCAAGAAAGGTAGAGGTTCAAAGCATGGGTGGTACGCCAAGGCAAGTAGACCGAAATCCATCAATATCTACTACTAATCATCCACCTTGAGATATCTATCCAGAACATCTCGCTGGTATTAAGTTGCGAGTCCCACCCATAGTGTAAACTCAAAGCAACAGAGAACTGCATTAAAAGAACTTTGCGTAAAGTAAACAATCCTTGCACCCGCGGGCACAAGCACCGTTGTTTTTCCCCTTGTGGCAACAGCACATCCCCTAGACTCATGTTTCTGTCACTCAAGCTAGTCATCGAGGGGCATGAACCCACAATCAAGCATAACGTTCCCTCTTGGAGTCACTACCTACTACTTGGCCAAAGCAATAAATAACAACAGGGAACATGCAAGAATTACTTACGAACATAAATATAAAAGAGGTAGATCAAATATATTACTCAAACACAATCTGAACATAATCTCACAATCCATCGGATCCCAGCAAACTCAACATAGCAACAGCATAAGGATTACATATGTGCCTCGATCATGTAGGGCAGCTCACGAGGTCTAATTGGTGAAGCACAAGAAGGGGAGGAGAACATCACATAGCTACTGGTCATGGACCCATGGTCCAAGGGAGACTACTCACAACTCATCCGGGAGGCGTCCATGGTGGTGGAGAGGCTCCCGGTGGTGATCCTCCCCTCCGGCAGGGTGCCGGGAAGAGTTCTCCTGGTGCTCCCGATCTTGGAAGCGCGGCGGCGGCAGAACAGAGATGAGATCGCGAAAAAGGGTTCCCGTCTCGAGGGTTTCGAGAGACGTCTTAAATATATGCCAAAGGGGGGCATCAGCGGAGGCTCAGGGGGCCCAGGCGCCCCCCCGGCACGGCCAGGGGGCCGCGCCACCAGGGCGCCTGGAGCCCTGGTGCCCCCCCCCCCCGGCTGTACTTTGGCTACCGGGAAGCTTCTGGAACGCTGATTTTTTATATAATTTTTTTGGGATTTTTCGGGCAGTTCTCGTAACGTGAAAACCTGAAATAAAAAAACAGCAGAAAACAGAAACTGGCACTGGGGTGCACTGAGTTAATAGGTTAGTCCAAATATGATCAAAAGTGTATGGAAGTGTATAAATATCATAGCAATATCACCCAAAAGAGGCATGGAGCAAGCAGAAATTATAGATACGTTTTGGACGTATCAACGACCGACATGCATCTGAAGTGGACTGTACGTGGAGAGGCTGACAGCTGGGTCCACGGCCGCACATAAGGAAATGCCTCCTTATTGCGCGCAAAATAATGATTCCTCCACCTGACATCTGGGACCCACCTAAAAGGCCTCTGTATTTCGAGAAAAAACGTTACCGCCGCTGACAACTTGGACCCACCAGCTATATCTTCGCACGCAAGGAAGTGCCTCCTTATTACATAAAAAAAATGAATACTCCCCTTGTTAGTTGGGACCCAGTATAGTGGCAGGCTGACTTGTGGGCCTACTAAGTTGACGGGGACGGAGGGCTTTGTCAAGTTAGTCAATATGCACGATTCTAGCTCCAGTGACCGTACGATGTCCATCCAACGGCCGTAGTGCTTCTTCAACCTCTGGTATTCATGCTCCAGCCGCCCAAACCAGCTAGCAAACCAGCGCCGGTCGTGCCTCGTGCTCCTGCCTCCCGTGGCCGGCTATGCTGCCGCGGAGGCCTCACCGCCCCCTACTACTCCCATCGCTGGCCAGGCCATCCCTCCACTCACCCACACCCCTTGTTATTCTGCGGCGACGACAGCCTCACACCGCAGCCGAACTAGTGAACCCTCATACTCCTCTACGTGTGGGCATCCACTGCCGCGTCTTCCCCGGCTCCGCGCCGTCCCCTTCCTAGGCCTCACCGTCGTCCACCGCCCTGGTGCTAACGGCGCGGCATGGTCAACGTGGTCAAGGAACGGCTTCCATCGGACGAGGACTGTACGTGGAGAGGCTGACAGCTGGGTCCACGACGGCAGCATGGAAGTGCCTCCTTATTATGCGGAAAATAATTATTCCTCCACCTGACAGCAGGGACCCACCGGACGGGCCACCGTATTTCGCGAAAAAAATGTTCCCCCCCAGACTGCTGGGACCCAACGGACGGGCCACCGGCTTGCACGAGAAAAACTTTCCCCTCGCTGTCAGCTCGGACCCACCGGAAGCGCCTCCTTATTACGCACAAAAAAATGAATACTCCCCCTGCTGGTTGGGACCCACCTTGGTGGGACGCTGACTTGTGGGCCTACTAAGTTGACGGGGACGAAGTGCTTTGTCAACTTAGTCAATATGAACGATTCTAGCTCCAGTGACCGTACGATGTCCATCCAACGGCCTTAGTGCTTCTTCAACCTCTGGTCTTGTTGATGCAGCCGCCCAAAGCAGTGTCGGTCGTGCCGCATGCTCCTACCTCCCGTGGCCGGCTGTGCTGCCGCGGAGGCCTCACCGCCCCTACTATTCCCACCGCTGTCCAGTCCATCCCTCTACTCACCCACACCCCCTGTTATTCTGCGGCGACGGCAGGCTCACACCACAGTGAACCAATGAACCCGCATACTCCTCTACGCGTGGGCATCCACTGCCGCGTCTTCCCCGGCTCCGCATCGTCCCCTTCCTAGGCCTTGCCATCGTCCACCGCCCTGGTGCTCTCGGCGCGGCGTGGTCAACGTGGTCAAGGAACGGCTTCCATCGGACGTGGACTGTACGTGGAGAGGCTGACAGATGGGTCCACGGCCGCAGCAAGGAAGTGCCTCCTTATTATGTGCAAAATAATTATTCCTCCACCTGACAGCGGGGACCCACCGGACAGGCCACCGTATTTCACGAACAAACGTTGCCCCTGACTGCTAGGACCCACCAGCTACATCTTCGCACGCAAGGAAGTGCGTACGGGCAAAAAAAACGATTCACCCCGCTGACTGCTGGGACCCACCAGCTAGATCCTCGCACGCAAGGAAGTGCCTGACAGTCAGGACCCACCTGGTCGAAGTGTACGTAGCATTGTCATTCTGGTCACGAACGTGTACGTACATACTGGTCGATGTAGAGGCGCGCACATGTCGTAGCAGAGGCGCGCACGTAGCATGTACACGTATGTATAGCGGCCAAGGTGCAAGAAAGTAAATACGGCCACATACGTACATACGGGCGAGGTCTCGAACGCCTACTCGCGCGTACGTACGGCCAAGGCTCATGTACATGGCTGGGTCGGAACGGAGAAACATCGTCGTCGTCATGTTCATGGAGAGCCAATCGGCTGGGTCGGAACGGAACGTATCGTCGTGTTCATTGGGAGGGCTTGGACGGAACATCCGATGGAAACAACGCATGGCGTACCGCGGAACGGAGGAAACGGCCTTGTGTTCGACCGACCACGGTCGAAACGGGATCCTGTTCATCGGGAGGGGTCTGGCGTACGGAAAAACGGAGGAAAGGGACCTCCTATGGTCGAAACGGGGGTCCTGTTGATCGAGAGGGGTGTGGCGTACCGCAAAACGGAGGAAATGGAGTTTTGTTGGAGCGCTACGATCGAAACGGGGGTCCTGTTGATCGGGAGGGGTGTGGCGTACCGCAAAACGGAGGAAACGGACTTGTGTTGGAGCGCTACGGTCGAAACGGGGTCCTGTTCATCGGGAGGGGTGTGGCGTACAGCAAAACGGGACTCCACGGGATACTGTTCATCACCACCGTCGACCCCCTCCAGCCTCCACGGGCTACTGTTCATCCACCGTCGATGTCCTCCAGCCTCCACCTGCGACTGTTCAGCCTCCACCGCGCGCTACTCCATCGACTACTGTTCAATCAGCCCTCTCCACGTGCTCCTGTTCAAAGCAGTAGTAGCGAAGAAATCGCTCGATCGGGTTCAGTTAACAGCCATCGATCGATCGCTCGGGTTCAGTAACGCGTAGCCTGCAGTGCAATCGCTCGGGTTCAGTTAGAGCCCAACACCTCGCTTGGGTTCAGTTAGAGTACAACGCCTCGCACCCACGCACGTGCGTGTATGAGAGGAACACACATCGCTCGGCCCCGACCACCCACCATAACCGGGAACACCCCGATATTTTCCTCTCCCTCGTTTCTACCACGGTTTTTTCCGTCATGGACGGCCCAAAGAATGTCATGCAGCTGCATCTCCGGCCCGCCCAAGACGAAAAGCCCATTTTCTGTCATGGAAGTAGGACCCCACCACATCTATGATGATAACGTGTTTTGTGACAATTATTGTCATAGAAGTGTCATAAGTATGACAGAAAAAAGTTTCGTTCGGCCCAAAATGTCACGGATGTGTCTTTTTTTTGTAGTGATGCCCAATTTCCATGTCTTGAAGTCCATGTTATGCTCTATCCATCCATGTCCTTGTTTGCAATTATGGCTTGCTTGTTGGAACTTCGCCCACATGAACGATCGCATCAAATCACGATGAACACGCGCACACAAAACTTTTGCCAAAGGCACGTGTCGTGCCTCTCTTCTCTTTATTTTTAGTTTTCTCTTTTTTTTCCTCGGTACAAAGTTGCAGGCCATGTGTATCTATATATACACGTCGGCCAGCCCCAAAGCTAACAATAACCGACTTGGTCTCAACCTAAACTCGTGGACACGCATAAGTCTTATACCGGACTCTTGGACTCCTAGTAGTACACGAAGTTGAATCCAATACGAACTACTAATCTACTATACTACACGGCAGCCTAGTACACCATATACTACTATGACACTTCACGTGCACTCACAACATGCACACGTACCCTAATTAACTAGCACACATCAACCTAATCAAGATTACTGCTAACAATCTCTCCCTAATCTTGACTTGTCATCTTCCTCATGCTTCTTCTGATCTTGACTTGTTGTAGATTCACGACTTGACTATCCTCCTCAACGTATGATTCAGACTCCTAGTCACGCTACCATACAGACTACACCGTCCACACCTAGCGCAATACACGCCGACTAACTTGTGGACTACACCATCCATCCATAGCCTCATGTAGAGACAGGCCCTCATTGAAGAGGCTCCCCTTCACTGGTCAAGGTCCCACTATACGCTTGAGCTTGATGTCCACTTCACGGTCCGCCCTTGGTGCTACACCACACCAGACATCCGTTCGACCGTGACACGCTTCATCTTCAACTGATCCTCACAGAGACGAGCACTTGGCCATGATGACGCTGACACAACGACGACGACCGACCGACCCACCGTGCTAACCTGCACGACTCCTTGACTCTAACTCCCGTGGACGACGATCTTGATGACTTTCTGGCACCACACCTCGGCACCACTGCTCCCATCAGTGATCATCTTCCGCCGCCTTGCCGACGACAGCCTGCCGTCTCCCTTAGTGTCACTGCGCCGAACGACGATAGCCCGCTCCTTCTCGTCGCTACACCACCCAGCGACTTTATCGCCCGCCCCGAGGCGCTAGTAGATTGCCACCTCGGGGCAAGCATGGCTTCAACTCCTGAACCTTGCTCTGATACCAATTGTTGGAACTTCGCCCACATGAACGATCACATCAAATCACGATGAACACGCGCACACAAAACTTTTGCCAAAGGCACGTGTCATGCCTCTCTTCTCTTTATTTTCAGTTTTCTCTTTTTTTTCTCGGTACAAAGTTGCAGGCCCTGTGTATCTATATATACACGTCGGCTAGCCCCAAATCTAACAATAACCGACTTGGTCTCAACCTAAACTCGTCGACACGCATAAGTCTTACACCGGACTCTTGGACTCCTAGTAGTACACGAAGTTGACTCCAATACGTACTACTAATATACTATACCACACGGTAGCCTAGTACACCGTATACTACTATGAGACTTCACGTGCACGCACAACATGCACACGTACACTAATTAACTAGCACTCATCAACCTAATCAAGATTACAACTAACATTGATGTAGATTATTGTTTTCATGCTCTCAAATTGCTATGAAATGTTGCTGTCAGCCTGTTAACAGTAAGTTCAGTTTTGCCATGTGAGTAGCTAGTGCTCTATGCATCCAATGACCATGTTCTTGCCATGAGTAGCTGCACAAACATGTCTTCTTGCTGTTGGTTACATTCACATGCCATGATATGCTTTGAGATGAGTTGCAAAAGCTCGCAAACATGCCTACTTGTCGTTGTTGCTGCCATGTCTAGTTTATTTCACTAAGTTTGAGAAATATGTTAACTTATTGAATCTTTCCATGCTTGTTTAATTGTGATCCAGTAAGTTTTTGGGTGTGCTCTGAGATCATGCTTGTTAAGAATCATGTCTATTTCACATCCATGCCTTTTGTCTTCATGTTTGGGTGTTGTAGAATATGTAAACCTTGCTCCAAAGATGCCATGTTGTTGTTAACTGCAGTTTTGCATTGCATCTTGTTTTGCTTTCCTTTTGCAAACCGTGCATCCGTTTCCGGTGATCTTTATATCGATTTCGACCAAAATCTTCCCTTCTATCCAGTGGCTTGCTTGGTTGCCCAAGATGAAGCCATTTCCATCATGTTCTCCTTTAGGCTCGAGAGCTTCCTCGTGCATACGCACATCATGCTTGCATCCCATGACATGTCTTGCATCATGTTGTTTGTGCATTGCATCGTGATTGATCTTGTACCGTTGTTGTGCTCTTGTGTTGGGTAGAGCCTGGAGCCGATACCGAGTTCTAGGATCTTGTTGAGACTGTGTTTGAGGAGTCGTCTTACCATTCCACCGAGGATTTAACAGGCAAGATGACCGTTCCCCGATATCACTTCTATCTTTGCTTTGCTAGTTGCCTCGCTCTTTAGATATGCCTCGATGCCTATTTCTGTTTGTCAGCCTCCTATGTTGCCATGAAACACTCTAACCGCCTTCCTAGCAAACCGTTGTTTGGCTAAGTACGCTTTTTCTCAGCCCCTCTTATAGCGTTGTTAGTTGCAAGTGAAGTTTGAAGATTGCTCCTTGTTTGGACTTGTTTTATTGGGATAACACAATATATATCTTAATTAAGTTAATGCACATGTATATTGGTAATGGGTGGAAGGCTTGGCCTTCTGCTTGGTGTTTTGTTCCACTCATGCTACCTTAGGACCCGATAAACCGGTGTTATGTTCCTTGATTTTGTGTTCCTAACACGGTTGGGGTTTATGCCCCCCCCCCCCCTCGATAATTCACACTGCTTAAAGCTTTTCCAGCGAAGCCCAACTTTGGTACTACATTTGCCTAACAACTAAAACTTGCATAGGGAGTTATAAACCCGAGTTCTTAATCAACAACCCGGGCTAGTGCTCCTCATGAGTGTTGGTCCAAACTAGGCAGACTGCGGGGCCACCTTGGGGAAACCCGAGGGCTAGTATATACCTGTAGGATGACCCATCTGGTCGTGGCCTGAGACGAGATACGCACGGCTACTATCAGGGTGTCAGCACGCCGGGAGGTCTTGCTGGATTAGTTTTACCTTTGTCTAAATATCTTGAGCACGGGATTCCGAGAATACTCGGGTCTTCCCAACATGGAGTTGCGACTTCGCAGATCGTGAGCTTGTGATGGGCTAAGTTGGGACACCCCTGCAGGGTTATGAACTTTCGAAAGTCGTGCCCACGGTTATGTGGCAAATGGAATTTGTTAATATCCGGTTGTAGATAACTTGACACCATATCCTTAAGAATACACTACCTGTGTGAGTACCATGATGGTTTCTTTTCGAAGGGGGTTTAGAAAGTGAACACGGTGGGGTTATGCATGAACGTGAGTAGCTAGGATCACTTATTGACCACCTTTGACGACCATTGGCACATATCCTCATCTCACTCTGAATTCGTAAGCTAGTTGCTTAGTGCTTGCTGCAAACACTTTATTACCTCTCCACACCTAAAGGCTTTGTTAGTTTTGAACTTTTGATACCCGGGAATGGGATTGCTGAGTCCTTGTGACTCACAGATTACAACACACACCTGATGCTGGTACAGCCGAGAATGATGCAGGAGATGGATCAGAACTTCACTGGGAGTTTGATGAAGAGTGTGGTCGTTTTTATGTAACGTATCCCGACGATCAGTAGTGGTTCCTACTAGGAGCGATCATGACTTGTGGTTGTGATATCTTTTCTCGTTTGGATTTCGTCCGTAGTCGGATCCTATGTTATTTGGATGAATGTATGCTATTGTATTCATTGTGTGACGTGGCGAGTGTAAACCAACTATTTAACTCTTTCATCCCTGTTCTTTACATGAGTTGTGCAATGATACCACGCTTGCGACCATTCCAGAAGGCGCTTATGTATCTAACTCGTGCCTCGACACGTAGGAGATATAGTCGCATCCTGGGCATTACAAGTTGGTATTCAGAGCCTTCTCTGACCTAGGAGCCCCCTGATTGATCGAACCGCTGACGGTTGAGTCTAGGCACACACACAAAATGTTATGAGTCCTATATATATATATATATATATATATATATATATATATATATATATATCGGAGAGTAGGATTTCTTTTTACTCCTCATCCCCTTCGTCGCTCTGGTGAGGACTCGTGACGTTGTTTTATCTTCACTATTCTCAAAATTTCACCAATTGTTTTTAGGATCACGCGGGTATTGTTTGGATTGTTACGATATCTTCGTGACAAGAACATTGTTCTTGGTGCCTCCTGTCATTTAGGGGCTGTGGCAGTGTCCCGGGGAGTTGAACTCCGAGGTGTTGTCGTCACAATTGTATCGTTGCAATTCTAGAATACCAGAGGCGGCCGACATGGAAAACTCTTCTATGCGTGTCTGGTGGTGAGATAACCCCGACATCACCCAGTACTGGGGGGATAGTTCGGGAGTATTGCCACAGCTAGTATAGCAGATGCGTTTCGAAGGTCCGAGGTAAACCGTTTCCGAAGGTGCCTGGTTATGTGTTGATAGATGGATACAGCTGGATGTAGGATTTATTAGTTGTGTGATATGCGGTGCTTCCCCTGTATCCCCAACACCAGATTGCATAACCGAAAAGCTTCGGGAATTAATAGGTGGGATTCAAGTAGCTCTTAGGTAATCTTCCAACGGGTGCATGATATGAGGTTGGGGTTAAACATCTAGTGGAGAGACTATCATGGGCGTTGTTGCACTAGGGGGTTGCATCTTAAAGGATCCTTGGTTATGATGATCCGGGGATTGCAAGGCCCTTTGTAACACGCGCCATGGGGCATTCAGAACGAACATGTGGGACGAAACCTCTATTATGTATTTGTTCCATTTGTTACCTTGTTGTTTTATTCTATCATTTTGTTCTCCCAAGTGGCTTCTCAACAAGTTGATGTATCACTAAGTTGTGGAATTCATTCATTCAATTTTGTTCAGATGTTCATTGTGAAGACTATATATTGCAAATATCTAGCCGTTGATTCAGCTTATCTATTATTTGTTTCAATCGCTAAGGGTTGTCATCATCTTCAAGGTAGCACCTAAGAAAGTTCCCAGTCAGAACCCAGAGGGTGAAGAAGAGCTTCCACCTTTCCCTCCTCCTCCGTCTGAGGCATGGAGAGCGATTATGCAGGCAACCAATCAAAACACTTAGATGCTCATGCAAATGATGCAGAGTTTCTAAGCAAATCAAGGAAACCAATGGAGCCAAGGCCAAGGAAATCTATTCAATCAACCTCATTTTGCGACTCTGAACCAGTTCCTTACCAATCAACCCAAGTCTTTCAGTTACTGTGTTCATCCGCTGGATGCTGAAGATTGGATCACAGACATCAAGAAGCATTTCGGGTGCAGTAATGTCAGACCTGAGGATTATGTCAAGTTTGCCGCTTTCCAACTCAAAGATCAAGCTGCAGATTGGTGGCAACAGTACAAAGACTCCATAACGGGTCGTGAGATCTCTTGGGCTGACTTCTGCCGTGATTTCCGTTCTCATCACATCCCTACCAGTGTCATTGAAGGCATGCATGAGCAATTCCGCAATCTGAAGCAAGGCACCATGTCTGTCTACCAGTACAATGTCAAGTTCCAGAATCTTGCCTGTTATGCAAAGCACGACATCCCCGATGCCAAGAGCAAAATCTACCAGTTCCGAGGTGGTCTGAAAGATGAACTCCAACTTGCACTCACTCTGTTCGAGCCAGAGGAATTTGATCAATTCTACAACATGGCTCTCAAGCAAGAGGCAGCTCAGCTCAAATGTGAAGCTTCCAAAAAAGGATAAGAGACGTTGTTCACTCCTCCTCTTCCTCTCAACTGGTCGCCAAGCAGCAGAAGTTCTGGCTCCTGCCTCCTCCAGCGTTCCGTCCACCGTGACAGAACAATCACTCAGGAGGTCGTGGATTTTCCCACCCACCCAACCCAAGCAACCAGAACAAATCTCAGTTCCAAGCTCCAAGACTAAGCGGTCCTTATCATCGACCACTCTCAGAGGTTACGTGCAACAAGTGTACCCAGAAGGGTCACTATGCTAAAAAGTGTCCCAACCAAAGGCGCCTTCCGCCTCCTCCACCTGTTAGCAATGCTATTGTCAAGCACAATCCCAAGCATGCAAGAGTGAACCTGATGAATGCAGCTCAAGCAGAGAATTCTTTCGATGTGATAATTGGTAATCTTTCTGTCAACTCAATTCCTGCAAAAGTCTTGTTTGATTCGGGTGCATCATGTTCTTTCATATATCACTCATTTTCATCGAAGCACAATTTTGACACCGAAGTATTACCAAGGGCATTGCAAATTTTTTCTCCGGGCAAACACATGACTGCTAACGTGATGGCTCCGGATATCTCTATTCATATGGGCGATTACAGTTTTCTGGTTTCCCCGTTTGTTCTCGGTAACTCAGACATTGATCTTATTCTTGGGATGGATTGGCTCTCTAAACATGATGCACTTATTGATTGTGCAAACACGGAGGTCAATCTAACTCATGCTTCCGAATATGTGATTATCTTCGCAGCTCGAGATAACACAATCAGGCTATTCTCTCTCAATGACAAGGGCGAGATTAATGCCATTTCCTAGATTCCGGTGGTTTGTGAATATGAGGATGTATTTCGTGAAGAGCTTCCAGGCATGCCTCCCAACCATCCAGTTGAATTCGTCATTGAACTTGAACCTGGTACCGAGCTAGCCTATTGGCGTCCGTACAAGCTTTCTCCTAAAGAGTTGAAGGAGTTGAAGAAGCAGCTCGATGAGCAAGAACGAATGGGTCCGATTAGACCAAGTACTTCTCCTTGGGGTTGTGGTGTTCTTTTTGTCAAGAAGAAGGATGGTACGGAACGATTGTGCGTTGATTACCAGCCGTTTAACAAGAAGACAGTTAATAATAAGTACCCACTCCCCAATATCAATGAACTGTTCGAGCAGCTCAAAGGAGCCAAGATTTTCTCGAAGCTTGATCTCCGGATGGGCTACCATCAAAATTTGTATCCGTGAAGAGGATATTCCCAAGACCGCATTCAGGACAAGCTACTGCTCCTATGAGTACACGGTCATGTCTTTCGGCCTTGCAAATGCTCCACCCACTTTCTCTCGGATGATGCACTCCATATTCAACCCCTACACCAATGAGTTTGTCCTCGTGTACCTCGATGATATCTTGGTATTATCCAAGAATAAAGAAGACCATGCCAAGCACCTCCGTTTGGTTCTTGACAGGCTCAGAGAGCACCGCTTTTATGCGAAATTCTCCAGGTGTGAATTCTGGCTTGATAAAGTCCTCTATCTTGTCCATATTATCTCTACCGAGGGCATTTCTATTAACCCCGAGAAGGTCGAAGCTATTGTGAAGTGGGCACCTCCTCAGAATGTCAAACAACTCCGAAGTTTCCTCGGTCTCGCAAGCTACTGCAGAAGGTTCGTTGAGAACTTCTTCAAGATTGCGAAGCCTCTTTCCAACATGTTGCAAAAGAATGTCAAGTACTCGTGGACTCCTGATTGTGATGTGGCATTCAATACACTCAAAGAGAAGCTCATTTATGCTCCAGTACTTACTCCTCTGGATGAGTCAAAGCCTTATGAAGTGCTCTGTGATGCTTCATTGCAAGGTCTCGGCGGTGTTCTCATGCAAGACAAGAAGATCATTGCATACACTTCGCTTTAGCTTAAACCAAATGATAAGAATTACCCCACACATGATCTTGAGCTAGCAGCAGTTGTTCATGCCTTGATCACGTGGAGACACCTCCTATTGGGAAGAAAAGTGGACATCTTCACCGATCACAAGAGCTTGAAGTACATCTTCACCCAGCCAAACCTTAACCTCCTCCAGACTCGTTGGGTTGAAATGATTCAAGCATTGAGTATACTCCTGGCAAGGCCAATGTCATTGTAGATGCCTTGAGCAGAAAGGCTTATTGCAACAGTCTCATCCTCAAACCGTTCGAACCTAAACTTTGTGAGTCATTCAGGAAGCTCAACCTCCAAGTCGTTCCGGAAGGATTTCTGGCCAACCTTCAAGTCGCTCCTACCTTGGAAGATCAAATCCGTGAGGCCCAACCCAGTGATGCTATGGTGCAGAAGGTGAAACATGGTATTGCTAAGGGTACTCCTAAGTACAAGTGCTATCGCATTGATGAAAGAGACACTTTGTTCTTTGAGGACAAAATTGTGGTTACCAAAGGTGATCTCAGGAAGCTCATAATGAACGAAGCACATGACTCACTCCTCTCGATACATCCAGGAAGCTCCAAGATGTACCATGACCTCAAGCAATCCTATTGGTGGACTCACATGAAAAGAGAAATTGCTCAATTCGTGAACGAGTGTGATGTCTGCGGAAGAGTGAAGGCAGAGCATCAACGTCCAGCCGGACTCCTTCAACATCTACCTATTCCCGAGTGGAAATTCGATCACATTGAGATGGCTTTCGTCATCGGTTTTCCCAAGTCCAAGCGAGGAAACGATGCCATCCTTGTGGTGATTGACAAGCTCACTAAAGTGGCTCATTTCCGTCTAGTCAAGGAATCCATCAACGCTGCACAACTGGCAGAGCTGTATACCTCCGGAATTGTCTCTTTGCATGGTATCCCTCAAGTAATCTCCTCAGATCGTGGAAGCTTGTTCACTTCCAAATTCTGGGATTCCTCAAGTCAGCTATGGGTACCAAGATTCGCTTCAGCACAGCTTTTCACCCTCAAACTAGTGGCCAAGTCGAAAGAGTGAACCAAATTCTTGAAGATATGCTCAGGGCATGTGTAATCTTCTTCGGTATGAAATGGGAAGACTGCCTTCCATTTGCCGAATTCTCCTACAACAACAGCTTCTAAGCAAGTGCACACAAAGCACCGTTTGAAATTCCCTATGGCAGAAAGTGTCGTACCCCTCTCAACTGGTCCGGGACTGGTGAACGTCAACTCCTTGGAAATGATTTGATCTCAGAGGCCGAAGAGATGTGCAAAGTCACGTGAGAATCTCAAAGCCGCGCAATCGTGCTAGAAGAGCTACTATGACGGCAAACACTGAGATTTGGCTTTCGGCATTGGAGATCATGTATATCTTCGTGTTTCTCCCATGAAGGGCACTCAGAGGTTCGGTATCAAGGGCAAGCTTGCTCCAAGATATGTGGGCCCTTTCAAGATAATTGGCAAGAGAGGCGATCTAGCTTACCAACTCGAGCTTCCCTCCAACTTTGCATATGTGCACGATGTGTTTCACATGTCACAACTCCACAAGTGCTTCAAGACTCGTGAATGCACCATTCCTTTCGAAGCGATTGATCTTTAGCAAGACTTGTCTTATCGTGTGCACCCCATTTCTATCCTTGAAGAAATTGAGCGCAAGACCCGCAACAAGTCCATCAAATTCTTGAAAGTGAAGTGGTCACACCATACCGACCGAGAAGCTACTTGGGAACGAGAAGATCATCTCTGTTCCCAGTATCCCGCTTTCTTTCAGTCCTAGATCTCGGGACGAGATCTTTTTGTAGTGGAGGAGAGTTTGTAATGCCCCGGATGTAAAACTTCCTTATATGGCAATATATTCATCGTTGACTTAATCAATTCCATTCTGGGCTCTTCCTTCATTTCGGGTTTCTTCGTTTTTGCCATGTGCGTGTGTTGCATGTCATCATGTCTTTTCCATTATGTGCATTGCATTGGCATGGTCTCACTTGCACCCGGTCATGTTCGTCTCTCCCCATTGACCATTTCGAGTTCCGACACTCACACACGTGCCCGTGGCACCTCCGGATCCTCCTTTTGTAAGTGGCCGAAGAACGTTCTCGGAATGGGGTGAAAGTTGTCGTGCGTTGTTGTTATGGTGCGTGTAGGCCGCCTATCAGGTTTCGTCTCGTTTGGATGTTGTTTGATACTCCAACGGTTAACCACGTGGGCTGAAAACCCCTTTCTATCTTAGCCCAACACCCCTCCACAACAGCCCACAAGCCCATCCCAACCACCTCCATGCTCTCGGTCGTTGGATCATGATCGTATGGCCGAAAACCGCACCCCATTTGGACTCTCCTAGCTCCCACTACCTATAAAACTACCCATACCCCCGAAATTCTCGGGCAAAACCCTAGTCTACCATCCTCCCACCGCGCCTGACGCGTCCGCCCCGCCTTCCTCAGCTCATCGGCACGCGACACATGTCACGTGCCAGCCGCGCCCACATCCCCACCGCCGCGGCCCGCCTGGCCCATGGCCAGCCCGCGCCCAGGCTGCGCCGGGCCCGACCCGGCGCCTCTCGCCTCCGCTCATCCACCGCCCGGCTCCGCGAGCATCACCGCCGCCCCACGCGCCCCCGCACCGGTACGCCGGCGAGCTCAAACGCCACCGCCGACGACTCCATGCCGCGCGCTGCCGCCTCCATCAACCGCCATCTGCTGCCGCAGTCTGCTCCGGCCGCTCCACCGCCGCCGCCGGCCAGCCCCGCGTTGCCGGATCCGCCGCCGGCCTCGTCCATTTTCGGATCGGGCCAAGGTGGATTAGATCCACCAGGCCCCCGAACCAAACGCCTCCGTCCATCCCGCACCGGCCCATCCCGGATCCACTCCATCCCGTCCCGTTGACTTTTCGAAGGGTAAAAAATCCAATAACTCCTGGATCTGTATTATTTTGTTGCCCTCTTTGACATGTCATAACTTGGTGCTCGGTGCTCCGTTTTGCATGCATGATATATCAAAATGTTCGTCTCGAAGTGCTTTACATGTTATTATCAGTTTTATGCATGTTACGGTTCATCTAGATGTCTTAATCTTCATTGCAAGACTGCTTTGTGATGTTACTATTTCAGCACTAGTTGTCTGTTAACAATATGTTGGCATGTTCATGAGGTCGTAACTTTGTGCATGTTGGTCCAAATGGAGTGTATGATATGTAAAAATGTTCGTCTTGTGATGCTCTTCAAGATGGACGCATTTGCATACATGTTAGGTTGCATTATTTCATGTTTAACCCTGTTGCAAAAGTGAATGTGGCTGTTAAGTGCTGAAACTTCTTATAAGATGTTGATTTGTCCTTTTCTTTATGTGTGATTTTTGTTTGAGCTACATGTCAATATGTTTTAAAAGCACAATCATGTCATCTTTGCTGTGGTGTAATTATCTTTTCATAATATGTCTTGTTGTGAGTGCAACAAGCTTGCAAAGTGACCTACTCGCTGTTGCTGATTTCTATGACTTGTTGAAAACTACCAAGTCTGAAACTGTTATATCCTGATGCCATGTTTGCTTGATGACCCACTCATATCCATGCACATTTGGAGATGCCTAATGACCATGTCTTGAAGTCCATGTTATGCTCTATCCATCCATGCCCTTGTTTGCAATTATGGCTTGCTTTAGCTTGTTGTTTTCATGCTCTCAAATTGCTATAAAATGTTGATGTCAGCATGTTAACAGTAAGTTCAGTTTTTCCATGTGAGTACCTAGTGTTCTATGCATCCAATGACCATGTTCTTGCCATGAGTAGCTGCACAAACATGTCTTCTTGCTGTTGGTTACATTCACATGCCATGATATGCTTTGAGATGAGTTGCACAATCTTGAAAACATCCCTACTTGTCGTTGTTGCTGCCATGTCAAGTTTATTTCACTAAGTCTGAGAAATCTGTTAACTTATTGAATCTTGCCATGCTTGTTTAATTGTGCTCCAATAAGTTTTCGGGTGTGCTATGATGTAATGCCCAGGATGGAGTTATACCTCCTACGTGTCGAGGCACGACTTAAAGGCATAAGTCCATCCTAGAATGATCTCAAGTTTGGTAATCTTTGCACATCTCATGTAAAAGAGGGGATTGTAAACATAAATAGTTGGCTTACACTCGCCACGTCACACAAATACAATACATGTCTCAAACATCATACATTAAGAACATCACAACCCTCTAAGGGCAAAATCCAAATGTCAAGATACCAAACTTAAATAACATCCACAGGTCGGATCGAAAATCCTAGTAGAAGTCTCCACTACTGATCATCCGGATAACGAACATAGTACCGACTACGCTCCTCGTCGAACTCCCAATCCAGCTCGGTGCCATCACCTGGATAGCTCACAGCTGGACCTGCATCTGGTGTGGTGAAGTAACTGTGAGCCACAGAGGACTCAGCAATCCCGTTCCCGGGTAACAAGACTATTTAAGCCTTGGGAGAGGATAAGGCTGAAGAAAAGAATAAGTGTCTGCAGCAGCAACTAGCAACTAGCTTACGTGAGAGAGAGCGAGAAGAGAAAGCCTCGGTCGAGAAGTGATCACGAAGTGATCCTAGCTACAAGCTCAACAAACATAACCCCTCCATGTTCAACTCCTGAATCCCTATTCGGAAATTGATGGTCACGGAACACACGCTGGTAGTGTATTAGAAACATTGTGTCAAGTTATCTACAACCGGATATTAACAGGCTCCCATCTGCCACATAACCGTGGGCACGGCTTTCGAAAGTTCATAACCCTGCAGGGGTGTTCCAACTTGACCCATTACAAGCCCACGATCCGCGGAGTCGCAACTCCAAAGTGGGAAGACCCGAGTATTCTTGGAATCCCGTGCTCAAGATATACCGAACTAAGGTAAGGCTAATCCAGCAAATCCTCCCGGCGTGTCGACACCCTGATAGTAGCCGCACGTATCTAGGTCTCAGGACATGACCGGATGAGCGCTACGTACAGATACCGAAGACCCCAGCGAACTGGGTAGTATCCGCAAGTGACTCTGGTTTGGACCAACACTCAAATCGAGCACTGGCCCAGGGGGGTTGAATTAATTAAGCCTCGGGTTAATTACTCCCTCGGAAAGTTTTTAGTTGTTTAGGCGAATAGTACCAATGTTGGGACTTGCTGGAAAAGACTTAGCACTTAGCGGTTTATCGAGGGGGTCCCATACACCCCAACCGTGTTAGGAACGCATAATCAAGGAACATAACACCGGTTTATACGGTTCCTAACGGCATGAGTGGAACAAATCATCAAGCAAAAGGCTTAGCCTTCCACCCTTGCCAATATATAGATGATTTCATTTTAAGCATTTATATAGTGTGATATAACCCAACCAAACTTCAGCATGAAGCAAGCATCTTCGATCTTCACCTGCAACTAGCAACGCTATAAGAAGGGCTGAGCGAAGCGTACTTAGCCAAGCAACGGTTTGCATAGGTAGGTTGGTTAAACATGGCAATGGTTACAAGTAGGAGGCTGACAAGAAGAACATGGGCATCGAGGCAAAACTATAGAGCGGATCTACTAGCAATAGGCAAAGATAGTAATGTTATCGGGGTTCGGTCATCTTGCCTGAAGAGAAGTCGTTCGGATCGTAAGAAGGGTCCTCGTGCTCAACCTCGTTGGAAACCTCGTGCTCGTACTCGTACTAGGTCTCAGCTTCCGGCTCTAAACAAAACAATCACACCAAGCACAAATCAACAAGATGCAATGCGCACTCGAAAATGATGGATGCATGATGGATGCACTAAGGATGCACACGGAGCACGGAAATTAGCACTCAAGCAAAACACCTCAAAACATGATAACAATATAATATTAAGAATCTACACAGAAAATCAATCAAGTTTCATATAAGATTCGCTGAAATCGGAGTTACGGGCTAAAAGTTATGCCCGAAGCAAGAAATGAGCGAAAGCTGAAAATTACAGCAACATAGCAACTTCGGAGCACAAAATAATTAAGCTACAGCACTCAAACAACATGGCAAAGAGCATGAACATAGACTAGACATATCCTACAGCAATTAAGTCCAAAGGTGCACCCCCAAAGGAGTCACGGATCAATAGCAATGAGCTTGGACATATTGAACTTGACAATAAAATTCTGGCAGCAGAATTTTATTGAAACTTTGGAGCAAAAGATAAACATGCTACAGCCACTTAAATAAACATGTGAGAACATGAATGGAAAGCCAACAATATATACTACAAGGAACAATCAAGATCCACTCCAAAACTATCATGCTTTGTCCTAGAACATCACTCAAACATGGCATCGGAACATTACAGATTTCAGACTTAGTGAAAAACCACCAAGTCCTAAAACAGCAATTTCATCATGGCATCTAAAAGAGCAAGTTTAAGTCACCTCGAAACTAAACATGGCAAGTGGTAATCACCTCATCAAAGTACACATGATGGTGATTCCGAAACACACAAACATGCTTCATGGAGATAAACACAACGATAGCAACGAGCTCAACAAGATGGCATTTCATAACAAGTGAAACAACATCACAGCCACATGGCACTTTGCATCGATGATATACATGGCAAGAATAAATCTGTCATGCAACCTATCACATACAACATGTAGAGCATGGCAAGACGAACACGTGGACATGTCATTTGCATCATTCGGACAAGCGAGCTAATATCACATGGCAAAGATGGCATAAAAACATCACATGGCAGCAATTATATCACGATGCACTATTGCAACAGAAAAACAAGCACCTAGATGACTTCTATCATGCATGACACAAAAAGATAAAATGTAGTGCTAATCACCACGAACGTCTGGACATGCTATTTGCGCGAAACGGAGCTACACACAAAAAGTTAGAGCAGTTCTAAAACAGCATCAGCAACTAATCACAGGGACTTGGGAGAAAAAGTCAACCTAGATCTCAGATCTGCAGAGGAGGAGATGGGCTCGGCCCGCGGGGATCTGAAGACGGGCCGCGGCGCTGGCGACTTCGGGCCCAGGGCGGGACGGCGGCGGCCCAGCGGGTGGCTGGCCTGGCAGAGGCGGTGCGGCGGTTGGGCCGAGGGCGTCGGTCGGCCCGGCTCGCGGGGCGGAGAGGCGAGGCCGGCCTGGACGACGAAGGAGGCGGCGGCCCACGCGGCCCACACGGCGACGGCGGTCGGCGCTGGAGCATGGCAGGCGGGACGGGCCTGCGGTGGAGAGCGGGCCGCTCGGGGGTGGAGGAGGCCGGCCCGCAGCGGCTGGCGGCGAAGTGGTCCAACGTGAGGAGGCGAAGCGACGAGAAGCTGGCGACTGGACCTTCGGGCCCAGCGAAGGAGCGATGCGGCGGGAGGCGGAGTAGTCGGCCGCTGCGGTCGCTGCGGCAGGCCCAGGAAAGACCCCGTTGACCCGATCGGTCGGATCTGGAGGCTCTGGCTCGATCGATCCAGGGCGGCGGACTGCTGTCTACGAGGCCGGCGCGGCAGGATCGAGGAGAGAAGCCAAGTGGCTGGGAAGGAATGGCCAGATCCAGAATTTTAGGGGAAGGAGGAGGAAGAAGCTAGACATGCCAAAAATAGACTAGGGTCTATTATATAGCAGATTTTTAGGGTTAGGGGATTTAGGTGTCCTAGGAGCCCTCCGATCGCGATCCGACGGATCCGATCACGGGGGGAGTCTAGATGGGCCTAGGAGAGGGTAGTGGCTGCTGGAGGGGTGTTTCGGGCCACAAAGCGAAGGCACTTTGGACCCACACGAATAACTGTTGGGATAGCACACGGAGTCCAAACGCGACGAGATTTGAGAGGCGGGTTGCACACAACAAAACAACAACACACACAACAACCTCGCGGCACACCGGTAACGTTACACGCCCAAACACCAAAGTAGGCCTACGGAACGTCACGGACACGTGAGGGAGCTCCGGAACGCGAAACGGAAAACGGGAAGGAACGCGTGGAACCGGATGCAACCGACAACACAAATGCAATGCGATGCACATGTCTACATGATATGAATGAAAGCCACACACTCACACAACAAAACGACGAAAACTCGAAAGACAAAGAACCCGGAATGAAAATAGAAGAAGCCGGAGATATATTATATACCCAAAAGGGAAAGTATTACATCCGGGGCATTACATATGAGTTCATTCTTGTTAAGAATCATGTCTATTGCACATCCATGACTTTTGTCTTCATGTTTGGGTGTTGTAGCATATGTGAACCTTGCTCCAAAGATGCCATGTTGCTGTTAACTGCAGTTTTGCATTGCATCTTGTTTTGCTTGCCTTTGGCAAATCGTGCATCCGTTTCCGGTGATCTTTATATCGATTTCGACCGAAATCTTCCCCTCTATCCAGTGGCTTGCTTGGTTGCCCAAGATGAAGCCATTTCCATCATCTTCTCCTTTAGGCTCGAGAGCTTCCTCATGCATACGCAAATCATACTTGCATCCCATGACATGTCTTACATCATATTGTTTGTGCATTACACCATGATTGATCTTGTATCGTTGTTGTGCTCTTGTGTTGGGTAGAGCCGGGAGCCGATACCGAGTTCGAGGATCTTGTTGAGACAGTGTTTGAGGAGCCGTATTACCATTCCACTGAGGACTTAATAGGCAAGATGACCGTTCCCCGATATCACCTCTATCTTTGCCTTGCTAGTTGTCTCGCTCTTTAGATATGCCTCGATGCCTATTCCTGTTTGTCAGCCTCCTATGTTGCCACGAAACACTCTAACCGCCTTCCTAGCAAACCGTTGTTTGGCTAAGTACGCTTTTGCTCAGCCCCTCTTATAGCGTTGTTAGTTGCAGGTGAAGTTTGAAGATTGCTCCTAGTTTGGACTTGTTTTATTGGGATAACACAATATATATCTTAATTAAATTAATGCACATATATATTGGTAATGGGTGGAAGGCTTGGCCTTCTGCTTGGTGTTTTGTTCCACTCATGCCACCTTAGGACCCGATAAACCGGTGTTATGTTCCTTGATTTTGCGTTCCTAACACGGTTGGGGTTTATGGGCCTCCCTTGATAATTTGCATTACTTAAAGCTTTTCTAGCGACGCCCAACTTCGGTACTACATTTGCCTAACAACTAAAACTTGCATAGGGAGTTATAAACCCGAGTTCTTAATCAACAACCCGGGCGAGTGCTCCTCATGAGTGTTGGTCCAAACTAGGCAGACTGCGGGGCCACCTTGGGGAAACCCGAGGGCTGGTATATACCTGTAGGATGACCCATCTGGTCGTGGCCTGATACGAGATACGCGCGGCTACTATCAGGGTGTCAGCACGCCGGGAGGTCTTGCTGGATTAGTTTTACCTTTGTCGAAATATCTTGAGCACGGGATTCCGAGAATACTCGGGTCTTCCCAACATGGAGTTGCGACTTCGCGGATCGTGAGCTTGTGATGGGCTAAGTTGGGACACCCCTGCAGGGTTATGTGGCAGATGGGAATTTGTTAATATTCGGTTGTAGATAACGTGACACCATATCCTTAAGAATACACTACCTATGTGAGTACCGTGATGGTTTCTTTTCGAAGGGGGTTCGGAAAGTGAACACTTATTGATCACCTTTGGCGACCGTTGGCATATATCCTCATCTCGCTATGAATTCGTAAGCTAGTTGCTTAGTGCTTGCTGCAAACACTTTATTACCTCTCCACACCTAAAGGCTTTATTAGTTTTGATACCCGGGAATGGGATTGCTGAGTCCTTGTGACTCACATATTACAACACACACCTGATGCTGGTACAGCCGAGAACGATGTTGGAGATGGATCAGAACTTCACTGGGAGTTTGATGAAGAGCGTGGTCGTTTTTATGTAACGTATCCCGATGATGAGTAGTGGTTCCTACTAGGAGCGATCAGGACTTGTAATTGTGGTATCTTTTCTCGTTTGGATTTCGTCCGTAGTCGGACCTTGTGTTATTTGGATGAATATATGCTATTGTATTCATTGAGTGACGTGGCGAGTGTAAGCCAACTATTTAACTCTTTCATATCTGTTCTTTACATTAGTTGTGCAAAGATACCACGCTTGCAATCATTCCAGAATGCGCTTATGTCTCTAACTCGTGCCTCGACACGTAGGAGATATAGTCGCGTCCTGGACATTACAGATCATCTCATATAACAACGTATATCACATCACGTCTTGACCATATCACATCACAACATGCCCGTCAAAAACAAGTTAGACGTCCTTTGCAAGTTTTGCGTAGCTGCTACGGGGAACTAGCAAGAACCGTTCTTACCTACGCAAAACCACAAGAGTGATTTACCAAGTTTGTTGTTTTAACCTTCTTCAAGGACAATCTGTAGTCAAATTCGATTCAACTAAATTAGGACAAATAGACACCCGACAACCACCTTTATGCAAAACAAATTGCATGTCAGTCGATGGAACCAGTCTCATGTACGTGGACATCTAAGGTTGGTCTAGGACGCTTCATCCCACAATGCCGCCGAATCAAAATACGACGTTGGTCGTAAGAAGTATGAACATCACCGCCCACAACTTCTTTGTGTTCTACTCGTGCATGTACGCATAGACCTGGCTCATGATGCCACTGTTGGGGAGCGTTGCATGGAAAACATTTTTTTTCTACGCACACACAAGATCTATCCATGGAGATGCAAAACTATGAGAGGGGGAGAGTATCTACATACCATTGTATATCGCTAAGCGGAAACGTTTATCAAGTAGTTGATGTAGTCATATTCTTCGCGATCCGATCACTATCCAACCGATCTAGTGCCGAACGGATGGCACCTCCGAGTTTAGCACACACGCGGCTCGATGACTTCTCATACTTCTTGATCTAGCAAGCAGGATAGGATAAGTAGATGGGATCACAACCAACATGATGATGTGGTGGTGATGGTGGCGGTGGAGCACCGACAATGCTTCGCTAAGCGTTGCTGGGACGAGGTAGTGGAACTACGGAGTAACGGGAAAGAGAGAGGGGCGCCAAGGGCTTGGTGTTTCCTCTTGGGGAACCCCTCCCCTCTATATATAGGTGGAAGGGCATGGGAAACAACCCCTCCAAGCCCTAGGGCGCAGCTAAGGGGGAGAGGACTTGGACTCCAAGTCCAATCCTATTCCTACTAGGACTCCTTCCTTTTTTGCCTTCCCTAGCCACATGGGCTTTTGAGGACTTGGTGCGCCTATCCCAATAAGGCCAGGGCGCCTCCCCATAGCCCATGCTAGCACTTGGGTCGTGGTGGACCCACTTGTGGACTTCCGGACCCCTCCGGAAGCTTCTCGGTACAATACCGAAAAAGTTGCACCTTTTTCGGAACCAAAAATATTACTTCACATATATAAATCTTTACCTCTCAACCATTCTGAGACTCCCCGTGATGACCAGGATATCATTCGGGACTTCGAACAACATTTGGTTACCACTCGTCAAATATCCCAATACTACTCTAGCGTCAACGAACGTTAAGCATGTGACCCTACGGGATCGTGAATTATGTAATCATGACCGAGACACCTCTCCAGCCGATAACCAATAGGGGGCCTGGATGCCCATATTGATTCCTACATATTCCACGAAGATCTTTTATTGGTTGAACCTTTATGACAACATATGAAATTCCCTTTGTCTCTCATTATGTTACTTGCCCGAGATTTGTTCGTTGTTATCTCCATACCTAGTTCAATCTTGTTTCTGGAAAGTATCTTTATTCATTCCATAATACATCATCTTGTAAATAACTCCTTAGTCACTTTGCTTGCAAGCTTCTTGTGATGTTCTATTTGTTGGGGAACGTTGCATGGAAAACAAAAAAAATCTACGCATACGCAAGATCTATCCGTGGAGATGCATAGCTATGAGAGTGGGAGAGAATCTTCATACCCTTGAAGATTGCTAAGCGGAAGCGTTTCTCACGTGGTTGTTGTAGTCGTACTCATCGCGATCTTCATAATCCAACCGATCTAGTGCCAAACGGACGACACCTCTGAGTTTAGCACATGTGCGGTTCGACGATGTCTCCTCCTTCTTGATCCAAAAAGCGGGGGAGGAGAAGTAGACGGGATCACAACCAACACGACATCATGCTAGTGATGGTGGTGGTGGAGCACCGACAGTGCTTTGCTAAGCGTCGCCGGGACGAGGCAGTGGAACTACGAAGTAACGGGAGAGAGAGGGGCGCCAATGGCTTGGTGTGTTCTCTTGGGGTGCCTCCTCCCCTCTATATATAGGTGGAGGGGCATGGGAAACAACCCCTCCAAGCCTTAGAGCGCACCTAAGGGGGAGAGGACTTGGACTCCAAGTCCAATCCTATTCCTACTAGGACTCCTTCCTTTTTTGCCTTCCCTAGCCACATGGGCTTTTGTGGACTTGGTGCGCCTAGCCAAATAAGGCCAGGGCGCCTCCCCACATCTCATGCTAGCCCTTGGGTCGTGGTGGACCCATTTGTGGACTTCCGGACCCCTCCGGAATCCTCCGGAACCTTTTGGAAGCTTCCCAGTACAATATCAAAAAAACTACACCTTTTTCTGGAACCCAAAATACGACTTCCCATATATAAATCTTTACCTATCGACCATTTCAAGACTCCTTGTGAAGTCCGGGATCACATCCGAGACTCTGAACAACATTTGGTTACGACTCATCAAATATCCCAATACTACTCTAGCGTCAACGAACGTTAAGCGTGCGCCTGCGAGTTCAGAAATTATGTAGTCATGACCGAGATACCTCTCCGGTCAATAACCAATAGTGAGACCCGGATGCCCATATTGATTCCTACATATTCCACGAAGATCATTTATAGGTTGAACCTTTATGACAACATACGTAATTCCCTTTTTCTGTCGGTATGTTACTTGCCTGAGATTTGATCGTCGGTATCTCTATACCTAGTTCAATCTTGTTACCGACAAGTCTCTTTACTCGTTCTGTAATACATCATCTTGCAACTAGCTCCTTAGTCACTTTGCTTGCAAGCTTTTTATGATGCTGTATTACCGAGAGGGCTAAGAGATACCTCTGCGTCACTCGGAGTGACAAATCACAGTCTCGATCTATTCCAACCCAGCAGACACCTTCAGAGATACCTATAGAGCATCTTTATGATCACCCAGTTACATTGTGACGTTTGATAGCACACAAGGTATTCCTTCGGTATTCGAGAGTTGCATGATCTCATGGTCTAAGAAACATGTAAATGACATTAAGAAAGCAGTAGCAGTAAACTGAACGATCATATGCTATGCTAACGTTTGGGTCTTGTCCATCGCATCATTGTCCTAATGATGTGATCCCGTTATCAAATGACTACTCATGTCTATGGTTAGGAAACCTTAACCATGTTTGATCAACGAGCTAGTCTAGTAGAGGCTCACTAGGGACACGATTTTGTTTATGTATCCACTCATGTATTTCAGTTTCCGGTCAATACAATTCTAGCATGAATAATAAAACTTTATCATGATTAAGGAAATATAATAATAACCATTTTATTATTGCCTCTAGGGCATATTTCCATCAGTCTTCTACTTGCACTAGAGCCAATAATCTAGTTCACATCGCCATGTGATTAACACCCAAAGATTTCTAAGGTGTGATCATGTTTTTCTTTTGAGAGAGGGTTTTAGTAAACGGGTCTACAACATTCAGATTCGTGTGTACTTTGCAAATATCTATGTCTACAATGCTTTGCGTAAAGCTACTATAGCTAATTTCTCCCACGTTCAATACGCATCCAGATTGATACTCAGAGTCATCTGGATTAGTGTCAAAGCTTGCATTGACGTAACCCTTTACGATGAACTCTTTATCACGTCCATAACTGAGAAACATTTCCTTATTCCACTAAGGATAATTTTGACAGTTGTCCAGTGATCCACTCCTGGATCACTCTTGTACCCCCTTGCCATACACGTGGCAAGCCACACATCAGGTCTAGTACACAACATGGCTATGCTTTATAGAACATATGGCTGAGGCATAGGGAATGAATTTCACTATCTCTCCATCTTCTGCCATGGTCGGGCTTTGAGTCTAATTCAATTTCAGACCTTGTAACACGGGCAAGAACTCTTTCTTTGATTGATCAATTTTGAACTTATTCAAAACTTTATCAAGGTATGTGCTTTGTGAAATTCTTATCAGGCGTCTTGATCTATCTCTATAGATCTCGATGCTCAATATATAAGCAGCTTCACCCAGGTCTTCCGTTAAAAAAATCCATTCAAACAACCCTTTATGCTTTCCAGAAATTCTACATCATTTCCAATCAACAATATGTCATCCACATATACTTATCAAAAATGCCGTGGTGCTCCCACTCACTTTCTCGTAAATACATGCTTCAATATAAATCTGTATAAAATCATATGCTTTGATCACCTCATCAAAGCGTATATTCCAACTCCGAGATGCTTGCACCAGTCCATAGATGGATCGCTGGAGCTTGCACACTTTGTTAGCACCTTTAGGATCGACAAAACCTTCTGGTTACATCATATACAACTCTTCTTTAAGAAATCCGTTAAGGAATGCAGTTTTGACGTCTATTTGCCAGATTTCATAATCATAAAATGCGGTAATTGCTAACATGATTTGGAAAGACTTAAGCATCGCTACAGATGAGAAAGTCTCATCATAGTCAACCCCTTGAACTTGTTGAAAACCTTTCCCAACAAGTCAAGCTTTGTAGACAGTGATAGTACCATCAGTGTTCCTCTTCCTCTTTCTCAATGGCTTGCCGATCATCGGGCAAGTCCACCAAAGTCCACACTTTGTTCTCATACATGGATCCTATCTCAAATTTCTTGGCCTCAAGCCATTTGTCGGAATCTGGGCTCATCATAGCTTCTTCATAGTTCGAAGGTTCTCCTTTTTCTAACAACATGACTTCCAGGACAGGATTATTGTACCACTCTGGTGCAGTACGTGTTCTGGTCGACCTTCGAGGTTCAGTAGTAAATTGATCCGAAATTTCATGATCATCATCATTAGCTTCTTCTTTAGTTAGCGTAGGCATCATGGGAACAATTTTATTTGATGTGCTATTTTCCAACTCGATAGAAGGTACAACTACCTCATCAAGTTCTACTTTCCTCTCACTCACTTATTTCGAGAGAAACTCCTTCTCTAGAAAGGACTCATTCTTAGCAACAAAGATTTTGCCTTCGGATCCGTGGTAGAAGGTATACCGAATAGTTTCTTTAGGGTATCCTATGAAGACGCACTTCTCTGCTTTGGTTTCAAGGTTATCAGGGAAAATCCTTTTAACATAAGCATCACATCCCCAAACTTTAAGAAATGACAGCTTAGGTTTCTCGCCAAACCACAATTCATATGGTGTTGTCTCAACGGATTTAGACAGTGCCCTATTTAACGTGAATGTGGTTGTCTCTAATGCATAGCTCCAACATGATAAAGGAAAATCGATAAGAGACATCATAGAATGCACCATATCTAATAAAGTACGGTTACAACGTTCGGATACACCATTACGCTGTGGTGTTCCAGGTGGCGTGAGTTGTGAAACAATTCCATATTGTCTTAAATGAAGGCCAAACTCGTAACTCAAATATTTGCCCCCACGATTAGATCGTAGAAACTTTATTTTCTTGTTACGATGATTCTCCACTTCACTCTGAAATTCTTTGAACTTTTCAAATGTTTGAGATTTGTGTTTCATCAAGTAGATATATCCATACCTACTTAAATCATCTGTGAAGGTCAGAAAATAACGATGCCCGCCGCGTGCTTCAAGACTCATCAGACCACATGCATCGGTATGTATTTTTTTTCAAATAAGTCATTAGCTTGCTCCATTATTCCGGAGAACAGAGTTTTTGTCATCTTACCCATGAGGCATAGTTCGCAAGTATCAAATGATTCATAATCAAGTGATTCCAAACGTCCATCCGCATGGAGTTTATTCATGCACTTTACACCAATATGACCTAAACAGAAGTGCCACAAGTATGTTGCACTATCATTATTAACTTTGCATCTTTTGGCATCAATATTATGAATATATGTATCACTACGATCGAGATTCAATAAGCTATTCAGATTGGGTGTATGACCATAGAAGGTTTTATTCATTTCGAAAGAACAGCAATTATTGTATGACTTAAATGAATAACCGTATTGCAATAAACATGATCTAATCATGTTCATGCTCAACGCAAACACCAAATAACACTTATTTAGGCTCAACACTAATCCCAAAGGTAGAGGGAGTGTGCAATGGTGATCATATCAATTTTGGAAACACTTCCAACACACATCATCACCTCGCCCTTAAATAGTCCCCGTTCATTCTGCAACTCCTGTTTCGAGTTACTAATCTTAGCAACTGAACCGATATCAACTACCCAGGGGCTACTATGAGCACTAATAACGTACATATCTATAACATGTATATCAAATATACCTTTGTTTACTTTGCCATCCTTCTTATCTGCCAAGTATTTGGGTCAGTTCCGCTTCCAGTGAGCATTTCCTTTAAAGTAGAAGCACTCAGTTTCAGGCTTGTGTCCAACTTTGGGCTTCTTCATGAGAGTGGCAACTTGATTGTTGTTCTTCTTGAAGATCCATCTCTTCCCTTTGCCCTTTTTCTTAAAACTGGTGGTCTTGTTAACCATCAACACTTGATGTTGTTTCTTGATTTCTACCTCTACCAATTTCAACATTGCGAAGAGTTTTGGGAATCGTTTTTGTCATCCCTTGCATATTTATAGTTCATCACGGAGCTCTAGTATCTTGGTGATAGTAAGTGGAGAAATCTGTCAATCACTATCTTATCCGGAAGATTAACTCCCACTTGATTCAAGCGATTGCAGTACCCAGACATTCTGAGCACATGCTCAGTGGCTAAGCTATACTCCTCCATCTCGTAGGCAAAGTACTTGTCAGAGGTCTCATACTTCTCATCACGGGCATGAGCCTGAAATACCAATTTCAGCTCTTGGAATATCTCATATGTTTCATGACGTTCAAAACGTCTTTAGAGCCTCGATGCTAAGCCGTAAATCATGGCACACTAAACTATCAAGTAGTCATCGGATTGAGCTTGCCAAACATTCATAACGTCTGCATTAGCTCCCGCAACAGGTCTATGCATCAAGGACATAATTCCTCTTTGTAGCAATGAGGATAATCTTCAGATCATGGAACCAGTCAGCATTATTGCTACCATCATCTTTCAACTTAGTTTTCTCTAGGAACGTATCAAAAAACAGGGGAGCTACAACGCGAGCTATAGATCTACAACATAATATGCAAAGACATTTTGACTACGGTCATGAAATATTTTAGTTCATTTAATCAAATTACTAAAGAACTCCCACTTAAATCAACATCCCTCAAGTTGTCTAAGTGATACATGATCCAAAACAACTAACCCATGTCCGATCATCACGTGAGATGAGGTAGTCATCAATGGTGAACATCTCCATGTTGATCATATCTACTAGATGAATCATGATCGACCTTTCAGTCTCCAGTGTTCCGAGACCATGTCTGTACATGCTAGGCTCGTCAAGTTTAACCCAAGTATTATGCATGTGTAAAACTAACTTACACCCGTTGTATGTGAACGTAGAATCTATCACACCCGATCATCACGAGGTGCTTCGAAACGAAGAACTGTAGCAACGATGCATACTCAGGGAGAACACTTTCATCTTGAAATTAAGTGAAGGGATCATCTTATAATTCTACCGTCAATCTAAGCAAAATAAGATGCATAAGGGATAAACATCATATGTAATCAAACTATGTGACATGATATGGCCATCATCATCTTGTGCTTTTGATCTCCATCTCCAAAGCAACGTCATGATCTCCATCTTCACCAGCTTGACACCTTGATCTCCATCACTGTGTCAGGGTCGTCTCACCAACTATTGCTTCTACAACTATTGCTAACACATAGTGATAAAGTAAAGCAATTACATGGCGCTTAATGATTGGCATGCTGGTTATGCGAAAAATTAAAAGACAACCCTAAGGCTCCCGCTGGTTGTCGATATTACAACACATTATCATCTCATAAAACAACGTATATCACATCATGTCTTGACCATATCACATCACAACATGCCCTGCAAAAACAAGTTAGACATCCTCTACTTTGTTGTTGCAAGTTTGATGTGGCTGCTGCGGGCAACTGGCAAGAACCGTACTTACCTACGCAAAACCACGACGGTGATTTATCAAGTTTGATGTTTTAACCTTCATTAAGGACCGGCGGTAGTCAAATCCGATTCAACTAACGTAGGAGAAATAGACACTCGCCAACCACCTTTATGCAAAACAAGTTGCATGTCTGTCACTGGAACCGGTCTCATGTACGTTGACATGTAAGGTTGGTCCGGGCCGCTTCATCCCACAATGCCGCTGAATCAAAATAAGACATTAGTGGTAAGAAGTATGAACATCACCGCTCACAACTCCTTTGTGTTCTACTCGTGCATATCATCTACGCATAGACCTGGCTCATGATGCCCCTGTTGGGGAACGTTGCATGGAAAACGGACACGCAAGATCTATCCATGAAGATGCATAGCTACGAGAGGGGGAGAGCATATGCATACCCTTACAGATTGCTAAGTAGAAGCATTTCTCATGCGGTTGATGTAGTCATACTCTCCGCGATCCGATCACGAGCCAACCGATCTAGTGCCGAACGGACGACACCTTCGATTTTAGCACAGTGCGGCTCGATGACGTCTCCTCCTTCTTGATCCAGAAAGCGGGATAGGAGAAGTAGATGGGATCACAACCAATACGACTGCGTGGTGGTGGTGGTGGTGGTGGAGCACCGACAGCGCTTCGCTAAGCATCGCTGGGACGAGCCAGTGGAGCTACGGAGTAATGGGAGAGAGAGGGGCGCCAAGGGCTTGGTGTGTTCTCTTGGAGCTCCTCCTCCCCTCTATATATAGGTGGAGGGCGTGGGAAACATCCCCTTCAAGCCCTAGGGTGCAGCTAAGGGGGAGAAGACTTGGACTCCAAGTCCAATCCTATTTACTAGGACTCCTTCCTTTTTTGCCATCCCTAGCCACATGGGCTTTTGTGGACTTGGTGCACCTAGCCCAACAAAGCCAGGGCGCCTCCCCACAGCCCATTCTAGCCCTTGGGTCATGGAGGGCCCACTTGTTGACTTCCGGACCACACAGAATTCGCCGAAACCTTCTGGAAGCTTCCCGACGCAATACCAAAAAACTACACCTTTTTCCGAAACGCAAAATATGACTTCTCATATATAAATCTTTACCTCTCGACCATTTAGAGACTCCTCCTGACGTCTAGGATCTCATCCAAGACTCCAAACAACATTTGATTACCACTCATCAAATATCCCAATACTAATTTAGCGTCAACGAACGTTAGGCATGCGATCATGCGGGTTCGCGAATTATGTAGTCATAACCGAAACACCTCTCCAGTCAATAACCAATAGCGGGACCTAGATGCCCATATTGATTCCTACGTATTCCACAAAGATCTTTTATTGGTTGAACCTTTATGACAACATACATAATTCCCTTTATCTGTCGGTATGTTACTTACCCGAGATTCGATCGTTGGTATCTCTATACCTAGTTCAATATCGTTGCTGGCAAGTCTCTTTACTCATTCCGTAATACATCATCTTGCAACTAACTCCTTAGTCACTTTGCTTGCAAGCTTCTTGTGATTTTGTATTATCGAGAGGGCCCAGAGATTCCTTTTTGTCACACGGAATGACAAATCTCAGTATCGATCCATGCCAACCCAACAGACACCTTCAAAGATACCTGTAGAGCATCTTTATGATCACCCAGTTATATTATGACATTTGATAGCACACAAGATATCTCTCCGGTATCTGGGAGTTGCATGATTTCATGGTCGAAGAAACATGTATATGACACTAAGAAAGCAATAGCAGTAAACTAAACGATCATATGCTATGCTAAGGGTTGGGTCTTCTCCATCACATCATTCTCCTAATGATGCGATTCCGTTATCAAATGTCAACTTATGTTTATAGATAGAAAACCTTAACCATCTTTGATCAACGAGCTAGTCTAGTAGAGGCTCACTAAGAACACTGTATTTGTTTATGTATCCACACATGTATTTAAGTTTCCGGTCAATACAATTCTTGCATGAATAATAAACCTTTTTGATGATTAAGGAAATATAATAATAACCATTTTATTATTGCCTCTAGGGCACATTTCCATCACTATTGCGGAGAGGGCCCAGAGATACCACTCCGTCACAAGGACTGACAAATGACAGTCTCGATCCATGCCAACCAAACAGACACCTTCGGAGATATCTATAGAGCATATTTATGTCACCTAGTTACGTGATGACATTTGATAGCACACAAGGTATTCCTCCGGTATCCGGGAGTTGCATGATCTCATAGTCGAAGAAACATGTATATATGACATTAAGAAAGCAATAACAGTAATCTGAACGATCATATGCTATGCTAACAGTTGGGTCTTATCCATCACATCATTCCCCTTAGGATGTGATCCCGTTATCAAATGAGTTGACTCATGTTTATGATTGGGAAACCTTAACCATCTTCGATTAACTAGCTAGTCTAGTAGAGGCTTCACTAGGGACACTGTATTTCTTTATACTAGTTGATACCCCGCGCATTGCCTGCGGGACTTTGTGCTTTGAATGAGCAGATTCAAAGCAAAACATATAATATAGCTATGCGAATGAATGGAAAATACAGCTAGAATGTTGAACACTGCACTTACATTTTAAATGTTCAACAAATATATTTCTGCACAAATATAAAGAGAATTGTCAAGCAACATGCATCGATTTCTCTCCCAAGTAACTATGTTGTATTTTAAGAGCACTAAAGTACTTCTTGTACAGTTGGTTAGCCTATAGTCGCTCCAAATGAGGCATTTCTTCACCTACAAAATGTATAAATTCGAGTGACAAATATTAAGAACCGAAAAAATAAAGTATGGGCATATAATAGTATAGGTAAAGCACGCCTGAGATGTAGAGAGAGGCATATCATGAATAGCATGCATCGATAGAGCTTTTGTAATTGCTTAAGAAGCAGTACCGCACAGAAACAAAATTAAATTTTATTTCTATATACTGGTATGATAATTTCTTGGGAAAACATATACCTGTAGGTTATACCTTGTCTAGAAAACCCCTACTCAAATGAATTTATGGGTTTGATTCGCAGCCAGCAACAATTAGGAGTTGCGTTGTACTTGTCATTCTTGATTCTTTATAAACTGAATGAGACAATAGACTCCGCATATTTGCTCCGAATATGTTGGTTCATAACCACTCTATTAAGATCGCCGATGAGTGGAAGCTGCCATATCTCCTATGGAAGTGAGGCACGACAATGAGGCAACATGTTCTACAACAACTGGAAGGAAAGTTTTAAACCTGAAGTGGATACGACATCTCATAGAGCTAGGGAAACTATTTACAATGCTCAACAATTTCTCTACAATCTGATGTCATCTTTTGGTTTTCTATAGGTGTGCGTGACAAAATGAATAATGAAACTCCAGCCCTCCATGTACCATAAACGTCCATGTTTCATTATTCCAATGTATCAAATTAGATAGCACAATTTAACAATAATCGAAAAGAGCAACCAATAAAGGTGTATCGATGGGATGGCGAATAGGGCAAATATCCATTCATCTGCAAACATAAGTACAAAAGGCATGGGGAAATAATAATCATAAAATTATATAGGATAACCCCACAGTAAGTAGCAAGATAGTGTACCAACAGGTGGCGGGAATCCAAATTTCTCTCAGCACTGTAACCCGTATGTAGTAGCATACATGAAGGCAGCCAATAAATAGCACAACGAGGCTAATTTGAGTGATAAAATCAGGGATTATCGGAAGATAGTACTTACTGTTATGTCTCCTCATAATTCACTCTGTCCCAGAACAAATATACTCCCGTATTTGTGTTTCTATGAAGATCATGTATCATTGTAAGTGCTAACCCTGCAGTATCGCTTATAAGACCAGTAAAGATGTATAGAGATAAGAGAGAGAATGTGTTGATTAATGTCACAAAGAAAATTTATAATCGCCAGCCCAGAGCATGCTCCAAATCTGGCTCCGCCCCTGATCTTCATAGCCAGACAATATCACCACCATGGTTATGTAATCAAATATTTTAGCATGTTGTTTAAGGCACTTGCAGTTTCCCTATGTACTGTATAATCAATAACTGGACCAAGATGTGCAATCTTTAGATTCCTATGAAAACTTCAATCTTGACTTAAAATTAACTATCACTGGAGATGATCCTAGCAATGAACTGAATGAAGTAGTTTTACCAAACTATTTATCAAAAAGGTACTACTTGTCAAGGACCAAATATCAAGAGATCCAACATTTCCAATAGCTAGAATAACCAAGAGAAGAAACAACGCAAAGCAAATAGGCAAAAGATCGCAGTGGTGACGAAGAGGGAGCTTCTGAAACCTTCCTGTAAGCGGAAAGCAACGACATATGATGCGACGATGGCATCCCTCGGAACTCACCAACTGCTTCACATCCCACCGTTTATCTTTGTACCACTGCCTACACACATCCGGTGACGGAAAGCTCAGGTCCAGCCGGCGGCAGATGCCGATGTATCGCAGGTGAGGCGCAAGAGAGACGTACCATGTAGTGAAGATCTTGATGGACTGGATGCCAAGCAGGGTCAGGTAGGAGAAGGCGGCGACTCATGCTCACGATGGAAGATCACAGGAACTCGACAAAAGCCTTACTCAAAATAAAAGAAGAGCTTGATCAGAGAAGAAACGGGACACCGTCGTGGGCTCCTCCAGATCATCTTCTACAGATTAACGAGGAAGATGCAGTCTGGTTGATGGGGGAGGGTGGGGCGAGAGACACATGTGTCGCTGGCCACTGTCAGGGCGTTGGGCGAGCGCTGATCCGTGGGCGTGAGGGAGGAGGGTGGGAGCCGTTCCCGGTGGCGCTGAAGGAGGTTGGCCGGCGGCAGGAGGTTGAAACACGGGGCACATATCAGCGTTGGAGGAGGTGGATCCGCAGCTGGGCATCAGTGAGGCTGTCAGCGGTGGCAGGCGACGTGTGCCTGGGTTGGCAGCAGGGGCTCGGGAAGGTTGCTAGCGGCAGGCCGGCGGCACACGGCGGGATTGGGCCAGGTGGTGTGCGCAGTGGCTTGGTCGAGGGCGCCGCCGGCTGTCAGGTGGTTGGCGATGGTGCACTGCTCGCTAGCGGGGACCTGCAGAGTCCAGACGGGGAGGCACATGGGGAATGGCCGGTGGTGGGCGGCGCTCGTGTGGTGGATGGCTAGGGGCGGCACCTGTCTTTGTCCAGACCAGGCGGGGGCCGATGCACTTCTAATCGCTGTGGACTTGTGGTGAAGATGGAGGAACAACTCCAACTATTAATTTGGGAGAAGATGAATAGGAATTGATGATGGAAATCAATGGAGAAGATGAATATGAGTCGGTCATGGAAGAGAAAATCGGCTATTTGCCACTTTCAATACCGGGCTTCTCAAAATTCACTTCTAAGATTGGCTTCGTAAAAATGCCACCCAGCTCGTGTGCGTCTTGATTACCATGCCATTTCTCCCATTTTACTGATTTCCTTTTTCTTTTCCCGTTTATAAGCAATAGAAAAGTCCAAACTGCCCCCAATGCTATCTACAGGTACTTGCATCGGATCAGCAATTGAGGCGTACGACCGATCTCCTCGTCGCTCGTGCTGCCCATGGTACCACGGTGGCGACATGAAAGATGAAACCAAATCCTTCTGCGAGGGCAGCTGCGCTGGCGCGCGCATGCGTGGCAGAGCACCGGCGGAGAGTTGCGGTGGCTCCGGTAGGCATCAGCGAGGTGAGCTATGCCAACGTGTGCAAATGTGGACGATGGACGAGCACCAGAGATGAGATGTGATGGCTCGCGCGGCGATTAGCCAAGCGAGGACGAGCTACGCCGGCCTGTGTGCAGACGTGAACGATCATCAGCAAGGAGTTGCGGTGGCTCGCTCAGGCACCAGCCAGGCGAGGGCCAGCCGTGTCAGCGCGCGTGTAGACGTGGGCGAGCGCCGGCATCAAGCTGGGTTGCTGGCGCAGGCGTGGGCAAGCTAGTGCGGCGCCGGCGAGCACCGACAGTGAGATGCGGTGACTCGCACAGTTGTGAGCGAGTAACGGCTGCGAGCTGTGGTGGCTCGCACATACATCGACGAGCTACATCGGTGAGCAACCCTGACGACAAGGATGAGCGCCCCGCTGCACAATCCTTGATCTGCACGCATCAGATATTCAGATGTGGTTGAAGAATTCAGGGGTAGTTTGGTCTTTTCAGGTGCTAGGAAATGAAAAAAGAAAAAGGAAAGCAATGGAAAAGGAAAAATGGCATGGTAAACAAGATAAACACGATCTGGGTGGCATTTTTACGAAGCCAATGTTGAAAGTGGCAATTTGGAGAAGCCCCGTATTGAAAGTGGCAAATAATCAATTTTCTCGTCATGGAAATCAATGGAGAGAGGAGTAAATTTGGGAGATTAATGGGCAGTGGGGAGAGTCCGAAGAGGGCTGGCCAGCACAGAAGGGTTTCTATGGGCTGGCGAGCACGGAAGGGTTTCTATGGGCTTCAAATGGGATTTTTAGTGTCCAAATCGGTGAAGTGTACGTCCGGCCCAAAAAATCAAGTCGGAGGCCAGCAGCGAGCGTGTATGGCTAGAAAAGAACGAAACAGTAAGTTCACTTAGCGGTGGCTGCCCTTCTTAACCTATAATACCTAAATAGTTAATCCCCACTACCATATTTCTCTTACCGTGCAGGTTAATTGCCAAACTTAGCTTTTTTCAACCAATCGTGTGATTCAAACCTGATAACTGAAGCAGGCCTCTTCTGTCTTTCATTAGCAGCGTCAGTCCATGTAAAAACCGATAAGAGAAGCCCATCAATCCATCCCTCCTATTAATATCTCCCAAGCGGGAGAATAGACAACGCCATCAGCCACAACCCACGCACCACATGACGGTTCGCTGCAAACAAACGCTTCGACATTCACCTGATCCGATGTAGCCCCAGTCAGATCCGTTCTACGACCATCGCCGCCTCCGACCAAGGATTGATCTTCCACTCGTTGGTTGTCGTCGGGCGCGCAGCACGTCGCCTTCCATGGATCTATGTTGCCGGGCCGCCGGCCAAATCCACCGCCAAGAGGTGCTGCACACGCATCGGGACCGCGACGCTACCCTGCAGCCACAGTGCGCCCAACCTCGACCACCTCGGCAACTCTTCAAGAAAGACCTCCACCACCCGCCTACTACCCATAAGCGACGATGATGCCGGCTCTTGGGGGACTTCCCCAAATTGTGCATTTGCTCCAACATCAGGTTGGTGTATGTGTCATTGCTGCAAAATAGTATCATGCTGGCCATGCCTTTGCTCCATAATAGTGTCATGCTGGCCAGGTTACTCATAGTTAATTCGGCTTCCTTCTTGCCTCCTTTTTGCATTATTGACCTCAAAAACACATGTGTAGTATCAGAGATATGATTACTGATGCATAAAATTATTAATTCACTCATCGTGCAGATCCGTTCCCTTTGTTCTGGAGTTGGCTGAGAATTTGGCCACATGGCAACATTCATTTGAAATATCAAGGATATAAAATAGTGCATTGGTATCATACCACTCATATTTCAAAACTACACCGACAGACTTTTAGGTCGATTGCCATCTCAACCGATTCAGACATGGATTATATACTGAACTGCATGTATGTCTTCTCATTTAACACCATGTAATTATATCAGTGAGACCAAATGGTTGCTTTATGCTAAAAAGTACTAAATCCCTGCACTACAGTGCACAATTAACATATTTTTTGGTTGTTTAGATTTGTTCAATTACTTGTATTTTCTTATTTCTACATGTGATAACAACCCAATATTTGCAAAAGAAGTAGTGAAGTGAGTGCTTTAACCATCATCTTTCCTTTGCTTTAGAGTGATATGACATCTCTAAGTAATGTGCCCTTTCTGATGAAGAGAACCGTGTCACCAAGGGCATTATCCTTTGCCAAGAGGTCGTTGCCAATCCATGTGCCATCAACTTTGTTACCAATTTTGTTTTTGTTTATTACTCACTCTTGGTAATTTTTTGCTCTTTCGTTTGTGGTCTAGCGAGGGATTGTTTATGTATTCTCACATTATTATTTTTTGTAATTCTATAATCGATCTATGCTGAGAAAAAAATGTATAAAAAGAGTTGGCCGAGTTCTTGCCTCGCTCTGCTACATGATGTTGTCTTTTTCTTCTCCCATGTCATGACGTCATGTGTTAAATCTTCTTGTAGAGAATAGTACTCTTATCTATTGCTCTATGATATAACTACAAGCTTTCTTATTCTTAATCATGAATTTTGTCCCCTAACACCTACGGTTACGAATCCAGTAGGGCTCCTGATCCATGGTGCGCCTTGGTCTTTGGTGGACATTCCTACACTGAAAGACTACGAGCAACCGACGGACACCTCTCAAGTTCCTCCCCCGTTTCAATTTTAGTTGGAAATTTTCTGCTCGCAAGTGCTTAGTTGCAACATATTTTTTTGTCACCTCCTTCCAAGGAAAAGTTAATATTCAAAATCTGCCCCATCGTAAAAGTTTCTTCCTCTCCTAGATTTGATATGTGCCTTGCAAAGTAATTTATTTGCTGGAAGTTGTTGTTTTCAGACATGGTGCATTCAGAAATTATATAGCGCCAAAATCTTTTATATTGTACCTTCAAACTTAGCACCTACACGTAGAACCATTGGAGAGTGACAAGTAAACTGCCCTCTCCATCGAACTCATAATACTGTTCCATGTGACCAAAAGAGTACCCTAATCATCATAATTATCAATTTACATAATGATTAATATTTATTTTTGACCAAACAGTCCCGCAGCAATGTGCGGGGAATCATCTAGTTTTCTAAACGTTTGATCAGACGGCTGCAGACTTCTCAACTTTACTGAATCAACGGCTATAACAATTGGAGTGACGTGGCTTCATACGAAGATAGGAAAGTCACCTAGTGGGTTGCCCCTATTTAGATATAGAAGATATCCACACATGTATTTAAGTTTCTGGTCAATACAATTCTAGCATGAATAATAAACCTTTATCATTATTAAGTAAATATAATAATAAACATTTTATTATTTCCTCTAGGGCATATTACCATCATTTTGTCCTATGGGTTAATTGATGATCGTGATTGATTTGAGTTGTTTGTTATATTTTAGTGTTGTCCTATGGTGCTCTCCGTGTCACGCAAGCTTGAGGGATCCCCGCTATAGGGTGTTGCAGTACGTTCATGATTCTCTTATAGTGGGTGGCGTGAGTGACTGAAACACATACCCGAGTAAGGGGGTTGTTTCGTATGGGAGTAAAGAGGACTTGATACTTAAGGCTATGGTTGGGTTTTACCTTAATGACCTTTAGTAGTTGCAGATGCTTGCTAGAGTTCCAATTATAAGTGCATATGATCCAATAGAGAAAGTATGTTAGCTAATGCCTCTCCCTCATAAAAATTTGCAATAATGATTAACGATCTAGTTATCGATTGCCTAGGGACAAATAACTTTCTTGTGACAAAAAGTTCTCTACTAAACAACTAACTTTATTATCTTGCAAGTTACTCGTAGTTTTATTTTCGCTAAGTACTTCTAGTTTTATTCTTGCAAAGTAGTTCTAGCATCATACCTACAAAATAGTTTCATACTTGTTCCAGGTAAAGCGAACATCAAGTGTGCGTAGAGTTGTATCGGTGGTCGATAGAACTTGAGGAATATTTGTTCAACCTTTAGTTCCTTGTTGGGTTCGACACTCTTACTTATGGAAATAGGTTACAACTGACCCCCTATACTTGTGGGTTATCAAGATCTTTTCCTGGCGCCGTTGCGAGGGAGCAATAACATGGGGTGAATATTCTCATGTGTGCTTGTTTTCTTTATCACTAAGTAGATTTATTTTCTATCACTAAGTAGATTTTATTTTTTGTTCTAAGTTGTTTTATATCTTTAGTTATGGGTAGGAAACACAAAATCAAACAAATAGTTGTACCTGCTATACGAATGGTTGAGGAACCACCCAAAATCTATTATTCTTCTGAAGCTTTCTACTGGGATCATTTTTTATCCCTTTGTGCTCGTGCTGAAAACCCAACTAGCTTAGTTGAGGGAAAATCATTAGATGAGCATGCTTATTTTATGTGACACTGCTTGTCTGAAAAAGGGAAAATTTTATGGGATATAATATCTAGATTGGAATGCTATTGTCAGGCCCAAGATGCGATTCTATCCCGATCACGTGACACTTACGTGATTGGGGCACAATCGCATTTCGGGCGCTTAGCAAGATGGATATCATTACATCGTACCATTACATACATACATGGGGGATACAACAATACATACAAATCACATGAATACAACAACATCAATACAAAGTATCCGACTACGGATACAAACCTGAAAGGAACGACGACATCCATCTGCTATCCCAGGCTGCCGACCCGGAACCTAACCCAAGACTGAAGAAGAAGAAGAAGAAGAAAGAACTCCAAAACAACGACCAACGCTCTCACGTCAAGTCATCGGAAACCTGCACCTGCAACTGTTGTTGTAGTATCTGTGAGCCACGAGGACTCAGCAATCCCATAACCATGGGTAACAAGACTATCAAAGCTTAATGGGCAGGAAGAGGTAAAGTGGTGAGGTTGCAGCAGCGGCTAAGCAATATATATGGTGGCTAACTTACGAGTACAAGAATAATATGAGCATCTACGCAAACGGTCGCAACTAGTAGTGATCGCTAAAGATCCTGAACTACCTACGAGTCAAACATAACCCCACCGTGTTCTCTTCTCAAAGTGAAAAGAGACAGTCACGGTTACTCACACAGTTGTGTGTTTTACTTCGGATCCTGTGTCAAGTTCTCTACAACCGGACATTAACAAATTCCAATCTACCACATAACCGTGGGCACGGCTTTCGAAAGTTCATAACCCTGCAGGGGTGTCCCAACTTAGCCCATCACAAGCTCTCACGATCAGCTGAAGTGATAAATATAATATCATCACCCCTTATCTTAGGGAAATCCGATCAGGCTCGGTATCCCGGTGCACAAGACATTTCGACAATGGTAAAACAAGTCCAGCAAGACCTCCCGGTGTGCCGACACCCTGATAGTAGCCGTGCGTATCTCGTCTCAGGCCACGACCGGATGGGCGATCCTACAGGTAAAACTAATCCTCGAGTTTCCCCGTGGTGGCCCCGCATAACCCCCATTTGGGACCAACACCATCAGCACTGGCCCCCTTGTTATGTAGAATTAAGAACCCGGGGACATGACCCCCTATGCAATTAATTAATTAATTAATTAAGTTGTTATTATGAGCAAATTAAAACCAAAGTTGAGCCTTGCTGGAGGAGTTTTATTCAAAGACGAAGTGTCAAGGGGTCCCCATATACCCAACCGTGTAAGGAACACAAAATCAAGGAACATAATGCCGGTTTATCGGCACCTAAGGTGGCATGAGTGGAAAAAAATACCGAGCAAAAGGCCAAGCCTTCCACCCATGCCTAGTATATAGGTGTGTTAATAATAATAATAGATATTGTGATATTCCAACAACAAGTTCCCACCTGGAACAAACTTCATCTTCACCTGCAACTAACAACGCTATAAGAGGGGCTGAGCAAGCGGGTAACATAGCCGAACAATGGTTTTGCTAGGAAGGTTTCAAAGGTTAGAGGTTTCATGGCAACAAGGAGAGGCTGACAATAATGATGGGTAGCGCGACATGTAACGATAGCATCGAGACACTAAGCATGGCAATGATAGTAAAGGTATCCAAGGGTATGGTCATCTTGCCTGAGATCCCACAAGGAAGAACGGATCCATGAAGAAGACGAAGAAGAAGCCTTGAAGAAGAACCACGGGTAGACGAACGAATCCTCACGAACGCAACGGAACAAGCACTAACGAGAAGAAGCAAGCAATACGGTAAACACACAACACAAGAACATAACAATATGCTCAACCAAGTATGATGCAAAACAAGTCTACATATGATGCACAACAAGTCTATACAGGAAGCAAAACATGGCAAGGTAGGAAGCACAGCAAAACAACACAAGTCTATATGATGCAATACATGGCAAGGTATGATGCATGACAAGTCTATACAGGAAGCAATACATGGCAAGGTAGGAAGCACAGAAAAACAACACAAGAAACATGACAATATGCTCAAGCAAGTAGGATGCAAGACAAGTCTATTTAGGATGCAAAACATGGCAAGGTAGGAAGCACAGAGAAACAACATAACAACAACAAGTTTAAATGAGGCCGGAAACTACTTAAGACAAATCCGGTAAGTCCTCATATGCATAGTTTGAAATTAGTCCAGATCTGAGTAAACCTTAAGTTAAAGTTGTTAAACAGCAAGTTAACATGCACCATCATGATCTACACGAAATTCTAGTCAAGTTACATATAAAGTTTGTTTAATTCGGAGCTACGGCCTAGAAGATACACATGAAACAATATATAACAACAAGCTGAAATTAACAGCCACATAGCAACTTGGAAGCAAGATATATATACTCTACAACACTCAAACATGGTGACAAGACGCATGGACATGAAGTAGACATATCCTACAGCAAACAACTCCATTGGAGCAACTCCATTGGAGGCATGGATCAATAGCAACAAGCTACAACATTTTGATCATGACACTAAAAACCTGACAGCAATATTTTATAGCAACTTGGGAGCAAGAATTAAATAAGCTACAGCAAGGAAAAAGAGCAAGTAAGGGCATGAATGGATAGACAACAACATATACAACAAGGAATGATCAATGGCCACCCCAAAACTAACATGGATTTGCCTAGGACATCAAGCAAACATAGCATCAGGATAAGACAGATTCCAGACTTAGTGAAATTTCCCTAAGTGTTAAAACAACAATAACAACATGGCATGTTTACAAACATGTTTAAGTCAACACAAGGCATATCATGGAAAGTTAAATGCACCACATCAAAGAACACATCATGGAGATTCTAAAACTGTAACATCCCAAATTTTCAATTTGGAATGTTATACATTAGATCATTATGCATATCATATTTTCTTGCTTTTGGTGATCCAAGAAAATCCTAAGCAACTCAAGGACCCTCGGAGAGAGTTGGGGATTTCAATATTTTCATATTTGAGGTTTCTCAAATTTTGAAAATAGGATCATTTGATTTTATTTATTTTATCTTCAAGTATTTCTATCATAAATATATGAGAGAGGGAGTAAAATGACTCTCCAAAAAATAAGAAATACGGAGGATTTAATAGAAAAATCAAACAAGTTTTATTTGGAATTTTATTTGAATGAGGAAAAATTGCATGTTTTCAAAAATGCATTTTAGTGCCAAGAAAATGTTCATCTTGTTCTAAATATTCCATTTAGATGGTGAAAATTTGTTTTGGCAATTTTAGATTTTTATTTTATTTTCTAGATTTCTTTTTCGTAACGCCGGCGTTAAATAGAAAAAAAAATAGGGGGACCCGACCCGACTGGGCCGAAGCCTAGCCGAGCCAGGCCCAGCCGCCGCCGCCCGCACCGCCTTCCCCGCCAGCGCCGGCCGTGGCCGAGCCGGACTGCTGCCGCCGCTGCTTTTGCCCCTTCCCCAAGCCCCCTTGGAGCCCCCTCCCCCCTATATAAATGCAGCACCCCCTCTGCCGCACCCCGCCCCGCCGCCTCGCAGCCGCCCCGCCGCCTTGCCGCAGCCCGTCGCCTCGCCGCCCCGCCGCCGCTGCTGCCGCTGCCCACTGCCGCCACCACCGCCGCCG
>LR738710.1:446893606-446933568 GCA_902687465.1 Secale cereale | reverse complement strand
CCCTTGGAGCCCCCTCCCCCCTATATAAATGCAGCACCCCCTCTGCCGCACCCCGCCCCGCCGCCTCGCAGCCGCCCCGCCGCCTTGCCGCAGCCCGTCGCCTCGCCGCCCCGCCGCCGCTGCTGCCGCTGCCCACTGCCGCCACCACCGCCGCCGCAGCCGCCCCGCCGCCTCCCGCCGGTCGTCGACGAGGTAGCCGCCCGGTTTTCTTTTAGAAGACCGTCGGGTTTTTTATAAGAACCCTAGTCATTTTTTCTTTAGATCGGTTTTCTTTTTTTCGGTTTAGTTAATTAGTAAACGTTCACCCGTTCGTTCGTTCTAACGAACGAGTTTGTCGTTTAGTCTCAGCTGACGAACGTTCGTTCGTTAAGCTGTATTAGTTTTCTTTTTCTAGTTTATTTTCTGATCGCGATCTCTGATCCGATCTTTGTTTTAGTTTATCTTTTCGCTCGTTTATCGGAATCAGGTGATTCAAGCACCTGAAGTTTCATCTCGAAATTCTCTTTCCGTTTAACCTAGTCACTCAAGTGTTTGCCTCTGCTAAATTTGGACTTTGGTCCAGATTGGTTCGGTAGTTGTTTTCTTTCGCCGTTTGTTTTTCGCTGCTTTTCTTTTGTCGTTTCTTTTGCAAACAGGAGTTCTTAAGTTGAACCTTCTGGTTAGATCTCTTATTTGATTTTTACCCGTGCATTAGTTAAGTACTTATTGTGTGCTTGTTTGTTTGCGATAGAGTACCCGGAGTGCGCCGCTTGCTACTTTGAATCTCTAGGTTTTGCGGATCATCAGCAAGGCAAGTAACACTTTGATCATACTTTCCAATACCCAGTTTTCATTGCATTAGTCAAACCCTCACACATTGCATGAGTAGGATCAATTAACTTGTGGTACTGGGAAGTAGATTGAGGTAGTACCTATTACCTGCATTACTTTCAAACCTTTGGGAGTTACTTCTACGTTTGCTGTTAGGCCATGCTATGCTCGTAGACATGGATTGGGTGAGTGTATCCATGACAGATGTGAGTTTGTTAATTAATGGTTCAACTTAAGGTGGCAACATTAACACACATCTGGGTGGATTGAGACACCTGGGTATTCCAGCGATTGCCTGTTTTTTTATGGACCGCCACCCAGGCTCAAAGGGATCATGAGATTATTCATACTAGAAACTTCCGTGTGCATCCACAATGCTATTATGGGCTCTAGCATAGTTGACTAAGTTGTGCGAACTCTTACAGTGGTGGACTAGTAGATGTAGGGGATGTAGGTTGGTATGGTCCACCCGTTTGTAAGGTGCTAGTACTTGTGAAAGACTGTGTCTCGGTCATCCGTTTCTCAAACACCTTGCAGTGCGAGAAACCAAACGGAGGCGATCGAGTCTTGTGGGGAAAAGTGCACAAACCTCTGCAGAGTGTACAAACTGATCATGATTAGTCGTGTCCCCGGTTATGGACGTCTTGAGTATCTAGTACCTGGATATCATGTGAATCTCATCATGTTACTCTAATTAATATTGTTGGGTTTAATGATGAATTTTAAATAGGGTTGAGAGGATGTCTATCTTCTCAACGATGTTTCAACTACCATGATAGTTAATTAAAATCTATTTCTTTGCAGTAGGGAAAAATTGGCTTTACACAAAAACTGTAACCATAGAGCTTTCCACCAGCCATATTGCATATAGTATAGCTTTACTTGTGTTACTCTCAATGTGTTACTTTGCCAGCATATTCCATGTGCTGACCCGTTTTCGGGCTGCAACGTTCATGTTGCATACTTTTCAGACGACGAGTAAGGTGCCTTATAGGTCGTGGTTCTATACTCAGTGATGCCGTTGGAGTTGATGGACTCACTTATCTTCCAAGCCTTCCGCTGTTATCGTGTTAGATGGCCTTAAGCCATTTTTATTGTAATAAGTTCATCGTTGGAACTATCGATGTAATAAGTGTGTGATTGCTACTCTGTTATAAATCCTTCAAGTACTGTGCGTGTCAGCATTACTGATCCAGGGATGACACTGATGCACAGAGATCAGACTGTTTGAGGTCTGGTCGCTACAAGATGGTATCAGAGCACATGCTGACTATAGGACACGACCACTAAGTTAAAGCCCTAGAGCACTATTCACTCTTCTCTTTTCTGACTCCTCATCTTTTCTACTCTTTTAGGATGGTGGATGCAAAGAACAAGTTCACCCAACCGGATGAAGATACACCATTTGGACGACACCTGAAGGAAGTCACCAGATATCTAAACATTGGACTACCAAGTTTCACCGGAACCTACAACGCCACTCTACCTGAGGAGGAGCATTGGTTGATTCAAGCCCAAGTTCCAGGAAGGATGTTCAAGCCCGTCACCACACTCATAGCATTTTCTTTTAATGCACCTACATGGAGCCTAGGCAGGAGCATGGCAGCCCACATCGCTATGGGAAGGATTGGAGAAGTCTATAATCAGGAGCTGAAGGACACCATCTACCAAATTTGTGGACGCCGAGATGAGAATTGGGATATGATCAGCACCCGGAAGGATAGATCCATTGTAGCCTTCATCCAGGAGTTAAATCATCACATTCATCGCCAGGAGCACCAGATGTGTGCAGGGATGATAGACTTGAAGAAAGCACTAAACAGAAATTTGGAGTTAGAGGAAGAACTCAAGTCTACACGCAACGGGCACGAGGAGGAGATGCTAATACTTGTGGAGAAGAATGATGACTTGACCCGGAAGTTAGGGATACTCATGGGAGAAGAAGAAGAGGAAGAAGAACCCAATGATATTCCACCGTAAGACTACATCATTATTGACGACACGGATTCGGAACCCGATGATAGCAAAGACGAAGACTATGAAGATGAAGCTGGAGCAGATATCATGGAATCCTCTGTCGATCTAAATTTCTAGAAGACCTTCCCTTGACTAGTAGTTTTTCCATTTAGTAGACTTAGAGCACTTTTGTAATGATTAGATCCGTGTAAGCCCTTGTTTGAAATTGATTTTGGTGCGATGAATTGTGTGTTTGCCTCATGTGCATATGGGTAGTGATTTTCCCTTAGACCTCTTTTCTATTCTAATCTCTTCCCTCTACACCCATCAGATGCCTCCAAGACGTGAGCCCGGATTTGAGTTTCCCCCTGAGCTCACCCAGTTGATCCAGCAGCAGAACACCTTGATGCAACTTCTTGTCCAGAATACTCAGAACAACCAGAACAACAATAACAACCCTCCACCACCACCACCCGTGGACAACCTGACACGTTTCTTAAGGTTGCAACCACCAGTATTTGCTAGCAGCATTGAACCAATAGTCGCTGACGATTGACTGCGCAAAATTGGAAGGGATTTGACCACTGCTAACTTCTCAGATGCTGAGAAGGTGCGTTTTGCCGCACACCAGTTGTCTGGACCAGCCGCAGCATGGTGGGTGAATTACACAGCCACTTTTCCCATAGCCAATGTGACTTGGGATCAGTTTCAGCAAGCTTTTCGTACCGCCCATGTCTCAACTGGAGCTATGAGTATGAAGAAGCAGGAGTTTCGCAATTTGCGCCAAGGCAACCGTACTGTGGCTCAGTACGTGGATCAGTTTAGTATCCTATCTCGTTATGCCCCAGATGATGTGGCCACAGATGCCGCTAAGCAGGAGAGATTCATGGAAGGGCTGAATGATGAGATGAGTGTATAGTTGATGGTGGCAACTTTCAATAACTACCAGGAGCTGGTTGATCGCGCCCTAATGATTGAAAGGAAGCATCAGCAGATTAAAAGTCGCAAGAGGAAGTATGGCAAGGAAAGTATAATTCTGGAGCACAGCAGAAGCCCCGTTTTACCCCTAAAACGGTAGGACAGTTTCAACATACCCATGGAGGAGGTAGCTCGCACAATCATAATGGCCCTAAGAATGGAAATGGGAATGGAGCAAGTAGTAACCAGAGCCGCCCTACCCCGTCCACACCCACCAAGAAGGATTTCAGCCATGTCACCTGTTACAAATGCGGGAAGAATGGACATTATGCCAATGACTGCCCAAAAGCTAAGAATGGGAACGGCAATGGAAGCACCGCGAAGAAGCCCAACCCCTTCAACAAAGGACAAGTGAATCACATTACCGTGGAGGAGGTTGAGACTCAGCCAGATGCAGTAATAGGTAAGTTTTTAGTTAAGTCCTTTACTGCACTCGTTCTTTTCGATACTGGTGCAACACATTCATACATTTCAAGGGGATTTGTGGATAAGTATAAGCTGCCAACCCAAGCCCTTAGGTCGCCCATGTTAGTAACCTCACCAGGAGCTGAGTATATGGCTAAACTATGGTGTGATCAGTTGCCATTAAGGATTGGTAACTACATTTTCCCTTCGGACCTAATAGTATTGGAATCTCAAGGATTGGATGTGATATTAGGCATGGATTGGTTATCTAAGTATGAAGGGAATATTGAATGCGCTAGTAAGTCCATTTTGCTTACTACGCCAGAAGGAAGAAGGATCAAGTATGTATCCCGGCATGAGCCGAAAAGGAACAGATTAAATTCCTTATCAGGAGTTGTTCAGGAGGAAGTGCCAGTAGTGAAGGATTATCCGGATGTGTTTCCAGAGGAGTTGCCAGGAATAGCACCTGACAGAGATATAGAGTTTTTGATTGAGCTTTTGCCAGGCACATGGCCAATTTCTAAGAGACCATATAGGATGCCCGCAAAGGATTTAGAGGAGATTAAGAAACAGATTAAGGAGTTACTGGATAAAGGATTCATACGCCCAAGTTCTTCGCCTTGGGGTTCACCAGTACTTCTAGTAGAGAAGAAGGATGGATCGTTAAGAATGGTTGTTGATTACCGAGGGCTGAATGAAGTGACGATCAAAAACAAGTACCCACTGCCGATGATCAATGATCTGTTCGATAGATTGCAAGGAGCTAAGGTATTTTCCAAGATCGATCTGTGATCAAGGTACCATCAATTGAAGATTCAAGAGCAGGATATACCTAAGACGACCTTTACCACTAGGTATGGGTTGTACGGGTATACCGTTATGTCTTTTGGTCTGACTAACGCACCGACATACTTTATGAACCTGATGAACAAAGTGTTTATGGAGTATTTGGATAAGTTCGTCATGGTGTTCATAGATGATATATTGATCTTCTCAAAGGATGAAGAGGAGCATGCAGAGCATTTGCGTTTGGTATTGGAGAAGCTCCGAGAACATCAGTTATATGCCAAGTTTAGCAAATGTGAGTTTTGGTTGAAGGAAGTCGGATTTCTCGGACACGTTATATCTGGAGAAGGAATAGCAGTAGATCCCGCCGAGGTGGACACTGTGACCCATTGGGAAGCACCAACAACAGTTGGAGAGATCCGGAGTTTTCTTGGACTTGCAGGATACTACCGGAGATTTATTGAGAATTTCTCAAGGATTGCAAAGCCAATGACGGAGTTGTTAAAGAAGGACACCAAGTTCAGTTGGACAGAAGAATGTGAGGCCAGTTTCCAGGAATTAAAGAAAAGGTTGGTCTCATCACCTGTGTTGATTCTGCCAGATCAACATAAGGATTACGAGGTGTGCTGCGACGCTTCACGTCGAGGACTTGGAGCAGTTCTTATGCAGGAAGGAAGAGTTGTTTCGTATGCTTCACGACAACTAAAACCTCATGAGTTGAACTATGCCACTCATGATTTGGAGTTAGCAGCCGTAGTGCATGCATTGAAGACGTGGAGACATTTTCTCATCGGAAACCATTGTGAAGTATATACGGATCACAAGAGTTTGAAGTATATATTCACCCAGAAGGAGCTGAATCTCAGGCAAAGGAGATGGCTGGAGCTCATTAAGGACTATGACATGAGATTGCATTATCATCCCGGAAAGGCTAACGTAGTAGCTGATGCGCTAAGCCATAAGAGCCATGCCAATACCCTAATGACGGAGGAATTTCCAAAGGAGTTAGCCGAGGACTTACGAGAACTACGTTTGGAGATAGTTCCGAGAGGCTACGTAGCAACACTAGAAATCCAGTCTACCCTGATGGACAAAATCAGAGAAGCTCAGAAAACTGACGAGGAGGTTGCCTCTATAAAGGAGAGGATGAGCGAAGGAGGAGCTAAAGGTTTTCGTGAGGATGAACACGACACCTTATGGTTTGAGGACCGCATTTATGTGCGTAATGACCCGGAGATCAGAAAGTTGATTCTACAGGAGGCCCATGATTCACCATACTCGATTCACCCAGGAAATACTAAGATGTATTTGGATTTGAAGGATATTTTCTGGTGGACCGGTATGAAGAAAGATATTGCAGAGTATGTAGCAATTTGTGATGTATGTCAAAGAGTGAAGGCAGAACATCAGAAGCTGGCAGGATTGTTACAACCATTGCCAATACCCGAATGGAAGTGGGATAAGCTAGGTATGGATTTTATTATGGGATTACCCAGAACTCGTTCTGGCTATGACTCGATTTGGGTCGTAGTCGATCGTTTAACAAAGGTAGCTCATTTCATCCCCGTAAAGACTACTTATACCAGTGCAAAGTTGGCAAAGATATACATGACCCGAATTGTATGTCTGCATGGAGTTCCGAGGAGCATCGTACCGGATAGAGGAACCCAGTTTACCTCAAAGTTCTAGAATCAGTTACACGAAACTTTGGGTACCAGACTAGAGTTTAGCACAGCTTTTCACCCGCAGACAAATGGACAGACTGAAAGGGTCAATCAGATTTTGGAGGATATGCTGAGAGCCTGTGCACTAGATTATGGATCTAGTTGGGACGACAATTTGCCGTATGCCGAATTTTCTTACAAAAACAGTTATCAATCCAGTTTGAAGATGGCCCCTTTCGAAGCGTTATACGGAAGGAGATGTAGGACTCCGTTGTCGTGGGACGAAGTTGGAGACCGCAAGTTGTTCGGGCCAGATTTGATCAAGGAATCGGAGCAGAAGGTGAAGTTAATTCACGATAGTCTCAAGATAGCCCAGTCCAGGCAGAAGAGCTACGCAGATTCAAAACGCAAGGAAATCGTTTACGAGGTCGGAGACAGAGTTTATCTTCGAGTATCTCCACTTCGAGGAGTTAAGCGTTTTGGAGTTAAGGGAAAGCTAGCGCCCCGTTTTGTAGGACCCTATAAGGTTATGGAACGCATGGGAGAAGTAGCCTACAAGTTGGAACTGCCCGATGGATTGTCAGGAGTTCACGACGTATTCCACGTTTCCCAGTTGAAGAAATGCCACGCAGAGATGACCGAGATACCGCTGAGGGATACTGTGCCATTGGAAGCTATTCAGTTGGACAGCGATTTGACCTATGAAGAGAAACCAGTCAAGATTCTTGAGTATGCCAGCCGAGTCACCCGCAGCAAGGTTATCAAGTTTTGCAAGGTTCAGTGCAGTCACCACACCGAGGAGGAAGCCACCTGGGAAAGAGAGGAAGACCTACGGAAGGACCACCCTCACCTATTTTCTAGCCAACCCGAATCTCGAGGGCGAGATTCATCTTAAGGGGGGTAGGTTTGTAACATCCCAAATTTTCAATTTGGAATGTTATACATTAGATCATTATGCATATCATATTTTCTTGCTTTTGGTGATCCAAGAAAATCCTAAGCAACTCAAGGACCTTCGAAGTGAGTTGGGGATTTCAATATTATCATATTTGAGGTTTCTCAAATTTTGAAAATAGGATCATTTTATTTTATTTATTTTGTCTTCAAGTATTTCTATCATAAATATGAGAGAGGGGGTAAAATGACTCTCCCAAAAATAAGAAATACAGAGGATTTAATAGAAAAATCAAACAAGTTTTATTTGGAGTTTTATTTGAATTAGGAAAAATTGCATGTTTTAAAAAATGCATTTTAGTGCCAAGAAAATGTTCATCTTGTTCTAAATATTCCATTTAGACGGTGAAAAATTGTTTTGGCAATTTTAGATTTTTATTTTATTTTGTAGATTTCTTTTTCGTAGCACCGGTGTTAAATAGAAAAAAAAATAGGGGGACCCGACCCAACTGGGCCGAAGCCCCGCCGCCGCCGCCCGCACCGCCTTCCCCGCCAGCGCCGGCCGTGGTCGAACCGGACTGCTGCCGCCGCTGCTTTTGCCCCTTCCCCAAGCCCCCTTGCAGGCCCCTCCCTCCTATATAAATGCAGCACCCACCCTTTGCCGCACCCCGCCCCGCCGCCTTGCCGCGGCCCGCCGCCTCGTCGCCCCGTCGTTGCTGCTGCCCGCCGCCGCTGCTGCCGCTGCCCACCACCGCCACCACCGCCGCCGCAGCCGCCCCGCCGCCTTGCCATCGCCCGCCACAGCCGGCGCCCGCCGGTCGTCGACGAGGTAGCCGCCCGGTTTTCTTTTAGAAGACCGTCGGTTTTTTTAAGAACCTTAGTCGTTTTTTTTTTCTTTAGATCAGTTTTATTAGATCGGTTTTCTTTTTTTTTCGGCTTAGTTAATTAGTAAACGTTCACCCGTTCGTTCGTTCTAACGAACGAGTTCGTCGTTTAGTCTCAGCCGACGAACGTTCGTTCGTTAAGCTGTATTATTTTTCTTTTTTCTAGTTTATTTTCTGATAGCGATCTCTGATCCAATCTTTATTTTAGTTTATCTTTTCGCTCGTTTATCGGAATCAGGTGATTCAAGCGCCTGGAGTTTCATCTTGAAATTCTCTTTCCGTTTAACCTAGTCACTCAAGCGTTTGCCTCTGCTAAATTTGGACTTTGGTCCAGATTGGTTCAGTAGTTGTTTTTCTTTCGCCGTTTGTTTTTCGTTGCTTTTCTTTTGCCGTCTCTTTTGCAAACCGGAGTTCTTAAGTTGAACCTTCTGGTTAGATCTCTTATTTGAGTTTTACCCGTGCATTAGTTAAGTACCTATTGTGTGCTTGTTTGTTTGCGATAGAGTACCCGGAGTGTGCCGCTTGCTACTTTGAATCTCTAGGTTTTGCGGATCATCAGCAAGGCAAGTAACACTTTGATCATACTTTCCAATACCCAGTTTTCATTGCATTAGTCAAACCCTCACACATTGCATTAGTAGGATCAATTAACTTGTGGGACTGGGAAGTAGATTGAGGTAGTACCTATTACCTACATTACTTTCAAACCTTTGGGAGTTACTTCTAGGTTTGCTGTTAGGCCATGCTATGCTCATAGACGTGGATTGGGTGAGTGTATCCATGACCGATGTGAGTTTGTTAATTAATGGTTTAACTTAAGGTGGCAACATTAACACACATGTGGGTGGATTGAGGCACCTGGGTATTCCAGCGATTGCTTGTTTTTTTATGGACCACCACCCAGGCTCAAAGGGATCATGAGATTATTCATACTAGAAACTTTCGTGTGCAGCCACAATGCTATTATGGGCTCTAGCATAGTTGGCTAAGTTGTGCGAACTCTTACAATGGTGGACTAGCAAATGTAGGGGATGTAGGTTGGTACGGTCCACCCGTTTGTAAGGTGCTAATACTTCTGAAAGACTGTGTCTCGGTCATCCGTTTCTCAAACACCTTGCAGTGCGAGAAACCAAACGGAGGCGATCGAGTCTTGTGGGGAAAAGTGCACAAACCTCTGCAGAGTGTACAAACTGACCATGATTAGCCGTGTCCCCGGTTATGGACGTCTTGAGTATCTAGTACCTGGATATCATGTGAATCTCATCATGTTACTCTAATTAATATTGTTGGGTTTAATGATGAATTTTAATTGGGGTTGAGAGGATGTCTATCTTCTCAACGATGTTTCACCTACCATGATAGTTAATTAAAATCTATTCCTTTGCAGTAGGGAAAAATTGGCTTTACGCAAAAACTGTAACCATAGAGCTTTCCACCAGCCATATTGCATATAGTATAGCTTTACTTTTTTTACTCTCTATGCGTTACTTTGTCGGCATATTCCATGTGCTGACCCGTTTTCGGGCTGCAATGTTCATGTTGCAGACTTTTCAGACGACGAGTAAGGTGCCTTATAGGTCGTGGTTCTATACTTAGTGATGCCGTTGGAGTTGATGGACTCACTTATCTTCCAAGCCTTCTGCTGTTATCGTGTTAGATGGCCTTAAGCCATTTTTATTGTAATAAGTTCATCGTTGGAACTATCGATGTAATAAGTGTGTGATTGCTACTCTGTTATAAATCCTTCAAGTACTGTGTGTGTCAGCATTACTGATCCAGGGATGACACTGATGCACAGAGATCAGACTGTTTGAGGTCTGGTCGCTACAAAAACATCTAGGCATGTGACATGGGGACAAACACATCAATAGCAACGAGCTCCTCAACTAGGCATCTCGTAACAAGTTTCAGAACATAACAGCCAAATGTACTTTAGCAACATAGATAAATATGGCAATACGAACTCAAACAAGCATTCTATAGCAACCAACATGTAGAGCATCTCATGATGAACATTTTGACATATCATTTGCATCATTTGGATAAACATGCACCAAGTTATCATATCACAAACATGGCAACAAAATAACAAGAAGCACCCTTGCAACAGAGATTAGAGCATCTAGATGAACTCAAATGAGCATGGCACAATGGAACAAAGTGTAGAGCATATCACCACGATCATTTTGACATTTCATACACTCAGTTTGGACACACACACAATTATTTACAGGCACTCAAAGATGCAATAAAATGCTGACAGAAAAGACTTAGAGGAAAAAAGGACCTCGTGGAACGGACATGTCCGAAGTGGGCGGACACTTCCGACGAGTGGGGCCCGCGTGGCAGTTGCACAGAGAGGGACGGCGGATCGGATCGGGTCCTGCCCGATCCAAGGAGCGGGAGGCTCGGCGGATCCAGGCGTCTACGGGCCGGAGGAGGTCGTCGGCGGCTCGAGGTCTTGCGTGGGCGGCGGCCTGAGTAGGAAACCCGGTGGGACGGTGGAGCTCCTGCGGGATCTGAACGGGCCGGCGAGGGGCGGAGCCAGCGGCGACGAGGAGTTGCTGGGGCGGATGGCTCGAAGAACGGTGGCCGGCGGCGGGTCTTGAGGTCGGCGAGGAAGCTCCGATGAACTGTGGCCGGCAGGACGGTGCGGGCTCGAAGGTGGCCGGCGGGGGATCGGCCGCTGCGGAGGCGGCGGCAGCTCGAGGGAGGAACGGCGCGGCCTGACGCTCGGGGCGAGCGGCGCACGGCTCAGGCCCGGCGCGGCCCAAATCGAGCCCGAGCGGGCCGGTCGCGGGCTGGCTGCGGGGGAAATGCCCAGGGGGCGCGTGCGACGTGGATATGGCCAGCTGGCATCCACTGGTTGGCCAGGAGGGAGTTGCGGCGGCGGCTGGCCACTCCGGGCGCGCCAAGCGGCGGGATGGAGGTGGCTAGGCGCGGAAATGGAGTCTGGGGCGCGGATTTTGAGGTGGAGGAGGCTAGGAGGTAGGGGAAGAAGCTAGGCTGCCCATTTTAGGAAGGGGGGGGGGTCTATATATAGCAAAAAAGCTAGGGTTTGGGGTTTGAGGCCGCTTCGGACCGTTAGATCCCGATCGGGCGGTCTGCAACGGAGGGGTAGTTAGGCAGGCCTAGTGGGATGTGTAGGAGAGGCCTCGGGCTTAGAGAAGAGAATAGAGGGAGAGGCCCGCGGGGGTTTTCGGAGACCGAAAAGGTCCGACGTTTAAACCGGCGACTAGTGCCGCTATATATATCCGTTGGGCTATCAAACGAGCTCCGAATGCGATGAAATTTGGCAGGCGGCCTGTCTACACTATAATAAGACCACACGCCAAGTTTCAACCCATTCCGAGAATGTTTTTCGGCGACTTATAAAATAAATATTCGGAGGCACCGCGGGCGCGTGCAAGTGTGACTGGGCTCAGAACGGGCAATGGAAAGTGTCGTGGAAATAGCACGACAGATGTCCGGTTTAGCGGACTTGATGATGGAACCATCGCACGGGTTAGCTTGAAGGGGTTCATAGCACACAAAAGGACACAGAGGGTTTATACTAGTTCGGCCCCTTCGATGAAGGTAAAAGCCTACGTCTAGTTGGTTTGGTATTGCTTGGGCGTCGGATTACAGGGAGCGGATTCGCTTGCCTGTGTCTCGACGGGTTGATTGTTGCTTGTCCCTGAACCGTCGCCGGGTCGTCCCTTTATATAGAGGTGACGCCTGGTCTGGTTTACAGAGTCCCGAGGCCGGCTCATAATTGTGTCCGCCTCGGTCTCTGTCTTTTCTTCCTTATCTCTCAAGTTACATCGCTTGGCGGTTTACAAACCTTAATTCTACACATGGGCCCTAAGATCTCATGGGCCGTAGTCTTTACTGAATATTACAACCAAGTATAATATAACTAAGCCGGTTTACACTAGCCGGTTTATACCTGCTAGTCATATCCCTGACATTAGGCCCCAGAATGATTTGAACTTGTTCATATCAGTCTTCTTTGTCTTGTATAATTTTCTTCTGTATTCACACTCTTGTAAACCGGTTCTGACGTCATCTTCAAGATTCACTAGATCTGACCGTGACATCATCTCCGCATTTAACGCTGTGAGCTGTACCGTAACTTTGTTTAATGGTTATCCGAAAATCGAGGCGTCACAAGGATCTTTATCCAATCTTTGCCCCCTCGAATCCCGCACCTGTCGCTTCGCATCTGTCCTTTCGCTTATAAATACCGCCGTCCCCCTTCATTCTTCCTTCTTCTCGCCTCTTCTTCCTTCGTTCGCTGCCCGAGCTTCAAGACTCCATTGACGCCCGAGCTTGGAGCGCCGCCGTCACCTCGCCGAGTCAAGACCTCCCTGGCCGCTGCATCAACCTGTTTCGACCAGAGAACTCCGCCGCTGTCCTCCATTGTTCAGGTATGTCCTTTCTTCCTCATTACCGATCTGTATCTTCTAGGGTTCTTCCCTTGTTCTTCCGCCATTAGCGTTTTCAATGAAAGCTTCGTCTTGTTCCTCGTAGATACATACTTCGTAGAAAATTTGTGACCTTTAGGCCCAGTCAACAGATTTTCCGCTAGTATTAGCTTTAGATCTCGCCACCTATACTTAATCCTATAGATTCATCTGCTCCGCATAAGATCCCTGGCGTTTCTTCTCGTATTTTTCTTGCACTTTATTTTTCTTTTCCTCGCACGCCCAGATCTGTTCCACTTTAGCTGTTTACAAGGAAACTGTTTCTTCTCCCTTGTAGATCCATTAAATATACTCCGGTTTAAACTGTTATGACTTGCTCTTGCAATACTTTTGAAATTGAACGCGACGGTTTAGCTGTTCTTCTTTTATGTTGTGAACCGGAAATGACGTAGCTCGCTGTTATTGCCGGTTTAACCATGCCATTAGTCCTCAGTTCCAACCGTTGCGTAGCTTTCATAGATTTCCGGTTTATACTGCTGTGCCCGCATAATCGGTTTTTTGCATTTTATCTTTTCCAGTACTTGCCCTTCCATTGCAATGGCCAAGCAGTACGTCTCTTGTGATTGGGTTCCTTCCATCATTACGGAAGAAGACTTGGTTAAAATTTATGAAATTGGTACCTTAGGCCCTCGGTCTGTTTTGAAGTGGCGAGCTCCGGGCAATGAATGCCCCCCTACTCCTAGGCCTGGGGAGGTTATTGTGTTCTTTGACCATATATCTCGAGGCTTTTCTCCTCCCGGTTCAAAGTTTTTCCGGGACGTTCTTGCCGCCTTCCAACTTCACCCTCAGGATATTGGACCCAATTCTGTTTCAAATATCTGTGACTTCCAAGTGTTTTCGGAGGTATATCTGCAAGAAGAACCGTCTGTCGATCTGTTCCGGGACTTCTTCCACCTAAACCGGCGCACAGAGTTTACCAGTGGACCGCATCAGGAGCTCGGTGGCGTTAGTATTCAGAAGAGGAGAGATGTTGTTTTTCCTCATGCCACTTTACACACGCATCCCAAGGATTGGAACAAGTCATGGTTTTATTGCGTTGACACTTCTCCTGAAAGGGAGAATCCTTTGCCGGGTTATCGTGAAACCCGTATTCCGGAAAATCATCCTCTACCACAATGGCTCAGCTCTGTCGAGCGGACCCGGTTTTCATCACAGCTCTCCAAGTTAAGAGCTTTCATAGCCAATGGCTTAACTGAAACTGATTTTATGCGCTGCTGGTTGTCTTGGAGCATCCTTCCCTTGAGCCAGCGATCACAGCTGATGTGCCAATACTCTGGTAAACCGGACGATCCTCAACGGTTTAGTAAGGACAAATTATCTGAATCGGAGGTTATTGAGTCGGCTAAAAAGATGCTCAACGTCACTTTAGCAGACTGCAGCAAAGTCGGGCTAGCTCCTTATTATAAGAAGAACAAGCTGCCTGCAGTAAGTTTTTATTTTGCCCTGTATTTGTAATCCGTTCCTTTAAACCGTCTTTTCAATTGTCTTTCTTTCTCTTGAATAGTCTGATGATCCTTTCTGGAAGAGGAAGCCTCAGGAGAAAACCGGCAAACAAGCACGCCGAAAAACCTTTGCTAATAAGAAAAGAAAAGCAGCTGTTGACGCCAGTTCTCCCGCTGAAGATGATGATCCAGATTCCGATGTATGATTTAATCCGGTTTGAATTTCGCTTTTTAAACTTATATCTGTATCTAATGATAACCTTTCCACAGGAGTTGGCTGAAGGTGATGATCCGGCCGAAATTGAGGTAACCATTCTTTCTTCTGATTCAGAACCTCTTCCACAAAAAAGTCGTCGGACCGTCCGGAAATACCAATTTTCTCACCCTTATGCTCAGTTGGATCCTAATTTTATTTTGAAGAAGCAACAACATGAAGCTCTTCGCCGGACCACTCGCCATAGTGGCCTGGCCGTGGAATCATCCGGGATTTCTTTAACTCCGGCTCAAAAACGCCGTGCTGAGGTGACACTTTCTCCGACTCTTCTTCATCCCAAGGCCGGGCTTATCCGAAAACCTCTTAAACCGTCTGATCCTGATTATCAGGAAACTCCGCTTTCTTCTTCTGGTGAATCAACTGCCACGCAGCTTCCTCCCTTGAAAACTGTCCCAGGGTAACTTTTTAACTTTTCCGGTTTATGATTCCTTTTTGCTTTATAATGTTTAACTTATTTTGCAAACTTTTCCAGCAAGCCAAAGCCCAGCAAGAAACCCAAGGAAAACAAGCCTCCGGCTGAGACCTCTGCAGATAATCCGGTGATTAATCCGGCGACAACCGTTCCTCCAGAAGGCGAGCCCGTAGCTCCTCTTGAAGATCCTGCGCCTACAGATCAAATCTCCGTTCCTGAGAATCCTACTGCTGAAGATGCCCATAATCCTCCAAGTCCGGCCCGGGTCAACTCTCCTCAGATTTATCCGGCATCTCCCAATCCGGCCCATACTGTGACTCCCCCAAATGCACCTGCTTCTCCAGATGTTGTGGTAACTGGGGCTGCCTTCGTTGCTCCGGCTGAGCCCACCGTTTTAGCCAATCATACGGCTAAAACGGAGAAGTTATATAAAGAGAAGGGAAAATGGAGTACTGAGATATCCAATCTTTCCGATATGAGCGCCCAAGAAATTTATTATGGGTATCTAAACCGGCTCCACAGCAGCCGAGACTATGAAGCAAGTTTGGTTAACTTAACGAGTGAGAAATATGAGGTAACCCTTTCCTTCTGACTTGGTACCTTTGATATGCTTCTATCCCATAACAGCCCCCAAGTTCCGGTTTAGCTGTGTGCTGAAGGTGAACCGGAACTTTATAGTTTGAACAATTGATCCATCCATTAGCCCCCAAGTGTCAAGTAGACAATTTGTTTGTGTGCTTGAGACTTGTAATCTTTGAATTGCTGTTATTTATTGCTTCAAGTGCCATTAGCCCCCAAGTGTCAAGTATACAACTTGTTTGTGTGCTTGAGACTTGTCTGATTTTTACCTCTTGTCTTTTAACTGTGCTTGCAGGCTGAGTTGAATCGGAACGCTGCTGAAATTAATGAACTTCGGAGCCGTCTTGCTGAAACAGAATCTGCCGCTTCAAAAGCTAAAAAAGATCTTCAGGTGAGTTTAAAGACTGCTGAAGATCAGAAGAAATACTTTGAAGAAGAGCGGACCACTTTTGAGGTTCAAAAGAAAGATCTGGAGAAAAGGGTTCAGGACGCTGAAGGGGCGCTTAATCCGGTTACAGAAGAATTAACCGGTTTAAAACGGCAGATTGAACTGATGACCTCTGCAGTCTTTGGTAAGTATAATCTGAACTCCTGCTTTTATCCCTGTAATCTCCATTTGTGCCGGTTTAACCATAATATCTATCTGCAGGGCGCCGTGTCTCCCATCTTGGGGGTGACTTACGGAAGAAACTTAAAGCATGTTATACCTTGGTCAAGCAGCTGTATTCCGGCGCTCAGAGGATCATTAGTGCAACTTCTTTTGGTAAACCGGCCCCTACGACGATCCAAGATACGTTGAACAAATTATCTGTTTTGCCGGCTCGTCTTGAAGAAGTCAAAAAATCTGCCGCCCGAGGTGGCGCTCTTCTGGCCCTTACCAGGGCTAAAGCTTGGGTCCCGGATCTTGATCCGGAGGAAGCTTTAACCGGTTTTCCTGATACAAAAGACGACGGCTCGACTTTTACTGCAAAAGATCGTTACGCCTTGACAAAGGAGATGCGTCCCCTCGCCAGCAAGCTTGCAGCTGAGTCCGATTTATCCAGGTATCATCCTGGATATGACTTGCAAAACGAACGGGTGGAGCGGCCGGTTTATGATACCGTCAATTTAATCCCGCCGGTTCGTCCTCATACCTTCGCTCCAGATATCGAACCTTTTGAACTCATCAACGAAGAGATGTATTTCCGGGCTTTGACGAAGATTGACTGGCGTGTGCCAGATTTCCAACCGCTTCAAGAAGACGAAGATGTTCCGGATCAAGGTGATGGCCAGCCGTCTCAACAAGGAGGAGCATAACTTTAAGATTTATTGCTGTAATCGCAGTCTGTGTTTCGCCAAACAATATTTCCAATCCGTTGGGCTTGCTATGCCTTGTAATAGGATAGCTAAAACTTGATCTGCTTTAATCCGGATATTCTGTCTTTCTTTATGTGAAATATTTGCCGATTGAAATGTTATCTGATATTGTTTATCTTGCATATCCTCTGCACCTGCAGAAATAATACTAAAAATATGTCCTAGTGGTTTACCACTGGACGGATTAAATTGTTCTCTTAAAACGTCAAATAAGTATATCTTTATACCAGAAATAACTTTATACCTGAGATTATATACGCTCAATATTCTTAATCCGGTAGGACTTTAAAGTCGCTTGATGAAGACCTTCATGGATCCAATTAGAAACCCGGAAAACTCCGGTTCATCTTGATGATAAATTCCGGTTCATCTTGTTCTCCAAGACTTTGTTCAGAAATTTGTAGCTTGTTGCCTGATATATGATCCGGGTTTTATTGAACACCGGGTTACTCATGCTAGTATTCATGACCCAGACTTTCCACTTTATAGATATGTGGTCAGCTTCTGTAGCTGCTCCACTCCGGTTCAAAGGGTCATAAAACACAAACACAAAAAGATGCAAATTTTGCAAATAAAACCATGTAGTCGAGGCTTTTTAAGAGCTGCCAGGCTCAAAGCAAGGTTCAGCCAATCAATGGGACGTGGTTTATCCATCTCTTCCCAGGGGGCCTAGCCAATCACTGAACGTGGGCGAAACCATTCTTTTCAGAGGGCCGATAGAACCGCAAATAAAAACTGAGCCAATCAATGGGACATGGTTTATCCATCTCTTCCCAGGGGGCCTAGCCAATCACTGAACGTGGGCGAACCATTCTTTTCAGAGGGCCGATAGAATCGTACATAAAAACTCAGCCAATCAATGGGACGTGGTTTATCCATCTCTTCCCAGGGGGCCTAGCCAATCACTGAACGTGGTCGAACCATTCTTTTCAGAGGGCCGATAGAATCGTACATAAAAACTGAGCCAATCAATGGGACGTGGTTTATCCATCTCTTCCCAGGGGGCCTCCATGGTTCCTCCTGAACCGGTGGGCAAATCGTGAAGCGTCCTCTCTTCGAACCGGATATGATCTCATGTTCTCTAGAAAGTTTTATTGCTCCCTTGTGTACTCTGCAAAAAATCAATTTCTAAACCGACCAATATATTGAAATATAATCTCTGATAAAAAACTTGTATGGTTGTCCTCACAAGATATCTGTATATGGAAAAAGGGCTAAGCCCCCGGTTTACCGAGGGTGCCGGTTTATTCATTACTCATAATATATACATAGGATACATTGGAGCACTTAGCTCAAGTATAGTATGGCCGTAAATGGGCGATGTTCCACGGCCTCTTCGTCTCCTCTTCTGACGTCCGTGAGTCCTTGTGTTCTAGAACGTCCACCAGGTAATATGAACCGTTGTGTAGATTCTTGCTGACCACAAAGGGCCCTTCCCAAGGCGGGGATAGCTTGTGCATATCTGTTTGATCTTGGATGAGCCGGAGTACCAAGTCACCCTCCTGGAACGTCCTTGTTCTGATCCGGCGGCTATGATATCTGCGTAAGTCTTGTTGATAAATCGCAGATCGTGCTGCAGCCATATCACGCTCTTCATCCAGCCAGTCTAAACTGTCCTGTCTTGCTCTCTCGTTGACTGCTTCAACATAAGCCGTCACCCTTGGTGAATCATGACGTATATCGCTCGGAAGGACTGCTTCAGCACCATAAACCATGAAGAAAGGTGTGTAACCTATAGACCGGTTTGGTGTAGTGTTGATACTCCAAAGAACAGATGGCAATTCCTCAACCTAACATCCTGGTGTTCTCTGCAAAGGTGTCATAAGCCGGGGTTTGATACCTCGCAAAATCTCCTGATTTGCCCTTTCAGCTTGACCATTGGATTGGGGGTGAGCCACAGAAGACACGTCCAAACGAATATGCTCTCGTTGACAGAACTCTTCCATCTCACCCTGAGATAAATTGGTGCCATTGTCTGTGATGATGCTGTGTGGAAAGCCAAACCGGAAAATTACTTTTTTTTGATGGATTTGACTACCGTTGCCGCATCACACTTGCTTATAGGCTCCGCTTCAACCCACTTTGTAAACTTGTCTACTGCTACCAGTAGATGAGTTTTCTGATCTTGGGATCGCTTAAAAGGTCCAACCATATCAAGCCCCAAAGTCGCAAACGGCCAAGTTATTGGTATCATCCGGAGTTCCTGTGCTGGAACCAGAGCACGTCTTGAAAATTTCTGACAAGCGTCACACTTCCGGACCAGATCTGCCGCATCTGCATGAGCAATTATCCAATAGAAACCATGCCGGAATGCTTTAGCCACCAATGATTTTGAACCGGCATGATGACCACAATCCCCTTCATGAATCTCGCGAAGAATCTCACAACCTTCCTCAGCTGATACACACCGCTGAAATACTCCAGAAGTACTGCGATGGTGAAGCTCTCCGTTTGCAATCGTCATGGACTTAGAGCGCCGGATTATCTGTCGTGCTTCTTCTTCATCATCTGGTAACTCTCCTCGGCTCAGGTATGCCAAATAGGGCAGCGTCCAATCTGGAATAACATGGAGCGCTGCAACTAACTGTGCCTCTGGGTCAGGAACAGCTAGGTCTTCTTCCGACGGTATCTGAACCGAAGGACTATGCAATTCATCCAAAAAAGTGTTTGGTGGCACCGGTTTACGTTGAGACCCCAGCCGGCTTAAAGCGTCGGCTGCTTCGTTCCTTCGCCGGTCTATATGATCCACCTGATATCCTTTAAAGTATCCTGCGACTGCTTCAACTTCTCGTCTATAAGCCGCCATGAGGGGATCCCTTGAATCCCACTTGCCAGAAACTTGCTGTGCCACCAGATCTGAGTCGCCAAAGCACTTAACCCAGCTCAAGTTCATTTCCTTTGCTAGCTGTAAACCATGAAGTAGTGCTTCATATTCTGCCGCATTATTAGTACAAGGAAACAATAAGCGGAGGACATAACAAAATTTATCACCTCTGGGGGAAGTTAAGACAACTCCAGCCCCCGAGCCCTCCAACTGTTTTGAACCGTCAAAATGAATCGTCCAGTAAGTAAGATCCGGCTTCTCCTCAGGAGTCTGCAACTCTGTCCAATCATTGATGAAATCTACCAATGCCTGAGATTTTATAACGGTGCGTGGTACATATTTCAACTCATGTGGGCTGAGCTCAATGGCCCACTTCGCTACTCTGCCCGTAGCTTCCCTGTTCTGGATTATATCCCCCAACGGTGCTGAACTAACCACAGTTATTGGATGACCTTGGAAATAGTGCTTCAACTTCCGGTTTGCCATGAACACACCATATACCAACTTCTGCCAATGAGGATATCTCTGCTTGGATTCAATGAGTACTTCACTCACGTAATAAACCGGGCGCTGAACCGGGTACTCCTTCCCTGCTTCCTTGCGCTCAACCACGATTGCAACGCTAACTGCCCGTGCATTAGCAGCGACGTATAACAGCAACGGCTCCTTGTCAATAGGAGCAGCTAAAACCGGTGGTTTTGCCAGTTGCCGTTTCAGATCCTCAAACGCTGCGTTTGCCTCATCACTCCATATAAACCGGTCTGTTTTCCTCAACATCTGGTAAAGTGGGATCGCCTTCTCTCCCAAACGGCTGATGAACCGGCTTAATGCTGTGATCCGGCCAGCTATGCGCTGAACATCGTTGATGCAAACCGGTTTAGTTAAAGATGTGATGGCCTTGATTTTCTCTGGGTTAGCTTCTATTCCTCTATTTGAGACCAAGAATCCCAGTAGCTTACCTGCCGGAACACCAAAAGCACACTTTTCCGGATTAAGCATCATCTTATAAGCTCGAAGATTATCAAAAGTTTCCCTGAGATCTTCTATCATTGTTTCTTCCTTTCTTGACTTGACCACAATGTCATCCACATAGGCATGAACATTCCTCCCTATTTGCCCTTTTAGACAATTTTGAACACAACGCTGATAAGTTGCGTGTGCACTTTTAAGCCCAAAAGGCATAGATACATAGCAAAAAGCACCAAAAGGAGTTATGAAAGCTGTCTTCTCTTGGTCTTTAACTGCCATCTTGATCTGGTGATATCCTGAATATGCATCCAAAAAACTTAGCCGCTCACACCCCGCCGTGGCATCAATGATCTGATCGATGCGAGGGAGCGCAAAAGGATCAGTTGGGCAAGCTTTATTGAGATCAGTGTAGTCCACACACATCCTCCACTTCCCATTCTTCTTCAACACCAGCACTGGATTAGCCAACCACTCCGGATGAAAAACTTCTACTATGAACCCTGCGGCCAAAAGTCTGACCACTTCTTCTCCTATAGCCTTGCGCCTCTCCTCATTGAAGCGGCGCAGATACTGCTTGACCGGTTTAAACTTCGGATCAATATTAAGACTGTGCTCAGCGAGTTCCCTCGGTACACCTGGCATGTTAGAAGGTTTCCATGCAAAGATATCCCGGTTCTCACGGATGAACTCAATGAGCGCGCTTTCCTATTTGGGATCGAGGTTAGCGCTGATAGTGAATTGCTTAGACGAATCTCCAGGCACAAAATCAACTTGCTTAGTCTCCTCTGCTGATTTAAACTTCAACGCTGGATCATGCTCGGTAGTTGGCTTCTTTAGCGGAGTCATATCTGCCGGATCAACATTATCTTTATAAAATTTCAACTCTTCCGTGGCACATACTGCTTCTGCATAAGCCGCGTCTCCTTCTTCACATTCCACTGCTATCTTGCGACTTCCATGAACCGTAATCGTGCCCTTATGACCCGGAATTTTAAGCTGGAAATAAACGTAACATGGCCTAGCCATAAACTTAGCATAAACCGTCCTTCCAAACAGAGCATGATATGGGCTTTTGATTTTGACGACTTCGAAAGTGATCATCTCTGATCTGGAATCATACTAATTCCCAAAGGTAACTTCCAAGTCAATCTTTCCAACCGGATAAGCTGACTTACCTGGGACCACTCCATGAAACACTGTATTTGATTGCCTTAGCTTCTTATCCGTCAGACCCATACGACGGAAAGTCTCATAGTACAAGATATTGATACTGCTACCACCGTCCATGAGAACCTTAGTGAATTTGTAGCCTCCCACTTGAGGTGCTACCACCAAGGCTAAATGGCCCGGATTATCCACCCGCATCGGGTGGTCTTCCCTGCTCCACACAATGGGCTGCTCTGACCAGCGCAGAAATTGCGGTGTCGCCGGTTCAACTGCATTAACAGCCCGCTTCAAAACCTTCTGGTCTCTTTTACACAGACTTGTGGTGAAGACATGATATTGCCCACTGCTCAATTCCTTCGGATTACTCTGATATCCTGATTGTGGCTGCTGTTGCTGACGCTGTTGCTGCTGATTTCCCTGACTATTATAATTCCCTTGGCCCTGCTGCTGATTACTCTGATTATTGTAACCACCTTGATGATGCGACTGATTGCCCTGGCCATTATAACTCCCTTGATTATTCTGATTACCTGCCCGGTTTTGATAACCATTGCTATTGCCCCTATATCCTGATCCGGAGCTGTTCCCCTGATGACCCGGACCATAGAATCCAGAACCTGAACCGCCATTTGGAGGCCGATTATGAGGATTGAAACGGCCCGCCACTGCCTTCATAAGGGGTATGCACTCCCTCATGGTATGCTTTGCCGGTCGCCCTTTTATGCCATGCTTCGGACAAGGCTGACCTAACTCTTGATCCCAGCTAAGTTTTCCTCCGCCGGTTTGTGAAGGTGGATCTCCCAGGCTATGCTGAAAATCCCCTTGAACTTGAGTGCTGGCCACGAAGTCAGAACCACCCTCTGCCTTCCGTTTTCCCAAAAAACTTGTGGTAGCCGGATTAACTTGCGCCGGTTTACCAGACTTGCTAACCTTCCCAGTCTTGTCTCCTTCCGCTTCTGGATACTTGGTATTATCAGAGTCTCCATATTTCACCAGGGCACTCATGAGAGTTCCCATATCATTGCAATCCCTTTTAAGCCGCCTGAGCTTTAACTTTAAAGATTCAAACCGGCAATTGTTCTCCAAAGTCACTATCGTCGTACTAGGATTGATACTATTCGAAGAGTGTAAAATCTCTGCTACTCTCCGTACCCAAGCTGCTGTAGACTCCTGTTCTCCTTGCACACAAGCTGCTAGATCCACCACTGACATCGGCTGTTTGCATGTATCTTTGAAGTTTTTGATAAACTGGCTGCGTAGTTCCCCCCATGATCCAATAGAGTTCGGGGGTAGAGCTTTCAGCCAGGTCCGGGCCGTACCTTCGAGCATCATAGTAAAATACTTAGCACAAGCCGATTCATCCACATCCAACATCTCCATGGCCATCTCATAACTTTCAACCCAAGCTTCTGGAGCTAAATCTGCAGTGTAATTAGGTACCTTGCAGGGCCCCTTAAAATCTTTAGGCAGCTTGACACCCCGTAAAGCGGGGATAAGACACTGCACCCCGAAAGAACTCGTCGTAATCCCTGTTTCCGCTGTAGCGGTGTGAACCGGCGTTGTTTGACGGACCTCCTCCCGGGCTCCTAATCCAACCCGGTTTACATCCGGAGCTGGTGCCGCCGCACCCGCCGGATTATCCTGCCTGCGCTGATGCCTCCTGCGTTCACTGCTAGACACTTCTGGCTCCTCCCAATGCCTAGTATAACTTCGGCTGGGACATGGTGTTGAATGTAGCCTTTCCCTGCTATGAGAATATGCTTGCTGCTGTATCAACGCCGTGTTAAGCAGCTCCTTGACCCTGCGCGCCTCCATTGCCACCGGAGACGTCTCCTCCACAGGTAAAGCGGCCAAACGTGCAACAGCTGCAGCGATGTTATCCAAAGGGTTTGAATAATGACCTGGAGGGGCGGGAACGTAAGGTGCCGACGTAATCCGACGATCCCGCTCTGCGGCGGGCTGCTGAACCGGATTATTACTAGTCCCAGCCCCAGGTGTCCTGAATAGCCTTGTTGCCTCATAAACCGGCGGCAGACGAGACTGGTACTTTCGTCCCCTTACTCCTTCCATAGAAGCTTGCTCCATCCTTAGGTAGAAAGCCTGATCATCCAGCTCCGCCTGTCTCGCTGCTATCATCTCTCTCTCTGCCTTCAGATCTTCTTTTAACTGATCAATCCAGCCTTTCAACTGAAGGAGCTCTGCATCATGATGCGCCTTGTCTGCTGGGGCTACTGTTTCCACCGCTTTAGCTGTGAATTCATCCATCAAGGTGGATAGAACATCAGTAAGTGAGAGGGTCGTGCCGCTCCCCCCTACGCCAGCTTCAGCTGTCGTCCCGTTCACCGGGGGCTGTGAACCGGCCATAAAGACAACCACCCGGTTTGGCGGGCCGAAGGGGCCCGGAATACTGTTTCCATCGGACTCACCCTCAGACCGGTCGTCCTGCAACTGATACAGAGACTCAGTTTCTCCGGATGAAGATTCGTCGTCTGAGTAGACAACTGTTGCACCATCAGATTCCGATCCGTCCTCGGCTCGAACTCCGTGGATTGCTCCAACAAACACGTGCTCCACGGCGGGTTGAATCCGGGCCGATCTCGTACGCTGAGCCGGCTCGACGATGCTGGGGAAGATGTCCGGCTCAGGTCCCGGTTCGCCGATTTTGCCAATGAAGACTTGGATGCCACCGAGAGGAACCCGGTACCCGTATTCGATTGAATCGGCCTCCGGTCCCCAACCTGGGTCATCGATGTAGATCCGGCCGCGGTGACTTTTGGTCATCCGGCCGACCGCGTAACCCTTGAGCCCCTCAAAGCTGCCCTTCAAGAACTCGAAACCATCGTGCGGAGGCCCCACGGTGGGCGCCAACTGTCGTGGAAATAGCACGACAGATGTCCGGTTTAGCGGACTTGATGATGGAACCATCGCACGGGTTAGCTTGAAGGGGTTCATAGCACACAAAAGGACACAAAGGGTTTATACTAGTTCGGCCCCTTCGATGAAGGTAAAAGCCTACGTCTAGTTGGTTTGGTATTGCTTGGGCGTCGGATTACAGGGAGCGGATTCGCTTGCCTGTGTCTCGACGGGTTGATTGTTGCTTGTCCCTGAACCGTCGCCGGGTCGTCCCTTTATATAGAGGTGACGCCTGGTCCGGTTTACAGAGTCCCGAGGCCGGCTCATACTTGTGTCCGCCTCGGTCTCTGTCTTTTCTTCCTTATCTCTCAAGTTACATCGCTTGGCGGTTTACAAACCTTAATTCTACACATGGGCCCTAAGATCTCATGGGCCGTAGCCTTTACTGAATATTACAACCAAGTATAATATAACTAAGCTGGTTTACACTAGCCGGTTTATACCTGCTAGTCATATCCCTGACAGAAAGGACGAGGGGACTCGGGCGGATGCAAGTTTCGAAAACATGCTGATGCAACACACAAGATGACAAGGCAAAGATGCACACGCAAGCAGATGACATGGCACTGACAACGAATAACTGGCTGACACCTGGCGCACCGGTCTCGGGGTGTCACAGGCTCACAGCTATGCTTGGACTTTATGCGAAATACATGATTTTACTTGTTGTTCTAAAAACCTAAGAAACGCTTTCCCTATCATTGTGAATTTAGTGATAATGGAATCATATCTTCTTATGCTAAAGGTGTTTATAATTACTATGATATTGAACAATTTGAAGAATTTGTTGCTTTTAAAGGTGCTTATGAAATTGCTTCTTTGATTGAAAAGTATGATGCTACGCTTTACGGATCTGATTTTTTGTCATACTTGATTATTGCTATATAAACTATGCTTATAATGGTTATGTTAAATCATATATTGGGAACACCTCTGCTATCCAAGAACAGACTAATATTTTGCAGGAGTCTTGGAAGAAGAAATTGATGACACTGTCAGCTCATTAGATGAAAAAGATGATGAGGAGAGCAAAGAACAAAAGGAGGAAGAGCGGATTGATCACACGTGCCCACCTTCTGATGAGAGTAACCCTTGAACTCATACATTGTTTAACTTCCCTTCATGCTTAGTGAAGGATGAATGCTATGATGATTGCGATGACCCCTTGGACTTATTTGAACTATCCCTTTTTGATGAAATTGATGCTTTCTATGTTTGTGGCCATGATTCTAATATGGAATATGCTTATGGAGATGATGCTATAGTTCCTTATGTTAAGAATGAAATTGTTGCTATTGCACCCACATATCATAGTCCTATTATCTTTTTAAATTCTGTCAGGTACATTAATTAGAGAAGTTTGCGGTTATTAAGATTACATTGATGGGTTGCGTTTTACTACTACACATGATGATTTTGATGAATATAATATGCATGTGACTGCTGCTCCTACTTGCAATTATTATGAGAGAGGAACTACATCTCCACCTCTCTATGTTTCCAACATGAAAAAAATGCAAGAAATTGCTTATGCTATGTATCGGCCTTTACTTTGTGTGCATGAATTGCTCTTTTATGACATGCCAATGCATAAGAAGAGAGTTAGACTTCGCCATTGCATGGTATATGTTTATTTGTGCTCACTACTAAATTACAAATCATTGTTAATTAAAAGTGGCTTTGATATACCTTGGGATCTGGGTGGTTCAATTACTTGAGCACTATATGCCTAGTTTAATGGCTTTAAAGAAAGCGCTGGCAGGGAGACAACTCGGAAGTTTTAGAGACATTTTATTTTGTTGTGTGCTTTTAGGAAGTTTAAAAACAAGAAAAATATAAAGGGGTACCTAAAACTTTTCAAAAATAAAAGTGAAAGTAAGAAAGACGGGCACCGTTGAAGTGGAGGAGCTCCTTGAACTTTGTTCATGCCCATGGAAACTTTGCAAATCTTGAATTACATAAACTTTTCAACAAAAATAATTATCCCCTTGTACAAATCCATTGTATTATAAAAATAATGTGCCAAGATTTCGCTTTAGGATGATTAGATTGCTTTCTTGGTATGTGCAGTGCAAAAACAGAAACTTTGGCCGTAGTGCGTGAATTTACATATTTTACTGTAAATTCAAAAGTTTTTGAAATTTATACATGGTACTTCTATGCAATTTTTTATTTTGTCCTAGTTTTTTTCAGAACTTTAGAGTAACAAAAGTATGATAAATGTTCAGATTGCTACGGTCGTGGTTTTGTCACGGCAGATGCCCTTGTGAAAGGACTTAGGTGTGAGGCCATGATCATGGTGCTTAGCTTGAAGGGGTTGAGCGGGACGAGAGACTCTAGTTTACCCAGGTTCGGCCCCTCACCAACGAGGTAAAAGCCTACTCCTGCTTGTTGCTGTATTGCTAGAATATCGATTACAAGGGAGCGAATACGCTTGACCTAGCTATCGAACGATTGTTTCTTGTACTTAACCCACCGTCGAGTCTCACCTTTATATACACAGGTCGAGGTCGGTGGCTTACATAAGTCCAGGTCGGGTCATACAATGTAACCGACTCTGGCTCTAAGTCGTCCTGCCTTGCTAGGCAAGATACGATCAGCCGGCTCCCACCTCCGAGTCTTGAATCTTCTCTGGGTCATGTGCTTCCAATGAGCCTGCTTGTAAGCCGCCCTAGTCTTATCATCCTGTCTTCTTAGGCTTTCATGGGCCTTCTTTGCAGAGTCACCATTGGTATAACCCAGCCCCTCTTGGGCGGGTCATACCACGGGGTTATATCCCCAACATTAGGCCCCAGGTTGACTTGAACTTGTTCATGTCGATCTTCATCCTTTAATTGGCGAGTCTTCTAAATCTTTCCAATATTTATCCCGATAAAATCTTGGTAACCCGCCATGACAAAAAATGATGTCACATCATTAAATTCAAAAGGACTCTGATGACATCATAACAGATCTTTGTAGTAATTAATCATTCTAAGAATCGAGGCGCCCCTGTCGTTAGGATAATGATCATGCCTCCTTGATTTTCGCACCTGCCATTTTACTGTTCACCCCCCCTTATAAATAGGCACGAGTGGGGGGGGGGGCTTTTCACTTTTTACCCCCATATCTCTTTGTCTTCGTCACACCAGCCGTCACCGCGTGAGCTCCGTCGCGCCGTTGAACAACATCGACCTGGCCGCTGCATCAACCTGAGCACACCAGAAAATTGCGGTGCCCTTCCGCTGTTCATTGGCGTCTCCAGGTATTCACTTCCCTTTACTTCCGATCTGCATTAGGTCTTCCACTGTTCTTTAGTTCATCGGTGTTCATCACTCTCGTTCATAGTTCATCCATTGTACTGCTTAGTTGAATCCCAACACAACACTGAAATCACGCGATAGTAGTTTTAGTATCTGTGACTCGTCATAGATCCATCCAGCCTCTGCAAGATTCATTTTTGACACAATAGTCCTTCCACGGTCGTTTTAGGTTTAGAAATAGTTTTTATTTTCTGAATGTTGTAGATCCATAAATAAAGTTGCAATCTGTGAAAACTATTTGAACAAAACTTAGCAGAATATTCAGCTTTTCCATCTTCATAGACTGCTGATTAGCCGTGCCATATGCGGCAGCTTACAAAATGCTCCTTTGACCCGCCAGCCCCTGGCCGACTTAAAACTTGCAAACGGCTCTGTATCGCAATATTGAATTTACTGTATTTATTTCCTGTTCGCAGCTAATTTCTCACTCATCATGACCAAGGCTCCCACAACCAGCGATTGGCTTCTCTCTCAATTTACAGAGGAAACTCTCAATGATTTCGTGGATATGGGCATTTTAGCCGCCAAGGAGGTCATCCATTGGCGGCCTCCAGGCTCCGAATGCCCTCCTGAACCTCAAGACGGTGAAGTCATAGTGTTTACATACCACATGATCCGTGGGTTTGCACCGCCCAGCTCTAAATTCTTTCGAGACGTTCTACACTTCTATAATCTTCCCCTCAAGATATTGGTCGAAATTCCATCTCAAACATATGAAATTTTGAAGTATTCTATGAAGTATACCTTGGTGAAGAGCCCTCTTTTGATCTATTCAGAGAATATTATTACATCAACCGCCAAACTGAGATGACTGACGGGCCTAGTCTTGTGCTTGGAGGTATCTCCATCCAGAGGCGGAGGGACATAATCTTTCCAGTAGTTGCACTACCGAGTCACCCAATAGACTAGAATTTTACGTGGCTCTATTGTAAAGATACCTCTCAGGAAGGAGAGAATCCTCTGCCGGGTTTTCGCCCATACCCGCTCTTAACTAATACCCCACCTCCAAATAAGTTAACTGATGAAGAGCGGAACCCTTTTGCTTCCGCTTTATCAAAGATCCAGGCTCTAGTTGCCAACGGCTTAACCGGAGTCGATCTGGTTCGCTCTTGGGTTGCATGGAGAATATTTCCTTTAAGTCGCCGCTCCGGCTTAATGTGTCAATATACTGGGGACCCCAACAATCCGTTGCGCTATAATTCCACATGACTGACCGGGGAAGAAATCAATGATACCGCCAGGTCTCTCCTTGGCGAGTCATTTGAAAACTGTTGCAAGACGGGCCTGGCCCCTTTCTGTACTCTCAACCCGGCTCCGGCAGTAAGTGTAATATAAACTTTATCTATCTGTCATTTTTCTGAATATCAAAGTGCTCATCTTATTGATCATATATAACCAGGCCAACTCCACCTTTTGGAAGAAGAAGCTAACACCCCTCGTTACTCCTACCAAGAGGGGCAAAACAACTGGTCGTGGCCCAGGTCATCCCAAAAAAACCAACAACCCAAGAACTGCTTCAATTGGACTAGTCAGAGGTAGAACTCGACTCACTTGGTACTCTTTTTATGCAACTTATTGATGCCAATTTACTTCAGGAGGATGTAGATGCGAGTCATGCCGATGTTGCTGAGGTAATCCCCGTCTCCTCCGACTCAGAACCTTTGCCAAGAGAGAAAGAACGACGAGTCATCAGGAAAGTAAGATTTTCCCATGCTCTTGCTTACTTGGACCCCAATTTTACTTGAACGGATGAACACGATGAGCGCGCTTTCCTATTATGGATCCATATTAGCACTGATGGTGAACTGCTGAGATGAGTTGCGTGAGAGAAAATCAACCTGCTTAGTGTCATCAGCAGACTTAAACTTGAGCAAAGGGTCATGTTCGTGGTCGGCTTCTTCAAAGTTGACATATCCACCGAGTCAAAATTATCCTTATGGAACTTAAGCTCCTCCGTGGCACAAGCCGACTCAGCATACACAGCTTCTCCCTCTTCACATTCCAATGCAATTCATCGATCGACATGGACTGTAATCGTGCCCTTATGCCCTGGCATTTTAAGCTGTAAATAAACATAACACGACCGTGCCATAAATTTAGCATAAGCCGGCCGCCAAAACAAAGCATGATAAGGGCTTCCCATTTAACGACCTCAAACCATAATGTCTCTGCCCTATAGTCATAGTCATCACCAAAGGCTACTTCTAAAGCAATCTTCCCAACCGGGTATGCTGACTTTCCAGGTACCACCCCATGAAAAACTGTAGATGACGGCTTAAGGTACTTATCAGTTAAATTCATCCATCGAAAAGTCTCATAATAAAGAATATTGATGCTACTGCCACCATCCATGAGTACTTTAGTGTACATATAACCCCCAACCCGAGGGGCTACCACCAATGCAAGCTGACCCAGATTCTCAACCCGGGCCGGGTGATCCTCTATACTCCACGTAATTGGATGTTTAGACCATCGTAGATACTGAGGTATTGCCGGCTCAATCATACTGACTGCACGCTTATGAACCTTCTGATCTCGCTTGCAAAGACTTGTAGTAAACACATGATACTGGCCACCATTGCGCTACTTTGGATTGCTTTGATATCTCGATTGATTATTTTGCTGCTGTCTTCCATGACTAGATTGCTGATTATAACCACCCTGGTTACCTTGACCTTGAATACCGGAACTAGATCCGCCATTGCCAAAACCAGGCCCTTGAGAGCCGGACCCTGACCCGACAGGTAGCCCATTGTTGTTACTGTGGCCTGGGTTATAAGTCCGCCGTTGCATCATGATGAAAAAAATGTTTCCAGGCATGAGTCGATGGTTGACCCGGCAAACTATGCTTTGGACAAGGGTCATTGAGAGTTGCGTCAAGGTTAAATCTTGGTCCTCCAACTTTCATGTTGTTCCAACGATGCTGATTTTTACATTGAGTATTGGGGTTAGCTACAAAATCCGACCCACCATCGGGGTGCCTACGCTTTCCACCATTGCCGTGCCATTGCCATTGTTTCGTGCTGTGTGCTACCGCTCTGTACCATTAGTAATCTTCTTTCCCTTGCTGGATTTTTCCTCATTAGACCCATGATCCTTAGTAGAATCTGTGTTAGCATACTTGATGAGAGCCGCCATGAGCTCTCCCATATCACTACAATGTCTTTTAAGCCGCCCAAGCTTCAATTTAAGAGGCTTAAAATGACAATTCTTCTCGAGGACTAGGATAGCTGAACCCGCTGCAATGCTATCAGATGAGTGGATAATAACTGAAACCCGGTGAACCATATGGTGAGCCGAATCATCCTCTCATTGCACACAGTTAGCCAAGTCGATGATCGTTAGAGGCTGCTTACAAGTCCCTTGGAAATTTTTGATAAAATGTGCCTTCAACTCATCCCATGAATTGATTGAGTTCGTGGGCAAACCTTTTAACCACGTGTCGAGCTGGCCTATCCAACATCATAGTGAAATATTTAGCACACACCGCATCATTGACGTCTAACATCTCCATGATCAATTCGTAACTCTCAATCCAAGCCTCAGGCGGAAGATCAGCTGTATAATTAGGCACCTTACGAGGGCCTTTAAAGTCCTTGGGAAAACGCTCATCACGTAGACCTGGCGCTAAACATGGCACTCCCACTGTTCTCGATGTCATCCCAGCTTGGACTGATACTAAAGGAGTCACTAAGGGCTGCTGATAAGCCCCTTGTTGAGCCGCTGCTTCCATCTCACGCCGAGCCATGACGTTGTCCACAATAGCTTGAGCATTGACTATCCGTTCGTCGATATAGGGTGGGTTATCTCCACGGGGTGTGTTACGACGCTGCTCACTACTGGAGACTGCGGGCAACTTAACATGGCTGCCGTAACTTCGATTCGGTCAAGGGGTTGAAGGAACCTGATCACGGCTGTATGAATAAGCCGCCTGTTGTGCCACTGCCGTCTGAAGAAGATTCGCCATGTTCCAGGTCTCTACTGCCACCAGTAATTCGCCTTCAATTGGAATGGCTGCCAGCCGTGCAACTGCGGCTATCATATTATCCACCGGGTTAGAATAAAGGCCGGCAGGTGTTGGGAACCGTTGGGGCGGAGTTGGATCCCTACAAGGTGGGTTTGGCAGATGAGGTTGGACCATCGCCTCGGCCCCTGGCGCCTCCACATCCCTGGTAACACCTGCCGAGTTACTTGTTCATGCTCTAGGCGTATTGAAGAGATTTCTCCCCTCAAACTGTGAAGACCGGCAACTCTGATATCTCCTCCGTAGCACAACATTGGATGCGTCCTGATCTAGATTTAACCGGAAATCCTCCACTCTGATCCGCTATGACTCAGCCTCCAACGGGGCCCGTTATGTTGCCATCCTAACATTTTCCGCATTAATATCCTCTTGAACCTCGGCTACCTCATCTGGCACTTTTGCAATTTCTGTATTATGTTGTACTTGATTCGCCGGAGTCACTTCTGCTGCTAACAAAGTTGTCAGAGTGTTCAAAAGTTCCGATAAAATTTGATCCGGCGACCGTGCTGATCCGCTTGCTCCTGCCATCGCCGCAACAGTTTTGCCAGACGTCATATCACCCACCGTTAATGAATTCAACATCGGTTGCGTGCCAGCCATAAAGATAGCAACCCTGCTCGGCGGCTCGTACGAATCCGAAATCTTGTTACCTTCGGAATAGCCCCTGAGCCCGCCGTCTTGAAGCTGGTAGATTGATTCCATCTCTCCGGTCAACTCATTATCTGAATAAATAAGAGTTGCATCCCCAGATGCAAAATTTTCCGCAATTTCCTAGCCTTACGTGAAGCTGACAAAAACATGCTTTCGACTGGGTTGACACCGGGCGGGTTGCGTGTGCCAAGCCAACTCGAAGAGGTCGGGGAAGATGTCCAGATCAGGCATAGAGTCGCCAATCTTGCCGATGAAGACGTGGATTCCACCGAAGGGGACTCGGTACCTGTACTCAATTGAGTCGGCCTTGGGGCCCCAGCCAGCATCGTCAATGTAGAGCTTTCCACGGCGGCTCTTGGTCATCCTTCCGATGACGTATCCCTCAAGCCCTGGGAATGTGCCCTTCAAGAACTCAAAACCACCATGTCCTGGCTCCATGCCTGGTGCCAAATGTCATGGTTTTGTCATGGCAGATGCCCTTGTGAAAGGACTTAGGTGTGAGGCCATGGTCATGGTGATTAGCTTGAAGGGGTTGAGCGGACGAGAGACTTGAGTTTACCCAGGTTCGGCCCCTCACCAACGAGGTAAAAGCCTTCTACTGCTTGTTGCTATATTGCTAGAATATCGATTACAAGGGAGCAAATATGCTTGACCTAGCCATCGAACAATTGTTTCTTGTCCTTAACCCGTCACCGGGTCTCACTTTTATATACACATGTCAAGGTCGGTGGCTTATAGAAGTCCAGGTCGGGTCATACAACGTAACCGACTCTGGCTCTAAGTTGTCCCGCCTTACTAGGAAAGCTACCATCAGGCGGCTCCCACCTCCGGGTCGTGAATCTTCTCCGGGTCATAGGCTTCCAATGAGTCTTCTTGTAAGCCACCCCAGTCTTATCATCTTGTCTTCTTAGGCCTTTGTGGGCCTTCTTTGCAGAGTCGCCAATGGTATAACCCGGCCCCTCCTGGGCGGGTCATACCACGGGGTTATATCCCCAACAACTACAAACTGTTCTGTTCTTGATAGATTCTGTTTTGATGCATTGTTTACTTGTTTTGATGAATCTATGGATTGTATCGGTGGGTATAAGCCATGGTGAAGTTAGGATATAGTAGGCATAATGCAAAAATAAAATATGAATGGGTTTGCAACAATATTTAAAGTGGTGATTTGCTTTATTATACTAACGGATCTCGCGAGGGTTTTGTTTAAGTTTTGTGTGATTGAAGTTTTCAAGTTTTGGGTGAGATCACGATGTATGAAGGAATAAGGAGTGGCAAGAGCCTAAGCTTGGGGATGCCCGAGGCACCCCAAGGTAATATTCAAGGACTCCCAAGCAACTAAGCTTGGGGATGCCCCGGAAGACATCCCCTCTTTCTTCTAATGACCATCGATAATTTTACTTGGAGCTATTTTTTTATTCATCACATGATATGCGCAAATTCTTGGAGCAATTTGTGTGTTTATTTTTCACTTTTCTTTTATTCACCATGATGGTATGAGGTAGTCCTTGGTTGATTTATAGAATGCTCTCTGCACTTGACTTATATCTTTTGAGTATGGCTTTTATAGAATGCTTCATGTGCTTCACTTATATCATTTGAAGTTTGGATTGCATGTTTTCTCTACATATAGAAAATAGTAATTTGTAGAACGCTTATTTGCTTCACTTATATTTGTTAGAGCATGATCTTTGTAGAAAGAATTAAACTCTCTTGCTTCACTTATATCTATTTAGAGAGTCAACATGAATTGGTGATTCACATGGTTAGTCATAAAATCCTACATAAAACTTGTGGATCACTGAATATGATATGTTTGATTCCTTGCAATAGTTTTGCGATATAGGGATGATAATATGTGGAAGGCACTAGTGAATTATTGTGGTTTAGTAAGCACATTGGTGCTAAGGTTTTTGATTAAAAAAGCATGCACGTATAGTCCCCTGTTATGCCAGGAAGTTGGAGCATAATTTATCCTTGATTGTTTATCTTTGCGTGAAGGTCAGGGGCATGCGATGGTTAACTCCTGCCAACCTCCCCCTAGGACCATGCATAATAGTACTTCGCTTCAAGGGCTAATAAACTTTTGCAATAAGTATGTGAGTTCTTATGTGAGTCCATGGATTATACACGCTCTTACCTTTCCGCAGTTTGGTAGCCTCTTCAGTACTGTGCATTACCCTTTCTCACCTAGAGATGTCGTGCAAACCTCGCTGGTGCATCCAAACCTCGTTATATGATACGCTCTATCACACATAAGCCTCATTATATTTTCCTCAAAACAACCACCATACCTACCTATTATGGCATTTCCATAACCATTCCGAGATATATTACCATGCAACTTTGTTCCATCATGTGACGCCCCCCATTTAATCACACACTAATCATACACACAAATGTGTACGATCAAGATCAGGTACTCACGGGAAGATATCACAACACAACTCTAGACACAAATAAAACAATACACACATTGTATTACAAGCCAGGGGCCTTGAGGGCTCGAATACACAAGAGTCAGCAGAAGCAACAATATCTGAGTACATACATAAGTTAAACAAGTTTACATTAAGAAGACTAGAACAAAAGTAGCATCAATCGAAAAGGCAAGGCCTCCTGCCTGGGAGCCTCCTAACTACTCCTGGTCGTTGACGGTCTCCACGTAGTAGTAGGAACCCTCGGGGTAGTAGTAGTCGGTAGTGGCATCTGGCTCCTGGGATCCACCATCTGGTCACAACAACCGAAAAGGAGAAGAAAGAAGGGGGGAAAGGGGTAGCAAAGCAACTGTGAGTACTCATCTGAAGTACTCACAAGTATCAGATCTAGACTAAGTATGCATCAGTATCAAAGGAATGAGCTGTAACTGTGGAGTGAACTGCAGAATGCCAGAATAGAGGGGAAGACCTAGCCTATCGAAGACTAGCATCTTCAAGCATCTTGCATCATTCAGAAGAGTATAGAATAACATATAATAGTTAACAAGCATGTTCTAGTATTAATACCTAGAGATCCTTCCTCGACTCCCTGCGACAAAGCAATCCTGGAGCCATCATATCCATCTCATGTCTCAAGTATCCATTTCTAGTTGTAGTAGATCGGGTTACTGATAACCCACGAGTATATGGGATCGCAACAGTTTTCGAGGGTAGAGTATTCAACCCAAATTTATTGATTTGACACAAGGGGAGCCAAAGAATATTCTCAAGTATTAGCAGTTGAGTTGTCAATTCAACCACACCTGAAAGACTTAATATCTGCAACAAAGTATTTAGTAGCAAAGTAGTATGGAAGTAACGGTAACGGTGGCAAAAGTAATAGTAGCAGTTTTTGTAGCAATCATAAAAGTGGCAACGGAAAAGTAACTAAGCAAAGATCAATATGTGAAAAGCTCATAGGCAGTGGATCAGTGATGGATAATTATGTCGGATGTGATTCCTCATGCAACAGTTATAACATAGGGTGCCACAGAACTATCTCCAGTTCATCAATGTAATGTAGGCATGTATTCCAAATATAGTCATACGTGCTTATGGAAAAGAACTTGCATGACATCTTGTGTCTTACCCTCCCGTGGCAGCGGAGTCCTATTGTAAACTAAGGGATATTAACTCCTCCTTTAAATAGAGTACCAAACCAAAGCATTAACACTTAGTGAATACATGAACTCTTCAAACTACGGTCATTACCGGGAGTGGTCCCGATTATTGTCACTTCGGGGTTGCCGGATCATAACACATAGTAGGTGACTATTGACTTGCAAGATAGGATCAAGAACTCACATATATTCATGAAAACATAATAGGTCCAGATATGAAATCATGGCATTTGGGCCCTAGTGACAAGCATTAAGCATAGCAAAGTCATAGCAACAACATCTTAGAACATAATGGATACTAGGGATCAAACCCTAACAAAACTAACTCGATTACATGATAAATCTCATCCAACCCATCACTGTCCAGCAAGCCTACGATGGGATTACTCACGCACGGCGGTGAGCATCATGAAATTGGTGATGGAGGATGGTTGATGATGACGATGGCGACATATTCCCCTCTTCGGAGCCCCGAACGGACTCCAGATCAGCCCTCCCGAGGAAGATTAGGGCTAGGCGGCAGCTCCGTGTCGTAAAACGCGATGAATCCTTCTCTCTGATTTTTTTTCTCCCTGAAAGTGAATATATGAGTTGGGGTTGAGGTCAATGGAGTCCCATGGGGCCTACGATGCAGGGGGGAGCTCCCCAGGGGGGCCCTACACCCTCGTGGACAGGGTGTGGGCCCCCTGATACTGATTCTTTCGCTAGTATTTTTTATTATTTCCAAAAAACGTGTCTCCGTGGAGTTTCAGGTCATTCCGAGAACTTTTATTTCTGCACAAGAATAACACCATGGCAGTTCCGTTGAAAACAACGTCAGTCCGAGTTAGTTCCATTCAAATCATGCAAGTTAGAGTCCAAAACAAGGGCAAAATTGTTTGGAAAAGTAGATACGTTGGAGACGTATCAACTCCCCCAAGCTTAAACCTTTGCTTGTCCTCAAGCAATTCAGTTGACAAACTGAAAGTGATAAAGAAAAACTTTTACGAACTCTGTTTGACCTTGTTGTTGCAAATATGTAAAGCCAACATTCAAGTTTTCAGTAAAGATTATGAACTAACCATATTCACAATAACATTTAGGTCTCATGTTTACTCATATCAATGTCAGAATCAAGTAGCGAGCAATAATAATAAATCTTGGATGACAACACTTCCTCAAAACAATAATAACATGATATAACAAGATGGTATCTCGCTAGCCCTTTCTGAGACCGCAAAACATAAATGCAGAGCACCCCTGAAGATCAAGGACTGACTAGACATTGTAGTTCATGGTAAAAGAGATCCAGTCACAGTCATACTCAATGTGAATTAATAGCTCCATGCGAATGACATCAGTTCTCTCCAACTGGTGCTTTTTAATAAGAGGATGATGACTCAACATAAAAGTAAATAGATAGGCCCTTCGCAGAGGGGAGCAGGGATTTCCAGAGGTGCCTGAGCTCAAGTTTTGAAACAGAGATAAATAGTATTTTGAGTGGCATACTTTCATTGTCAACATAACAACCAAGAGTTCTCGATATCTTCCATGCTACACACATTATAGGCAGTTCCCAAACTGAATGGTAAAGTGTTACTCCCCCTCCACCATCAATCACACTCCACGGCCATCCGAATCCACGGGGTACCGTCCAAACCAACAATAGTCTAGGGGGAGCTTTGTTTAATTATTTGTGATTTTGTTCTTGATCTTTCGATCATGGGACTGGGCATCCCGATTACCAGCCATTTTCTCGTGAGTGATGAGAGGAGTCCACTCATCGTGACAATAACCCACCTAGCATGGAAGATATAGACAACCCTAGTTGATATATGAGCTATTAGAGCATACAGATCAAAATTTCATTTGAAGGTTTAGAGTTTGGCACATACAAATTTAATTGGAATGGCAGGTAAATACCATATATAGGAAGGTATGGTGGACTCATATGGAATAACTTTGGGGTTTATGGAAGTGGATGCACAAGCAGTATTCCCGCTTAGTATAAGTGAAGGCTAGAATGAGACTGGGAAGCGACCAACTAGAGAGCGACAATAGTCATGAACATGCATTAAGATTAATCAACAATGAGTGCAATCATGAGTAGGATATAAATCACCATGAACATAAATATCGTGGAGGCTATGTTGATTTTGTTTCAACTACATGCATGAACATGTGCCAAGTCAAACCACTCAAATCATTCAAAGGAGGATATCACCCTATCATACCACATCACAACTATTTTAATAGCATGTTGGCATGCAAGGTAATCCATTATAAACTCTTAGCTAATTAAGCATGGCATGAACTACTATAATCTCTAATTGTCATTGCAAACATGTTTCATTCATAATAGGCCGAATCAGGAACGATGAACTAATCATATTTACAAAAACAAGATAGGTCGAGCTCATACCAGCTTCTCTCGGCTCAATCAGTCCATCATATATCGTCATTATTGCCTTTCACTCGCACGACCGAACGGTGTGGATAATAATAATAGTGCACGTGCATTGGACTAAGCTGGAATCTGCAAGCATTTAATACAAGGGAGAAGACAAGGTAATATGGTCTCTTGGTTAAATCAACAATAATGCATATGAGAGCCACTCTGCATTTTCATCATGGTCTTCTCCTCTCGACCCCCAAAGAAAAGAAAAGAAATAAAACTATTTACACGGGAAAGCTCCCCAACAAGCAAAAGAAGAACGAGAAATCTTTTTGGGTTTTCTTTTAATTACTACTACTACAGACATGGAAAGTAAACTAGCTAAAAGCTACAACTATTTTTTTGGTTTTTCTTAAGGTTTTTCAAACACACAAGAAGAAGGCTTAATAAAATAAAATAAACTAGCATGGATAGTATAATGAAAAAGTATGAGCACCGACAACTGGCATGAGTGTGTGAACATGAATGTAATGTCGGTGAGAAATACGTACTCCCCCAAGCTTAGGCTTTTGGCCTAAGTTGGTCTATGCCCACGGATCAAAGCTCCTCTCTCCGGTGTACCGAGGAGGGACCTCAGGGTGCCATGCGATCTCCTCTAGATCCCACTAATAAACAAACTGTCGATAAGGGTCAAGTGATGGCTCAGGCTCTGGGACTTGTGTTAGCTTCCAGTATCCATGAATGGCCTCGGGAAAGATGAGGTACGTGCCTGGAAGTATGTTAAACAAAGAGGGCGCATGCAAGGTAATAATCTCAAATATCAAATTATACTCAAGCATCTTCTTCTTATTTTTAACAATAAATTCATGTGCTACCATACTCTTATAATCTAGAAAAATAGGGGGGTAGCAACTTTTCCTCTTTCTCATAATGCCTAATAGGTATTCCAAAGTGTTGATACGTCCAAAACGTATCTATAATTTCTGCTTGCTCCATGCCTCTTTTGGGTGATATTGCTATGATATTTATACACTTCCATACACTTTTGATCATATTTGGACTAACCTATTAACTCAGTGCACCCCAGTGCCGGTTTCTGTTTTCTGCTGTTTTTGTATTTTAGGTTTTCACGTTACGAGAACTGCCCGAAAAATCCCGGAAAAATTATATAAAAAATCAGCGTTCCAGAAGCTTCCCGGTAGCCAAAGTACAGCCGGGGGTGGGGGGGGGGGGG
>LR738710.1:446842859-446888257 GCA_902687465.1 Secale cereale | reverse complement strand
GGGGGCGCCTGGGCCCCCCGAGCCTCCGCTGATGCCCCCCTTTGGCATATATTTAAGACGCGTCTCGAAACCCTCGAGACGGGAACCCTTTTTCGCGATCTCATCTCTGTTCCGCCGCCGCCGCGCTTCCAAGATCGGGAGCACCAGGAGAACTCTTCCCGGCACCCTGCCGGAGGGGAGGATCACCACCGAGAGCCTCTCCACCACCATGGACGCCTCCCGGATGAGTTGTGAGTAGTCTCCCTTGGACCATGGGTCCATGACCAGTAGCTATGTGATGTTCTCCTCCCCTTCTTGTGCTTCACTAACTAGACCTCGTGAGCTGCCCTACATGATCGAGGCACATATGTAATCCTTATGCTGTTGCTATGTTGAGTTTGCTGGGATCCGATGGATTGTGAGATTATGTTCAGATTGTGTTTGAGTAATATATTTGATCTACCTCTTTTATATTTATGTTCGTAAGTAATTCTTGCATGTTCTCCGTTGTTATTTATTGCTTTGGCCAAGTAGTAGGTAGTGACTCCAAGATGGAACGTTATGCTTGATTGTGGGTTCATGCCCCTCGATGACTAGCTTGAGTGACAGAAACATGAGTCTAGGGGATGTGCTGTTGCCACAAGGGGGAAAACAACGGTGCTTGTGCCCGCGGGTGCAAGGATTGTTTACTTTACGCAAAGTTCTTTTAATGCAGTTGTCTGTTGCTTTGAGTTTACACTATGGGTGGGACTCACAACTTAATACCAGCGAGATGTTCTGGATAGATATCTCAAGGTGGATGATTAGTAGTAGATATTGATGGATTTCGGTCTACTTGCCTTGGCGTACCGCCCATGCTTTGAACCTCTACCTTTCTTGCAATATAATTAGCATTGGTTTGCGCACATAATTCTGTCAATTGCCCAGCTGTAATTCGTTTACCTCACATAGCTGTTTTATCGTCTTTTGGGAGAGAGACATCACTAGTGAACATCATGGGACCCCGGTCCATATTACAATCACTGATCACATCCGCTATTTACTTTCTGTTTTTACTTACTATTGCAGCAATACCTATCACTATTATCACTTGCGTTTGATCCTTTGTAAACTACAAGGCCGGAGGGATTGACAACCTCTCTGTACTCGTTGGGAGCAAAGTTATTTGTATCTGTGTGCAGGTCCACGTTGATTTCTAATATCTGGCGCCGTTAGCAGTTGACACCTTCTTGTTGAAACTGGGAGTCTCAGGGGAAATCGATCCTTGGTATCTTTGCCAAGGGAAAACTTCCGCTACACTGCATCTCAAACCTTCCACTTGGGGTAACCAACGAGGGGCGAGAAGCCATCAAGTGTTAAGCAAGGCGTAAAGCAAAGATGCCTCCTAAGATGGGGCCCTTTGTACGGTTTAGACTTAATCATTTAGCAACAATAGCGCCTAAGCTGAAAGTTGTATCACGAAACAAAGCCTGGCGCAAAATGACAAGATCAGGAGCACTAAGATTTCCACTGCTCCCGTGAACAATTAAGCATCTACTAGCAAATATCGCAAAGTAACGTAGAACAGGAAAATGTATACTAGTAATTCTTGCATCAGAAACTTTCCTCGTTTCCCCTACATCAATTCTATCAATAAATCCATCCACATCACTACGATGTGGTTCCTCGATGCTGCTCATACGTCTCCAACGTATCTATAATTTTTGATTGTTCCATGCTATTATATTATCAGTTTTGGATGTTTAATGGGCTTTATTATACACTTTTAGATTATTTTTGGGACTAACCTACTGACCCAAGGCCCAGTGCAAATTGCTGTTTTTTTTGCCTATTTTAGTGTTTCACGGAAAGGAATATCAAATGGAGTCCAAATGGAATGAAACCTTCGGGAGGATCGTTTTTGGAACAAACGCAACCCAGAAGACTTGGATTTCACACCAGGGAAGCCACGAGGCAGGGGGCGCGCCCAGGGGGGTGGACGCGCCCCACCCTCATGGGCCCCTCGTAGCTCCACCGACATGCCTCTTCGTCCTATATATACCCATGTACCCTGAAAACACCCGAGAGTGCCACGAAACCCTAATTCCACCGCTACAACCTTCTGTAACCGTGATATCCCATCTTGGGGCCTGTTTCGGAGCTCCACTGGAGGGGGAATTGATCACGGAGGGCTTCTACATCAACACCATAGCCTCTCCGATGAGTTGTGAGTAGTTTACCACACACCTTCGGGTCCATAGTTATTAGCTAGATGGCTTCTTCTCTCTCTTTGGATCTCAATACAAAGTTCTCCTCGTTCTTCTTGGAGATCTATTTGATGTAATTCTTTTTGCAGTGTGTTTGTCGAGATCCGATGAATTGTGGGTTTATGATCAAGATTATCTATGAACAATATTTGATTCTTCTCTGAAATCTGTTATGCATGATTTAAATATCTTTTCAAGTCTCTTCGAATTATCAGTTTGGTTTGGCCTACTAGATTGATCTTTCTTGCAATGGGAGAAGTTCTTAGCTTTGGGTTCAATCTTGCGGTGTCCTTTTCCAGTGACAGCAGGGGCAGCAAGGCACGTATTGTATTGTTACCATCGAGGATAAAAAGATGGGGTTTATATCATATTGCATGAGTTTATCCCTCTACATCATGTCATCTTGCTTAAAGCCTTACTCTGTTCTTATGAACTTAATACTCTAGATGCATGCTGGATAGCGGTCGATGTGTGGAGTAATAGTAGTAGATGCAGAATCGTTTCGGTCTACTTGTCACGGACGTGATGCCTATATACAATGATCATGCCTAGATATTCTCATAACTATGCGCTTTTCTATCAATTGCTCGACAGTAATTTGTTCACCCACCATAGAAATCTGCTATCTTGAGAGAAGCCACTAGTGAAACCTATGGCCCCCGGGTCTATCTTCCATCAACTATTTATCTTTACTTTACTTTTATTTTGCAATCATTAATTTCAATCAGTATAATAAAAATATTTATCTTATTATCTCTATCAGATCTCACTTTTGCAAGTGGCCGAGAAGGGATTGACAACCCCTTTATTGCGTTGGTTGCAAGGTTCTTATTTGTTTGTGTAGGTACGAGGGACTCGCGTGTAGTCTCCTACTGAATTGATACCTTGGTTCTCAAAAAATGAGGGAAATACTTACGCTACTTTGCTGCATCACCCTTTCCTCTTCAAAGGAAAAACAATGCAAGCTCAAGAGGTAGCAAGAAGAATTTCTGGCACAGTTGCCGCGGAGATCTACACAAAAGTCGTATACCAAGTACCCATCACAAACTCTTATCCCTAGCATTACATTATTTGCCATATGCCTCTCGTTTTCCTCCCCCTACTTCACCGTTGCTGTTTTATTCGCCCCCTTATTTGCTCCGTGTGTTTTATCATTTTCTTTGTCGTCATGGCTAGCCATTCTATCATTATTAATACTCCCGAGAGTGAAGTTCTTTATTTTAAACAAAGGAAGGGAGAAAATCTAAAAGATATTTGGTATAGAATTTGCAGTACTCTTACGAACCACCATTGAAGCTTTAGCATGATCCTTTATTCTAACAGGGAAAGGTGATTTCTCAATATAGGCGGTAGGAACAATAGGGTCAACATTATAAGTGATAGTCTTTTCTTCAACTTTAACAGGTTCAACTACTTTTACTTAAATAGGAGGATGAAATTTAAACCACTTTTCCTTAGGGAGATCAACATGAGTAGCAAATGATTCACAGAAAGAAGCTACTATCTCAGAGTCAAGTCCATATTTAGTGCTAAATTCACGGAAAACATCGGTATCCATAAAAGATTTAACACAATCAAACTTAGGTGTTATACCTGACTCCTTACCTTCGTCGAGATCGCAATCTTCAGAGTTATGTTTAATTCTTTCCAATAAATCCCATTTGAATTCAATAGTCTTCATCATAAAAGAACCGGTGCAAGAAGTATCGAGCATGGGGCGATTATTGAGAGAAAGCCGAGCATAATTTTTTTGAATAATCATTTCCCTTGAGAGCTCATGATTGGGGCATGAATATAACATTGAATTAAGCCTCCCCCAAGCTTGAGCGATACTTTCTCCTCAGCGAGGCCAAAAAATATATATATAGTTACGATCACGATGAACCTGATGCATAGGATAGAACTTCTGATGAAATTCCAACTTCAATCTGTTGTAGTTCCATGATCCAATATCATCACATAGCCTAAACCATGTCAATGCCTCTCCCTTCAAAGATAAAGGGAAGACCTTCTTCTTGATCACATCCTCGGGCATACCTGCAAGCTTAGATAATCCACAAACTTCATCCACATAGAATAGGTGCAAATCGGGATGCAATATTCCATCTCCTGTAAAGGGATTAGCTTGCAGTTTCTCTATCATACCCGAAGGAATTTCAAAGCAAACATTTTCAGTAGGTCCAGTAGGTTGAGGAGCAACTCTTTGCTCTACTGGTCAGGGTGAAGATACCCCAAACAAGCCTCTCAAAGGATTAAGTTCCATAGTAACAAGTGACAGTAAATTTCAGCACACTATATAATTTTTTCCTTACCAAATTCCACTTACCAAAGGCACTTCAATCCCCGACAACAGCGCCAGAAAAGAGTCTTGATGACCCACAAGTATAGGGGATCTATCGTAGTCCTTTCGATAAGTAAGAATGTCGTTTACAGATAGTTTTGTGATAAGGTAATTGGTAATAAGTAACAAATAGTAAAAGTAAATAAGGTGCAGAAAGATGGCCCAATCCTTTTTGTAGCAAAGGACAAGCCTGGACAAACTCTTATATAAGGAAAAGCACACCCGAGGACACATGGGAATTATCATCAAGGTAGTTTTCATCACGTTCATATGATTCACGTTCGTTACTTTGATAATTTGGTATGTGGGTGGACCGGTGCTTGGGTGCTGCCCTTACTTGGACAAGTGTCCCACTTATGATTAACCTCTATTGCAAGCATCCGCAACTACAAAAGAAGTATTAAGGTAAACCTAACCATAGCATGAAACATATGGATCCAAATCAGCCCCATACGAAGCAACGCATAAACTAGGGTTTAGGCTTCTGTCACTCTAGCAACCCATCATCTAATTATTACTTCCCAATGCCTTCCTATAGGCCGAAACAATGGTGAAGTGTCATGTAGTAGACGTTCACATCACCACTCGAGGAAAGACAACATACATCTCATCAAAATATCGAACGGATACCAAGTTCACATGACTACTTATAGCAAGACTTCTCCCATGTCCTCAGGAACAAACGTAACTACTCACAAAGCATATTCATGTTCATAATCAGAGCGGTATTAATATGCATAATGGATCTGAATATATGATCTTCCACCAAATAAACCAACTATCATCAACTACAAGGAGTAATCTAGCAACCCACAGGTACCAATATGAGGTTTTGATACAAAGATTGGATACAAGAGATGAACTAGGGTTTGAGAGGAGGTGGTGCTGGTGAAGATGTTGATGAAGATAACCCTCCCCAAGATGGGAGAGTTGTTGGTGATGACGGCGATGATGATTTCCCCCTCCCGGAGGGAAGAATCCCTGGCAGAACAGCTCCGCCGGAGCCCTATATTGGTTCTGCCAAGGTTCCGCCTCGAGACGGCGGCGCTTCGTCCCGAAAGCCTCTTTATGATCTTTTCCAGGTCAAAACACCTCATATAACAGAAGATGGGCATCGGGGGGTTGCCAGGTGGCCCACGAGGTAGGGGGCGCACCCAGGGGGCCCACCCTCATGGACGGTGGGTGGCCCCCTCCTGTACTTCTTTCGCCAGATATTTTTTATATTTTCTGAAACGGAGTTTCATGGAGTTTCAGGGCTTTTTGAGTTGTGCAGAATAGGTCTCCAATGTTTGCTCCTTTTCCAGCCCAAAATTCCAGCTGTTGGCATTCTCACTCTTCATTTAACCTTGTAAAATAAGAGAGAAAAGATATAAGTATTGTGATATAATGTGTAATAACATCCCATAGTGCAATAAATATCAACATAAAAGCATGATGCAAAATAGGCGTATCAAACTACCTTAACTTTAGAGCACGTAATGCAAAGGCTTGAAATTATTGAAAGTAAAGTTGCCACTATAGAGTTGGTTGAGAGTTTGGATAAAAAGATCCATAACCAAATTACCTAATATGGATCTAAGGTAGGAGTTATTCTGATTTTTTTAAAGAAAAAGAACCCATAGTTATAGAAAAAATAGATCAAGGTTCCACTAGAATTGATAAATTTGAGGATATTATTACCAATGTAGGGTCTGCTTTTTCTACTGTGAGAAATACTTCGAACCCCTCTACTACTAAAATGGCCAAGTTTATGTATGTTCCTAAAAATAAGGGTGAATCTTCTAATTAGGAAACTGTAGATCTCAAATCAATAAGTGTTCACCCCAACTTTCTCACTATCATAAGGGAACCTTTTACTACAAACGAATTTCTTGATTTCTTGGCTAGAAGTTTGATTATTAATAGGAAGGAAGAAACTCCTAAGAATTAGAAGTGTTCAATTGAAGAATTGCCTACCAAAGATGGCAATACCTAGATCTATTTCTTGTACCATGCCTAGCTAGGGGCGTTAAACGATAGTGCTTGTTGGGAGGCAACCCAATTTTATTTTCTTTGCTTTTACTTATGTTTAGTTATAAATAATTCATCTAGTTTCTGGTTAGATATGGTTTTGTGTTTTAATTAGTGTTTGTGCCATGTAGAACCTTTGGGAAGACTTGGGTGAAGTCTTTGCGATCTTGCTGTAAAAAAACAGAAACTTTTGCGCTCACGAGATTTGCTGCCATTTTTTACTGGAGTTCTTTTAAGTTCATTCTTTTTGCAGATTATTAATATACAAATTCCTCACGTCTACCAATTTATTTCAAAAAAATTAGAGTTACAGAAGTATTCGAAAGTTACACATTGCTACAGACTGTTCTGTTTTTTTGACAGATTCTATTTTTCGTGTGTTGTTTGCTTATTTTGATGAATCTATGAGTAGTATCGGGGGGGGGGTATGAATCATAGAGAGGTTTGAATACAGTAGGTTTAACACCAATATAAATAAATAATGATTTAATTATAGTACCTTAAAGTGGTTGTTTGTTTTCTTATACTAACGGTGCTCATGAGATTTTCTGCTAAGTTTTGTGTTGTGAAGTTTTCAAGTTTTTGGGCAAGGATTTGATGGACTATGGACCAACGAGTGGAAAGAGACTAAGCTTGGGGATGTCCAAGGCAACCCAAGGTAAAGTTAAAGGACAACCAAAAGCCTAAGCTTGGGGATGCCCCCGGAAGGCATCCCCTCTTTTCTCCTCGTCTATCGGGAACTTTACTTGAGACTATATTTTTATTCACCACATGATATGTGTTTTGCTTGGAGCGTCATGTATGATTTGAGTCATTGCTTTTTAGTTTACCACAATCATCCTTGCTGTACACACCTTTTGAGAGAGATAGACATTAATAGGAATTTATTAGAATACTCTATGTGCTTCACTTATATCTTTGAGCTAGATAGTTTTGCTCTAGTGCTTCACTTATATCCTTTTAGAGCACGGTGGTGGTTTTATTTTATACAAATTATTGATCTCTCAATGCTCACTTATATTATTTTGGGAGTCCTTTAGAACAGCATGGTAATTTGCTTTGGTTATAAAATTAGTCCTAATATGATAGGCATCCAAGATGGGTATAATAAAAACTTTCATATAAAGTGCATTGAATATTATGAAAAGTTTGATACTTGATGATTGTTTTGAGATATGAGCATGGTGGTATTAGAGTCATGCTAGTAGAGTAGTTGTGAATTTGAGAAATACATGTGTCGAGGTTTGCAAGTCCCGTAGCATGCACGTATGGTAACCGTTGTGTGACAAAATTGAAGCATGAGGTATCTCATTGATTTTCATCCTTTGTGTGGAGGTCGGGATCGCGCGATGGTTAACTCCTACCAACCCTTCCCCTAGGAGCATGCGTGTAGTACTTTGTTTTCATGACTTGTAGATTTTTGCAATAAGTATGTGAGTTCTGTATGACTAATGTTGAGTCCATGGATTATACACACTCTCACCCTTCCACCATTGCTAGCCTCTCTTGTACCGTGCAACTTTTGCCGGTACCATACACCCACCATATACCTTCCTCAAAACAGCCACCATACCTACCTATTATGGCATTTCCATAACCATTCCGAGATATATTGCCATGCAACCTTCCACCGTTCCGTTTATTATGACACGCTTCATCATTGTCATATTGCCATGCATGATCATGTAGTTGACATCGTATTTGTGGCAAGGCCACCATGCATAATTTTTCATACATGTCACTCTTGATTCATTGCACATCCTAGTACACTGCCGGGGGCATTCATATAGAGTCATATTTTGTTCTAGTATCGAGTTGTAATTATGAGTTGTAAATAAATAGAAGTGTGATGATCATCATTATTAGAGCATTGTCTCGAAAAAAGGCCAAATAAAAAAGAAAAAGAAAAAAGAAAGGCCAAATAAAAAAAGAAGTAAAGGCCAAAGGAAAAAAAGAAAGGCCCAAAAAAAGGAAAAGGAAAAAAAAGGGGACAATGCTACTATCTTTTTCCACACTTGTGCTTCAAAGTAGCACCATGATCTTCATGATAGAGAGTCTCTTGTTTTGTCACTTTCAGATACTAGTAGGAATTTTCATTATAGAACTTGGCTTGTATATTCCAACGATGAGCTTCCTCAAATGCCCTAGATATTACTGAGCAAGCAAGTTGGATGCACACCCACTTAGTTTCCTTTGGTGAGCTCTCATACATTTATAGCTCTAGTGCATCCGTTGCATGGCAATCCCTACTCACTCACATTGATATCTATTGATGGGCATCTCCATAGCCCATTAATACGCCTAGTTGATGTGAGATGATCTTCCTCTTTTGTCTTCTCCACAACCACCACTCTATTCCACCTATAGTGCTATATCCATGGCTCATGCTCATGTATTGCCTGAAAGTTGAAAAGGTTTGGAAAAAAAATTAAGTATGAAACAATTGCTTGGCTGAAACCGGGGTTGTGCATGATTTGAGTATTTTGTGTGACGAAGATGGAGCATAGACAAACTATATGATTTTGTAGGGATGAACTTTCTTTGGCCATGTTATTTTGAGAAGACATAATTGCTTTGTAAGTATGCTTGAAGTATTATTATTCTTATGTCAATATTAAACTTTTTTCTTGAATCTTTCGGATCTGAACATTCATGCCACAATAAAGAAAATTATATTGAGAATTATGTTAGGTAGCATTCCACATAAAAAATTCTGTTTTTATCATTTACCTACTCGAGGAGGAGCAGGAATTAAGCTTGGGGATGCTTGATACGTCTCCGACGTATCTATAATTTTTGATTGTTCCATGCTATTATATTATCTGTTTTGGATGTTTAATGAGCTTTATTATATACTTATATATTATTTTTGGGACTAACCTATTGACCCAAGGCCAGTGCAAATTGTTGTTTTTGCCTATTTCAGTGTTTCACAGAAAAGGAATATCAAACGGAGTCCAAATGGAATGAAACCTTCGGGAGGATCCTTTTTGGAACAAACGCAACCCAGAAGACTTGGAGTACACGCTAGGGAAGCCACGAGGTGGCCACGAGGCAGGCGGCACGCCCGGGGGGGTAGGCGCGCCCCCACTCTCGTGGGCCCCTCGTAGCTCCACCGGCATGCCTCATCGTCCTATATATACCCATGTACCCTAAAAACATCCGAGAGTACCAGGAAACCCTAATTCCACCGCCACAACCTTTTGTACCCATGAGATCCCATCTTGGGGCCTGTTCCGGAGCTCCACCAGAGGGGGAATCGATCACGAAGGGCTTGTACATCAACACCATAGCCTCTCCGATGAGTTGTGACTAGTTTACCACAGACCTTTGGGTCCATAGTTATTAGCTAGATGGCTTCTTATCTCTCTTTAGATCTCAATACAAAGTTCTCCTCGATCTTCTTGGAGATCTATTTGATGTAATTTTTTTTGCGGTGTGCTTGTCGAGATCCGATGAATTGTGGGTTTATGATCAAGATTATCTATGAACAATATTTGATTCTTCTCTGAAATTTTTTATGCATGATTTAAATATCTTTGCAAGTCTCTTCGATTATCAGTTTGGTTTGGCCTACTAGATTGATATTTCTTGCAATGGGAGAAGTGCTTAGCTTTGGGTTCAATCTTGCGGTGTCCTTTCCCAGTGACAGGAGGGGCAGCAAGGCACGTATTGTGTTGCTTCCATCGAGGATAAAAAGATGGGGTTTATATCATATTGCATGAGTTTATCCCTCTACATCATGTCATCTTGCTTAAAGCCTTACTCTGTTCTTATGAACTTAATACTCTAGATGCATCCTGGATAGCGGTCGATGTGTGGAGTAATTGTAGTAGATGTAGAATCGTTTCGGTCTACTTGTCATGGACGTGATGCCTGTATACAATGATCATGCCTAGATATTCTCATAACTATGCACTTTTCTATCAATTGCTCCTCTGAAAAATTTGACATGCCCCTCAACCATCGCGTCATTAATTTCTTTCTGTGAAAAATTTCTTGAATTTTTAGTGACTCAAAATAAAAGTGAACCAAACTCAACAAGATTGATAGCAACTACTCCCACAAGTGCCTAGAGGCTATATCATGCATTAAAACTACTTTGGACCATATAAATTTGACATGCAAGCTCAAGAACAGGGTCACCTTAGCAGCAAAAAAATGCAGTAAACAAAGCACTAGAACAAAAACTAATTGGACCATTGGAGGAGTGACATACCGAAGAACAATCCCCCAAAACAGTTTTGTGAATGGAGATATGAGCAAAGAGATCGAAAATGGCAGCAAGATGAGCTAGAACACGGGTTTGAGCTACGGGAGGATTTTATTATGGAGGAAGACGAAGTGAGTGGGTGCTGGAATAAGTGGAGGGGGTCCACGTGGGGCCCATGAGGTAGGGGGCGCGCCCTGCATCCTCGTGGCCAAATGGTGGCCCCTTGGTGTGTTCTCAGTGCCAGAAATTCTTAAATATTCTACAAAAAAATCATATTTCATTTTCAGGACATTTGGAGAACTTTTATTTTCGGGGTATTTTTATTGCAAGGATAATTCAGAAAACAGGTAGAAAATATTATTTTTGCTTTATTTAATCTAAATAACAGAAAGTAAAAGGAGGGTACAGAGAGTTGTGCTTTCTAACTTCATCCATCTCATGCTCATCAACAGGAATCCACTAACAAGGTTTATCAAGTCTCGTTAACAAACTCTTTCCGAATAACATGAAACCGGAGAATTTTCGAATAACACTAGGTTACCTCATCGGGGATATGCATGTCCCCAACAATAAGAATATCATATTTCTTCTTGACAATAGGAAGAGGGAATTCAAAACCTCGAATAGTAATCGTTGAATCTTTTCCAATAGAATTGATACTGTGGACTTGAGGTTGTTTCCTCGAAAAGTGTACCATATGCTCATTACCGTTAACATGAAAAGTGACATTGCCTTTTTTGCAATCAATAACAACCCCTGCAGTATCCAAAAAGGGTCTACCAAGGATAATCGACATACTATCGTCCTCGGGAATACCAAGAATAACAAAGTCCATTAAAATAGTAACATTTGCAACCACAACAGGCACATCCTCACAAATATCGACAGGTATAGCAGTTGATTTATCGGCCATTTGCAAAGATATTTCAGTAGGTGTCAACTTATTCAAATCAAGTCTACGATATAAAGAGAGAGGCATAACACTAACACCGGCTCGAAGATCACATAAAGCAGTTTTAACATAGTTTCTTTTAGTGGAGCATGGTATAGTTGGTACTCCTGGATCTCTTAGTTTCTTTGGTATTCCACCTTTAAAAGTATAATTGGAAAGCATTGTGGAAATTTCAACTTCCGGTATCTTTCTTTTATTTTTAACAATATATTTCATATACTTAGCATAAGGATTCGTTTTAAGCATATCAGTCAAACACATACGCAAAAAGATAGGTATAATCATTTCAGCTAAGCGCTCAAAATCCTCATCATCCTTTTTCTTGGATGGTTTAGGAGGAAAAGGAACAGGTTTCAGAACCCATGGTTCTCTCTCTTTACCGTGCTTCCTAGCAACGAAGTCTCTCTTATCATAATGTTGATTCTTTAATGGTGGGTTATCAAGATCAACAACAGGTTCAATCTCTACATCATTGTTATTGATAGGTTGAGCATCAACATGAACATCATCATTATCACTAGGTTCATGTTCATTACTAGATTGTGTTTCAGCATCAGAAATAGAAATACCATTGGGATTCTTAGGTGTGTCAACAACAAGTTCACTCGAAGCATGCAAAGTCCTATCATTTTCTTTATCTTCTTCTTAGAAGGACTAGGTGCATCAACATTAGTTCTCTGAGAATCTTGCTCAACTCTCTTAGGGTGGCCCTCAGGATACAAAGGTTCCTGAGTCATTCTACCCCCGCTAATCATAACTCTAACATCATTATCATTTTTCTTATTATTTAATTCATTGAGCAAATCATTTTGTGCTTTAAGCACTTGTTCTACCTGAGTGGTAACCATAGAAGCATGTTTACTAATAAGTTTATGGCACCTTTAACTCTAGACTTATAATCACTCAAGTGTTCAACCATATAAGCATTATGTTTCAATTGTCTACCAACATAAGCATTGAAGTTTTCTTGTTTAACAGTAAAATTATCAAACTCATGCAAGCATTGGCTAGCAGACTTATTATGAGGAATATCACCTTCATCAAATCTATAGAGAGAATTTAGCTCTACTAACCATGTCGGGTTATTAAGACCATGTATTTCTTCAATAGGTGGTAAATTCTTAACATTTTTAGCTTTAATACCCATTTCTTTCATAGATTTCTTTGCCTCTTGCATATCTTCAGGACTGAGGAATAGAATACCCCTTTTCTTCGAAGTTGGCTTAGGAGTTGGTTCAGGAAGTGTCCAATCATTATCATTACTCAATATATTATTCAATAGAAATTCAGCTTGCTCAATAGTTATTTCCTCGAAAACACAACCAACACAACTATCTAGGTGGTCTTTGGAAGCATCAGTTAGTCCATTATAAAAGATATCAAGTATTTCATTTTTCTTGAGAGGATGACCAGGCAAAGCATTAAGTAGTCGAAGAAGCTTCCCCCAAGCTTGTGGGAGACTCTCTTCTTCAATTTGCACAAAATTGTATATTTCACTTAAGGTAGCTTGTTTCTTATGAGCGGGGAAATATTTAGCAGAGAAGTAATAAATCATATCCTGGGGACTACGCACACAACCAGGAGCAAGAGAATTAAACCATGTTTTAGCATCACCCTTTAATGAGAAAGGAAATAACTTAAGGATATAGTAGTAACAATTTTTTTTCCTCATGAGTGAATAGGGTGGTTATATCATTCAATTTAGTAAGATGTGCCACAATAGTCTTAGATTCATAGCCATAAAAAGGATCAGATTCAACCAAAGTAATTAACTCAGGATCGACAGAGAAATCATAATCCTTATTAGAAATACAGATAGGTGAAGTAGCAAAAGCAGGGTCATATTTCATTCTAGCATTCAAAGTCTTTTCTTTCAGCTTAGCTAACAGTTTCTTAAGATCATATCTATCTTTGCAAGAAAAAAGGTCTCTAGCTGTTTCTTCATCCATAACATAACCCTCAGGCACATCAGGTAATTCATATCTAGGGGGAGAGTATCTTCATCGTCACTTTCATCAATATTATCTATTTCAATAATTTCACTCTCTCTAGCCCTAGCAAGTTGTTCATCAAGAAATTCAACTAATGGCACAATATTATCAAGCATAGAAGTAGTTTCATCATAAGCATCATGCATAGCATAAGTGGCATCACCAATAACATGTGACATATCAGAATCAATAGAAGGTGTAGGTGTCGCAAATTTACTCATAACAGAGGGTGAATCAAGTGTAGAGCTAGATGGCAGTTCCTTACCTCCCCTCATAGTCGAGGGAAAAATCTTGGTTCTTTCATCTTTCACGTTCTTCATAGTGATCAATAGATATAAATGTTGGCGTCCTGGGAACCAGGGTACCTAGACTTGCCTGTCTGCGGGCCACGACGCGCTCCTATCATGGCCTGGTACGGCCTAGCTGATTGACCAGCTGCTCAAGAACCTCGCGAGGGGGCTAGACCTCGCGAGGAGAACGACGTCAAGACCTCCTCAGGAGCGGCCTCGACTAGGTTGCTTCGGAGGGGCGGAGAATCCAAGGCTAAGCCTGCCTCAGGAGGAGGCAGTGACGCAAGCAGTGACACACCGCGCCAGTGGGTGCCAGCGGCGCAATTCCCATTTTGGTACAAGGGAGACAACGCAGGAGTAGGTTCCCGAGGAGCAGGACAAATGTTTCCCCATTGGTGCAACAAGACCGAAGACCGCAAGGACGACAGGGAGGATGTCACCACCGAGCCCACCACCGCGTCATCACCGATCCCTTTGCAGGCGAAGACTACTTTTATCAGGGTAGGAACGTCCTTGTGTTCCCGCTAAAAATGTCCATTGTGGGATCCCTTCCGACCTAAACATTTCGGGGGAAGAGGACCCTGGCCGTCTATATAAGTAGCTAGGGTCTCCACTATGGAGAGGATCAGATCCAGAAACTCTGCCCTCGCAAAAGGAGCAAGAACCCTTGCCTCCTGACCCTCCTGAGCTCAGGAATCACTGTACTTGTTCATATTCAAGCCCTCCCGAGGCCAATCCACCAAAGGAGGAAGTAGGGTTTTACACCACAAGGTGGCCTGAACCTGGGTAAACTCTTGTGTGCTTTACTCGTTGTTCACTTGAATCTCTTGACCGGACGAGGGCGAGATGCTAGGTAGACATGAGTGGGTGAGATCTTCGTTCACACCCCTGTGTTCAAACTTCTTGGGTTTGCGGAGCCCTTAATCCGACATTTGGCGCGGATTAAGGGCTCCGCAAAACCAAGAAGTTCGAACACAGGGGCGTGAACGAAGATCTCTCCCACTCATGTCTACCTAGCGTCTCGCCCTCGTCCGGTCAAGAGATTCAAGTGAACAACGAGTAAAGCACACAAGAGTTTACCCAGGTTCAGGCCACCTTGTGGTGTAAAACCCAACTTCCTGCTTTGGTGTATTAGCCTCGCGAGGGCTTGATTCTGGATGAGTACAGTGGTTCCTGAGCTCAGGAGGAGAGCTCAGGAGGGTCAAGAGGCAAGGGTTCTTGCTCTTTGTGCGAGGGCAGAGTTTCTGGATCTGGTCGGGCCTGCCTCCATAGTGGAGACCCTAGCCACTTATATAGGCGGCCAAGGTCCTCTTTCCCCAAAATGTTTAGGCGGGAAGGGATCCCATAACGGCCATTTTGAGGGGGAACACAAGGACGTTCTTGTCCTGACAAAAGCGGTCTTTGCCTGCAAAAGGGGCAGGCGGTGACGCGGCGGTGGGCTCGGTGGTGACATCCTTCCTGCCGTCCTTGCGGTCTTCAGTCTTGTTGCACCGAAGGGGAAACCTTTGTTCCGCTCCTCGGGAACCTGCGCCTACGCTGTCTTCTTTGCACCGAAATGGCAACTGTGCCACTGGCGCATGCTGGCACCCGCCGGCGCGGTGCGTCACTGCCTCCTCTTGAGGCAGGCTTGGCCTTGGATTCTCCGCCCTTCCGGAGCGACCTAGCCGAGGCTGCTCCTGAGGGGGTCTCGATGTCGTTCTCCTCGCGAGGCCTAGCCCTCTCGCGAGGGTCTTGGGCAGCTGGTCGATCAGCTGGGCCGTACCAGGGTACCCAGACTTGCCTGCCTGCGGGCCGCGACGTGCTCCTGCCACGGCCTGGTATGGCCCAGCTGATCGACCAGCTGCTCAAGACCCTCGCGAGGAGAACAACGTCAAGACCTCCTCAGGAGCGGCCTCGGCTAGGTTGCTCTGGAGGGGCGGAGAATCCAAGGCCAAGCCTGCCTTAGGAGGAGGCAGTGACGCCAGCAGTGACGCACCGCGCCAGTGGGTGCCAGCGCGTGCCAGCGGCGCAGTTGCCATTTTGGTGCAAGGGAGACAGTGCAAGAGTAGGTTCCCGAGGAGCAGGACAAAGGTTTCCCCATTGGTGCAACAAGACCGAAGACCGCAAGGACGACAGGGAGGATGTCACCACCGAGCCCACCACCGCGTTATCACCGATCCCTTTGTAGGCGAAGACTGCTTTTGTCAGGGTAGGAACGTCCTTGTGTTCCCACTCAAAATGGCCGTTGGGGGATCCCTTCCCGCCTAAACATTTCGGGGGAAGAGGACCCTGGCCGCCTATATAAGTAGCTAGGATCTCCACTATGGAGAGGATCAGATCCAGAAACTCTGCCCTCGCAAAAGGAGCAAGAACCCTTGCCTCCTGACCCTCCTGAGCTCAGGAATCACTGTACTTGTTCATATCCAAGCCCTCCTGAGGCCAATCCACCAAAGCAGGAAGTAGGGTTTTACACCACAAGGTGGCCTGAACCTGGGTAAACTCTTGTGTGCTTTACTCGCTGTTCACTTGAATCTCTTGACCGGACGAGGTCAAGACGCTAGGTAGACGTGAGTGCGTGTGATCTTCGTTCACGCCCGTGTGTTCGAACTTGTTGGGTTTGCGGAGCCCTTAATCTGACATTTGGTGCACCAGGTAGGGGGCGTGTCGAGATCTCGCCTCTCCGACGACCTCATCCCGCTCTCGTCGTCGACTTTGCTCCACTGTCATGGTGGACACACGCCCCGCACGCGCTGCCCACCGCGCCGCGAACGTCGCTCAGACTGCGCCTGCAGGCAACGGTGCGCCGCTCCGCCCCAACTCACCGGTCGCCAACGCCGCCACCGACCCGGCCGTCCACGAGCAGCAGGACTAGTCGCTGCCGCTGTCCGTGCGGCGCGATGGCCGCACGGCGACGCCGTCACCCTCGCCGACCGCAGCGTCGTCCTCGCTGATCCGCCACGGTCCGGTCTACGAGCAGCCTGCGCTACTGATGGTGCGGGAGGTCCTGCGCTACCGCCCGGCAGACGACCTGTACGACGAGTGGCTCAACCGCATCACCGAGCCCGTCAACGCCACCGGGGAGGTACCTGCACCAACTCACTCCTCCCTACCCCCATCGCCCATGGTGGGGAACGAGGGCCACGGTGTCCTGGCTCCACCTCCGCTGCACGGCGCCGGCCAGGAGGTCAGGCGCGAGGCTCCGCGGCGTGAGCTGCTCCGCAAGGCCCCCTCGTGCGACGAGGGGAGCTGCCAGGAAATTCTGCATCCCTAGGAAGAAGCTCGCGGACCCCCGTCCCTCAACACCAAGACCATGCACCACAGGAGGCCGTGGCGCCTGCGCCCCAGGAACCACCGCCGTAGGCGCGGGGGGCGCCTGCAATCATGAGCGTAGCTGGATGTCGCGCCTTAGCTCCTGAGCTACGGCACCTCGTCTGGCCCGGCAAGTTCAAGCCGGATCTGCCTCCACGGTGCGACAGCACCACTGACCCCATGGAGTTCTTCCAGCTCTACGAGCTGAGCATCAAGGCGTCCAACGGCACTGAGCAGGTCATGGCGAACTGGTTCCGCATGGCTCTCAAGGATGGCGCACATTCCTGGCTCCTGAACCTCCCTGTGGGGTCCATCTCCTCCTGGGGGGAGCTTCGCGAGCGTTTCGTCGGCGACTTCCAGGGTATTTGCGGCTGAGCCCCGGACGGATGGGTGGTATACTTTGATGGCACCTTCTCGCACCTTGGCGCGGGAGCTGGCGCCGTGTTAGTATCTCTCACTCAGGACAAGTTGTACTATGTCGTACAACTTTGATTCCTGCAAGGCAAGAAGGTCTCCTACAACATCGCAGAATACGAGCGCCTAATTGCTGGGTTCAAGACCGCCGCAGCGCTGGGGGTCAAGCGTCTCACCATCAGAGGTGATTCACAGCTCCTCGTCAACTTCTCCAACAAGAAATACAAGCCCAAGGACGAGCACATGGAGGCATATCAGGAGGAGGTGCGCAAGATGGAAAAGCGGTTCCAGGCGCTGGAGGTGCAGCGCGTGCCAAGAGGCGCCAACAAGGAAGCGGACGTCATCCCCAAACGAGCCTCCAAGTGGGAGCCTTAGAGGTCGGGCGTCTTCGAGGAGCGGCCGCTCAAACCATCGGCAACACCGCCCGTTCCCGAGCCGGCGTCCCCTCAGCAGGGGCTACCTGCGGCGCCTCCGGACGGTGCCCCGCCCTGTGGACCGGCCTCCGGAGCCCGCTTGCTATTCGCCGTCGAGCTCGAGGAGGGTTGCTGAACCCAAGAGCTCAGGAGGTACCTGCGACACGACACCCTACCAGACAAGGAGGAAGACGCAGAGCGCGTGGTCCGGCAGGACTCAACTTACTGCATCCAAGACGGCGAACTCTACCGGAGGCGCCCCAACAACGTCTCACTAAAATGCATCTCGAGGAAGCAAGGGCGCGAGCTGTTGGCTGACATTCGCGGTGGGGACTGCGGTCACCACTTGTCATCCCGCACCCTCGTGGGCAACGCCTTCCGCAACGGCTTCTACTAGCCCACGGCGTTCAACGACGCCATGGAACTTGTGCAGGCTTGCGAGGCGTGCCAGTTTCACGCCAAGCAGATCCACCAGCCAGCACAGGGCCTCCAGACGATCCCGCTCTCCTGGACCTTCGTGGTCTGGGGATTGGACATCTTGGGTCCGTTTCCCCGGGCAGCGGGGGGCTACCGCTTCCTGTACATCGCCATCGACAAATTCACCAAGTGGGCAGAGGTGGAGCCCGTTCGCGCGATCCCAACCGGGTCGGCGGTCAAGTTCCTTTAGGGCCTAGTGAGGCGATTCGGGGTCCCCAGCCGCATCATCACGGATAACGGTTCGCAGTTCACAAGCAATCTCTTCAGGTCATATTGTGCTAACCTTGGAACACAGATCTGCTATGCCTCGATGGCTCACCCCAGGAGCAACGGTCAGGCCGAATGCACCAACGTGGAAGTCTTGCATGGCCTCAAGATGCGCAACTTTAAGAAGAAGCTTGAGGCTTGCAGCAGGGGCTGGATCGACAAGCTCCAGTCCATGTTGTGGTCAATCCAAACCATTGCTACCAAACCCATGGGAGAAACTCCTTTCTTTCTCGTCTACGGAGCGGAGGCGGTCCTCCCTCATGAGGTCAAGCATCACTCCCCATGGGTCTTGGCTTTCAATGAGGAAGGCCAGGACGCCTCCTGGCGGATGGACCTCGTGCTCGGCGAGGAGGGCCGCCGCCGAGCTGCCCTCAGGGCGGCGCGATATCAGCAGGCACTGTGGCGGTACCACTACTACAGCGTCTGTGCAAGAACACTTGAAGTTGGTGACTTGGTCCTGAGGCGGGTCCTCTCCAGGGAGGGGTTACACAAGCTCTCGCCCATGTGGGAAGGCCTGTTCAGAATCGCCAGTGTCTCTAGGCCTGGTGCTGTGCGCCTCGAGACGCAGGATGGGATACCTATCCAGAATTCCTGGAACATTGAGCACCTTGGGAGGTTCTATCCGTAATCAAGGCTCCGTGCCCGTGAAGGTCTCCGCTTGTGACACTCTCACATAATAATGAGTTGGGGCTACACATGCCTCAGAGTCTCCTGTGCGTTGCCTACGGGCCCTCAGACGGGGCTCCCACCCACGCCCCAGTGGCAGTCCTTAGCTCTGCACTGGGAAGAAGACGTAGTGTAGGGGTCGGATGCGACCTTTTTCCTTTTTTGGCTTGGTGTTTGGCTGTCAGCCTTTTCTACTTCCTTGGCTATCAGCCCTTCCACTACCCCATGCTATGAAGTTCTCGTGTTCCTTGCATTTGGTTGGAAGTCTTTCTTGGGATTTTTCTCGCCAGTTTTAAGTTCAGCTTGTTAAGCAGGGGCAGCGCAGCTTCCCCTCCTTCGCGTGCCTCGCGCATGGGGGCTGGGACACGGCCGGTCCCGTGACCTCGCCCGGCCAAGCCTGGTCAGGCTCCGGCTCATGCCTTGGCGCCTTAATCCATGCTCGACACTCTCAGCAGCTCACCCATACTCGAGGGCTGTGCAGGTTCTCCGAACTCAATCGTCCTCATGGCCCGACGGGGGCTCATGACGCCAATAAGTCAGGACCACTTCGCCTCAAGACATCGCAACACATAAGCTAAGTAATCTCACCCAGACCAAAAAGATGATAGCAAGTTCTCGCTTCATACATATATCATAGTCCATTACATGCCTTCTCGAGGCAACCTAAAATTTTGACACAGGAAGGAAATGAAAAAAAAGAAAAAGAAGAGGCAGAGGTCGACCTGCCGAGCCACAGCTCCGCCAAGCTGCGGCTGGACACGGTTGCCCCCACTCAGTCGGAGTCTACCAGCTCCTCCCACTTCACCGAGGCGTAGCGGCGCGACGACCCTCCCCCCTCGCCGAGTCGAGCTCGGCGGCGTGGTGGCTCATTGTAGCCGCCGCTGCTAGAGGAGCTGCTGCTGCCACACGGGGGGGACCCACGGCGCCCCCATGGAGTTCTTCCAGCTCTACGAGCTGAGCATCAAGGCGTCCAACGGCACTGAGCAGGTCATGGCGAACTGGTTCCGCATGGCTCTCAAGGATGGCGCACATTCCTGGCTCCTGAACCTCCCTGTGGGGTCCATCTCCTCCTGGGGGGAGCTTCGCGAGCGTTTCGTCGGCGACTTCCAGGGTATTTGCGGCTGAGCCCCGGACGGATGGGTGGTATACTTTGATGGCACCTTCTCGCACCTTGGCGCGGGAGCTGGCGCCGTGTTAGTATCTCTCACTCAGGACAAGTTGTACTATGTCGTACAACTTTGATTCCTGCAAGGCAAGAAGGTCTCCTACAACATCGCAGAATACGAGCGCCTAATTGCTGGGTTCAAGACCGCCGCAGCGCTGGGGGTCAAAGCGTCTCACCATCAGAGGTGATTCACAGCTCCTCGTCAACTTCTCCAACAAGAAATACAAGCCCAAGGACGAGCACATGGAGGCATATCAGGAGGAGGTGCGCAAGATGGAAAAGCGGTTCCAGGCGCTGGAGGTGCAGCGCGTGCCAAGAGGCGCCAACAAGGAAGCGGACGTCATCCCCAAACGAGCCTCCAAGTGGGAGCCTTAGAGGTCGGGCGTCTTCGAGGAGCGGCCGCTCAAACCATCGGCAACACCGCCCGTTCCCGAGCCGGCGTCCCCTCAGCAGGGGCTACCTGCGGCGCCTCCGGACGGTGCCCCGCCCTGTGGACCGGCCTCCGGAGCCCGCTTGCTATTCGCCGTCGAGCTCGAGGAGGGTTGCTGAACCCAAGAGCTCAGGAGGTACCTGCGACACGACACCCTACCAGACAAGGAGGAAGACGCAGAGCGCGTGGTCCGGCAGGACTCAGCTTACTGCATCCAAGACGGCGAACTCTACCGGAGGCGCCCCAACAACGTCTCACTAAAATGCATCTCGAGGAAGCAAGGGCGCGAGCTGTTGGCTGACATTCGCGGTGGGGACTGCGGTCACCACTTGTCATCCCGCACCCTCGTGGGCAACGCCTTCCGCAACGGCTTCTACTAGCCCACGGCGTTCAACGACGCCATGGAACTTGTGCAGGCTTGCGAGGCGTGCCAGTTTCACGCCAAGCAGATCCACCAGCCAGCACAGGGCCTCCAGACGATCCCGCTCTCCTGGACCTTCGTGGTCTGGGGATTGGACATCTTGGGTCCGTTTCCCCGGGCAGCGGGGGGCTACCGCTTCCTGTACATCGCCATCGACAAATTCACCAAGTGGGCAGAGGTGGAGCCCGTTCGCGCGATCCCAACCGGGTCGGCGGTCAAGTTCCTTTAGGGCCTAGTGAGGCGATTCGGGGTCCCCAGCCGCATCATCACGGATAACGGTTCGCAGTTCACAAGCAATCTCTTCAGGTCATATTGTGCTAACCTTGGAACACAGATCTGCTATGCCTCGATGGCTCACCCCAGGAGCAACGGTCAGGCCGAATGCACCAACGTGGAAGTCTTGCATGGCCTCAAGATGCGCAACTTTAAGAAGAAGCTTGAGGCTTGCAGCAGGGGCTGGATCGACAAGCTCCAGTCCATGTTGTGGTCAATCCGAACCATTGCTACCAAACCCATGGGAGAAACTCCTTTCTTTCTCGTCTACGGAGCGGAGGCGGTCCTCCCTCATGAGGTCAAGCATCACTCCCCATGGGTCTTGGCTTTCAATGAGGAAGGCCAGGACGCCTCCTGGCGGATGGACCTCGTGCTCGGCGAGGAGGGCCGCCGCCGAGCTGCCCTCAGGGCGGCGCGATATTAGCAGGCACTGTGGCGGTACCACTACTACAGCGTCTGTGCAAGAACACTTGAAGTTGGTGACTTGGTCCTGAGGCGGGTCCTCTCCAGGGAGGGGTTACACAAGCTCTCGCCCATGTGGGAAGGCCTGTTCAGAATCGCCAGTGTCTCTAGGCCTGGTGCTGTGCGCCTCGAGACGCAGGATGGGATACCTATCCAGAATTCCTGGAACATTGAGCACCTTGGGAGGTTCTATCCGTAATCAAGGCTCCGTGCCCGTGAAGGTCTCCGCTTGTGACACTCTCACATAATAATGAGTTGGGGCTACACATGCCTCAGAGTCTCCTGTGCGTTGCCTACGGGCCCTCAGACGGGGCTCCCACCCACGCCCCAGTGGCAGTCCTTAGCTCTGCACTGGGAAGAAGACGTAGTGTAGGGGTCGGATGCGACCTTTTTCCTTTTTTGGCTTGGTGTTTGGCTGTCAGCCTTTTCTACTTCCTTGGCTATCAGCCCTTCCACTACCCCATGCTATGAAGTTCTCGTGTTCCTTGCATTTGGTTGGAAGTCTTTCTTGGGATTTTTCTCGCCAGTTTTAAGTTCAGCTTGTTAAGCAGGGGCAGCGCAGCTTCCCCTCCTTCGCGTGCCTCGCGCATGGGGGCTGGGACACGGCCGGTCCCGTGACCTCGCCCGGCCAAGCCTGGTCAGGCTCCGGCTCATGCCTTGGCGCCTTAATCCATGCTCGACACTCTCAGCAGCTCACCCATACTCGAGGGCTGTGCAGGTTCTCCGAACTCAATCGTCCTCATGGCCCGACGGGGGCTCATGACGCCAATAAGTCAGGACCACTTCGCCTCAAGACATCGCAACACATAAGCTAAGTAATCTCACCCAGACCAAAAAGATGATAGCAAGTTCTCGCTTCATACATATATCATAGTCCATTACATGCCTTCTCGAGGCAACCTAAAATTTTGACACAGGAAGGAAATGAAAAAAAAGAAAAAGAAGAGGCAGAGGTCGACCTGCCGAGCCACAGCTCCGCCAAGCTGCGGCTGGACACGGTTGCCCCCACTCAGTCGGAGTCTACCAGCTCCTCCCACTTCACCGAGGCGTAGCGGCGCGACGACCCTCCCCCCTCGCCGAGTCGAGCTCGGCGGCGTGGTGGCTCATTGTAGCCGCCGCTGCTAGAGGAGCTGCTGCTGCCACACGGGGGGGACCCACGGCGCCCCCCAGAACCAAGATCGTCTCCGGAGGAGGAGCTGCTCCTCCGGACACCGTCCTCGTTGTCCCCTTCGTCATCAACTTCAGGACAACACCCAAGGCGCCTCCCTTCCTCCGAGAAGACCCTGACGAATAGAGTTGAGGCGCCATCATACCTGAAGTGGAGCGTACACCTGACCTGCAGTCGGCGTGCGACCAGCCTCGCTCCAGGAACACGTCGCCTGAGGGGGCAACGTCGACCTCCACCCAGGACGCACCACTGAAGCAACCGTCGGTCTGTAGCCAGATGCTGCTGGGGCCTCCGGCTGGTAGCACGTTGCCGAACGAGTGGGAAAGCCGGAGCCACAAGCCGCCGGGGTTCTCCGCCCACGCCACGAACTCCGATGACGCATCGAAGGAGTGAAGTTGTGGGCATGGAGGACGCACGACCGCTAAACGCCGCCTCGCACCTCCTCTCCCACCACGGTCGCGACCACCTTCACCTCGGGAAGAGGCATCACGCCTCTCACCAGCGACCGCGTCGGGACCCGAAAGGCCGCGCCCGCTCCCTCGAGGAGTCGCTGCGGGCGCAGTAGCATGCTTGCGGGGCGGCTGCAGCCCCTCTTGGACGACGGCGAGGCTAAATCTTTCGGGGCCTTCCCCTTCTCTGCGGCAGACGGCTTCCCCGACGGCGCTATGGAGACCTAGCAGCAAGAATGAGTGTAGAGAGCAAACAAGGAGGCAGATGACACTGGCTAGAAAATGGCTTGGGGGCTCCCCCCTAGTCCCATTTATAGGGTGGAGGAGCCCAACCGCCAGTCACTGGCGTCGCAGCCATAACAACCCCGTCGTCTACGCCAAGGAGTTGTCAAGTCACGCGGTTGCCGAGACTGTGTGGGGAGCGGAGTCGCCCGCGTTGAAGGAAATATGCCCTAGAGGCAATAATAAAGTTGTTATTTTATATTTCCTTATATCATGATAAATGTCTTTTATTCATGCTAGAATTGTATTAACCGGAAACTTAGTACATGTGTTAATACATAGACAAAACAGAGTGTCCCTAGTATGCCTCTACTAGACTAGCTCATTGATCAAAGATGGTTATGTTTCCTAACCATAGACACGAGTTGTCATTTGATCAATGGGATCACATCATTAGGAGAATGATGTGATGGACAAGACCCATCCGTTAGCTTAGCAACTTGATCGTTTAGTATGTTGCTATTGCTTTCTTCATGACTTATACATGTTCCTATGACTATGAGATTATGCAACTCCCGTTTACCGAAGGAACACTTTGTGTGCTACCAAACGTCACAACATAACTGGGTGATTATAAAGGTGCTCTACAGGTGTCTCCGAAGGTACTTGTTGGGTTGGCGTATTTCGAGATTAGGATTTGTCACTCCGATTGTCGGAGAGGTATCTCTGGGCCCTCTCGGTAATGCACATCATAATAAGCCTTGCAAGCAAATGACTAATGAGTTAGTCACGAAATGATGTATTACGGAACGAGTAAAGAGACTTGCCGGTAACGAGATTGAACTAGGTATGATGATACCGACGATCGAATCTCGGGCAAGTAACATACCGATGACAAAGGGAATAACGTATGTTGTTATGCGGTTCGACCGATAAAGATCTTCGTCGAATATGTAGGAGCCAATATGGGCATCCAGGTTCCTCTTTTGGTTATTGACCAGAGAAGTGTCTCGGTCATGTCTACATAGTTCTCGAACCCGTAGGGTCCGCACGCTTAACGTTTCGTTGACGATATAGTATTGAATGAGTTATGTGTGTTGGTGACCGAATGTTGTTCGGAGTCCCGGATGAGATCACAGACATGACGAGGAACTCCGGAATGGTCCGGAGATAAAGATTAATATATGGGATAATAGTGTTTGACCTCCGGAAGGGTTCCGGAATTCACCGGAAGGGGTTCCGGATGTTTCCCGAAGTGTTTGGGTACGAGAACACTTTATTTGGGCCAAAAGGGAAAGCACACAAGGTTTTTGGAAGGCGCAAAAGGAAGTTTTGCGGAGTCCAAGGGCCAGACGCCAGGGTTCCTGGCGTCTTGGTCCAGACGCCGGGAACCCTGGCGTCTGGCCCTGGAGTCCGAGAAGGACTCTTGCCTTTCGGGTGAAACCGACTTTGTGAAGGCTTTTACTCCAAGTTTCGACCCCAAGGCTCAACATATAAATAGAGGGGTAGGGCTAGCACCCAAGACACATCAAGATACACCAAGCCGTGTGCCGGCTACCCCGACCCTCTAGTTTATCCTCCGTCTAGTTTCTGTAGTGCTTGGCGAAGCCCTGCAGAGATTGTTCTTCATCAACAACCGTCACCACGCCGTCGTTCTGCCGGAACTCATCTACTACTTCGCTCGTCTTGCTGGATCAAGAAGGCGAGGACGTCATCGAGCTGAACGTGTGCTGAACGCGGAGGTGCCGTACGTTCGGTACTAGATCGGGACAGATCGTGAAGGTGCACGACTACATCAACCGCGTTGATAAATGCTTCCGCTTTCGGTCTACGAGGGTACGTAGACACACTCTCCCCTCTCGTTACTATGCATCTAGTAGATAGATCTTGCGTGATCGTAGGAAAATTTTGAAAATACTACGTTCCCCAACAGTGGCATCAGAGCCAGGTCTATGCGTAGATGATATGCACGAGTAGAACACAATGAGTTGTGGGCGATACTAGTCATACTGCTTACCAGCATGTCATACTTTGCTTCGGCGGTATTGTGAGATGAAGCGACCCGGACCGACATTACGCGTACGCTTACGCGAGACTGGTTTCACCGTTACGAGCACTCGTTGCTTAAAGGTGACTGGCGGGTGTCTGTCTCTCTCACTTTAGCTGAATCAAGTGTGGCTACGCCCTGTCCTTGTGAAGGTTAAAACAGCACATACTTGACGAAACATCGTTGTGGTTTTTGTATGCGTAGGTAAGAACAGTTCTTGCTAAGCCCGTAGCAGCCACGTAAAACTTGCAACAACAAAGTAGAGGACGTCTAACTTGTTTTTGCAGGGCATGTTGTGATGTGATATGGTCAAGACATGATGAGTTATACGGTTTTGTATGAGATGATCATGTTTTGTAATGTTATCGGCAACTGGCAGGAGCCATATGGTTGTCGCTTTATTGTATGAAATGCAATCACCATGTAATTGCTTTACTTTATCACTAAGCGGTAGCGATAGTCGTAGAAGCAATAGTTGGCGAGACGACAACGATGCTACGATGGAGATCAAGGTGTCGCGCCGGTGACGAAGGTGATCATGACGGTGCTTTGGAGATGGAGATCAAAAGCACAAGATGATGATGGCCATATCATGTCACATATTTTGATTGCATGTGATGTTTATCTTATTATGCTTCTTATTTTGCTTAGAATGACGGTAGCATTATAAGATGATCCCTTACTAAATTTCAAGGTATAAGTGTTCTCCCTGAGTATGCACTGTTGCGAAAGTTCGTCGTGCCGAGACACCACGCGATGATCGGGTGTGATAAGCTCTACGCTCAAATACAACGGGTGTAAGCCAGTTTTGCACACGCAGAATACTCAGGTTAAACTTGACGAGCCTAGCATATGCAGATATGGCCTCGGAACACTGGAGACCGAAAGGTCGAGCGTGAATCATATAGTAGATATGATCAACATAAGATGTTCACCATTGAAACTACTCCATCTCACGTGATGATCGGACATGGTTTAGTTGATTTGGATCACGTGATCATTTAGATGACCGGAGGGATGTCTATCTAAGTGGGAGTTCTTTGATTAATATGATTAAATTGAACTTTAATTTATCATGAACTTAGTCCTCGTAGTATTAGCATATCTATGTTGTAGATCAATAGCTCACGATGTTGCTCCCCGTTTATTTTTTTATATGTTCCTAGAGAAAACTAAGTTGAAAGATGTTAGTAGCAATGATGCGAAATTGTTCCGTGATCTGAGGGGCATCCTCATTGCTGCATAGAAGAATTATGTCCTTATGCACCGCTAGGTGACAGACCTATTGCAGGAGCAGATGTAGACGTTATGAACGTTTTGACAAAAGCTCAGTATGATGACTACTTGATAGTTTAAAGTGCACCATGCTTTAAGGCTTAGAACTGGGACTTCAAAAACGTTTTGAACGCCACAGAGCATATAAGATGTTCCAAGAGTTGAAATTAGTATTTCATACTCATGCCCGTGTCGAGAGGTATGAGACCTCTGACAGTACTTTGCCTACAAGATGGAGGAGAATAGCTCAACCAGTGAGCATGTGCTCAGATTGTCTGGGTACTACAATTACTTGAGTCAAGTGGGAGTTAATCTTCCAGATAAGATAGTAATTGACAAAGTTCTCTAGTCACTATCACCAAGTTAGTAGAACTTCGTGATGAACTATAATATGCAAGGGATGACAAAAGTAATTCCCGAGCTCTTCGCGATGCTGAAATCGGCGAAGGTAGAAATCAAAAAGGAGCATCAAGTGTTGATGGTTAACAAGACCACTTGTTTCAAGTAAAGGGCAAAGGGATAGAAGGGGAACTTCAAGAAGAATGACAAGAAAGTTGTCACTCCCGTGAAGAAACCCAAATCTAAACTCAAGCCTGAAACTAAGTGCTTCTACTGCAAAGGAAATGGTCACTAGAAGTGGAACTACCCTAGATATTTGGCGGATAAGAAGGATGGCAAAGTGAACAAAGGTATATTTGATATACAGATTATTGATGTGTATTTTACTAGTGTTCATAGCAACCCCTCAGTATTTGATACTAGTTCAGTTGCTAAAGAGTAGTAACTCGAAATCAGAGTTGCATAATGAACAGAAACTAGTTAAAGGTGAAGTGACGATGTGTGTTGGAAGTGGTTCCAAGATTGATATGATCATCATCGCACACTCCCTATACTTTCGGGATTAGTGTTGAACCTAAATAAGTGTTATTTGGTGTTTGTGTTGAGCATGAATATGATTTGATCATGTTTATTGCAATACGGTTGTTCATGTAAGTTAGAGAATAATTGTTGTTCTGTTTACATGAATAAAACCTTCTATGGTCATACACCCAATGAAAATGGTTTGTTGGATCTCGATCGTGTGATACACATATTCATAATATTGAAGCCAAAAGATGCAAGGTTAATAATGATAGTGCAACTTATTTGTGGCACTGCCGTTTAGGTCATATTGTTGTAAAGCGCATGAAGAAACTCCATAGTGATGGACTTCTGGAATCACTTGATTATGAATCACTTGGTGCTTGCGAACCATGCCTCATGGGCAAGATGACTAAAACTCCGTTCTCCGGAACTGTGGAGCGAGCAACAGAGTTGTTGGAAATCATACATACTAATGTATGCAGACCAATGAGTGTTGAAGCTCGCGGCGGGTATCGTTATTTTCTGACCTTCACTGATGATTTAAGCAGATATGGGTATATCTACTTAATGAAGCACAAGTCTGAAACATTTGAAAAGTTCAAAGAATTTCAGAGTGAAGTGGAGAATCATCGTAACAAGAAAATAAGAATTTCTACGATATGATCGTAGAGGTAAAATATTTGAGTTAGAGAGTTTGGCCTTCAGTAAAAACAATGTGAAATAGTTTCACTACTCACGCCACCTGGAACACCACAGTGTAATGGTGTGTCCGAACGTCATAACCGTACTTTATTAGATATGGTGCGATCGATGATGTCTCTTACCGATCTACCACTATCGCTTTTGGGGTTATGCATTAGAGACAGCTACATTCACGTTAAATAGGGCACCATCTAAATCCGTGGAGATGACACCGTATGAACTGTGGTTTGACGAGAAACCTAAGCTGTCATTTCTTTAAGTTTGGGACTGCGATGCTTATGTGAAAAAGTTTCAACATGATAAGCCCGAACCCAAATCGGAGAAGTAAATCTTCATAGGATACCCAAAAGAAACTGTTGGGTACACCTTCTATCACAGATCCGAAGGCAAGATCTTTGTTGCTAAGAGTGGATCCTTTCTAGAGAAGGAGTTTCTCTCGAAAGAAGTGAGTGGGAGGAAAGTAGAACTTGATGAGGTAATTGTACCTTCTCCCGAATTGGAAAGTGGAACATCATAGAAAGTAGTTTCAGTGATTCCTACACCAATTAGTGAGGAAGCTAATGATGATGATCATGAAACTTCAGATCAAGTTTCTGCTAAACTTCGTAGATCAACCAGAGTTCGTTCCGCATCAGAGTGGTACGGCAACCCGGTTCTGGAAGTCATGTTACTGGACCATGATGAACCTACGAACTATGAGGAAGCGATGATGAGCCCAGATTCCGCAAAATGGCTTGAGGTCATGAAATCTGAGATGGGATCCATGTATGAGAACAAAGTGTGGACTTTGGTTGACTTGCCCGATGATCGGCAAGCCATGGAAAATAAATGGATCTTCAAGAGGAAGACTGACGCTGACGGTAATGTTACTGTTTACAAAGCTCGACTTGTTGCGAAAGTTTTTCAACAAGTTCAAGGAGTTGACTACGATGAGACTTTCTCACCCGTAGCGATGCTTAAGTCTGTCCGAATCTTGTTAGCAATTGCCGCATTTTATGAAATCTGGCAAATGGATAACAAAACTGCATTCTTTAATGGATTTATTAAAGAGGACTTGTATATGATGCAACCAGAAGGTTTTGTCAATCCTAAAGGTGCTAACAAAATGTGCAAGCTCCAGCGATCCATCTATGGACTGGTGCAAGCATCTCGGAGTTGGAATATACGCTTTGATAAGTTGATCAAAGCATATAGATTTATACAGACTTGCGGTGAAGCCTGTATTTACAAGAAGTGAGTGGGAGCACTACAACCTTTCTGATAAGTATATGTGAATGACATATTGTCGATCGGAAATGATGTAGAATTTTCTGGAAAGCATAAAGGAGTGTTTGAAAGGAGTTTTTCAAAGAAAGACCTTGGTGAAGCTGCTTACATATTGAGCATCAAGATCTATAGAGATAGATCAAGACGCTTGATAAGACTTTCGATGAGTACATAACTTGATAAGATTTTGAAGTAGTTCAAAATGGATCAGTCAAAGAAGGAGTTCTTTCCTGACTTGTAAGGTGTGAAGTTGAGTGAGACTCAAAGCCAGACCACGGCAAAAAAATATAGAAAGAATGAAAGTCATTCCCCATGCCTCAACCATAGGTTCTATAAAGTATGTTATGCTGTGTACCAAACATGTTGTGTACCTTGCCATGAGTTTGTCAAGGGGGTACAATAGTGATCCAGGAGTAGATCACTGTACAACGGTCAAAATTATCCTTAGTAACTGGATGACTAAGGAAATGTTTCTCGATTATGGAGGTGATAAAGAGTTCGTCGTAAAGGGTTACGCCGATGCAAGCTTTGACACTAAATCCAGATGACTCTAAGTATCAATCTGGATGCGTATTGAAAGTGGGAGCAATTAGCTAGAGTAGCTCTATGCAGAGCATTGTAGACATAGAAATTTGCGAAATACATACGGATCTAAATGTGACAGACCCGTTGACTAAACTTCTCTCACAAGCAAAACATGATCACACCTTATTACTCTTGGGTATTAATCACATAGCGATGTGAACTAGATTATTGACTCTAGTAAACCCTTTGGGTATTGGTCACATGGCGATGTGAACTATAGGTGTTATTCACATAACGATGTGAACTATCGGTATTAAATCACATGGCGATGTGAGCTAGATTATTGACTCTAGTGCAAGTGGGAGACTGAAGGAAATATGCCCTAGAGGCAATAATAAAGTTGTTATTTTATATTTCCTTATATCATGATAAATGTCTTTTATTCATGCTAGAATTGTATTAACCGGAAACTTAGTACATGTGTTAATACATAGACAAAACAGAGTGTCCCTAGTATGCCTCTACTAGACTAGCTCATTGATCAAAGATGGTTATGTTTCCTAACCATAGACATGAGTTGTCATTTGATCAATGGGATCACATCATTAGGAGAATGATGTGATGGACAAGACCCATCCGTTAGCTTAGCAACTTGATCGTTTAGTATGTTGCTATTGCTTTCTTCATGACTTATACATGTTCCTATGACTATGAGATTATGCAACTCCCGTTTACCGGAGGAACACTTTGTGTGCTACCAAACGTCACAACGTAACTGGGTGATTATAAAGGTGCTCTACAGGTGTCTCCGAAGGTACTTGTTGGGTTGGCGTATTTCGAGATTAGGATTTGTCACTCCGATTGTCGTAGAGGTATCTCTGGGCCCTCTCGGTAATGCACATCATAATAAGCCTTGCAAGCAAATGACTAATGAGTTAGTCACGAGATGATGTATTACGGATTGAGTAAAGAGACTTGCCGGTAACGAGATTGAACTAGGTATGATGATACCGACGATCGAATCTCGGGCAAGTAACATACCGATGACAAAGGGAATAACGTATGTTGTTATGCGGTTCCACCGATAAAGATCTTCGTAGAATATGTAGGAGCCAATATGGGCATCCAGGTTCCGCTATTGGTTATTGACCAGAGAAGTGTCTCGGTCATGTCTACATAGTTCTCGAACCCGTAGGGTCCGCACGCTTAACGTTTCGTTGACGATATAGTATTGAATGAGTTATGTATGTTGGTGACCGAATGTTGTTCGGAGTCCCGGATGAGATCACGGACATGACGAGGAACTCCGGAATGGTCCGGAGATAAAGATTAATATATGGGATAATAGTGTTTGACCTCCGGAAGGGTTCCGAAATTCACCGGAAGGGGTTCCGGATGTTTCCCGAAGTGTTTGGGTACGAGAACACTTTATTTGGACCAAAAGGGAAAGCACACAAGGTTTTTGGAAGGCGCAAAAGGAAGTTTTGCGGAGTCCAGGGGCCAGACGCCAGGGTCCCTGGCGTCTGGGTCCAGACGCCGGGAACCCTGGCGTCTGGCCCTGGAGTCCGAGAAGGACTCTTGCCTTTCGGGTGAAACCGACTTTGTGAAGGCTTTTACTCCAAGTTTCGACCCCAAGGCTCAACATATAAATAGAGGGGTAGGGCTAGCACCCAAGACACATCAAGATACACCAAGCCGTGTGCCGGCTACCCCGACCCTCTAGTTTATCCTCCGTCTAGTTTCTGTAGGGCTTGGCGAAGCCCTGCAGAGATTGTTCTTCATCAACAACCGTCACCACGCCGTCGTGCTGCCGGAACTCATCTACTACTTCGCTCGTCTTGCTGGATCAAGAAGGCGAGGACGTCATCGAGCTGAACGTGTGCTGAACGCGGAGGTGCCGTATGTTCGGTACTAGATCGGGACGGATCGTGAAGGTGCACGACTACATCAACCGCGTTGATAAACGCTTCCGCTTTCGGTCTACGAGGGTACGTAGACACACTCTCCCCTCTCGTTGCTATGCATCTAGTAGATAGATCTTGCGTGATCGTAGGAAAATTTTGAAAATACTACGTTCCCCAACACGCGTCCCATCCAACCGCCGCGCGCCAGCCTGGCCCATAACCTTTTGGGGCCCGCGGCGCTTCGTCCTCGACTAAGGCTTCGCCCCAAAGCCAACTCCACGCGCGCCTTGGGCCCGGGGGCTACTGTCAGCGTCCTGGGAACCAGGGTACCGAGACTTGCCTATCAGCGAGCCACGACGCGCTCCTATCACGGCATGGTACGGCCCAGCTGATCGACCAGCTGCTCAAGACCCTCGCGAGGGGGCTAGACCTCGCGAGGAGAACGACGTCAAGACCTCCTCAGGAGCGGCCTCGGCTAGGTTGCTCCGGAGGGGCGGAGAATCCAAGGCTAAGCCTGTCTCAGGAGGAGGCAGTGACGCAAGCAGTGATGCACCGCGCCAGTGGGTGCCAACGCGTGCCAGCGGTGCAGTTGCCGTTTTGGTGCGAGGGAGACAGTGCGGGAGTAGGTTCCCGAGGAGCAGGACAAAGGTTTCCCCATTGGTGCAACAAGACCGAAGACCGCAAGGACGACAGGGAGGATGTCACCACCGAGCCCACCACCGCGTTATCACCGATCCCTTTGTAGGCGAAGACTGCTTTTGTCAGGGTAGGAACGTCCTTGTGTTCCCACTCAAAATGGCCGTTGGGGGATCCCTTCCCGCCTAAACATTTCGGGGGAAGAGGACCCTGGCCGCCTATATAAGTAGCTAGGATCTCCACTATGGAGAGGATCAGATCCAGAAACTCTGCCCTCGCAAAAGGAGCAAGAACCCTTGCCTCCTGACCCTCCTGAGCTCAGGAATCACTGTACTTGTTCATATCCAAACCCTCCTGACGCCAATCCACCAAAGCAGGAAGTAGGGTTTTACACCACAAGGTGGCCTGAACCTGGGTAAACTCTTGTGTGCTTTACTCGCTGTTCACTTGAATCTCTTGACCGGACGAGGGCAAGACGCTAGGTAGACGTGAGTGCGTGAGATCTTCGTTCACGCCCCTGTGTTCGAACTTCTTGGGTTTGCGGAGCCCTTAATACGACAATAAATCCCAAGTGACTGAAAGAATAGAGCTATGCTCCCCGACAATGGCACCAGAAAATGGTCTTGATAACCCACAAGTATAGGGGATCACAACAGTTTTCGAGAGTAGAGTGTTCAACCCAAATTTATTGATTCGACACAAGGGGAGCCAAAGAATATTCTCAAGTATTAGCAGTTGAGTTGTCAATTCAACCACACCTGAAACACTTAATATCTGCAGCAAAGTATTTAGTAGGAAAATAGTATGGAAGTAACAGTAACAGTGGCAAAAGTAACAATAGCAGTTTTTGTAGCAATCGTAACAGTGGCAATGGAAAAGTAACTAAGCAAAGATCAATATGTGAAAAGCTCATAGGCAATGGATCAATGATGGATAATTATGTCGGATGTGATTCCTCATGCAACAGTTATAAGATAGGGTGACACAGAACTAGCTCCAGTTCATCAATGTAATGTAGGCATGTATTCCGAATATAGTCATACGTGCTTATGGAAAAGAACTTGCATGACATCTTTTGTCCCACTCTCCCGTGACAGCGTGGTCCTATTGGAAACTAAGGTATATTAAGGCCTCCTTTTAATAGAGTACCGGACCAAAGCATTAACACTTAGTGAATACATGAACTCCTCAAACTACGGTCATCATCGGGAGTGGTCCCAATTATTGTCACTTCGGGGTTGCCGGATCATAACACATAGTAGGTTACTATTGACTTGCAAGATAGGATCAAGAACTCACATATATTCATGGAAGCATAATAGGTTCAGATCTGAAATAATGGCACTCAGGCCCTAGTGACAAGCATTAAGCATAGCAAGGTCATAGCAACATCAATCTTAGAACATAATGGATACTAGGGATCAAACCCTAACAAAACTAACTCGATTACATGATAAATCTCATCCAGCCCATCATCGTCCAGCAAGCCTAAGATGGGATTACTCACGCACGACGGTGACCATCATGAAATTAGTGATGGAGGATGGTTGATGATGATGATGGCGACGAATTCCCCTCTCCGGAGCCCTGAACGGACTCCAGATAAGCTCTCCCGAGGAAGATTAGGGCTTGGCGATGGCTCCGTATCGTAAAATGCGATGGATCCTTCTCTTTGATTTTTTCTCCCCGAAAGTGAATATATAGAGTTGGGGTTGAGGTCGGAGGAGTCGCAGGGGGCCCACGAGGCAGGGGGCGCCCTGCTACCTCTTGAGCTTGCGTTGTATTCCCTCGAAGAGGAAAGGGAGATGTAGCACAGTAGCGTAAGTATTTCCCTCAGTTTTTGAGAACCAAGGTATCAATCCAGTAGGAGACCACGCGCGAGTCCGTCGCACCTGCACAAACAAATAAGAACTTCGCAGCCAATGCGATAAGGGGTTGTCAATCCCTTTACGATCACTTACGAAAGTGAGATCCGATAGAGATGATAATTTATATTTTTGGTATATTTAGTTTATAAGAACATTAAATAAAAGCGGTAAAAGTGAAGTAGATGTAGATTGATATGTTGAGAATAGACCCAGGGGCCATAGTTTTCTCTAGTGGCTTCTCTCATGATAGCGACATTCTACGGCGGGTAAACAAATTACTGTCGAGCAATTAATAGAAAAGCGAATAATTATGAGACTATCTAGGCATGATCATTGTATATATGCATCACGTTCGAGACAAGTAGACCAAACGATTCTGCATCTACTACTATTACTCCACACATCGACCGCTATCCAGCATGCATCTAGTGTATTGAGTTCATAAGAACAGAGTAACGCCTTAAGCAAGATGACATGATCTAGAGGGATAAACTCAAGCAATTAGACATAAACCCCATCTTTTTATCCTCGATGGCAACAATACAATACGTGCCTCGCTGCCTCTACTGTCACTGGGAAAGGACACCGCAAGATTGAACCCAAAGCCAAGAACTTCTCCCATTGCAAGAACTATAGATCTAGTAGGCCAAACCAAACCAATACAGATAAAAAGTTCAGAGAAGAACCAAATATCTTTCATAGACAACCTTGATCATAAACTCACAATTCATCGGATCTCGACAAACACACCGCAAAAAGAGATTACATCGAATAGATCTCCTCGAAGACCAAGGAGAACTTTGTATTGAGATCCAGAGAGAGAGAGCATAAGCCATCTAGATACTAGCTATGGACCCGAAGGTCTGTGGTAAACTATTCACAACTCATGGTGAGGGCGATGATGATTATGATGAATGACTCCGTGATGGATCCCCCTCTGGTGGAGCTCCGGAACAGGCTCCAAGATGGGATCTTCACGGGAACAAAAGGTACGACAATGGAATTAGGGTTTTCTCTATGTTCACGGAGTTTCTGGGGTACGTAGACTTATATAGGAAGAAGGAGGGCACCGGGGGACGCTCGAGGGGGCCACGAGGCAGGGGGGCGCCCTGGGAAGGGGGCATGCCCCCCACCCTCGTGGGCCAGCCCTCCGTCCCCTGACGTGGTTCTCAAGCTCCGCATGCATGATTTTCTCCAAAAATATCTCTCGCGAAGGTTTCATTCCGTTTGGACTCCGTTTGATATTCTTTTTCTGCAAAACCCTGACACAGGCAAAAAAACAGCAATCTGGACTGGGCCTTTGGGTTAGTAGGTTAGTCCCAAAAATGATATAAAATTGAATGATAAAGCCCATTAAACATCCAAGACTTCATAAATAATAGCATGGAACAATAAAAAAAATTATAGATACGTTGGAGACGTATCAAGCATCCCCAAGCTTAATTCCTGCTCGTCCTCGAGTAGGTAAATGATAAAGAAAGAATTTTTGATGTGGAATGCTAACCAATATAGTTTTATCAATGCAATTCTCTTAATTGTGGCATGAATGTTCAGATCTAAAAGATTCAAGATAAAAGTCTATATTGACATAAGAAATAAAAATACTTCAAGCATACTAACAAAGCAATCATGTCTTCTCAAAATACTATGGCTAAAGAAATTTATCCCTACAAAATCATATAGTCTGGCTATGCTCCCTCTTCATCACACAAAATATTCATATTATACACAACCCCGATTTCATCCAGGCATTTGTTTTCATACTCTATCTTTTCAAACCTTTCAACTTTCACGCAATACATGTGCGTGAGCCATGGATATAACACTATGGGTGGAATAGAGGTGGTTGTGGAGAAGACAAAAAAGGAGGGAGATAGTCTCACATCGACTAGGCGTATCAACGGGCTATGGAGATGCCCATCAATAGATATCAATGTGAGTGAGTAGGGATTGCCATGTAACGGATGCACTAGAGCTAAATATGAATGAAAGCTCAACAAAAGAAACTAGTGGGTGTGCATCCAACAAGCTTGCTCACGAAGACCTAGGGCATTTGAGGAAGCCCATAGTTGGAATATACAAGCCAAGTTCTATAATGAAAATTCCCACTAGTATATGAAAGTGACTAAGCATGAGACTCTCTACAATGAAGAACATGGTGCTACTTTGAAGCACAAGTGTGGAAAAAATATAGTAGCAATTGTCCCTTCTCTCTTTTCTCTCATTTTTTTGGAGGGGCTTTTTTTATTAGCCCCTCTCTATTTTTTGGGCCATCTCCCTTTTTTTATTGGCCTTTCCTCAGATGGGACAATGCTCTAATAATGATGATCTTCACACTTTTTATTACAACTCAAAATTACAACTCGATACTACAACAAGTATGACTCTACGTGAATGCCTCCGGTGGTGTACCAGGATATGCAATGAATCAAGAGTGACATATATGAAAAAATATGCATGGTGGCTTTGCCACAACTACGATGTCAACTACATGATCATGCATGGCAATATGACAATATGATGCGTGTCATATAAATGGAACGGTGGAAAGTTGCATGGCAATATATCTCGGAATGGCTATGGAAATGCCATGATAGGTAGGTATGGTGGCTGTTTTGTGGAATAATATGGTGGATGTTTTGAGGAAGGATATATAGTGGGTTTATGGCACCGGCAAAAGTTGCGTGGTACAAGAGAGGCTAGCAATGGTGGAAGGGTGAGAGTGCGTATAATCCATGGACTCAACATTAGTCATAAGAACTCATATACTTATTGCAAAAATCTACGAGTCATCAAAACAAAGCAATCAACGCATGCTCCTAGGGGGGAGGTTGGTAGGAGTTAACCAACGCGCGCCCCCGACCTCCACACAAAGGTTGGCACTCTACAAATACTTCATGCTCGAACTTCGTCACATAGCGGTTCACCATACGTGCATGATACGGGAATCACTAACCTTAACACAAGTATTTCTCAATTTCATAATAACTCCACTAGCATGACTCTAATATCACTATCCTCATATCTCAAAACAATTATCAAGCATCCAACATCTCATTCTATTTAATGCACTTGGTGTGAATTTTTTTACTACATTGACATTGGATGTCTATCATGTGAAGACTAGTTTCTTTAGCCTAAACACATTACCATGCTGTTTTAATAGACTCTCAAAAGGATATAAGTGAAGCATGAGAGTTCAACAATTTGTACAAAATATTACCACCACCGTGCTCTAAAAGATATAAGTGAAGCACTAGAGCAAAAACTATTCAACTCAAAAGATATAAGTGAAGCACATAGAGTGTTCTAATAATTTCTAGGCCATATTTAAATATCTAAAATAGGTGTGTCCAGCAAGGATGATTGTGGTAAACTAACAAGCAAAGACTCAAATTATACAAGACACTCAAACAAAACACATAACATGTTGCGAATAAAAATATAGCTCCAAGTATAGTTACCGATGGATGAAGACGAAAGAGGGGATGCCTTCCCGGGGCATCCCCAAGCTTAGGCTTTTGATTATCTTGAATTTACTTGGGGTGCCATGGGTATCACCAAGCTTAGGCCTTTGCTACTCCTTGTTCCATAGTCCATCAAAGCAATACTCAAAACTTGAAAACTTCACAACACAAAACTTAGACAGAAATTCTCGTGAGCTCCGTTAGTATAATAAAGCAAACAACTACTCAAAAGTGCAGCAATGAATTCATTCTCTGTTTATATTGGTGTTAAACCTACTGTATTCCAACTTCTCTATGGTTCATATCCTCCAGTACTACTCATAGATGCACCGGAATAAGCAAACAACACACGAAAAACAGAATCTGTCAAAGACAGAACAATCTGTACGTATCTGCAGGTTTCTCCTACTTCTGGAACTCCAAACAATTCAAACTAAATTGGTAAATTTGCGGAATTTGTCTACCAATAATCTGCAAAAATAACCAACTAAAAAGCACGCTCCAGTAAAATCTGAAGACTACTTTAGCGAGCGCTAACGATTCTGTTTTTCACAGCAAGATCACATAAACTTCACACAAGTCTTCCCAAAGGTTCTACTTGGCACAAACATTAAACAAAACATGAAACCGCATCTAATCAGAGGCTAGATGCAATATTTGTTCCCTAACATCAACAAAAACAAAAAACATAAAATTGGGTTGCCTCCCAACAAGCGCTATCGTTTTATGCCCCTAGCTAGGCACGATACAAGATAAATCTAGGTATTGCCATCTTTGGAAGGCAACCCATAAGTGGCTCTCATGATAGATTCATATGTAATTTGATTTTCTTTCTAGGAAAGTGTTCCATGCCTTTCTTTAGCGGAAATTGGAATCTATAGTTCCTTCCTTCATATCAATAATTGCACCAATCGTTCTAAGGAAAGGTCTACCAAGAATAATAGGACATGAAGGATTGCAATCTATATCAAGAACAATGAAATCTATGGGCACAAAATTCCTATTGGCAACAATAAGAACATCATTAATTCTTCCCATAGGTTTCTTAATAATGGAATCCGCAAGACGCAAATTCAAAGAACAATCATCAAGCTCATGGAACCCTAGCAAATCACAAAAAGTTTTTGGGATAGTGGAGACACTAGCACCCAAATCACACAAAGCATAGCATTCATGATCTTTTATTTTTATTTTTATAGTAGGTTCCCATTCATCATAAAGCTTTCTAGGGATAGAAACTTCCAACTCAAGTTTTTCTTCATAAGATTGCATCAAAGCATCAACTATGTGTTTGGTGAAAGCTTTATTTTGACTATAAGCATGCGGAGAATTTAGCACGGATTGCAACAAGGAAATACAATAAATCAAAGAGAAATTATCATAATTGAATCCCATGAAATCCAAAGTAGTGGGTTCATCACTATGCAAAGTATTAATCTCTTCACTCCCACTTTTAGCAATTTTAGCATCAAGATCTAAAAACTCCAAATCATTGGGACACCTTAAAGTAGAATCAACTCCAATCCTACCTTCATCAAGATTTATACTAGAAAACAAGGATCTAATAGGAGACACATCAATAACTTTCAGATCTTCATCTTTATTTTCATGATAACTAGAAGAACACGATTTAATATAATCCTCTCTTTTAGCACGCATTCTAGCGGTTATTTCTTTGCATTCATCAATGGAAATTCTCATGGCTTTGAGAGACTCATTGATATCATGCTTAGGTGGGATAGATCTAAGTTTCAAAGAATCAACATCAAGAGTAATTCTATCCACACTTCTAGCCAATTCATCAACTTTAAGCAATTTCTCTTCAAGCAAAGCATTGAAATTCTTTTGCGAGATCATAAACTCCTTAACACTAGTTTCAAATTCAGAAGGCATCTTCCCATAAGAGTTATTGTAGGAATTACCATAATTATTAGAGGAATTACTAGGAAAAGGCATAGGATTAAAATTACCTCTATAAGCATTGTTACCAAAATTATTCCTACCAACAAAATCCACATCCAAAGATTCATTGTTATTCTCAATCAAAGTGGACAAAGGCATATCATTAGGATCAGAAGAAACACTCTTAGCAGCAAATAATTTCATAAGTTCATCCATCTTTCCACTCAAAACACTAATTTCTTCGATAGCATGCACTTTTTTACTAGTAGATCTTTCGGTGTGCCATTGAGAATAATTAACCATAATATTATCTAGGAGTTTGGTAGCTTCTCCTAAGGTAGTTTCCATGAAAGTGCCTCTGGCAGCCGAATCTAAAAGATTTCTAGAAGCAAAATTCAAGCCAGCATAAAAATTCTGAATAATCATCCATAGATTCAAACCATGTGTAGGGCAATTACGTATCATTAATTTCATTCTCTCCCAAGCTTGTGCAACATGCTCATGATCTAGTTGCTTAAAATTCATAATATCGTTTCTAAGAGAGATGATCTTAGCAGGAGGGAAATACTATTCCACGAATCAATACTATTTCTAGGCAAAGAGGAAAACCAAGTTTTAGCACGATCTCTAAGTGAAAACGGGAATAACTTCAATTTAACAATATCGTTATCCATATCCCTTTTATTTTGCATATCACACAAATCAACAAAGTTGTTTAGATGGGTAGCGACATCTTCACTAGGAAGGCCGAAGAATTGATCTTTCATGACAAGATTCAACAAAGCAGCATTGATCTCACAAGATTCAGCATCGATAATAGGAGCAATCGGAGTGCTAATAAAGTCACTATTGTTGGTATTGGAGAAGTCACACAATTTGGTATTGTTCTGAGCCATAGTGACAAGCAGGCAATCCAACACACATAAGCAAACAAGAAGCAAGCGAACGATAAACACACGGCGGAAGAAGGGCAAATAAAACGGCAAGGGTGATGTGGGGGAGAGGAAAACGAGAGGCAAAAATGTAATGCAAAGGATAAGGGTTTGTGATATGTACTTGGTATATGAATTTTGCGTAAGCCTCCCCGGCAACGGCGCCAGAAATTCTTCTTGCTACCTCTTAAGCTTGCGTTGTATTCCCTCAAAGAGGAAAGGGATATGCAGCACAATAGCGTAAGTATTTCCCTCAGTTTTTGAGAACCAAGGTAGCAATCCAGTAGGAGTCCATGCGCGAGTCCTTCGCACCTACACAAACAAATAAGAACTTCGCAGCTAACGCGATAAGGGGTTGTCAATCCCTTTACGGTCACTTACGAAAGTGAGATCTGATAGAGATGATAGTTTATATTTTTGGTATTTTTAGTTTATAAGAACATCAAATAAAAGCGGTAAAAGTAAAGTAGATGTAGATTGATATGTTGAGAATAGACTCGGGGGCCATAGTTTTCTCTAGTGGCTTCTCTCATGATAGCGATATTCTACGGCGGGTAAACAAATTACTGTCGAGCAATTAATAGAAAAGCGAATAATTATGAGACTATCTAGGCATGATTATTGTATATAGGCATCACGTCCGAGACAAGTAGACCAAAACGATTATGCATCTACTACTATTACTCCACACATCGGCCGCTATCCAGCATGCATCTAGTGTATTGAGTTCATAAGAACAGAGTAACACCTTAAGCAAGATGACATGATGTAGAGGGATAAACTCAAGCAATATGACATAAACCCCATCTTTTTATCCTCGATGGAAACAATACAATACGTGACTTGCTGCCCCTACTGTCACTGGGAAAGGACACCGCAAGATTGAACCCAAGGCCAAGCACTTCTCCCATTGCAAGAACTATAGATCTAGTAGGACAAACCAAACCAATAATTCAAAGAGACTTGCAAGGATATTATGAGCACACATAAAAAGTTCAGAGAAGAACCAAATATCTTTTATAGATAACCTTGATCATAAACTCACAATTCATCGGATCTCGACAAACACACCGCAAAAAGAGATTACATCGAATAGATCTCCTCGAAGACTGAGGAGAACGTTGTATTGAGATCCAGAGAGAGAGAGAGAAGAAGCCATCTAGATACTAGCTATGGACCCCGAAGGTCTGTGGTAAACTACTGACAACTCATGGTGAGGGCGATGATGACGATGATGAAGGACTCCATGATGGACCCCCCTCCGGTGGAGCTCTGGAACAGGCTCCAAGATGGGATCTTCATGGGAACAGAAGGTACGATGGTGGAATTAGGGTTTTATCTCTGTTCACGGAGTTTCTGGGGTACGTAGACTTAAATAGGAAGAAGGAGGGCACCGGGGGACGCTCGAGGGGGCCACGAGGCAGGGGCACGCCCTGGGAAGGGGGCGCGCCCCCACCCTCGTGGGTCAGCCCTCCGTCCCCTGACGTGGTTCGCAAGCTACGCGTGCGTGATTTTCTCCAAAAATATCTCTCACAAAGGTTTCATTCCGTTTGGACTCTGTTTGATATATTCTTTTTCTACAAAACCCTGAAACAGGCAAAAAATAGCAATCTGGACTGGTCCTTTGGGTTAGTAGGTTAGTCCCAAAAATGATATAAAAGTGAATGATAAAGCCCGTTAAACATCCAAGACTTCATAAATAATAGCATGGAACAATAAAAAACTATAGATACGTTGGAGATGTATCACGCCCTACACCCTCATGGACAGGGTGTGGGCCCCGTGATGCTGATTCTTTCGCCAGTATATCTTTTTATTTCCAAAACATGTTTCCGTGGATTTTCAGGTCATTCCGAGAACTTTTATTTCTGCACCAAAATAACACCATGGCAGTTCTGCTGAAAACAACATTAGTCCGAGTTAGTTCCATTCAAATCATGCAAGTTAGAGTCCAAAACAAGGGCAAAAGTGTTTGGAAAAGTAGATACGTTGGAGACGTATCAGATACATCTCCGAGCGTCCATTGCCATGGACACGGATATCCGAATAGATAACTTCCTTGCAGGGGTGCACCACATTACCCAACACGCTTGATTACTCTAACCAGGCACACTTTCCTGGGGCATGCCCGACCTCAAAAGATCAACACGTCGTAGTCCTACCTAGGCTCCACAGAGATGTCCCCGTCGGTCTACATCCTAAGCGCTCAAGGGTCTTGGGCCCATCGCCCTTTGCACTCCGGGTCGTTGTGCGCAGGGGAATACCAGCACCACCTCTGCGTGGATAGCGCGACCCGACCCGGCCACAATGCTGAGCTATCCGTCTGACATAGCTTTTGGAAGAAACGTACGACGTCGAGTGCCCATACCGATCCCGCGTGGCGGTTAGTGTGTATAGGCGAGTGGCTAACTGAGATCAAATACCCAAACCTGGTAGTGCATTATTAACATAGTGACGGCTACCGGGATAAGTCCAAAGCTACCACCACAACCTGGATGGTACCGCTAAACAGCCAACCGCCACAGTAACTCTCGTGGGTGCTCTCCGGGCCTGCCCGACTTTCACAGGTATCTCTCGCGGGTGCTCTCCGGGCCCACCCGACTTTCACAGGTATCTCTCGCGGGTGCTCTCCGGGCCTGCCCGACTTCACAAGTGACTGAGGTAAAAGTCAAGGTAACCGGGTGTCCAAAATATGAAGGGAGGAAACCCGAGGAATCACCCTCGATGGATTCCACTCGATGTGACCATCAAGGCAAACTAGGAGGAATCACCCTCAAAGGGTTCAGACTTGAGGGGTTGCGCAACAGAGTCGTATCGGGAGTGGTGAAGGAGGAATCACCCTCCATAGACCATAACCAACTAGCTACACTACAAAGATCCCATCAGAAGTGTTGTACGAGGTATCACCCTCGACACTCGATAGTAACTCTACAGAGTCGTACAACTAAAGGGGTGTGATGTGATGTGTTGGGCTCTGGACATCGATCACATTGACCGAGTCATCGGTCAACAAGTTGGGGCCACTGGGACAAGGTGATGGGTCATCGGTGGATCACTCACCAACCTATACTAAGCAGTTTAGGATAAGCAGGTAGGTAACAATAGCAGGTTACAAAAGTAGGCTATGCATCAGAAAATAGGAGCAATCAATTACAATAGCAAAATCTAATGCAAGTATGAGAGAGAATGGAATGGACGATATCAGAATGATCAAGGGGGGTTTGCTTGCCTGGAAGCTTCGCTGAAAAAGACTATTCGTCACGGTGTAGTCGACCTCGGCGACAACATCGATCTTGGGGTCTACTAGAGAGAAGAAGGGGAAGAAACAGTAAATATAAAGCACACAAATGTAACATAGATGCACAACATGACAACACACATTGTTAGGGGTGTTCTAACGCATTAGTACATGTCGTAGACGAAGAGGGAAAACATCTGGGAATGTTTTCCCGGAGTTTGGCATTTTTTGGATAGATGAATAGGAGGGGACAATTCCATGTTTGCGGTGTTGTAGGCATGTGACAGGTATGTGGATAGCATATTTGGATTCGACATATTTTTCTTAGCAACTTTCATATATAAATTATTTTCATGTCAGTTACGAATTATTTTATATTATTTTTCAAAGTTTTAATCCATTTTCAGAATTTCAGAATTTATTTTAATTATTAAATTGTCTGTGGGGCCTACATGTCATAGTCTCAGCTTTTAATTAGAGTTAAAGTAAAGCTTTTTTATAATACAGGGGTCCACATGTCATCCACACCCTAAACTAATTATCCCCTGATTAGACCTAACTAATAGGGTCGGCCACACTAGGCACTGCCGTAATCGGCCACACACACAACGCACACGCAGAACGTAACACACACA
>LR738710.1:446824003-446842675 GCA_902687465.1 Secale cereale | reverse complement strand
ACACACACACACACACACACACACACACACACACACGACCATGGCCGACGGCAGGGGCAGGCAGTGGCAAGGGGTTGCCCAGACGGGTGCTGCCAGGCGCCGTCAGTGGCCAGCGGTGTCGGCGTTCTCGGAACGGGGGTACCCAGACTTGCCTGCCTGCGGCCTAGTGCGTGGCTCATCCAGCGGCCTGGTACGGCCAAACCTCGTCAGCAACCACTCAAGACCCTCGCGAGGGGCCGAGCCTCGTGAGGCGGGCGACACAAGACCTCCCCTGGGGCGGCCTCACTAGGCTAGCTCCCGAGGAGCGGAGTTATCAAGACTAGGGGCACCTCGCGAGGTCCTCGAGACGTGAGCCATGCCTACCAAGGCCAGGCAGGCGCCAACGGGCGCAGTATGCCAGTTTATTCTTTTGTGCTAGAGGGTCAGGCGCAGATGAGGAGTCCCGAGGCATCCGGCAAAGGTTTCCATATCGATGCAACGAAGCCAAGACCAGGAGGACGGTAGAGCGGAGGTCATCGTGGAGCCCACGACGGCGTCACCACCAAAGCGTTTGGTAGGCGAATACCACCTTTTGTCAGGATAGCTTGTACAAGCGGGTCCCCTTCAAATTTGGCCGTTGTGGGATCCCTTCCCGCTAAATATTTGGGAAGAGGACCCGTGCCTCTATAAATAGGACTAGCCACCATCATATGAAGGAGATCGGATCCAGAGCCAACGAGACACAGACCAGCAAGCTCATCCCAGCGCAAGAACACCTCTCCTCAGGAGGATGTTCTACCCTTGTACTAGTTCTTCCTCGGCCTATAAGGCAATCCACCACACCACACTGGATCAGGGTATTACACCACAACGGTGGCCAAAACCATTATAAACCTTTGTGTCCCATGTTCTTCGAGTTCAAGGAGCTAGGCCTTGGAATTGGCGAGTAGACGAGCTAGGGAAGAAGGAGAGATCTTCGTGCACACCCCAATGTTCGAACCACAAGCGTTTTGCCGGAACCCGAGATCCGACATTTGGCGCGCCAGGTAGGGGTGTGCCGAAACTTCCCTTCCATTGATCCATGCTCCATCGTCCCACCGGTTCCATGATCGATGCTCGCAGAGCCCATGCAGAGCGGCGGGCCACCCTTGCCGCCCACGTCGCTCAAACAGCTCCCGCCGACGAACCGCCCCACCGTTCTCTATCACCTGCTGCCAATGCCACCACCGGCCCGGCGCGGCACGAGCATCAAGCCTCGTCTCTGCACCCCTCCGTGCAGCGAGACGGACGCACCGCGACCCCGTCACTGACCCCGGTGGTCTCGTAGTCCCATGCTCGCTGTGGACCCACAGGCTGCGTTTCTCATGGCACGAGAGCTCCTGCGCTACCGCCCCGTCGACGACTTCTACGAAGAATGGCTCGACCGCATTGCCGAGCTCGTCAGTGCCGCTGGGGGCTCCCCAGCGCCGTCCCTCTCGCTGCCTCGTTCGCCTCCTCATGCGGGCGACGTGGCCCAAGAAGTGCCTTGATGACCCACAAGTGTAGGGGATCTATCGTAGTCCTTTTGATAAGTAAGAGTGTCGAACCCAACGAGGAGCAGAAGGAAATGATAGGCAGTTTTCAGTAAGGTATTTTCTGCAAGCACTGAAATTATAGGTAACAAATAGTTTTGTGATAAGGTAATTGGTAGCAAGTGACAAAAGGTAAAAGTAAATAAGGTGCAGCAAGGTGGCCCAATCCTTTTTGTAGCAAAGGACAAGCCCGGACAAACTCTTATATAAAGGAAAGCGCTCCCGAGGACACATGGGAATTCTCGTCAAGCTAGTTTTCATCACGATCATCTTATTCGCGTTCGGTACTTTGATAATTTTGTATGTGGGTGGAACAGTGCTTGGGTACTGTCCTTACTTGGACAAGCCTCCCACTTATGATTAACCTCTAATGCACGCATCCGCAACTACAAAATAAGTATTAAGGTAAACCTAACCATAACCTGAAACATATGGATCCAAATCAGCCCCTTACGAAGCAACACATAAACTAGGGTTTAAGCTTCTGTCACTCTAGCAACCCATCATCTACTTATTACTTCCCAGTGCCTTCCTCTAGGCCCAAATAATAGTGAAGTGTCATGTAGTCGACGTTCACATGACACCACTAGAGGAAAGACAACATACATCTCATCAAAATATCGAACGAAGACCAGATTCACATGACTACGAATAGCAAGACTTCTCCCATGTCCCCAGGAACAAAAGTAACTACTCACAAGACATAATATGGTTCATGATTAGAGGAGTATTAATATGCATAATGGATCTGAACATATGATCTTCCACCAAATAAACCAACTAGCATCAACTACAAGGAGTAATCAATACTACTAGCAACCCACAGGTACCAATCTGAGGTTTGGGTACAAAGATTGGATAAAAGAGATGAACTAGGGTTTGAGAGGAGATCGTGCTGGTGAAGATGTTGATGAAGATAGCCCTCCCCAAGATGGGAGAGTTGTTAGTGATGACGGCGGTGACGATTTCCTCCTCCCGGAGGGAAGTATCCCCGACAGAATAGCTCTGCCGGAGCCCTAGATTGATTTCCGCCTCGAGATGGCGGCGTCTAGTCCCGAAAACCTCCTTCTAATTTTTTCCAGGTCAAAACACCTCACATAGGAGAAGATGGGCACCGGGGGCCTTCTGGCTGGCCCACGAGGCAGGGGGCGCGCCCTGGGAAGGGGGGCGTGGCCCCCACCCTCCTGGACAGCCGGTGGCCCCCCTCGTGGATTTCTTTCGCCAGATATTTTTTATATTTTCTGAAACGAAGTTCTGTTGAGTTTCGGGGATTTTGGAGTTGTGCAGAATAGATTTCCAGAGTTTGCTCCTTTTCCAGCCCAGAATTCCAGCTGCCGGCATTCACCCTCTTCATGTAAACCTTGTAAAATAAGAAAGAAAAGGCATAAGTATTGTGACAAAACATATAATAACAGCCCATAATGCAATAAATATCAACATATAAGCATGATGCAAAAATGGACTTATCAACTCCCCAAGCTTAGACCTCGCTTGCCCTCAAGCGAAAGCCGATATCGAAAAATATGTCCACTTGTTTAGAGATAGAGGTGTCGATAAAAGCAAAATACGAACATGAGGGCATCATGACCATGCTCATAACAGCTACTTATATAAATATAGTCATATGATTCTTATGCTAAAGTAACAATTCATCCACAATATCAAACCCTAGTTCATGACCATGCTCATAACAGCTACTTATAACAGCTACTTATATAAATATAGTCATATGATTCTTATATAAATATAGTCATATGATTCTTAAGCCATTATTTCAGCGGTCTCAAATGGTGTCTGTGACGTCAAGATGAAAGAGGAGCTCGCTATCCACGAAGATTGGTGCACGTCCCTTGAGCTGTTCAACCTCGCGATCAAGTGCGCCAGAGCTGAGGTGGGGCACCTCTCCCTCATCGAGCTCCCCGCTACTGATCCTGAAGACAAGAAGGCCAAGAGCAAGGACGTAAAGCGCAAAGGAGTGTCAGTGCTTGCGACTGAGCCAGAGATGAGGCGCGGTCGCGACTACCCAGAGTCATCCAAGAACATCCGTCCGTTTTGCACCTTCCACAATGTGCACAACCATAACACCCGTGACTGTCAAGAGCTCAGGGCCCTCCGCGAAGGACGTGTCAGCCAACGCCCCGAGCGTAGCAACTGTGGCTACGGCCGCGGGGGAAGTCGGACCGGGGGACGCTGGGACGACCGCGACCCCCGCCAGGAGTGGTGTGACCAACCTCGGGAGGACCGATGGCGTGATCAGCCTCGTGAGGATGCATGGAGGGACCAGCCTCGTGAGGGTGCTTGGAGGGACCAGCCTCGTGAGGACCGTCCCCAGGGCAATGCTGGTCTCCCTCCTCTGCCGCCACCAAGAAGGAACGGCGACCATGATGAGGGGGCTGGGGGCTTCCAGGAGCCTTGCGCCATCGCCTGCATCTTGGGTGTAGCGCAGGCCCTGGCCTCTCAACGCCTCTTCAAGCAGTTCGCCGAGAACTGAACGCGGCTCTCCCCAAGCTCGAAGCCACGCGCCCACTCAGGTGGTCCAAGTGCCCCATCACCTTCAATTCAGCAGACCAGCTCAAGTGCGCGGGTACGGCCGGCACCCTCCCGATGCTTTGTTCAATGGTCATCATCAATGTTCAAGTCACCAAGACCCTCATAGACGGTGGCGCAGGGCTTAATGTCTCGTCCGTCGAGACATTCGACAGCCTTCAAGTACCGTACGACCAGCTACTGCCTACCAAGCCTTTCTCCGGAGTGACTGACGGCTCCACCACCCCCATAGGGCAGGTCCTCCTGCCTGTCACCTTTGGCAAGCGCGACAACTACCACACCGAGCTCATCGACTTCGACGTCGCCTACATTCATCTCCCATACAACGCCATCCTCGGGTACCCGGCCTTGGCCAAGTTCATGGCGGTGACTCACCACGGCTACATTGTCCTCAAGATGCCAGGAAGCGGCGGTGTCATCGTTGTCGCTTGCGAAGAGAAGGATGCAGTGTGCTCACTCGAGCGCGCTTACCAGGCAGCGGTGATCGAGGACCCAGACAACGATAGCACCATCTACCCTCCTGAGGCCGTCCCCAATAAGAAGAAGCAGCTACTCGCCCTAGAGCCTCACGAAGTTGCGGCGTCTGGAGGCCCCACCTCAGGACCTGCACCCAGGGATGGGGAGCCTCCCTCCCTTGCATAGGAAGGCGCGCCCAGTGCTCCCCTTAGGCTGGGCTCGGGGGCTCTCCTCTGCAGGACCTCTGACCTAGCCAATGTATCGAGGGAGGCACTCGGGCACCATGTGGAGGCGTGCTTCACCGCACGTTTCCCTCCAGAGGCCTCAAGGCATGAGGCACCAAGCACTTAGGAGTTCATCAGCCAGACCATCGAACACTTGCAGGTGCCAAGAGCAATGTGGGGCGAGCGCCGCCCAACGCCTTGGAGTGCAGCCGTTGCCCCAGGCTCGGGTAACGGGATGCACGTCTGCGTCAATGTCCCCACACTCAACATGATCGCGTCTCAGGAGCTCTAGTGGCCCTCTCAGGTGGTCCGGTGCATGGGACCGCCTCACAGCTACTTTCGCATGCCCTTCGGCCTGCCGACCCAAGCAACCCTACACCACGCCACATGCGGGAGGTCTTGGCGACTCGCGAGTCCAGGCATCAGGAGATCTTGGCGGAGGTGGCCTCGGTTCTTCGCGAGCTCTGGGAGCCTCCGGAGCCTCGCGAGGCCCTAGAGCCAGGCGGATCGTAAGGACCAGCATCTACATCAAGCGTCTTCAGCTACACCAACACTATGCCAGGCCGCACGGGTTTGTCCCTGTGGCGTGTATCCTTTTGCATCTTTAGCTTACTTGTTGGGAGCGCCCCCCCGGGATGCATTATCCCCAGGCCGCGCAGATCCATCCCGATGGCATGTATCGTTCTTACATCTTACCTAAGCTAGCATTACCTTTTCCGTCAGCTGCATTAAAATCATTTACCTGCCTGACCGTCACCCCGATGCCATGAATATTGTACGCCTTCACTAGCATCTTTGCACCCGCCTTATGATTAAGGACAGGCACGGCGTCTGTGCTCGGGTCCATCCCTACAGCGTCGCCAAATCCAAGCGGCTGAGCTCTGGCTCACGGGCTAGCCCCATGTACGTCACCTCCTGTGGTCCTTGGTGCCTCGCCCTTGCATGAGCTGGATGCGAGCAGGCGGGCAAGGGCGCACGATACGGTGCCTCGCCACTACGGGAGCCGCGCGCTGGTTGACTTTTCTTAGGGCATCGGCATGAGAAGACTAGGCATGGCGTGAGTGCTCGAGTCCGTCCCTGTAGCGTTGATAAACCCAACGGCTGAGCTCTATCTGGCCGGCCGGACCCATTCACGTCACCTCCTGGGCTCGTTGGTGCCTGGCCTTCTCATGTGGCAACCTCGAGGGATTCACTCGGTGCATATTGCCTAACCATCTTGCAGGATCACCTCAAGCCCTCTCACTCAAGACCAGGCGCAACCTGCCTTGAGGTAGGGCCCCATGAGTCCCGCGCTGGCTCACGGGTGTCCAGATACACCTCGTCCAGCCCTACCGTGCAGTCCACGTGTCAGGGCGGGGATGTACATGCCCTAGGAGCTTTCTGCAGTAGGGAGTCCCCTCCCAAGTTCCAGCGGAAGCACTATGCTCCGTCGACATGGTCGAGGAGCGGCTATGCCCGTGCAAGAATGGTAGCGCCATGCTCCGTGATGGTGATAAACAACTGGGGGTGGCCTCACGGCTGCATTAACCTCAGGGAGCCACTCGGCTCAGTGGCCAGCCCCACCGCGCTGCCCTCCCCTCAGGAGGGTAGCGCGAGGGGGCTGGGCACGGGGGCTGCGCTCAGGTCACGCCTAGCGTACGCCCCACCAGGTCCCCCGGACTTGGTCATCGCAACCCTCCCGAGCGAAAGCCTGGTGAGGACAGGTATGAGGTTAGTTCGTACGTAAAGGGGGACCCTTGGGCATCGTGACCATAGGGCCTAACTGGCCCCGTAGCCCCTCACTCCCTAGTCTTTTCCTGGTGATCCGGCCAAGCTAGTGGTGGCTGAGGTACACCCGGGGCCGGGCCCTGTCGACGCAGAACGCTAAGGACAGCTCTCCCATTACTTTTCCAAGGGTTGTTCGTACGTCAAGGGGGATCCTTGGGCATCGCAACCCAAGGGCCTAACTGGCCCCGTAGCCCCTCACTCCCTAGTCTTGTCCTAGTCATCCAGCCAAGCTAGAGGCAACTGAGGTACGCGCGGGGCCGGGCCCTGCAGACGCAAAACGCTAAGGCCCTATTCTACGCTTCCTTCCTAAGGACCGTTTGCACGTCAAGGGGGACTCCCGAGCATCACGACTCAGGAGCCTAACTGGCCACATAGCCCCTCACTCTCTGGTCTTGTCCTGGTGATCCGGACAAGCCGGCGGCGACTCAGGTACGTGCGGGGCCGGGCTCTGCCGACGTAGAACGACAAGATAAATAGGAAGGGAACCTCAAATATCTAGAAATTATTACAAGCCAAATTGTCCTTCAAGCATCAAACAGAAGTTTTAATGCCTCCACGAGGCACGTCACATGTCACAGGGAAACAAAGATAGGAAGGAGCACCGTCACTCACCAGCAAGCCCCTCCTTCAGCCTCGGGCACCACGGCCAGGAAGCACTTCTCCATCGGCAGCACCGCCAAGCCCTGTGGAGCAGGCCTCGGATGAAGGGACGGCGGCGCGGTCAGCTGGAGATGAAGGGTCGATGGCGAGGAACTTCTGCAGCAAGGCCTCCACTCGGCCCCTCATGGCCTCAGTAGCGGCCTCGCAGTGCTCTTCGTCCACAAGTTCGAGAAGTGCACCAAGGTTAGCGGAGGGATCACGAAGATGCAGGTGGCTAAAGACACGCGTCAGGGCTGAGGAGGACAGCACGCGGGCTTCCCGTTCCACCATGGGGCTGATCTCATCGATGACACCCTTGAGTGCCATAACGAGGTAGGGAAGCAGCTAGGCGGGGCCTTCATCGTCCATCACCAGTGGCTTCTCCAAGCCCTTCTCATAGAGTGCCCTCAGCGCTCGATGGGACCTTTCCTCCAGGGACTTGAAGGACACGCGGTCCTCAGCCAGAACCTTCACCTTGGCCTCCAGCTGGGCCTTCTCTACTTTTGCCTCCTGCCTTAACTCCCCCAGGCGGCTGCTCTCTGCAGCCAGCGTCTTCGCCAACTGCTCCAGCTTGACGTCATGGTTGGCCACGACGTCTTCTCGGGCCTTCATCTTCCCCTCCTCCGTCGCGCGCTTTCTATGCATGGCCTGCAGCTCAATCTCCTTCAACTGGCATCGCTCCTTGACGACATGCACATCCTTCAGCGACGCCTCACGGGTGGCTGCGGCCTTGTCAGGGGCATGCTTGTCCTCGTCAGAAGCTGCCACGACTCGGCTCAGAGGCATCCCGGACAGACGCGTTGGAGTTCAGCCAGCCTGAGACCAGCTCCAAGCGACCTGATACCAGACGAGAGTCAGTGCCCTAGAGGTCACCCTGAAGCTGCGTCAGTGCGGAAAAGGCCTCCTTCAGGGCGCCAAGCGAAGCAGGGGGGCCGCAAGCTAGCGGTACGACTGGAGTAGGAGGTTGTGGCATGTTCGAGACCTCCTGGATCTGTGAACCATCTGCGGGCAAGCTGGAGGTGAGCGCCTCTAGGGCTGGCTTGACCAAGGAGGCCATCCCCTCCCAAGGTTTGTCCGCCGGCCCTCGCGAGGACACTTGGATAGGAGAAGGTGAAGTCAAGACGGACCGCCGAGCCTCTGGCGCGGTCGCCTCCTCCTTCTTCTTCTTCACCAACGGTGTTGGCTTGGCAATGCAAGGGAAGGCATCAGGAATCAGCAACAGGATCAAGGCTTGAAACAAGACCAGGCCAAGGTTCTTACTGATCCACGGCGGTGTAGTCCCGCGGCCTCTTCGCCATGGAGCCCAGGGGCCTCGCTATCGGCGGCGCAGGCGCTGATAAGGCCATAGCAGCTGGCACGGCAGCAACGTCAGGTGGTGCCGAAGCCGAGGCGCCGCCTTGGGAGATCATCACCAACCCGCCCTTCATCGGGACCCCAACTGGTAGCTTCTTCGAGGGGGTGAGCTTAGACCTCGTGACAACCCTGGCCGAGGATGCCGCCTCCTTCATCGGGTGGTCGTCGGCGTCGTCATCATCAAGCAAGGCTCGAAGGAGGTCGGCCTTGTGTGGAGGGGAGGACTCCTCGGTCCCCTCCGCGGTCGCCTCTGAGTCCTCTTCCCCGCTGGAGTCACATGAAGACAGCTCCATCCGTACCGTTGCCAACTGAGCTTTAGGAGGCGCCGAAGGCACGAGCCCGCGCCCGTCGAAGGTGGGCATGGAGGCCACCACCATTTCCCAATCCTGGCGGTGGTACAAGGGGACATGGGTAACAGGCGGATACCCAATATCATCTCCAACCAGGAGACGGAGAGCTGCCCCAAGCTGCTTGTCGGACAGGGTGTCGAGGCGCAGTCGGAGGTTGTCCGTCTCATCCCCGAGCATCCACAAGGGGCGCGATTGCACCTGAAGTGGAGCTACGCAGCGTTCCAGGAATTCCTTGATGATCATGGCCTCCATCAGCTTCGCCACCTCTGGGTCGTCAGGCTTCAGGTCAGCAGTCATCTTCTCTAACACCTTTCCGCCTGAGGGTCCGTGAGCTTCGCGCTGAGCCACCTGTTGCTCGACTCGGGCATCTCCGTCGGCAGCACCAACCGAGGATGGGAGCACTTGGTGTCCACAAGGACCCACTTGTTCCTGAAGTTCTCGGCCTTCCTCCTAGACTTCGAGATTGCGTTGGCCCCGTTCGCTGCCACAAAATTGGCACACCTTTGAACAAAGCTTGCCCTTGTTCCGGAGGTAGAAGAAGTGGCGAAGCGGCACTACAGATGGCATCACCCCAACAAATGCCTCGCAGTAGAAGGCGAAGATTGAAAGGAGGAGGACATAATTGGGATGAAGATGAAGGGCATGTAGCTTGTAGTGGCTGAGGACGGAGAAGAAGAAATCAGAGAAAGGGGGGGACCAGCCCCGCAACGACACTGCTCATAAAGAAGGGATAAAAGGTACTCTTGGAGTCCTCCGGCTCGGTGGAGGCGACTCGGATCGCGGTCTTCCCCTTCTCGTTGGTGCCCTCCGCCGTCATCAAGAGCACGTCGTGGTGGTTCGTCTGTGAGGCGCTGGGCGTGCACAGGGCCGACTCATACCAAGCGGGTAGAACGGCAGCCTTCGCCTTACTGGACGCCATGGGCTGTGAGCTCGGGGGGAAGACGGCAAAGATCTAGAGTCTTTTGGAGGAGAGGAGCAATAAAGGGGATCTGGAGCAAGGCGAAGGAAAGCAATGAAGGCACTGGAGCGCGCTTGCCTTTTGTCAGCCGTACAGTTGCCGATGCGGCATGGGGGAGTCCAGACGGCCATGTCCAGTCAATCGCCATGCATCAATCAAGGCTGCAGGCTTTTGGGGCCCACGACGCTACGCACTTGACCCTTGGCTTCGCCGCGAAGCCAAGTTCGAGCATGCCTTGGGCCCGAGGGCTACTGTCAGCGTTCTAGGAATGGGGTTACCCAGACTTGCCTGCCTGCGGCCCAGCGTGTGGCTCATCCAGCGGCCTGGTACGGCCCAACCTTGTCAGCAACCACTCAAGACCCTCGCGAGGCGGGTGACACAAGACCTCCCCTGGGGCGGGCTCACTAGGCTAGCTCCCGAGGAGCGGAGTTATCAAGACTAGGGGCACCTCGCGAGGTCCTTGTGACATGAGCCATGACGACCAAGGCCAGGCGGGCACCAGCGGGCGTAGGATGCCAGTTTCCTCTTTGGTTCTAAAGGGGCAGGCGCAGATGAGGAGTCCCGAGGCATTAGGAAAAGGTTTCCATATCGGTGCAACGAGCCCAAGACCAGCAGGAAGAGAGAGCGGAGGTCATCGCGGAGCCCACAGCGGCATCACCACCAGAGCCTTTGGCAGGCAAAGACCACCTTTTGTCAGGATAGCTTGTACTAGCTGCCCCCTTCAAATTAGGCTGTTGTGGGATCCCTTCCCGCTCAATATTTTGGAAGAGGATCTGGGCTTCTATAAATAGTACTAGCCACCACCATATGAAGGAGATCGGACCCAGAGCCTACGATACACACACTAGCAAGCTCATCCGAGCGCAAGAGCACCTCTCCTCAGGAGTCTGTTCTTCCCTTGTACTAGTTCTTCCTCGGCCTATAAGGCAAGCCACCATACCACACTGGATTAGGCTATCACACCACAATGGTGACCGAACCAGTATAAACCTTTGTATCCCGTGTTCTTCGAGTTCAACGAGCTAAGCCTACGAATCGACGAGTAGACGAGCTAGGGCGGAAGGAGAAATCTTAGTGCGCACCCTAGTGTTTGAACCACAAGGGTTTTACCGGAACACGAGATCCGACTAGCGGTGCCACAACAACGCGTAGCACCAGCGAGGGCGGAGCGCGGCAGCAACAACATGCGGAAGGTGATGGTGGGCGCGGCCGCAAGCGGGCGGTGTGGTGAGCAACACAACAGGAGCAGGAACATGCACGGGCGGGTGAGGTCCGACAGGGCCGCATGCGAGTGGGGCAAGGTGCGGTCTGGGCAGATGCGAGGGAGCGATGGCAACGCTGCAGCCGACGAGTAGTAGCAGAGCAAACTATAGAATAGGGGGGAGGCCCAGGTGAGGGCGCAACCATGGGGTGGTGAGCGTGAGCGGGGAGCAGAGAGGCAGCAGGAGCAGCACGGGGTGACTGCAGGCACGAGCGGGCACGTGGCGTGCGCGCGCATGGACATGGTCGGGCGTAGGCCTGCGTGGCGCGTGACAAGTGGACATGGGAAACCGCAGCATATGGACTGAGAGAGGGAGATGGAGGGTGACAAGGAGCTCCCTCCCATCACCGAGGAGAGGGGTGGAGAGGCTCGGTGGGGCCGGTGGTGTAGCAATATGACGCGAGGGCGACGGGGCAGCACATTTGCTTCGGGCGCTGCCGGGATCCTCCACGGGAGAGCGATGTGCGGCGAGATGTGTATGGGGGGAGAGGCAGGTGCGTCCTATTGTTCGAGAGGGAGGAAGATATAGGCGAGGTGGGGGACGCCGGAGTGGCCGCGGATGGCCGCCATGGCGCCGGCCGATGCCATGGCGCACATCGGGCATACCCACGACCCCCCTCGGAACAGGGTGGGGGCAGGCAGCCCAGCCTGGATGGGGGAAGAGTTGGGCCAAGGCTCATGGGGTGTTGAGGGGGCATCTTTTTTTCTTTTTCTTTTTTCTTTACTATTATCTTTTAACTTCCCATTTATCAAAGTTTTATAAAATATAGGATTTGTTCCTAAATTAATATTTCTAATTATACCATCGCCACAAAATTTTTGACCCCCATTTAAAATAGTTTAATATTTTAGAATTTATAGAAGGCATTCAATTAATTTTGTAAGCCACGGTTTTAATTATTTAAGTGCATTTAAACCTTCTATAAAAATGTGGTTTCTTCACCAATACTAATTATGAATTATTTTTCCCTATTTGTACTTTTCAGTTTTGACATTTGAAATCTTTTATTTTTTTAATTTATTTTAAATTTTAATTTGAACCGGTTTTGAATCTAAGCGGGATTTATCAACAGTAAAAGCGATGACATGGCATCATTAGCAAGCGATTACTGCAGTTTTATTATCCGGGCGTTACACATCATCATCATATATATGACTTGAGCATTCATTGTTAGATTGATTTGCATGATCGTAAGATAGCTAGAATGATAATTGCATGGCTTGTCTGTTTTTTATATCTTTGCTACGCTAGATCATTGCACATCCTGGTACATCGCTAGAGACATTCATATAGAGTCATATTGTTCTAGGTATCGAGTTGTAATTTTGAGTTGTAAGTAAATAGAAGTGTGATGATCATCATTATTCATTATGAAAGCATGTACCAAGTGAGGAAATAAAAAAATAAAAAAGAGAGGCCAAAAAGATCCCAAGAAAAAACAAAAATAATAAGAAGAAAAATGAAATGAGAGAAAAGGAGAGAAGGGGCATGCTAATTCCACGCTTGTGCTTTAAAGTAGCACTATTTTTTTTCATATAGAGAGTCTCCTATGTTGTCAATTTCAAATAACTAGTGGGATTTTTTCATTATAGAGTTGGATGCACACCCACTTAGTTTTTAGTTGAGCTTTCATACACTTATAGCTCTTAGTGCATTCGTTGCATGACAATCCCTACTCCTCGCATTGACATTAATTGATGGGCATCTCCATAGCCCGTTGATTAGCCGCATCAATGTGAGACTTTCTTCCTTTTGTCTTCTCCATATTAATCTCTACCACCGTATTCTGTTCCACCCATAGTGCTATATCCATGGCTTGCGCTCACGTATTGCATGGGGGTTGAAAAAGCTAAAGCTCGTTAAAAAGTATGAACCAATTGCTTGGCTATCACCGGGGTAGTACATGATTTATACTTTGTATTAAGAACGTAGAGCATGACAAGGCTATATCATTTTGTAGGGATAAAGTTCTTTAGCATTTTTTTCAAAGACATGATTGTATGTTGGGATGCCTGAGTATTAATGTCTTTATGTCAAATTATAGACATAATCTCTCATGCCTTAATATTCATGCCATGATTAGATTATATGATCAAGATTATGCTAGGTAGCATTCCACATGAAAATATATCTTTTTTTTATCATTTACCTACTCGAGGACAAGCAAGAATTATGCTTAGGGATGCTGATACGTCTCCATCGTATCTATAATTTTTGATTGTTTCATGCCAATATTCTACAACTTTCATATACTTTTGGAAAAAATTATATTATCTTTGGGCTAACATATTTATCCAGTGCCTAGTGCCAGTTCCTGTTTGTTGCTTGTTCTTTGTTTCGCAGAATATCCATATCAAGAAAAGTCCAAATGTGATAAATATTTATGAAGATTTATTTTGGAATATATGTGATTTTAGGGAGTTGCAATCAACACAAGAGGTGTCAAAGGTGGACACGAGGCACCAGGGCGCGCCCCAGGGGGGACGGGCCGCGCCCTAGTGGCTCGTGGGCACCTCCTAAGTCGGTTGACCCTCTCCTTTGGGCGCAAGGAGGCTTATATCCGGAAAAAATCGTGTTAAAATCCCAGCCTAATCGGAGTTACAGATCACCGTATATTTAAGAAACAGTGAAAGGCCAGAATCGGGGGTCGCGAAACAGATGAAAAATAGAGAGAGAGAGAGAGAGAGAGAGAGAGAGAGAGAGAGAGAGAGAGAGAGAGAGAGAGATCCAATCTAGGAGGGGTTCTTATCCCTCCACCACCATGGAAGTCCAGGACCAGATGGGAAACCCTACTCCCATCTAGGGAGGAGTCCAAGGAATAAGAAGAAGAAGGAGGGGGGCTCTCTCTCCTCTCTCCCGGTGACGCCGGAGTGCCGCCAGGGCAAGGATCGTGACGACGATCTGCATCAACAATCTTGCTACCATCAACACCAACTTTCTCCCCCTCTATGCAGCGGTGTAACACCTCTTCTCCCCGCTGTAATTTCTACTTAAACATGGTGCTCAACACCAGATATTATTATCCAATGATATGTGGTTATCCTATGATGTTTGAGTATATCCGTTTTGTCGTATGGGTTAATTGATGATCCTGACTGGTTTGAGTTGTTGTTTCATTTTGGTGCTGCGTTGTGGCGCTCTCCATGTTACACAGGCGTGAGGGATCCCCGATGTTGGGTGTTGTAATACGTTCATGATTCTCTTACAGTGGGTGGCTTGAGTGACTGAAACACATACCCGAGTAAGGGGGTTGTTGCGTATGGGAGTAAAGAGGACTTGATACTTAAGGTTATGGTTGGGTTTTACCTTAATGATCTTTAGTAGTTGCGGATGCTTGCTACAGTTCCAATCGTAAGAGCATATGATCCAAGTAGAGAAATTATGTTAGCTCATGCCTCTCCCTCATATAAAAGTGCAATAATGATTATCGGTCTAGTTAGCGATTGCCTAGGGACAAATAACTTTCTTGCGACAAAGGCTCTCTATTAAACAACTAATTTTATTATCTTGCAAGTTACTCGTAGTTTTATTTCTGGTAAGTACTTCTAGTTTTATTCTTGCAAAGTACTTCTAGCACCACACCTACAAAATAGTTTCATACTTGTTCTAGGTAAAGCAAACGTCAAGTGTGCATAGGGTTGTATTGGTGGTCGATAGAACTTGAGGGAATTTTTATTCTACCTTTAGCTCCTCATTGGGTTCGACACTCTTACTTACTGATCCCCTATACTTGTGGGTTATCACGTATTTATAAATTTTTATTGTTCCGTGCTATTATATTATTAATCTTGGATGTTTAATATACATTTACAAGCAACTTATATCATTTCCTTGGAACTAACCCATTAACTTAGTGCCAAGTGCTAGTTGCTGTTTTTTTCTTTGTAGAATATCAATATCAAACAAATTCCAAATACGAAAAAACTTTTTGGAGTTTTTTTCCTGGTGTTAAGAGACCCTCGAAGCTTCTAGAGGCCACGAGAAGAGGCTCGTGGGGCCCACTAGGCACCAGGGTGCGCTAGGGGCCTCTTACGCACCCTGGTGGGTAGTAGGGCCCATGGGCACCGCCTTGACCTACCTCCACCTCTATAAATACTCAAAAATCTCAAAAACCTTAGGGGAGTTGACAAAATAATTTTTCTGCCGCCACAAGTTCCAGAACCACGAGATCCAATCTAGAGGCCTTTTCCGACACTCTGTCGGAAGGGGTAACGATCACATAGCAGTTCTTCATCATCCTTCCTACCCCTCCGATGATGCATGAGTAGTTTACTGCAGACCTACGAGTCCGTAGTTAGTAGCTATATGGCTTAATCTCTTTTTTTTTAGATTCAATACAATGTTCTCCTCGATGTTCTTGGAGATCTATCTTACGTAATGACTTTTTTGCGTGTGTTTGTTGGGATCCAACGAATTGTGATTGATGATCAGTTCTATCCATGAATATTATTTGAGTTTTCTCTGAACTCTTTTATGCATGATTTGTATAGCCTCATATTTCTTATCTAATTTATTGGTTTAGTTTGTCCAGCTAGACTGATTTCTCTTGCCATGGGAAGAGGTTCTTCGTGATGGGTTCGATCTTGCGGTGCTCAATCTCACTGACAGAAAGAGACATGACATGCATGTATCGTTCTATTGAGGATAAAAAGATGGGGTTTATTCATACGTGAGTTTATCTTGTCTACATCATGTCATCTTGCTTAAGGCATTACTCTGTTCTTTCATGAACTTAATTCACTAGATGCATGCTGGATAGTGGACGATGTGTGGAGTAATAGTAGTAGATATAGGCAGGAGTCGGTCTACTAATCTTGGACGTGATGCCTATATACATGATCATTGCCTTGGATATTGTCATAATTATTTCCTTTTCTATCAATTACCCAACAATAACTTTTTTACCCGCCGTATGCTATTTTCTCGAGAGAAGCCTATAGTAAAAATTATGGCACAGGGGTCTATTTTCTATCACATATTAAAACCAAAATACCTTGATGCAATTTTATTTTATTTTATTTATTTTGTATTTTTGTTAGATATATTTATCAGAACCCATACAATTTAATCTTTCTTAATACCATTGCGGGATTGACAACCCCTCTACACGTTGGGTTGCAAGTATTTGTTGTTTGTGTGCATGTGTTGTTTACATAGTGTTTCTTGGTTCTCCCAATGGATTGAAAACCTTGGTTTCATAAATGAGGGAAATACTCATCTCTACTATACTGCATCATCCTCTCCTGTCAGTGAAATCCCAACGCAGCTGACAAGTAGCACCTTTCTCATGACATATGTAGCAGCACCTACTCTTCAGTTTCTTCTCACTTGATTTCTCAATGTGAGAAGCATTAACTTGAATCTTCTTGGGAAGTGGCCGTTCTTCAACTTGATTTTGGACTTGAGGCCTCTTCCCTTGTTACTTGTCACTAATGGGTTTCTTCTTGAATGGGCAAGATCTAACATGGTGCCCTTCAATTTTGCACTTGAAACAAATAATCTTGGGCGAATTCTTGACTCGTTCTTGGCCCTTCTTCCTGAAGATTTTGGACTTCTTCTTCTTATTGGAGTTGAAACCAAGTCAACCTTTGTCATTGGGGGACTTTTGGACACTAAAGATATTGTTGAGTGTGGACTTCCCTTCATGACATTTTTCCAAGTCTTTCTTCAAAGAAGTGACTTGGGCCTTGAGCTCTTTGATTTCCTCTACATGGTTAGTATCAACACAAGTACTAGAGGAAGTATAAGCTTCATAATTAGAGCGACACGACAAAGAAAGAATTTCCTCACAAGATGTAGCAACATTCTGAGTAGATGTATTATGAGGACTAACACATGACAAGATATCATTTTGACTTGTAGTAGTGCTAGTATCCGCATGAGGCTCATTCGATGTTACCTTAATAAGTGCAGCCTCATGAGCTTACTTTAGCACATTATGAGATACTAGAATATCATCACGTGAGCTTGTGATCTATACATGAATTTCTTACAATTTCCCATAATTGCTAGATAGCAACTCAAGTTGATCCCTTAGATAAACATTCTCCTTCAAAATGGATGCTACACAAGAACTAGAGTTAGTAACACAAGCATCATCATTAACAACAAGAGGAGAAGGCAACTTGGCAAGCTCTTTTTAAGATGAAACTTTAAGTTGAGCATGAGACTCGGTGAGTTTGATGAGCTCACTCTTAATGACCCTTGAGCCATTTTTGAGGAGCTTAAAGTCCTCAAGGAGTTTAGCATGTGCAACTTCAAGTTTACTAGTTTTAGTTTTGAAATCATTGGCCACCTCAAGGGCTCTATCACGGGATTCCTTTATTCTAGATAGTTCTAGAGCAAAAGTCTCCTCAAGAGATTCCTTGGTGGTTTGTTCTTCCTCAAGAGCTTGAGAGAGGTCCGCGATCTCATCAGCGTAATCACGCTCATGACCTTCCATTTTATCAATGGTGACCTCATGCTCCTCGAGATGAGATTCCAACTCCTCAGTGTATTTCTTGCCATCAATGGCAATAGACATGATTTCCATGAAGTTGAAGCGAGCAATTTTGTTTTTATGAAGAGCTTTAAAAATCATCCCCCCTTTATGTGTAAGGAGGCAACATTATCATCCTCTTCATCATTAACGACAACAATATCATCATCATCATACTTTTCATCATCAACACCATCACCACAAGATATATTCGGATTCAAAGTGGGAGATACCTTTAAAGCCTTAGCCATAAGGAAAAAGCGAGAAACAATAGATGATGATGTTGGATCCCTTGAAGCACCATTTAAGACCACATCTTGTTCCATGGGGTGTTGGGTTTCCTCTACATTGTTAGCACAACAACTTGAGGAAATATATGCATTTTTATCATGGAAACAAGGCTTAGAAATCATATCATCATGATATTTAGTCAAGCAATTTATACATGATATGCAAGGACTATCAACACAAGCATGTGAATCATGTGGGGTGCTCGAAGCATTAAAGTCCAAAGTTGAAGCAATGCAATAAGATAGTGATGAAGGATCATCAACAATAAGCCCACTACCATTATTGCAATGAACACCACTACTCACCATATCATTACCTTGTGGCAATCCGCATATAGGTGAAGTAGAAGAAGTTGTGAAGACAACACGTCCGGAGGTGGAGGGAGAACAATCATCCCCACAAATCTTGGACACGCCATATCTATCTTGAAGCTCTGTCCACAACTCATGAGCATCCCGGAATGACATGAGTTGAAATATAATTATATTGGTAAAAGCATCGAAAAGCACATTAGAAGCTTGAGCATTGAGATAAGAGTTTTTCCCATCCTCTAGATATAATCTTTGAGGATCCTTTGGGGGATAAAACCCATATCTACGATTCACTCTAAATTGGGGTCCATGACCCTAAAGATATTAAGCATGCGAATAACCGAAATATCAAAATTTGTGCCATCGAAACTAACATTGCAAGAGAATCCTAATCAGCTATTCAACATCTTTATTCTCTAGGCGGTTAAGCCCAATAATGAGAGATGAGGCTTTGATACCAATTGAAAGATCATGGATGTTGCCTAG
>LR738710.1:446798913-446813889 GCA_902687465.1 Secale cereale | reverse complement strand
GAGTATGAATGAGTACAGTGGTTCCTGAGCTCGGGAGGGTCAGGAGGCAAGGGTTCTTGCTCCTTTGTGCGAGGGCGGAGTTTCTGGGTCTGGTTCTCTGCATAGTGGGGATCCTAGCTACTTATATAGGCGGCCAGGGTCCGCTTCCCCCGAATGTTTAGGCGGGAAGGGATCCCATAACGGCCATTTTGAGCGGGAACGCAAGGACGCTCTTATCCTGACAAAAGCGGTCTTCCCCTGCAAAGGGATCCGGCGGTGACACGATGGTGGGCTTGATGGTGACATCCTCGCTGTTGTTCTTGCGGTCTTCGGTCTTGTTGCGCCAATGGGGAAACCTTTGTCCTGCTCCTCGGGAACCCGCACCTGCACTGTCTCCTTTGCACCAAAGCGGCAACTGCGCCGCTGGCACACGCTGGCGCGCGCTAGCGCGGTGCATCCCTGCTCGCGTCATTGCCTCCTCCTGAGGTAGGCTTGGCCTTGGATTCTCCGCCCCTCCGGAGCAACCTAGCCGAGGCCGCTCCTGAGGGGGTCTTGACGTCATTCTCCTCGCGAGGTCTAGCCCCCTCGCGAGGGTCTTGAGCAGCTGGTCGATCAGCTGGGCCGTACTAGGCTATAGTGGGAGCGCGTCGCGGCCCGCAGACAGGCAAGTCTGGGGACCCTGGTTCCCAGGACGTCGACAGTGGTGCATTATTCGGTGTTATTTATGCTTAATGTTCACTTATGAGATTATTAGTTTCATGTTTGGTCGCTTCCCAGTCTTTTGCTAGGTTTCATTTTGCACCAAGTATGATCTCTACTTGTGCATCCAAAATCCTTTATCCCGGTTTTGCCACATGAGTCCACCATACCTACCTATATGCGGTATTTCCTTGTCGTTCTAAGCAAATTTGTACGTGCCATCTCTAATTTTCAAAATAAATTTCCCTTTTGTGTGCCCGTACCACTCGAGAGGCGGTGAGGGGTGGCCAATATTTTCCATGCTAGATGTGTTATTCTCACGATGAGTGTTGATGTCTACTATGCAACTTTATTTTTGTAGACACGTGTTGGGCCTCCAAGCACAGAGTTTTGTAGGACAGTAGCAATTTTCCCTCAAGTTTATCAATCCGTAGGAGGTGTAGGATGAAGGTGGTCTCTCTCAAACCAGCCTACAACTGAATAATAGAAAGTCTTTTGTGTCCCCAACACACCAAATACAATGGGAAATTGTATATGTGCACTAGTTCGGCGAAGGGATGGTGATATAAGTGTAATATGGATAGTAGATATGAGTTTTTGTAGTGAGAAAAATAAAAAACAGTAAGGTAGCAAGTAACAAAAGTGAGCACAAACGGTATTGCAATAATGGGAAACAAGGCCTAGGGTCCGTACTTTCGCTAGTGCAATCTCTCAATAGTGCTAATATAATTGGATCATATAACCACCCCTCAATGAGCGATGAAGAATCACTCCAAAGTTCCTATCTAGCGGAGAACATATGAAGAAATTGTTGGTGGGGTACAAAACCACCTCAAAGTTATTCTTTCTGATCAATATTTCCAAGAGTTTGTACTAAAGTAACACAAAGTTACCCTTTCTGATCGATCTATCCAAGAGTTCGTACTAGAATAACACAAGGTTATCTTTTCTGATCGATCTTTCAAGAGTTCGTACTAAGATAACACAAAGTTATCCTTCTCGATCGATCTATCAAGAGTTCGTACTAAGATAACACCAAAACATATTCTGATTTGTAATACTCAATCCAACACAAGGAACCTCAAAGAGTACTCAAGATTTCTACTGGGGAAGCAAGGACAAGAACGTGCATCAACCCCTATGCATAGATTACCCCAATATTACCACGGGAATCCGCAAGTTGAGTGCCAAAACATATATCAAGTGGATCAATATGATACCCCATTGTCACCACGAGTATTCAATTGCAAGATATATATCAAGTGTTCTCAAATCCATTAAAGTATTCAATCCATAGAAACCTCAAAGGGAAAACTCAATTCATCATGAGATAGAGAGGGGAAAACACCATATGATCCGACTATATTAACAAAGCCAGCGATACATCAAGATTGTGCATCTCAAGAACACGAGAGAGAGATTAAACACATAGCTACTGGTACAAACCCTCAGCCCCGAGGGTGGACTACTCCGTCCTCATCATGGTCGCCACCGGGATGATGAAGATGGCCACCGGTGATGATTTCCCCCTCCGACAGAGTGCCGAAAAGGGTCTAGATTAGTTTTCGGTGGCTACAGAGACCTGCGGTGGCGGAACTTCCGATCTAGGGTTATTTATGATGGTTTCTCTATTTATAGGAATTTTTAGTGTCGGTCTCGCGTGCAGATGGGCCTCGAGGTGAGCACAACCCACTGGGGCATGTGCAAGGGCCCAGGCGCACCCCGGTGTCTTGTGCTGTAACGCCCCGGATATAAAAGTTCCTTATATGGCTATATATGCATCATTGACTTAATCGATTTCATTTAGGTTTTCTTTGTTTTTGCCTTGTGCATGTGTTGCATGTCACCATATCATTTTTATTATGTGCATTGCATTGGCATAGTCTCACTTGCATCTGTGCGTAGTTGCATCATCTCCGTTCTCTCCGTTGTCCGTTTCGAGTTCCGACACTCACACATGTGCCCGTTGCACCTCTCAAGCCTTTGTTTCGTGAGTGGGTTAAAAACATCTTCGGAATGGCCAAGAGTTATCAAGTGGTCTTGGTATATCACAGGTAGACCGCGTGTAAAGTTTCGTCTCGTTCGGAGGTCGTTTGATACTCCAACGGTTAACCACGTGGGCCGAAAACCCCTATCTCTTTTGGCCGATCACCCCTCCACAACAGCCCACTAGCCCAACACAACCACCTCCATGCTCTCGGTCGTTGGATCGTGATCATGTGGGCTAAAACCGCACCTCATTTGGACTCTCCTAGCTCCCTCTACCTATAAAACTACACCTCCCCGTCCATTTCGGGTCAAAAAACCCTAGATCCATCTCCCTCTCCACGCCGGACACGTCCGGACGCCACCGGATGCGTCCGCCGCCCACCACATCCAACCGCGGTGTGACACGTGTCTCCGCCGCCTCCCTCTCTCTCCCCACGCCGCTGGCCCACCTGGGCCCACCCGGCCCGCGCGCCCGCCGCCGCCTCCACGCCTCACCCGCGGACTCCGTCCCCGCCGCCGAACAGCTCACGCGCCTCCGGCGCGCGGCGGCCACCGCGCCTGCCGCTCCCCCGCTGGCGCGCCACCGCACATCGCCGCCGCCGTATCTCAGCCACTCCGGCGCCGCCGCGCCTCCGCAGCCGCCGCCACGCGCGCCGGTGCCCCGCCGGTCCTCGTCACCGGCCGGCCCGCCCCCGGTGCTCCCTCTGGCCGCCGCCACCTTGCTGTCTCCGCCGGCTCCAGCCAGCTCCGCGCCGCCGCCGGGACCAGATCCACCAACTCCGCGAAACAAATGCTCGGATCCCTCCGTCCCGCGTTGACTTTACGTGAGGTGAAAATCCATTAAGTCCTGGATCTGCAATATTTTGTTGCCTCCTTTGCCATGTCACAACTTGGTGCTCGGTGCTCCCTTTTGCATGCATAATATATCGAAATGTTCGTCTCGAAGTGCTCTACATGTTAGCATCAGTTTTGTGCATGTTAGGGTTCATCCAGATGTCTTAATCTTCGTTGCAAGACTGCTTCGTTATGTTACTGTTTCAGCACTAGTTGTCTGTTAACAATTTGTTGGCATGTTCGTGAGGTCGTAACTTTGTGCATGTTGGTCCAAATGGATTGTATGATATGTCAAAATGTTCATCTTGTGATGCTCTTCAAGATGGATGCATTTTCATACATGTTAGGTTGCATTATGCCATGTTTAACCCTGTTGCAAAAGTGCATGTGGCTGGTAAGTTTATGAAATTGTTTTGAGATGATGTTTTGTCTTTGTCGTGTGAATTAATCAATGTGTCATATGAGCTAGGTGTCAACATGAGTTTTTCTCATTGGAATGTGATCTACATGATAGATTTATTTTCATTCCATGATATGACTTGAGATGTGTGCAACAAGCTTGTTAACATGCCATCGTGATGTTAAATTAAGGCTGAATCTGTTAATTTTTATGCCATGTTTCCATGATGTTTCCGTCATTGTTGTGCATGGTTGGACTTGTCGAGTGGGTGTTCCTTGATGTATATGTTATGCTCTAGCTATGCATGCTCTTGTTTGCCATGTTAGCTTGCTGTAGCTTGTTGTTTTAATGCTCTCAAGTTGCTATAAAATGTTTCTATTAGTCTGTTATCAACAAGTTCAGTTTTTCCACGTGAATAGCTAGTGTTCTATGCATCCTATTACCATGTTCTTGCCATGAGTAGCTTCACAAACATGTCCTCTTGCTGTTGGTTATATTCACATGCCATGCTATGCTCTAAGATGAGTTGCACAAGCTTGCAAACATGCCTACTTGTCGTTGTTGCTGCCATGCCTAGTAATTTTCACTAAGTCTGAGAAATTTGTTAACTTATTGAATCTTGCCATGCTTGTTTAATTGTGTTCCAGCAAGTTTTTGGGTGTGCTCTCGGTTCATGCTTGTTAAGAATCATGTCTATTGAACATTCATGCCTTTGGTCATCATGTTTGGGTGTTGTAGCATCATTATACCTTGCTCCAAAGATGCCATGTTGATGTTAACTGCAGTTTTGCATTGCATCTTGTTTTGCTTGTCATTTGCAAACCGTGCATCCGTTTTCAATGATCTTTATATCGATTTTGACCAAAATCTTCCCCTCTATCCAGTGGCTTACTTGGTTGCCCAAGATGAAGCCATTTCCATCATCTTATCCTTTAGGCTCGAGAGCATCCTCATGCATACGCACATCATACTTGCATCCCATGACATGTCTTGCATCATGTTGATTGTGCATTGCACCGTGATTGATCTTGTACCATTGTTGTGCTCTTGTCTTGGGTAGAGCTGGGAGCCGATACCGAGTTCGAGGATCTTGTTGGGACTGAGTTTGAGGAGCCGTCTTACCATCCCACCGAGGACTTAATAGGCAAGATGATCGTTCCCTGATATCACCTCTATCTTTGCCTTGCTAGTTGTCTCGCTCTTCAGCTATGCCTCGATGCCTATTATTGTCTTGTCAGCCTCCTATGTTGCCATGAAACACTCTAACCGCTTTCCTAGCAAACTGTTGATTGGCTAAGTACGCTTTTGCTCAGCCCCTGTTATAGCGTTGTTAGTTGTAGGTGAAGTTAAAGATTGCTCCATGTTTGGACTTGTTTATTGGGATAACACAATATTTACCTTAGTTATATTAATGCACATATATATTGGTAATGGGTGGAAGGCTTGGCCTTCTGCTTGGTGATTTGTTCCACTCATGCTACCTTAGACCCGATAAACTGGTGTTATGTTCCTTAATTTTGTGTTCCTAACACGGTTGGGGTTTATGGGCCCTCCTTGATAATTCGCACTGCTTAAAGCTTTTCCAGCGAGACCCAACTTTGGTACTACATTTGCCTAACAACTAAAACTTGCATAGGGAGTTATAAACCCGAGTTCTTAATCAACAACCTGGGCCAGTGCTCCACATGAGTGTTGGTCCAAATTGGGCAACCTGTGGGGCCACCTTGGGGAAACCCAAGGGCTGGTATATACATGTAGCTTGTCCCATCCGGTCATCGCCTGAGACGAGATACGCGCGGCTACGATCAGGGTGTCGGCACGCCGGGAGGTCTTGCTGGATTAGGTTTACCTTTGTCGAAATATCTTGAGCACAGGATTCCAAGAATACTCGGGTCTTCCCAATTTGGAGTTGCGACTCCGCAGATCGTGAGCTTGTGATGGGCTAAGTTGGGACACCCCTGCAGGGTTATGAACTTTCGAAAGCCGTGCCCACGGTTATGTGGGAGATGTTAATTTGTTAATATCCGGTTGTAGATAACTTGACACCACATTCTTAAGAATACACTACCTGTGTGAGTACCGTGATGGTCTCTTTTCGAAGGGGTTTCCGAAAGTGAACGTGAGTAGCTAGGATCACTTATTGATCATCTTTGGCGACCATTGGCACATATTCTCCTCTCACTCTGAATTCGTAAGCTAGTTTTGATACCCGGTAATGTGATTGTTGATTCCTTGTGGCTCACAGATTACAACACACACCAGATGCAGGTATAGCCGAGAACGATGCAGGAGATGGATCAGAACTTCACTGGGAGTTCGATGAAGAGCATGGTCATTTCTATGTAACATATCCTGACGATCAGTAGTGGTTCCTACTAGGGGCGATCAGGACTTGTGGTTGTGGTATCTTTTCTCGTTTGGATTTCGTCCGTAGTCGCACCCTATGTTATTTGGATGAATGTATGCTAGTGTATTCATTGTGTGACATGGCGAGTGTAAGCCAACTATTTTACTCTTTCATCCCTGTTCTTTTACATGAGTTGTGCAAAGATACCACGCTTGCGATCATTCCAGAATGTTCTTATGTTTCTATCTTGTGCCTCGACACGTAGGAGATATAGTCGCATCCTGGGCATTACAAGTTTGTATTCAAAGCCTTCTCCGACCTAGGAGACCCCTGATTGATCGAACCGCTGATGGTTGAGTCTAGGCACACACACAAAAATGTTTATGTATATATAAATATATATATTGGAGAGTAGGATTTCTTTTTACTCCTCATCCCCTTCGTCGCTCTGGTGAGGACTCCTGACGTTGTTTTATCTTCACTATTCTCAAAATTTCACCAAAAGTATTTTTAGGATCACGCGGGTATTGTTTGGATTGTTCCGATATCTTTCTGACGAGAACATTGTTCTTGGTGCCTCCTGTCATTTAGGGGTTGTGGAAGTGTCCCGGGGAGTTGACCTCCGAGGTGTTGTCGTCACAAATGTATCGTTGCAGTTCTAGAATACCAGAGGCGGCTGACATCGAAAACTCTTCTATGCATGTCTGGTGGTGAGATAACCCTGACGTCACCCAGTACTTGGGAGATAGTTCAGGAGTATTGCCACAGCTAGTATAGCGGATGCATTTCAAAGGTCCGAGGTAAACAGTTTGCGAAGATGCCTGGTTATGTGTTGACGGATGGATATAGCTGGATGTAGGATTTATTAGTTGTGTGATATGCGGTGCTTCCCCTGTATCCCCAACACCAGATTGCATAACCGGAAAGCTTTGGGAATTAATAGGTGGGATTCAAATAGCTCTTAGGTAATCTTCCAACGGGTGCATGATATGAGGTTGGGGTTCAACATCTAGTGGAGAGGCTATCATGGGCGTTGTTGCACTAGGGGGTTGCATCTTAAAGGATCCTTGCACTACAAAAAAATACAATTCCGTGATGATACGTGTTTGTCACAGTAGGTCACGTTTTTTGTCATGCATGTACACCCATGACAAATTTATGACAGAATGAAGATAGTCATACCTGTGCTGTCATAGAAGTGTTCCATGACATTACCAAAATTATCATCACGGAAGTGTCCACTTCCATGATGATAAATCGCGCGTCACAGAAGTGCTTTCGTCAAGGGTGACCGACACGTGGCATCCACCATAACGGAACGCCATTAAGCTATCAGGTCCGGTTTTGGATCCGATAACCCGCTAACAGCCCCGACCAATGGGGATTTTCCACGTGTAAAATCATCATTGGCTGGAGGAAACACATGTCGGCTCACCGTTGGGACATATGTCATCCACTCATTGGACCCAAAGCGCCTATGATACGCCGACACGTGGCACGGCCCAACAGAGGCCCATTCTTGTGAAAAGGCCGGCCCGTTTGACTTGGTCAAAGTTGGCGAGCGGGCCCACGGCAAGCATGTTAACGGCCTGTTCGCATATAGCTCATTTACAGCCCGCTAACCCAGGGCCCGTTTACGGCCTATCCGAATTAGGCCCAGTAGCGTCATCTGGGCCGTCCAATATAAATCCAGCCTGTTTTAACTTCCGGCCCATGTATGGCCCATGACATCTTTCGGCCCATATGAGGCCCTTATTACTCTCGGCCCGTGGTAAAACTGGCCCGTAATGAACAGTGTATCACTTTATACCCATTAATGGCACATGGTGAAACTGGCCCGTAATGAACAGTGTATCACTTTATACCCATTAATGACCCATTATTCCGTTGGGCCGTTTCCAGCCCATGTTATCTTTCTGCCTTCTCGGGGCCCATTTATTCTTGGGCTCATTTCCACATTCGTTTACTTACGGCTCGTTAATGTCATTTTCTGCTTGTGGGCCAAATTCAGCCCGTGGTTACAGTCGGCCCGTTTGTGGCCCGTTAGTACGCTGGGCCGTTTTCATAGCGTCATCAAAATACGGCCGATTAATGACGGCCCGTTATGGTCGGCCCATGAACGGAAAATTTCAACTCTAGCCCATTTACAACCATAATATGGTCTGTTATTGGCCCATGTTTGGCCAACCGATCATACGACCCGTAGAAGGCCCATTGATGATACGCCCCATAGAAGGCCCATTGTGTCTACAGCCTGTATAAAGCCCATTGTTTCTACGCCACGTAGAAGGCCCATTTTTTTTTTTGAAAGAAAGAAGGCCCATTGTTTCTACGGCCCTTAGAAGGCCCATTGTTTGTACGGCCCATAGGAGGCCCATGTTGACTATAGCCGGTGGGCATCAAAGTTCGCCACCAGTGCAAATATAGGGAACACCCTACACTATACAAAAATGGCTTGTTGTTTTCTTCAGCCGATGGCTGCACGTTAAGAACAAATTTTGTATCGCACCAAAACAAATTACAACTATAAAACAAAAGGAAGGTTGGCATGAAAGTTAACAGTCTGCCAGATAAATGCACCACCAGAAGTTCAAAAGCTCAGTTCATTTGACCTGGCTGTTACGTTTTCATGATGTATTGTCCGATGGAGCACCATAACCTTCACCTTCAGTTCTCCTAGGCTCCTGGAGAACATAGAAAATGTCTGATAGTCTGGTTTCAAAACCATGCATATCTTGACAACATCGAACAATGTCTCCCCTTGTTTCACAAAGGGTCTCTGTTAGGGAATTGACTTGTGTCTGGAGCGCATATACAACATTGTTTTGAGCTTGCATATCTTGATCATGAGGCAGTTTGGACGAGATTGCCTTAACAACCAAGCCAGTATTATGCAGGAACGTGCTTTTGGCATTGTTAGTGGACATGTACTGATCCACTGCAGCAAGAGCTGACATTGCGGTTATGGTTGCCTCGTCACCTTCAGAAGGTGGCGGTTCCATCATTTTTTCCATAGCTCGCTGAAAAGTTGAGGTTTTACAATAGTAGTACCAGAACATAAGATATTAAGGAGGCAGCAAAACCAAACAAAATAGCTTTGGTCTATATACAGAACTTATTCTGGTGAACCCATGTAAAATAATAGTTGTATTTTATTGCAAAGTACATAATAAAACCAGGTTCCAAACATATGACCATGTACCATCGTGTAACGCCCCGGATACACTCGCCGGTGGTTGTTACTCCTGGCGGGACCTAGACTGGCCCCACAGATCAATACTAGTCTTTTCTACGCACTTTGTCATCACTCGTGCACACCCGGGACCAACTTCCCGGTCGATCACCCATCCTGAAACTACTCCAAGCTGAGGAAGCTTAACTTTGGAGTTCTATCTGAATGGGCTCCCGAAAAAGAAGGAATTCCTTATTGATATGAGTAGTATATCATCCCTAATAAGCCAGGCTATCACATGCACCCTCACTCAGAGGAACCGACGTCCTCGTCGGGCCACATGAACGTTCCCTCTTGGCACAACCGTCTGTGCATCCAGTCCGATACATGTGCCATGCCGTGTGCCACGACGGGTCACAAACGTCATGAACACCATGACCGAGCACCTGTTCGCAAACATCCGCGTAACCGCGAGGGTTGGCTCTGATACCAACTTGTAACGCCCCGGACACACTCGTCGATGGTCGTTACTCCTAGCGGGACCTAGACTGGCCCCACAGATCAATACTAGTCTTTTATACGCACTTTGTCCTCACTCGCGCACACCCGGGACCAGCTTCCCGGTTAGTCACCCATCCTGAAACTACTCCAAGCTGAGCACGCTTAACTTTGGAGTTCTATCTGAATGGGCTCCCGAAAAAGAAGGAATTCCTTATTGATATGAATAGTCTATCATCCCTAATAAGCCAGGCTACCACACATCGCTAATATATTGTCTATTTCATCACATTGTATTGAGGGCTAAGGATAAAGAGACAAAGTTTATAATACGGTAAGCATAGTATGACATCATTAATATCACAAAACAACTGAGAACAGACAAACATGCAATTGTAACGTTGTGTGGGAAAGTCCAACACGGAATTAGATTACAGGTCAAGATCAAAGGAACATCACCCCTCTCTTTTAAACCTTGTAAGGTCCAATGAAACACTAAGACTATTGTGTATAAAATTGAAATGAGTAATAGACATTGGCTGCAAACCATGCAGTTCAAGGCACAAGTCAGAGTTAGTAGTAGTTAAAAGGCATGAGGATTAAGGACTTACAACAACGGCTTTGACTGGTGTAGTCATGCCCTTCTTGCTGGTGTGACAGTCCTTGAGGATTTCCACATCATTTAGTTCAGGTACTTTTTGGTCCTTGCGGGCTTTCCTCTGCATTTGGAACAAGTCAATATAGATCCGATAATATGGTACAGCGAAAAGAGTGAAACAACAGCTAATTACAAGAGCCTCGCAGTGTGCAATATAGCTATGAGATCCCGTCGTCAGTTGGAATTTCACTTTCGTACGGTTGGCCTTGTTCTTTGAATAGTTCACCTACAAGAAGATAGATTTGTGTGGCACATGCGTAAATAGGACTTCAACATGTGATCTGATCACATATATATATAATGTACTTGATACTTCGGACCGGACCAGTGTTTAACAAGGCCTCTCCAGTCTTCATCAGATATATTTTCCACTGGAGATGTTTGGGCATGTGCACTGTTAGCCTTGCCTTCAAAGTGAGTTTTCCTCAAGTTATACCGATACTATCATGGAGCAGACATGAAAACATGGGTGCAAGCTTGTCTGGTTGCATCATCTTGGCTATCTAACTTGAACCTCATTTGTTGAAAATTATGGGAGTATCATTATCAGCAACCTAGAAAGTATTGGACAGAGCAAGACGATATTACTATTTTCCATACATAACCATACTTACAGATAAATGGTTGAGGAAGGTGTTGAACTGGGTTTCGTCTTTGTCATTCCTGTACTGAATCCATGTTGGGAGGATACGTACATGACACCTAACAGCAACCGCTGCCTCTGATACTAACTTGGCTGACTCTGTAGCATCACGTGGCCTTTATAAACCTGACTCAAAACGGATCTCCATTCTTCCTCCTCTAGATTTAGTTAACCTATCGAGCATTATCCCTGATGTTTGTTTCCTGTTGCGCCTAGGTGCTAGTCCAACAACAAACATAGGAAGTGTTAGTGTACATCAGACTGTGAGACTACATATAAAGAAGCATGCAACTGTAACTTGACTCCAGCAACTACCTTCTTGCTGTTGAAGCTCACAAAGTTCATCTGATCTTACCAACTCATCTTGTGTCAAGAGTGCTTTGGAAGTAGTGTCAGGTGGCAAGGGAGCTTGGGAACGTGCTGCTAGCTGAGTTGACCAACTAGAAAATCATGCAGCTAGTGGTACTGTGGAAGGTGTTGCAACAACTAGGGTTGTCTCTGCTTGTTTGGTGGCAGCTATTTGTTTCTGTTTGGCTTGTTCTGCAGCTCATGTAGCATGGGATTCCATGTTGATACAATTTTCCACTGGACTTTGACCTTCTATTGCACCATCAGTACCAGCAGAATCTGCAGGATTGTTCCGCTTCCGTTTCCCTGTCGTTCTGTCTTGCTTCCTCTTGCTTTGTGCCATGTTAATTCAAGCCGACAAGAAAAACGAATATCAATTTAGTTCTTCAGAACAAATGTACTTTGATGTAAGAACATGGTGTGATAGACAGATACTGTATGTTCTAGAAACAGGAACACGTGTCTTAGTCACAAGTATAATGTGTAAAGTAAGCAGATGAAATTCAACAAAATTAGAAGTAATACAAGCTAGACTTCATACATAACATGCAACCACATATAACAGTGCCAGGTTAGAGGGAGCACCTGTGATGGTGCACTAGGGGAGACGTGTTCATCACCAACACAACTACATTGAGTGTCTATGCATGTGTTGTCTTGGAAATCATCTTGGGGGGATGGAGGAGTAGAATCTGTAGAGGCCCACCTTCATCCGCTGCCTTGCTAACTTCCTTCCAGTTTATTGATTTTGCATTGTCACGTAAAACCGACAGGAAAAAAGCAATAAAATTCACTCTTCAGAACTCATTCGTGCATGATATTGACAATCACTACTTTGATGTAAGGCAAACACACGATTCCAGGATGGAATAATATGAAAAACAGGACGGCATGGCATATTCACAATTGTTTGTGTAAACTAAGCATAAACCATTTCACCAAACAAGAAGCAATGCAAGCTAGACACCTCGTGAAAGATGCAACCAATATGACTCTGCCAAGTTAAAAGTGTCCCATCAGAAATGGCATTTTTAACAAATTAGAAGCAGCGCATGCTATAAATCATATCAAAGATGCAACTAATATCACACTGCATATACTGAAGGTGTCTCGTCATATTGATTTATGCGGGATACAAAAAAACATTAGTTTTATGTGAGGAAATGCTTAATAGATAGATGTACTATGTACTAAATAGAGGAAGGCATGTCACATTAACAGGTATAATGTATAAGCTAAGCAGAATAGCACATGCAGTTTAACCAGATTGGAAAAATTACAATCTAGACACCATATGCAACATGCAACCACATATCACGCTGCCAAGTAAGAGCAAGCACCTGCGATGCTAGTGTAGGGGAAATACGGTAATCAACTACAGAGCTACGTTCACTATTTTCATCTAGACTTGTTGTTTCTTGAGAATCATGTCGGGAGGCTGACGCTGCATTCTTTAAATGAGGAGTAATCGACTTGCCTGACTGCCTCATCATAAGTGATTGATGAGGGATACACAAGAACATTATTTTGATGTAAGAACATGGTTAATACAAAGATGTACTAGTATGTACAAAAAACAGAAAGGCATGTCATATTTAAAGGTATAATGTGTAAGCTAAGCAGATGCAATTTAACCAAATTGGAAGCAATACAAGCTAGACATCCGGCTGGAGTGGTGAGCATGATCATCTAGGACCTGAGAGCCTGGTGGGAGGCGGGCTGCTTCGCCACCATCGTAAAATTTTAGTTGGCTTCCAGGTGATGCCTCTCTTTGTTGGGCTTGTCACTAGCTCGGCCAGTGCCCTGACTAGCTATTTGTCTTCTGGTGCTCACGGGATGGTGTTTCATGTAAAAAATATCTTTCCTTATCTTAATAAAGATCGACTTCGGCCTTTCGAATACAAGCTAGACACCATATGGAACATGCAACCACATATGACACCGCGAAGTTAAAGCAAGCACCTGGGATGGTGGTTCATTGCGAGCGAGGCCATCAACTTCAGAGCTACGTTTACCGTCTCCATCTGCTGACACTGCACATTTTATAAGTCTCAAACGTGTCTGGCCTATCCACCTACTACGCTGGAGCGACATCTCTCTTTTCTTTTTTGCTTCTCTCATAGCAGCAGAGTCTGAAATACCCTTGCATAAAAACACAACAGTGAGAGTATGGGTGAAGTGTGTGCAGAACTAGTGCACTGTAAAAGTAGCAGATAGCAGGTGGCTGAAAAATAAATGACAGGAGACATATGATAGCTCTACAACATTGCATGACAAACAAAATTAGATTCTACTTCGTATGATTTTGTAATATATGAGCACAGGAAATGCAGGTACTCCTCCAGCACACCACCACATGTGGTCATATCAATATAACACTCGACTGAAAATAAATAGGTCAGTCGATTTTTTTAATGAACCGTCAGATCTATAAGGAACCGCCTGTTACTGTTGACGATCTTTCTTGAACCGCCAGCGACCACCGGCCCAGACCCGTGCCTCCGCCGCCCCGCCCTCCCCTCGACCTCACACCATCGCCGTGCTTGGCAGCGCCCCCAGGCCATCCCTTTAATCCCGGCTGACCTCCAGATCGGGCGCCAGTAGCTCTAGGCCCCACACACCCCTAAGATAAACACCGGGGCGCTGCTTCCCCGGCGTAATAGGCGGACTAGCGCCTGTTACGCCGGGGAATGCTTCCGTTAATTGGGAATCAACTAACCAGGAATTGAAATTCAGGGGGGCGACAGACCTCTAGCTAAGGTGAAATAGTATATGAGGAGAAACCTTGTGCGCCGCGAGTTAGTAGGAACATCTAGTATCAAGAAGAAGCGGTCAACTAGTGTCTTCTATGGGATGAATACCGTGCAAGCAGACACGTAATATTTGCACGAATAAGGGAAGAGGGGTACCATTTTTGGTTGTCGGTGTGGTCGCCTCCACATGTCGTGCCGATCTTCTTCTTTCAGCCGGGGAAACCGATGTTCTGGAGGAGGGTGCAGGCTTGGATGAACCCATGGCCAAATTGTTGACTGTGTTGCTGTGACCGTATGCTGGCGGAGGGGGAGCAGATCCGAGGCGATGAAGGACGGCATAGCAGGAACAACTCTGGTGCGGTGGAGGGTGGCGAAGTTGGAGCGGCAGCGGTGAGGCGCAGGATGGCGTGGTTGAACTGGCTCGGGTACGGATGGCTCGGCCACGGCTTCAACTACTAGCCATGGAGGGCGTTGCAGTTGAGGTTGTGGTGGACGATGACGTCGGGGTATCGGCTCCGGGGTGACGGAGGAGGCCGGCGGTTGATGGGTGGAATGGGGTGGCGGACGGAGGACGTCGGGGTTTCACGGCTGGTGGAGAGGTAGTTTTCGCGCCCATGGAGTACGAATGGGGAATCGGACGAGTGGGCGGGGGGGGG
>LR738710.1:446668044-446798827 GCA_902687465.1 Secale cereale | reverse complement strand
ATGTTTCGGGTATGGCTTTTTTTGGCTTTTCTTAACAGAACATGGGACGCGCTTGTTTGAAATTTGGGGAAAGTACAAACTTTTACCTCCTCTTAAATTTCGGACCTACTGCGGATTGGGGGTAGGATGGTAATCCCAGGTGTCCCAAAAAGTGGGCGGGAGCGATTTAGGCCGCGCGCATGTGTGCTTAGGCGGCCATTCTGTATGAATGTTTTTCGAAGGCGGTTGCGTGGCGTCTAGATGAAGCTAGGAACCTACCCGAGTTTAGACCTTTGGACGTCGAGCCGGTAAGTTTCACGGGTCGGGGTTATTACAAAAGTAATTTCCTTGTACTACCAAACATTGGTCTTATGCGGTTTCGGTCGAGTAGAGGCTCTTTTGGTGCTTCGTTCGAAATTTTGAAACACAAGCATTCACGTTTAGAGTACTCTTGAACTTTGATGATTGACCTAAATAGACAACGTTAAATTTGACCTTGTATGTTTGAAAACCACATTAAATTATCTGCTTCTTTTTGAATTTTTGACACTGGAAAATCCTATAACTACGATTATTTTGGAATGGAGGAGCTAAATTAGAATCTATTTTGTACACGACTACATATGCTATTATGTACAAAATGAGAGCAAAGATTGGTGCCCCCATAATTTAGGTATCATATAATTGAATGGACTTCATGTTGAATTCAGTTTTTTAAACCACCTTAAGTTGAATTCAAATGTATGCTAGTCCATAGGTAGCTATTTATAATGTTCATTGTGTAACATTCGTATGTATAATGTGCTTTACACACACAACATGAACTATACTCACGTTTATATTCGATTGCTAAAGAGATGCATTGTCTGGAGTTCAAAATACTAACTATGTTGATCAATTGTGTCGAATAATAACATAGACATGCTCAAATTCGATAGAATCTAGATGTCAGATGGATCAATGACCGTTCCTTACGCGAACTGCAAATATCATGATCCCATCCTAATATTTGGATACAATTTATATTGTTAATCAATGTGTACAGGAGTCTTGTACGTGTAGTTTCACTCTCCATTGGTGGTCTCTCATACATGCTCACACACTCTCTCCCGAGGTGTCTTTCTCGCACACATGCTCCCGATATAACCCTCCCTCCCTCTCGTAACCATTTACGACTGTTTTCACTAACCTTTATCACAAGCACTCGCCCTCTCGCAAGCATACACACGCACAATCCCCATCTGTCGGATTAAGGGTTCCGCAAACCCAAGAAGTTCGAACACAGGGGCGTGAACGAAGATCTCTCCAACTCACGTCTACCTAGCATCTCGCCCTCATCCAATGAAGAGATTCAAGTGAACAACAAGTAAAGCACACAAGAGTTTACCCAGTTTCAGGCCATCTTGTGGTGTAAAACCCTACTTCCTGCTTTGGTGGATTGGCCTCGGGAGGGCTTGATTATAGATGAGTACAGTGGTCCCTGAGCTCAAAAGGGGAGCTTAGGAGGGTCAGGAGGCAAGAGTTCTTGCTCCTTTGTGCGAGGGCAGAGTTTCTAGATCTGATCCATCTCCCTCTGTAGTGGGGATCCTAGCTACTTATATAGGCCGCGAGGGTCCTCTTCCCCCGAAATGTTTAGGCGGGAATGGATCCCACAACGGCCATTTTGAGCGGGAACACAAGGACGTTCCTACCCTGACAAAAGCAGTCTTCGCCTGCAAAGGGATCTGGTGATGATGCGGTGGTGGGTTCAGTGGTGACACCCTCCCTGTCGTCCTTGCGGTCTTCGGTCTTGTTGCACCAATGGGGAAACATGTATCCTGCTCCTCAGGAACCTACGCCTGCGCTGTCACCCTTGCACCAAAATGGCAACTGCGCCACTGGCACGTGCTGGCACCTGCTGGCGCGGTGTGTCACTGCTTGCATCACTACCTCCTCCTGAGGCAGACTTGGCCTTGGATTCTCCGCCCATCGGGAGCAACCTAGCCGAGGCCACTCCTGAGGAGGTCTTGACGTCGTTCTACTCGCGAGGTCTAGCCCCCTCTCGAGGGTCTTGAGCTGCTGGTCGATCAGCTGGGCCATACGAGGCCGTGGCAGGAGCGCGCCGCGGCCCGCAGACAGGCAAGTCTGGGTACCGTGGTTCCCAGGACGCCGACAGTAGCCCCCGGGCCCATGGCGCACGCGGGGTTCGCTTAGGGGCTAAGACTTAGTCGAGGACGAAGCGACGCGGTCCCCAAAAAGGCTGTGGGCCAGGCTGGCGCGTGACGGTTGGATGGGACGTGGGCGACTTCGCTCCCCACGCATTCTTGGTAACCGTGTGACTTGACAATTCCTCGGCGTAGATGATGCAGTTGTTATGGCTGCGATGCCAGTGACTGGCAGTTGGGCTCCTCCGCCCTATTAATGGGACTAGGGGGGAGCCCCCAAGCCATCTTCTAGCCAGCGTCGTCTGCCTCCTTGTTTGCTCCCCGCTCTCCTTCTTGCCGCTAGGTCTCCATGGCACCATCGAGGAAGCCGTCTACTGCGGAGAAGGGGAAGGCCCCGAAGGATTTAGTCTCGCCGCCGTCCAAGAGCGGCCACGGCCGCTCCCGCAAGCATGCTGCCACGCCCGCAGCCACTCCTCAAGGGAGCGGGCACGGCCTTCCGGGTCCCGATGCGGTTGCCGGTCAGAGGCGCGGTGCCTCTTCCCGCGGTGAAGGTGGTCGCGGCCATGGTAGGAGAGGAGGCGCGAGGTAGCGTTTGGCGGTCGTGCATCCTCCGTACCCGCAATTTCACTCCTTCAATGCATCGTCTGAGTTCGTGGTTTGGGCGGAGAAGCCTGGCGGCTTGTGGCTCCGGCTTCCCCGCTCGTTCGGCAACGTGCTACCAGCCGGAGTCCTCGGCGGCGTCTGGCTGTAGACTGACGGTTGCTATAGTGGTGCGTCCTGGGTGGAGGTCGACGTTGCCCCCTCAAGCGACGTGTTCCTGGAGCGTGGCTGGCAGTCGTTTGTGCGCGCGCGCCGGCTGCGGGGGAGGTGTACGCTCCACTTCAGGTATGATGGCGCCTCAACGCTATTCGTCAGGGTCTTCTCGGAGGAAGGGAGGTGCCTTGGGTGTTGACCTGAAGCTGATGACGAAGAGGACGATGGGGATGGCATCCGGAGGAGCAGCTCCTCCTCCGGAGACGATCTTGGTCCTGGGGGGCGCAGCGGGTCCCCCCTCTGTGGCAGCAGCAGCTCCTCTAGCAGCGGCGGCTACAATGAGCAACCGCGCCACCGAGCTCGGCTCGGCAAGGGGGAGGGTCGTCGCGCCGCTGCGCCTCGGTGAAGCGGGAGGAGCTGGAAGACTCCGACTGAGTGGGGACAACCGTGCCGAGCCACGGCTCGGCGGGTTGACCTCTGCCTCTTCTTTTTATTCATTTCCTTCCTGTGTCAAAATTTTAGGTTGCCCCGAGAAGGCGTGTAATGGACTATGATATATGTATGAAGCGAGAACTTGCTATCATGTTTTTGGTCTGGGTGAGATTACTTAGCTTATGTGCTATGATGTCTTGAGGCAAAGTGGTCCTGAGTCATTGGCGTCATGAGCCCCCGTCAGGCCATGAGGGCGGCTGAGTTCGGAGAACCTACGCAACCCCGAGTATGGGTGAGCTGCTGAGAGCTACAGAGAGCGCCGAGCGTGGATTAAGGCACCAAGGCCTGAGCCGGAGCCTGAGCAGGCTTGGCCGGGCGAGGTCACGGGACCGTGCTATACGAGAGCCTGAGCAGGCTTGGCCAGGCGAGGTCACGGGACTGGCCGAGTCCCTGCCCTCACGCGCGAGGCATGCGAAGGAGGGCAAGCAGCGCAACCCCTGCTTAACAAGCTGAACTTAAAACCGGCGAGAAAAATCCCAAGCAAGACTTCCAACCAAATACAAGGAACACCAGAACTTCATAGCATGGGCTAGAGGAAGGGCTGATAGCCAAGGAAGTAGAAAAGGCTGATAGCCAAACACAAAGCTAAAAAATGAAAAAGGTCGCGTCCGACCCCTACACTACGTCTTCTTCCCAGCGTGGAGCTAAGGACTGCCACTGGAGCATGGGTGGGAGCCCCGTCTGAGGGACCGTAGGCAACGCACAAGGGACTCCGAGGCGTGTACATCCCCAACTCATTATTACATGAGAGTGTCACGAGCGGAGACCTTCACGGGCACGGAGCCTTGATTACTGATAGAACCTCCTGAGGTGCTCAATGTTCCAGGAATTCGAGATAGGTACCCCATCCTGCGTCTCCAGGCGCACAACACCAGGCCTAGAGCCTCGGAGATCTTCTGACGTGCCCGCCCCTTCGCTTTGAGGACCCCGCCCCGTGCTAGTCCGCTCCCGCCATGAACTCACCAGAAGGCGACATTCATGTGGTGGGACACTACGCATGGTGGGGGGATGGGACCTTGGCTATAGGCCCACCTGCCGAGCACTAACTACACCGCTTACGCGATCTCCGAGCGCGCTTCTCCCCTAGGGGCTAACATCGTCCAGAGACACGGTGTCCTGAGGTGCGAGGGGGACCTCGCCCCACCCATGCTCCTAATGACCCCGGAGCCCTCCTGATCAGGGTCGAACCCAGAGGATACGGGATTACGTGAGCGGGGGGACGGAGCTGCGGTCTTGGGCCCTCCTGGTGTGCATAGGACGGGCTGCCGTACCGCCTCCAAACACACCCTCCAAAGCCCGAGGGATTGTGCGCCGGGAGGCGCGGCGTCTTGAGGCTGAATGGAGGGAGAGAAGGCCCCTCCCCACGCGCATCATACCCACTGTGGGCGAGCCCCTGGTGAAATCCAGGGCGGGCTCATGCACGACGGGTCACGCGTGAGGGGACGAGGGCCTGACCCGAGCCTTCCCTCCCTTTCTGTCTTGACGCGGTACGTGGGGTGTCTCCTTGGCCTGTCAGGGCCCCAGGCCAAAGATGCCGTCAGCCCGAGGCCTATGGCCAGTGCCGACCCCCTACAGGCACCCGCGGCATTTCATTCGTGCTCCATGGCCCTCGATGGTGACGGTGGAGGGTCGAGTGCTAAGAGCGGGAGGTCTACCCCCCGACCTTCTGCTCCTGAGCCCCCTAGTGCCGATGCCTGATCGCATCCGGTGTCGGGCGTGGTCCTACGGTTGCTTCCTAGTGATTCCTCGGCGGGGGCAGTACCGAGTACAAAGGGCTTCGAGGCAGAGGGGCGGCGTCATACGCAGGGTTCAGGGGGTCATACCCCATGTCACCCTCGTAGGTCGCTGTAGGTCTTGACCACACGGGTGACCGGGCATGGCCGGCGCGGCCCCCGGTTCCTGACGTCGTTGTGTGGAAGCAGAATGGCTCGGCTCCGGTGCTGGCGGCATCGAGGAGCTCGGCCACCCTGAGGAGGAGCGCGTTGTAGCCGGTATCGAGAACCGACGCCTTAGCAGATCCCTCCCCACCAGCAGCATGGCCCTCATGTTCGCCATCTCGCGCCGGTCCCGCGAACTCGCTGCCACATGCTCGGCGGCCCGCGCTGCTGCGCGGCTCTAGCGCCGTGTGGGCGGTGGGTGCTGCCGGTCCCCAGGCGGTGGGTCGGTGATGCTCATCGTGCCGTCAGACCCGATCTAGGCCGGGTGACGGCGAGTTCCGCGGCCGAAGGGCGACGCTCGAGCAGTGCGAGCACCGCGGGCTTCCGCGCGCGTTTGATGCGCTTCCGCCATTGGGGTCGCGATCCGTTGAGGCGGGGTGACGCGGGGTCGACGGACGAGAGCGTGACGAGGTTGTCGGAGAGGCGAAATTTCGACACGCCCCCTACCTGGTGCACCAAATGTCGGATTAAGGGCTCCGCAAACCTAAGAAGTTCGAACATAGGGGCATGAACGAAGATCTCTCCCACTCACGTCTACCTAGCGTCTCGCCCTCATCCAGTGAAGAGATTCAAGTGAACAACAAGTAAAGTACACAAGAGTTTACCCAGGTTCAGGCCACCTTGTGGTGTAAAACCCTACTTCCCACTTTGGTGGATTGGCCTCGGGAGGGCTTGATTATGGATGAGTACAGTGGTCCCTGAGCTCAAGAGGGGAGCTCAGGAGGGTCAGGAGGCAATAGTTGTTTCTCCTTTGTGCGAGGGCAGAGTTTCTAGATCTGATCCATCTCCCTCTATAGTGGGGATCCTAGCTACTTATATAGGCGGCCAGGGTCCTCTTCCCCCGAAATGTTTAGGCGGGAAGGGATCCCACAACGGCCATTTTGAGCGGGAACACAAGGACGTTCCTGCGCTGACAAAAGCAGTCTTCGCCTGCAAAGGGATTTGGTGATGATGCGGTGGTGGGTTCGTGGTGACATCCTCCCTGTCGTCCTTGCGGTCTTCGGTCTTGTTGCACCAATGGGGAGACCTTTGTCCTGCTCCTCGGGAACCTACGCCTGCGCTGTCTCCCTTGCACCAAAACGGCAACTTCGCCACTGGCACGCGCTGGCACCCGCTAGCAGGGTGCGTCACTGCCTCCTCCCGAGGCAGGCTTGGCCTTGGATTCTCGGCACCTCTGGAGCAACCTAGCCAAGGCCGCTCCTGAGTAGGTATTGACGTCGTTCTCCTGGCGAGGTCTAGCCCCCTCGCGAGGGTGTTGAGCAGCTGGTCGATCAGCTGGGCCGTACCAGGCCATGGCAGGAGCATGCTGCGGCCCGCACACAGGCAAGTCTAGGTACCCTGGTTCCCAGGACGCCGACACCATCGACCCTTTCTATATACATAGACCTTCCTACGTGTCTCCTGTACGCACATTATCTTTAGGCATGTCTCTCACTCATTGTCTTACACCTCTCTTCCTAATCGACGATTATGATTCTAGTAGAGCATTCTGTAGGATGCCCCTTAAAGTTAGGTTGGATGAATAGTAATATCAGAGATAAAGGGGTTACCTTATTCCGAGAACCTAGGGTTACAAAACCTAGCCGGCTTTGTCAGTGGACATAGAGTCCTTCACAATTATGCTATCTTTGTCTTGTACGACTAGTCATCCATGGGTCTCCCTAAATGCGTCACGGGCCGACCAATGTGGCACAGGATAGAACCAAACGAAGGGCCTCACTTCGACCCACCGGACCACACGCGGTGACACACCCTCTGCCCCCACGTCTCGTTATCTTCTCACTCCCACACAAACCAACACAAACACCACACACACCAAAATATGCTCCTGGTGCCTTATCCATTCCCCCCTTGCATATACACACTCAAGGGAATCTCTCGCTGTGACGTCATATTCATCTCTCTCTCTCTCTCTTGACCACTTTCATTTCTCGTGCTATCTCTCCCATGCCCCCCTGCCGGCCCCTCTATCCATGCCTCTCTCGAATACGTAATACACACACATACCTCTCTAGTCCCTGCCAAATGCATCAACTACACATTCACACATGTTACATCACGTACCCCATTGATCTAAAAAGCCCTCTCTTCACGTCTATTTCGCATACAACATTCCTTTTGAATAAAGTGTGGCCAAAAAAATATTTTAGAATTTCTACATATATACAACATTACAAAGTTATATGGAGGAGTACGAACACTTGCATTGCATGGTTCCCACAATGATATTTATTCCGCACTGTGAATTTGTATACTTTTATACTATATATAAAGTTAGTCATAATGAAGAGAAACGAAGAGCATCTCTCTCTCCATCGCATAGCCCCCTCTACGCCACTTTCACGTACGCACACCATCTATCTCCAGGTCCTCTAAAAGTAAGCCCCCAACACATTCACACATGTTTCATCTTTCTCTCGCGATATATACAGTGACAATCATTGTATTTGAAGAGAAAGCACGATACATACATTGAACTTCAGAATGCACTCATTACAGTCACCATTTATGTTTTGTGGTTATTATACAGTCACGGGCTCACCGTACAACTCTGTATTTTCTCAAGACACGACTAGTTGACCAGTTAAACGCTCCACGTGGCACCTCTAGTGTTGCATCACATTATCTCACTACCATCGGGCCCACCTGTCAGCTTGTATCTACTCTACATCTACACTCTTATAAAATACTAGCAAGATGCCCATGCGTTGCACGAAATATCAAGATTCATTTGTATCAGTAGTTTATCTTGTGAGCGAAAATGATGAACAAGCGAAGGCATTATTTGCAAGTGTGGAGAGAGGTGTGGGTATATTTTTGCAAAATTGCCATAGTTTCCTTCCTATCCGTCAGATATAGATCGAACGACCTATATTGCAGGATGGCAAGCACACGACCATCACCGACTATGCTTTTTATAAGAGTAGGGATAACATACACTCTTATAAAAAACATAGTTGGTGATGACGGTGTGCCTGCCATCCTGCAATATAGGTTGTCCGATTTATATCTGACGGATAGGAAAGAAACTATGACAATTTTGCAAAAAGGTATCCACACACCTCTCCACATTTGCAAATAAGGCCTTCCCTCATTCATCCTTTTATCTCACAATATAAACTAGTCATACAAATGCATATTGATGTTACGTGCAACGCACGGGCATCTTGCTAGTAAGAATGAAAACAAATGAAAAAAATATATTGGACGGTGGTTCGAAGTCATGACCGCGGGCACAGCGGACAAGGTGGCCTTGTATTGGTATGCTGAGCCATCTGTTTTAACACACATGAGCTAGTGTGGTGATTATACACACACGCACGCATGCACACGAATTGCATGCACGCAACACTCACACGAACACATGCACCCACGCACGCACGCAACACCCACACGTACACACGCAACCACGCACGCACGCAGCACTCACACGCACACACACACGCATGCATGCACACACCAGTACACCACATGACCAACACACACTCTCACGCTCAAGTGCTCAACCTACACGTGCATGCGCACCCATCAGACCGTGACAGACACATACACAACCAGGCGATTCCCGCGCACAGGGTGGAGTCTTGTCGCGCCTGCATAAATTTGTGTTTATCTGACCTTTTCTCTATGCGAATTGAGAGGTGGGACCCACTAGGAACGTGTTTAATTTAACTAGTCAACATGGCGCCATGCAGACTATTTGGCCGGTCAACAGAGTGCAATCCGATGCCGAACCGTGAGCAAGTGACCGTATACTCACCGCAAAATGTATATAGTGACCGTAATTAGCTTATTCTGAAGTTCGGTGAATGTATTACGCTTTTCTCTCTGTAGGCCCTCCAAAACTACATCTCTACACGTTCTCGCATGTTACATCTAACAACTATGCAATACAGCACCACTACTACACTCTAGCACAATAAATCATATGTGTTTTTAGTTTTACTCGATATCATATTGTTACTTAATTATTCAGTTTGCATACATTAAAATTTCCTTTGAAATGTATGGCCAGTATCATATACCGCGCGGGAAAAATCCCGCCCTTTCCTATTTAATCGGGTATGTATCGATGGATCGTGCGAAACATCAAAACTATAGTACTATATAGAGTACAAGTGACAATTCACTCGGCCGTCGTGTCGTGTACTCCTCCGTCATAAGAGTGGAGCGCTCGCTTTCATAAATCTTCTAGTCCCTTTCGCCGACATGTGGGGCTTCAAGCTACCGGGTCCACGTGCCATACCGGAATACAGTGCGGAGCAGCTGGGGTGAAGCACCCAGTCATGGCGCCGACGTAGTAATGAGAAATGAGGCGTCAAATCACAAAGCTGCACCTTTCCCGTAGTTAAGTTGGAGGGATGGAAGTAATAATGCTAAAAAAGAAGAAGTTGGAGGGACGAAGCAGCCATCATTTCACTCGTTGCTGAATCCGCTTCTCCCTCATCTTCTTCAAGTTAACCACGTGTTGCTTGTGCCGTTGTTCTGCCTCATGTGGGAAGCGGATCGGCTTGGTGAAGCACTGACACATGGGACCGCATGTTAGCAAACTGCCATGACAACGTCCTCTAAAAATAAGAAACCTCCCCCGCCATCCGCGCGGCAAAATCACCTCCTTTTTACTAATCTTGATTCTATAATTTTTTAGATCAATATAATTTTGATTTGTATAGATAGCACACATGAGCAAAACCAAGTGGTACGGCTAAGGGCATCCACAATGTGTAGCCATATGTGAACAAAGCTTTTGGCGTCGTGGGAACCATTGTGGACGGTGTTGCCAAAGCCAAAAGGATGGAACCAAAGCTCCCTGATTGATTGATTGATTGATTGAAGGAATAGAAAAATGCAACGTCTCTCCTCTTTCTCCCGTGCTTGGACGCATGTGCAATATAGAGGACAGAGTCTACTCCACTGTCCCTTCTATCACAAATCACAAAGCAGTGAGGCGTCAAATCATAAAGCGCGGACGAAGCAACCATCATTTCACTCTTCGCTGACTCCGCTTCTCCATCGTCTTCGTCGAGAAACCTTCTCACCGCACTAAGCTGGACGTACGACGCTATTGTGTACGAGTAGTACTAGTACATTTACGCGTCATTTGGTTCAACGGACTTCCTGGATGCAAATAAGGCCTTTGTCTCGGCTGGCAAGCGGCACTTGCGAACGACTTACCATGGTCTCCCTCAATGGTGTTCTCCGTCGAACGCACTTCTCCAAACCACAACGTTCGAGATATCGTTGACGTCACCGCAATGGGAAGGAAGTCAAATATAGTTACTACCTCCATTTTTTTTGTACACAAGGCCAGTATATCAAAATTACAATTTGCAAAAGGCCACTAACACTAATCAGAGCACAATTGATGGGGTTTGCCTCTTGCTAGCAACCAAGGACATTAATATCCCCTGCATGCATGCGGAAGTGAGAAGATTGGTTTGCATGGCGCTGCATTAATCAAGCAATGAGGGGTGAGATGGATAGCTCTTTGGGCTTTGGAGAAAAAAATACGCATTAATTGACACGTGAAACGAGGATTTGTATCGATTAATCCCGTGAAGGAAAACTCCGCCTTTCTTTTTTAACACTAGTACTCCTAGTAGGTAGTACTACCTCCATCCTGGTTTATTGGTCCTCATCATATTTCATGCCAAATATTGACCATAAATTTAACTAACAAAATGTTCATGCATGTCACAAAAAAAATATGATTGGAAACTATGTTCGAATACAAATATAACGATACAATTTTTGTTAACATGCATTAATATTTTGTTAGTTAAATATTTAGTCAAATATGGGCACAACTTTCAAGGAAGACCAATAAACCAGGATGGAGGTAGTACTACGTACTTATCCTATTTGGGTCTAGGCCTTGCATTGCCATACTTCGTCACACATTTTTGCCAAGCTTGCCTAAAGTTTTCGAAATGAAAAGGAGGTACACTTGCGCATGGCTGTCGTGGTCGCACCGTACCCTCACACGGTCGCTCCTGCATGCCGCGGTCGCACCGCACCCTGACATGCACAGTCGCTCCTGCACGCCACAAACCCAACCAAGGTAACACACCCTCACTGACACGTGCTTTCGCGTGTGAACAAACCAAACTCAGCCATCCTACCGCTGACACATAATTTTCGTTCATAGAGTATGTTTATCCAACCGCATGTTGGGGAGTATCAGTACGGCCCGTGCGGTGGTCTCTTGGGGAAGAAGAAGAGGTGAGGAAGAAGGGTTAGGAGACGTAGGATATTCATCCAACCGCCTTAAATGGTAGACTGACCCAAGTCAGGCGACTTGCATAACAATATATCTTTTTACACAGCAAAAGATCCATAAAACAACAACATAAAGAAAAACTATCACTGCTCGCGGAACGAGACGGCCTCGTCGTCTTTGGCTGCCGACGTGAACCAGCCGTACCTGCCGACGTGTATCTCTGCACCGTGGTTGTCCTCGGCCTCCAACTACTTGTTCACATGGAGCGTGCGGGCACTCCGCACGGACGAGAGCACCACCCGGTTCAAGTCGTGGACGTCCGGTTCCGCCTGCAGGAGGGCCTCGATGGCAGCGGCATCAGCGCGCTCTGCGTCGAGTCGAGCCTCCGCCGCCCGGTTCAAGTCCAGGACATCCGGTTTCGCCTGCAGGAGGGCCTCGATGAGAGCGGCATCCGTGCGCTCTGCCTTGAGTTGAGCCTCTGCCGCCCGGTTCAAGTCCAGGACATCCGGTTCCGCCTGCAGGAGGGCCTCGATGGCAGCGGCATCCACGCGCTCCGCCTCAAGTTGAGCCTCTGCCGCCCGGTTCACATCCACGACATCCGTTTTTGCCTGCAGGAGAGCCTTGATGGCAGTGGCATGCACGCGCTCCATGTCGAGTTGAGCCTCTGACTCCCGGTCCTCCTTTAGTATCGGCAGGTTGAACCGTTGGTCTGCCTGCACCATGGGGGACTCGGACACCGGCACGAAGTCGACGTCCATCGTCTCATACCCATCGGGGGCCTTCTGCGCCGCGACCTCCACCATGAACATTGGATCGGCTTCCTCCTCCTCATAGCTTGGCTCCAGAGAATTCGGGGATTGGCCCGCCGCAAAGCGAGCTTGGGGATGGAGGTCTCTGGCGCCGACCGCCGCCGCGATGTCTGCGCGGCGCTCCGGCGTCAGCATCTTGTTGTACGTGATCTTGCGGCGCACCATGGCTTTCCGGCAAACTAGGGGACTCTCAATGCGGGCTAGGGGATAGAAAGGTGGGGGAAGGGGCTGGAGTAGGCCGAGCAGCGAAGGTTCTGGTGTGAATAGTGGTTCCGTTGATGACCGGTCAATCGGTTTTGACTGTACATCGCTCTTGTCGCGTTCGTGTTGCAGCCCAGCACGCTGGATCCTCCACGTCGCTCATCGAATGGAACACGCTTCGTCTTGCGTTTTCGCTCGCTTGTGGGACGTAGTTGAGAGCAAACCGACGTCCCTCCCCCTCCATCGCCCGCGTCATTTTATGCGGAGTAAATAAAAACAGAGGGAGTATACTACGGATGAGGATCCCTTGACGTGGCCGAACCCATTGAGTAACTGACATGCGGGGCCTAGCAAGCATGGGGTCCGCTAGTAAGTGACCGAAAGGGAGGGTAAGGCAGGGATACGTATGTGAAAGGAGCTTCCAATGATATAATTTTCACATTATACATCTCATGTATTATTAATCTTGTCAATAGTCAAATGCGGTTTTGAAAAATGCACTAGAGCATGGTTAATAATATAGCCAGTTGATGGCTATAAGGAACTACCATGTCATCTATCGATCTCGTCAACATGTGTCGGGGCCTACTATGTTGATGGGCACGGAGGTCTATGTCAACTTAGGTAATATGCGCGATTTTAGCTCCATTGACCGTACGATGTCCATTCAACGGCCGTAGTGCTTCTTCAACCTCTGGTCTTCTTGCTCTAGCCGCCCAAACCATCGCCGGTCGTGTCTCGTGCTCCTGCCTCCTATGGCTGGCTGCGATGCCGCGGAGGCCTCACCACGCCCTACTATTCCCACCACTGGCCAGGCCCTGCGGCAACGGCAGCCTCACACCGCAGTCGAACCAGTGAACCCTCATACTCCTCTCCGCGTGGGCTTCCACTGCCGCGTCTTCCCCGGCTCCGCGTCGTCCCCTTCCTAGGCCTCGCCGTCGTCCACCGCCCTGGTGCTCTCGGCACGGCGTGGTCAACGTGGTCAAGGAACGACTTCCATCCGAAGAGTACTGTACGTGGAGAAGCTGACAGCTGGGTCCACGGCAGCCGCAAGGAAGTGCCTCCTTATTACGCAGAAAATAATTATTCCTCCACCTGACAGCAGGGACTGATACGTCTCAAACGTATCTACTTTTCCAAACACTTTTGATATTGTTTTGACCTCATTCTTGCATGATTTGAACTAAACTAACCCGGACTGACGCTGTTTCAGCAGAGCTGCCTGTATGGTTTTATTGTGTGCAGGAAAACGGATTTTTAGGTATCTCAGAAAATTCCACGAAAAATCACAGAAAATCCACGCACCCAAAGGAACCAGGAGCCAGAAGAGGGGGGCCAGGGGGGCCAGGGGGTGCCCAGGCGCCCTGGTGGCGCGGCCCAGCCCCTGGCCGCGCCGGGGGGTCGCCTGGGTGGGCCCCACCTCCCCTGGTGCCCTACCTTGACTCGTATTTTAGCTCGTGACGAAGAAACCCCAGATCAGAAGGTCTTTTCCCAGTTTTCGTCGCGGAGCCGCCGCCACCCTCTGTTCTTCTTCGGGAGGGCTAATCTGGAGGCTGAATTGGCCTCCGGAGAGGGGAGATCGTCGCCATCGTCATCATCATCACCACTCCATAATCCCTCCATGACTTCTCCTTCCATGTGTGAGTAATCCCCTGCTGTAGGCGAAGGGGATGGTAGGGATTGGATGAGTTAGATCATGTAATAGTTTGTCAGATCGTTGGGGGCATGTTGCCTATCATCTACTATGGTGTTTATCATCTTTGCTTCAACTTGTTATTCTTAATGCTTGTCACTTAGGGCCCGAGTGCCATGATTTCAGATCTGAACCATATGTGTTTGCATGAATATATTTGTGTTCTTGATCCTACCTATGAGTTGTATGCACCTATTACCGTTCGGAACCAGCGATCCCAAAAGTGACAGCTTGGGATACCAAAGGGGACGGTCCGTAGTTTCAGGATTACATGTATCCATTGAGTTTATTTCTTTGATCCGGTGCTCTTTGACAGGAGCACCTTAATCTCCATAAGTTCCTTTTGGCCCCGTTCATAGCGGGATGGTTGGACAAAAGATGTTGTGCAAGTTCTTATTGCAAGCACGTACAACTACCTACGGGATACATGCCTAATGTTTGATATTTGCCTAGATGATCATTACTTTTCCGTGTGCCGTGCCCCAAGTTAGAAACATGATATATCTCATCCATGCAGCGCCCAACCATCCATCTCCCTAGCCTACAGTGTTTTAAATCCTGCTGGTCACTAGTTGCTACTTTTGCTATTTACTTTTGCTATTTACTTTTTCTATTTACTTCGGCTATTTACTTTTGCTGTTTACTTTTACTATCACTATCATCACTATCATATCACTGTTACCACTTATCTTTTGTTGCAAGTAAGTATATTTCAGGTGCGGTTGAATTGACAACTCAACTGTCAAAGCTTATAAATACTCTTTGGCTCCCCGTGTGTCGAATCAATAAATTGGGTTATTCTTACCCGCGAAGACTATCTTGATCCCTTACGGTTGAGGGTTATCAAGTACCGTTTTCTGGCGCCGTTGCCGGGGAGCATAGCAATATTTATAAGTCTACTTGAAGTATCCTACCTGCTGCACTTCATCCGCTATGGGTAAGAAAGGAGACCCCAAGGTTCCGATCTTACTATCCACTACAAGAAGAGGTACTGTTCTGAGCACTAGTGCTACACTTGATTCACCTTCTGTTATGAGTAAGTTTGCCTCACCGCCACCACATGATGCTCCTACTGAATCTGATACTATGTCCGATACTCGAGATTATGCTTCCACTACTTTTGATGATATTAGTCCACTTGATTATGCTCCTGAGAAACAGATCGCTACTGCTGCAAATAAGTCTGGAATTGAAATTCCTGTTACTAGCTACCCTATTGGTGAGACTTACGATTATCCTGATTTGAGTAAACTCAAGGAGAGACTCCTTGACGATGATTACTATATGCTTGATGAAGATTTATGCAGGGAACTGACAGAGTTTTCTAGCTCTGACCCTGAAGTTATTAATAAACTGTTTGAAAAACACTCTTTGAAGAACAAAACCGTTCCTAATCCTGAATTTGCTACATCTCCTATATGCATTGATGATCCTGATTATGATTTCTCTGTTGATCTTTTCACTTATACCTATGGTTGAAGCTGACCCCTTTTATGGTAGAGAAAATGATGATGCTATTGCACACCTGACTAAACTCGGTGAGTTGGGTAGCCTGTTTACCACGGATGAGAAGATACGATACTTTTATGTGACCAAGCTTCTTCCCTTCTCCTTGAAGGAAGGTGCTAAAGCATGGTATGATTCACTCCCATGCGGTTCCATTAAGAGTCCTCAAGACTTAGCTCACTCCTTTGTTGATAAGTACTTTCCTGCTCACATGCAACATGCTGCTTTACAAAGAATTTATAACTTTAAACAGTTGCAGGATGAGTCCCTCCCTAAAGCTTGGGGGAGGTACCGCGCTCTGATTCGGGCTAGACCAGGACATGCAGTCCCTAAGAACGAATTAATCGATATATTCTATGCTGGTCTAACTGATGAATCCAGGTCCTATTTGGATAGTTGTGCTAGTTGTGTTTTCAGGAAAAGGACGCCGGAAGATGCAGAAGATTTGATGGGCAGGATTGCCAAAAACCATGAAGATTGGTCCGTCCCTGAACCACCTCCACCACCAAAGAAGAGGGGCATGTTTGTTTTAAGCCCCAAAGATATGCGAGAAGCAAAGAAGTCTATTAAAGAGAAAGGTATTAAAGCTGAAGACGTGAAGAATCTACCCCCTATTGAGAAGCTGTGTGACCCTACCACTCACCCTCCTATGGTAGAGGTACACTCTCTTTTATATTTCAACGCAAGTGACATCCCTCATGGTAAGCCTCCTGATCAATGTTTAGATGAGTTTGATAATTTTATTATGAAACAAAATCATTTTAATGAGAGGATACAGAGTCAGTTGCATGATAATTCCCTTGCTATCAAAAGTCTGCTTGATGTTTTAGGTAGAACAGTTAATGATGTTCAATGTCTTGTGAAGCATTTTCATATGATTCAAACTTAGCTTGAGCAAATTTCTAATGTGCAAAAAGATTTGCTTGCTAACAATGCCAAACAAGAAGATTTGCAGGCCTTCGGGATTAAGACTCGAGGAGGAACTAGCACTCAAGATCCTCTTTATCCAGAGGGGCATCCGAGGAGAATCGAGCAAGATTCTCAAATGCAGGAAAAAGAAATTGTTGGCTCTCCAAAGAAGAAGAAGAAACATAAGGAGACTGACAATTCTAATGATCCTATTACAGATGAAGAGCCAGCTGTTGATCCCAACAGCGTATCTATCTCCGATGCTGAGACTGAAGACGGTGCTGAACCTGGAGATAAGGATAATGAGAAGAATGATCCGCCTGAAATTCGAGAAGAAGAAGCACCTGACCAACGTAAGAGGTACACTAAAGAAGACTTCATCGCAAGAAAACATGGGAAGGAAAGAGAACCATGGTTACAGAAACCCATGCCCTTTCCAGGTAAGTCCATCAAATCTAAAGAAGAAGAGCATTACAATAAGTTTTGTGAGTGGATTAAACCTCTTTTTCTTCAAATCCCTTTGACTGATGCTATTAAGTTACTTCCTTATTCAAAATATATGAAAGATATTGTCACTAATAAAAGAAAAGTTCCTAATGAAGCAATATCTACTATGCTTGCTAACTACTCTTTCAGTGGCAAGATTCCTGAGAAGCTCGGTGATCCAGGTATACCCACCATTCCTTGCTCCATAAAGAATAATTATGTCAAAACTGCTTTGTGTGATCTTGGAGCAGGAGTGAGTGTTATGCCTCTGTCTCTTTACGAGAGGCTTTGTTTAGAGAAACTAATTCCTACAGATATCTCTCTTCAGATGGCTGACAAGTCAACCGCCGTTCCGATAGGTATTTGTGAGGATGTTCCCGTAGAAGTTGCTAATTGTTTGATTCTTACTGATTTTGTTGTACTTTACATGCCCGAGGATGGGAGCATGTCCATTATTCTTGGTAGACCTTTTCTTAACACTGCAGGTGCTATTATTGATTGTAATAAAGGGAAGGTTACCTTCCATGTGAATAATAAAGAACACACGGTATATTTTCCAAAGAAGACCGACAGGAGGCATGGCCTCAACTCTATAGAAAATATCGAGACCGTGGAGATTGGAGAATGGGACTGTCCACTACATGTGCCTCACAAATACAAAACTATCATGGTGGGGACAATGTCCATCAAAGTAAAGGTTCAGTGATTACTTCGTAAGAGGTGAGACTTTTTGCTCTATATATCGCCGGTTTGTTGGTAAGACTTGATCAACCTTACTAATAAACATGTTTTATATAGATAAAAAGTTGAGCTTGTTATGTTTTCATTTGTTTTTAGTTTTTGTTCTACTTGTTGTACCAAGTGTTTATGTTTTGAAGCTTCACAATACTACTCACTGCTTCAAGTTTTCAGAGAGTTTCGCAGCTTTTTGAACTTCAAAAAATTTTCAACAGTGAAGTTTTCAGAAAAATTCCAGAAAAATAAAAACAAAAATTTCCACGTCGGGAGTGACCCAGAGGGACCTGGGGCCAGCCAGGGGGACCCACCAGTGGCCCAGGTGGCTAGCTGGCGCGGCCCAGCCCCTGGCCGCGCCCACAGGCGCCTGGGGCCCACAGGGCCCCCCTCCAGGTATGTCTTCTTCCTCCCTCTCTCTTTTTCTCCAAAAACGCGAGTTTTGCACTTGTTCTTGCGTTCTTGCTGTTCTTGGAGGCGATTCTTCGATCTCTCTCTACAGCCCACCATTTGAGCTGAGATTTTGAACAAATACTCCCTGGTATGTGACACCTCCACCCCTCCAATTAGATTTCTGATTGGTGGCTTCATTTGTGAGTATTTAGTAGTTCTTGGTGCTGTATAGATGAGCTTGCATGCATGTGTAGAAAGTTATTTTCCAAGTTTTGATGCAAGTTTATGCCTTGGGCAAGTGAGTTGAGTAGTTTGCCTTAACTCACCTTGTTTTAATCCTCGTTTTTGTAAATTGCCAAAAATTTCAGAAATGAGTTTGTTTGGAAGGGCAAAAGGGTGGCTTGAGAAGAGGAGGCCTACGCACTCCGATCGAGTTACTAGAGCCGCAGCTTCACCCTCGACTGCTAGGGTGAGCTACAATGAAGATCATGTGCCCCTGGAGTTTTTGGAAGACACAAGTCCAGCACGTGCGATGACGTTTCCATGTGATGAACTCCTTGAAGCTGCGGGAATCAAGGATGAGTTTTATAATCTTTGTGCTAATGCAGGTTTGACACGGCTCGTCACATGCCGTGTTACTCAGTATCAAAAGCTCACCTCCAGTTTTATTAACAGTTTTAGATATAATCCTGATTCAGGTGCTATTGAGTTTAAAATTTACAATGATCTTATCACCATGACTTTGGGAAGGTTTTGTGAAATAATAGGTGTGCCGAACGTTGGGAGGACGGCTAGGATGGCCACTCAGCCCTCCGAGCTGAAAACTGTCTTCAACTCTCTCTACAACATGGGTACGAGGGATATTCATCGGTCAAAGATCTCCAGCATCTTGTTCCCTCACCTCAGGTATTTTGCATATTATGTTGCTAGAGGGGTGTTAGCTCGTGACAACACGAGCAACACTTCTGCGCCGGATATTGCTATCTTGGCAGCAGCCCTCTCAGGGAGATCTGATTATAATCTAGGTGCCTTAATTGCTCGACGCCTTGCTATGAACGGTAACAAGGGAGACTTATATGGCGGCGTTTATGCCACACTTATCTTAGAACATCTTGGAGGCACCCCACACCCTGATGATAATCCTTTTACTTATTTAAGCTTTGATCTTGCTGCTATGAAAATGCATAAGTTTGTTACCATGGCTTCTGAACTTGATAATCTTGTTTATATCTTGCGTTTCGGAACTACTGCGGAACGCGAGATCCGTCTACCTGCACCTCTTTTGTTTGATTTTTCTCGCAGGAACGGATGGTCCTTTAATGTTGTCCAGTTCGATGAGTTCGTGGCCCAGCATCAGTTTCATAACCCCATGGAGGGGGTTGTGCCCGACGAGGAGGAGCACGGTGAGTTACCACCTTTTCAGGAAGAAACCGCCACCGAGTTTGGTGAAGGGTCTTCATCTGCTTGGCGTACGGACCCTTCCTCGTGGGAGACTCCGAGGAGTTCGGTATACGCGCCAGCATCCTTCTACGACCCTTGGACTCACCACTGTTCCCCCGGAGCAGGAGGCTCCTGGGGGCAGTAGCTGCTACCAACTTAGGCCAAAAGCCTAAGCTTGGGGGAGTACGTGCCCCTCTCACTTTTCCATTGTATTATCCGTTTTATTCGCTTTGATCTTTTCGAAGTTTTTGCCCGTTCTTATTTATTTCTCTCTTTACAAAAACAACAAAAAGATTTTCTCTTTCTTTTGCTTTCATTCAACCTTTGAAATAATCCAAAAAGATTTCCTTTTTCTCTTTAGTTTGCTTTGTTTTCAGAGTTCAGCTCGAGTCCGTGATGGCATTTAATTATATTTCCTACGTTCGATCGTGCAAGTGACGAGGCAGTAATGACGAAGATCGACGGAAGGGAAGCAACAAGGAAGACCGGTATGAACTCTTCTTGTTTCTACTTTTGTACATATGCTTCTACTTATGATCTAGAGACCAGCTTGTTGCGACATAGTGCTATGTTTACAATGCTCTTCCAGTGGTTCATGCTTTACTTGTGGCTAGTCTCGAATAGCTAGAGTACATAATGTGTTATTGAAATGATTTACATGCATTGCACTGTTCATAGTCTGGTATACTAAGGTGGTATTTCCCTTTAGAGAATTTTTGGATTGACTTGGCACATGTTCACACATGTTTAAGACTAAAAAGTCTGCTCCGCCTTGATGATCTTTGAGTTTCAGAATAGTTATATCACTTTCATGCCCGATTCAATGTTGCTTTGTCGCTCTGCATGATTATGGCCGTTATTGCTCTCTAGTTGGTCGCTTCCCAGTCTTTTGCTAACCTCCACCTGTACTAAGCGGACTGACTGCTTGTGCATCCAAAATCCTTAAAACCTGTTATGCCATATGAGTCCACCATACCTTCCTATACATGGTATTTACCTGCCATTCCTAACGAAGACTTTCATGTACCATCTCGAAATTAATCAAAAGCATTTCTCTTTTTGTGCCTCTGTTTTAACTCATGAGGAAGTAGTAGTTAATTCATGAACTTTTTAAGTTGGACAAGTTTCACCCCGGGATTGCATGTCTAATGTGCAAACCCATAATACGAGAAGGAACTGGCATAGAGTGCGCCCAGCTCATAAAAGATAATACAACAAACAAATCCTCCTTCACGCTTTGTTCATGAGAAATCAGAAAACTTTGGCGGTGATAAACAAAGGAGATTAAGAGGATGTAATCGTCCTCATTCGGGAGCCGTTCCTCGAAACTTGTCCAGCTTAAGAAGTGATTGAGTTATCTGCTAGCAATCGTTGACGAAATATGCACCTCTCAAAAACATTTTTACCTCTGTTTTAAAAAAAACCAAGAGCTCTGGTACATGTTTAGTTTTTGTTTCCGACCACGGGTTTTCAACCTTGCCAACAAAAGCCACGGTTCGAGAGTCTCCACCTTCTTTCTTCAAAGCACCAACTAGGAGAGCATAATTGTCATTCTGAGTGTAATGTGCATTGTCCCAAAGTATTACATTGTCTTATGCATGCTTGTGATATGATTTATTCTGAAATTCTTAGTTCTAGTCTCCTTTAAAAACTCTGGAGGAGTTTCTGCATTTATGTTTTGCTTCACTCATGGAGGCTAGCGAGATACCACCCTAATATGCTCAAGCTATGTGCAATGTAATCTTGTCTTGATTTTCAGTAATATATTATTTACTTTTAGGTATTTGTGATTGGTCACTTGAAAGAAGGATTGCTCCGTGCATTGTCCTCATAGTACTGTTTCAATACTTGCTAGACTCTTTTCGTAGTACATGCTTATATACATCTAATGAAGCAAAAGAGTTTGTCAAAGTTTTCTTTGTCGCGTCCAGTTCGTTGAACTGAATTGCTTGAGGACAAGCAATATGCTAAGCTTGGGGGAGTTGATACGTCTCAAACGTATCTACTTTTCCAAACACTTTTGATATTGTTTTGACCTCATTCTTGCATGATTTGAACTAAACTAACCCGGACTGACGCTGTTTTCAGCAGAGCTGCCTGTATGGTTTTATTGTGTGCAGGAAAACGGATTTTTAGGTATCCCAGAAAATTCCACGAAAAATCACAGAAAATCCACGCACCAGAAGGAACCAGGAGCTAGAAGAGGGGGGCCAGGGGGTGCCCAGGCGCCCTGGTGGCGCGGCCCAGCCCCTGGCCGCGCCGGGGGGTCGCCTGGGTGGGCCCCACCTCCCCTGGTGCCCTACCTTGACTCGTATTTTAGCTCGTGACGGAGAAACCCCAGATCAGAAGGTCTTTTCCCAGTTTTCGTCACGGAGCCGCCGCCACCCTCTGTTCTTCTTCGGGAGGGCTAATCTGGAGGCTGAATTGGCCTCCGGAGAGGGGAGATCGTCGCCATCGTCATCATCATCACCACTCCATCATCCCTCCATGACTTCTCCTTCCATGTGTGAGTAATCCCCTGCTGTAGGCGAAGGGGATGGTAGGGATTGGATGAGTTAGATCACGTAATAGTTTGTCAGATCGTTGGGGGCATGTTGCCTATCATCTACTATGGTGTTTATCATCTTTGCTTCGACTTGTTATTCTTAATGCTTGTCACTTAGGGCCCGAGTGCCATGATTTCAGATCTGAACCATATGTGTTTGCATGAATATATTTGTGTTCTTGATCCAACCTATGAGTTGTATGGACCTATTACAGTTCGTAACCGGCGATCCCAAAAGTGACAGCTTGGGACACCAAAGGGGACGGTCCGTAGTTTGAGGATTACATGTATCCATTGAGTTTATTGCTTTGTTCCGGTGCTCTTTGACAGGAGCACCTTAATCTCCATAAGTTCCTTTTGGTCCCGTTCATAGCGGGATGGTAGGACAAAAGATGTTGTGCAAGTTCTTATTGCAAGCACGTACAACTACCTACGGGATACATGCCTAATGTTTGATATTTGCCTAGATGATCATTACTTTTCCGTGTGCCGTGCCCCAAGTTAGAAACATGATATATCTCATCCATGTAGCGCCCAACCATCCATCTCCCTAGCCTACAGTGTTTTAAATCCTGCTGGTCACTAGTTGCTACTTTTGCTATTTACTTTTGCTATTTACTTCTGCTATTTACTTTTGCTGTTTACTTTTACTATCACTATCATCACTATCATATCACTGTTACCACTTATCTTTTGTTGCAAGTAAGTATATTTCAGGTGCGGTTGAGTTGACAACTCAACTGTCAATGCTTATAAATACTCTTTGGCTCCCCGTGTGTCGAATCAATAAATTGGGTTATTCTTACCCGCGAAGACTATCTCGATTCCTTACGGTTGAGGGTTATCAAGTACCGTTTTCCAGAAAATTTTGCTTGATGGCTTCTCGCCCCTCGTTGGTTACCCCAAGTGGAAGGTTTGAGATGCAGTGTAGCGGAAGTTTTCCCTTGGCAAAGATACCAAGGATCGATTTCCCTGAGACTCCCAGTTTCAACAAGAAGGTGTCAACTGCTAACGGCGCCAGATATTAGCAATCAACGTGGACTTGCACACAGATACAAATAACTTTGCTCCCAACGAGTACAGAGAGGTTGTCAATCCCTCCGGCCTTGTAGTTTACAAAGGATCAAACGCAAGTGATAATAGTGATAGGTATTGCTGCAATAGTAAGTAAAACAGAAAGTAAATAGCGGATGTGATCAGTGATGGTAATATGGACCGGGGTCCCATGATGTTCACTAGTGATGTATCTCTCCCAAAAGACGATAAAACATCTATGTGAGGTAAACGAATTACAGCTGGGCAATTGACAGAATTATGTGCGCAAACCAATGCTAATTATATTGCAAGAAAGGTAGAGGTTCAAAGCATGGGCGGTACGCCAAGGCAAGTAGACCGAAATCCATCAATATCTACTACTAATCATCCACCTTGAGATATCTATCCAGAACATCTCGCTGGTATTAAGTTGCGAGTCCCACCCATAGTGTAAACTTAAAGCAAAAGACAACTGCATTAAAAGAACTTTGCGTAAAGTAAACAATCCTTGCACCCGCGGGCACAAGCACCGTTGTTTTCCCCCTTGTGGCAACAACACATCCCCTAGACTCATGTTTCTGTCACTCAAGCTAGTCATCGAGGGGCATGAACCCACAATCAAGCATAATGTTCCCTCTTGGAGTCACTACCTACAACTTGGCCAAAGCAATAAATAACAACGGGGAACATGCAAGAATTACTTACGAACATAAATATAAAAGAGGTAGATCAAATATATTACTCAAACACAATCTGAACATAATCTCACAATCCATCGGATCCCAGCAAACTCAACATAGCAACAGCATAAGGATTACATATGTGCCTCGATCATGTAGGGCAGCTCACAAGGTCTAATTAGTGAAGCACAAGAAGGGGAGGAGTACATCACATAGCTACTGGTCCTGGACCCATGGTCCAAGGGAGACTACTCACAACTCATCCGGGAGGCGTCCATGGTGGTGGAGAGGCTCCCGGTGGTGATCCTCCCCTCCGGCAGGGTGCCGGGAAGAGTTCTCCTGGTGCTCCCGATCTTGGAAGCGCAGCGGCGGCGGAACAGAGATGAGATCGCGAAAAAGGGTTCCCGTCTCGAGGGTTTCGAGACACGTCTTAAATATATGCCAAAGGGGGGCATCAACAGAGGCTCGGGGGGCCCAGGCGCCCCCCCCGGCGCGGCCAGGGGGGCGCCACCAGGGCGCCTGGAGCCCTGGTGGCCCCCCCCCCCGGCTGTACTTTGGCTACCGGGAAGCTTCTGGAACGCTGATTTTTTATATAATTTTTCCGGGATTTTTCGGGCAGTTCTCGTAATGTGAAAACCTGAAATACAAAAACAGCAGAAAACAGAAACTGGCACTGGGGTGCACTGAGTTAATAGGTTAGTCCAAATATGATCAAAAGTGTATGGAAGTGTATAAATATCATAGCAATATCACCCAAAAGAGGCATGGAGCAAGCAGAAATTATAGATACGTTTTGGACGTATCAACATCCCCAAGCTTAATTCCTGCTCGTCCTCGAGTAGGTAAATGATAACAAGAATAATTTCTGTGGTGACATGCTATTAACCATATAGGACTTTTTCATAGTCATATGACAAAAGCTTACTGAGACAATGAATCTGTAGTAATTAAGTTGCCTCATGAGAAAATCACAAAGAACTGAAAGTTTTACAATATGATACTGAAACATCAAATAGATTTGTAATGAGCATGGTGTGCAAATCTGATAAAGTGATATCTCGCTTGCCCCCTTTAGTGAAGCAAAACATAAATGCAGGGGCACCTCCAAGGTTTAAGTGATGACTAGATACAATGATTTCAAAATAAACGATATCATAATCATGCAAAAGACAATGCTACTTTGGGACAATGCACATTACACTCAGAATGACAATCATGCTCTCAGTAGTTGGTGCTTTTAAAAGAAGGTGGAGACTCTCGAACCGTGGCTTTTGTTGGCAAGGTTGAAAACCCGTGGTCGGAAGCAAAGACAAAACATGTACCAGCGCTCTTGGTTTTAAAAACAGATGTAATAAAATTTTTTTGAATATGCATGTTTCGTCAACGAATGCTAGCAGATAACTCAATTACTTTTTGAGATGGACAAGTTTCGAGGAACGGCTCCCGAATGAGGACGATCACATCCTCTTAATCTCCTTTGTTTATCACTGCCACAGTTTTCTGATTTCTCATGAACAAAGCGTGAAGGAGGGTTTGTTTGTTATATTAATTTTGAGTCGGGCGCACTCATTGCCAGTTCCTTCTCGTATTATGGGTTTGCACATTATACATGCAACCCCGGGGTGAAGCTTGTCCAACTTAAAAAGATCATGAATTAACTACTACTTCCTCATGAGCTAAAACAGAGGCACAAAATAGAAATGCGTTTTTTTTGAATAATTTCGAGATGGCACATGAAAGTATTCGTTAGGAATGGCAGGTAAATACCATGTATAGGAAGGTATGGTGGACTCATATGGCATAACTGGTTTAAAAGATTTTGGATGCACAAGCAGTCAGTTCGCTTAGTACAGGCGAAGGTTAGCAAAAGACTGGGAGCGACCAACTAAGAGAGCAATGACGGTCATAATCATGCAGAGCGACAAAGCAACATTGAATCAGGCATGGAAGTTATATCGCTACTCAGAAATAAAAGATCATCAAGGCTTGACAGACTTTCTTTACAGTCTTAAATATGCGTGAGCATACGCCAAGTCAATCAAAATAAATTTTTGAAGGAAGATATTACTAAACCATACCACATCATAGGCAAACAAATCATGTTGGTACTCCAATAACACATTGGGAACCCCCCAGCTATTTGAGACTAACCATAAGAAAACATGAACTACTAAGCACCATTATGCACGTAGCATTTTTATCATAGACATATCGACCAATGCAACAGAAGCAAACTCTCTTAATAAGATAAGCATGATAACTAAAGAGAGTTCAAGCAACCAACTAAACAAAAGCTCTTTAAAAAGATAAGCATGAAAAATAAGAGCGAAACATGATAGTAGCTATTGAAAGACAAAGAACACACACAGCAAACATAGACATGAAAATTCTATGTTATGTTCTAGGTAGAAGTGGAGCGTGTTTCTTTCCCACACAAAGAAATGTTGAGTTCCGACTCGTTATGAAAAGCTAAAGGAAACTAAAAAGGAAACTAAAAGCAAGACGCTCCAAGCATAGCACATAACACATGAAGTGATAAAAATATAGTGGAACGAAAGACGAACTGATAATGTTGATGGAGAAGGGGATGCACGGGGGCATCCCCAAGCTTAGACGTTAAGTCTCCTTGAATATTTCTTGGGGGTGCATGGGGGCATCCCCAAGCTTGAGCGTTTAACACTCCTGAATCTTTTTATCATCTTCCCTCGCACACTTGAAAACTCCCTTCATACATAACTCATCATAAACTGATTAGCGAGGTTAGTACCCATAATAAAATAATTGTTCCTTGCTGGAAATAAGGATATTCTTGAAGTTCTACTGTTTCTCAAGATTGCCAAAAGGTTTTTGCAAAGAAAAAGCAAGCTCAAGGTTTGCAAAATGAAGGAAAGGCAAAACAGGACATAATCTGTGAAAAACAGAACAACAGGTAGTAAATGATTTTTTCGGGGCACTTCTGTAACTCTAATCAAAAAACTCAGAACAGACGCGCAAAATACAATTGTATAGAGCACGCTGTTGAAAAAATTCAGACCAAAAAGATGATCTGGTGATTTTATACGAATTTTTCTATCCAAGGACAGAATCTGTTTCCTGGACAGCACGCAACAACTTTTGAACTTTCTTGCAATCAGAGGCTACACTTGGCACAAAATTGAAAAGTAAAGATACAATGATGATGCTACTGTAGTAACAACATCAAGACACAACAAAAGAAAAATAAAAATTAATTCATGTGGGCTGCCTCCCAAAAGCGCTTTCTTTTATGCCTTTGATTAATTCAAGTTTTATCAAGAGTAAAAGAATAGCTAGCCCGTATAACGGACTCAAAAGGTAACTTAATCTTCTTTCTAGGGAAGTGTTCCATCCCTTTCTTGAGAGGAAATTGGAATTTTATATTCCCCTCTTTCATGTCAATGATGGCACCAACGGTGCGTAGAAAAGGACGTCCCAAAATAATTGGACAAGAAGGTTCACACTCAATGTCCATAATAGTAAAATCAAAGGGAACGTAATTGTCATTGACAATGATAAGAACATCGTCGATCCTCCCCAAAGGTTTCTTTATGGAAGAATCAACGAGACGAACACCAAAAGAACAAGAATCAAAAGGTTTCAATGTAAGCATATCATATATTCTTTTGGGCATAACAGAGGTACTTGCTACAACATCACATAATGCATAGCAAGAGAAGTTATTTATCTTGATTTTAATCATAGGATCCCAACCATCTTCTAGCTTTCTAGGTATGGAGGCTTCTACTCTAAGTTTCTCCTCCCTAGCTTTGATGAGAGCATTAGTGATATGCTCCGTGAAGGCAAGGTTAAGCGTGCTAGTGTGGGGATCTCTAGCCATTCTTTGTAGAAAAGTGACAACTTCCGAGATACTACAATTATCAAAATCAATTTTATCATTATTGAGCAGAATTGTAGTGTCATCTTCTTTATTTGAATTGCTCTCTATTATAAGAGTTTGAACGTCTTCCCAAGTTTGGGGAAGTATAGGAGCAACTTTAAACTGAGGCTCATACTCTTTTCCTGGAAGACCATGCCATGGGCATAACTCTCCATCAAGACTAACATAATCACAAGGTTTATTACTTTTATAGATCCCGACAGTGGTGATTGGCGTAATGGAAGAAGGGGTGTACTCCTCCCATTTAGTGTGTTTGGTGGAATCCATAGCAGCAAGCAAGCAAGATAACTATTTTTGTGATTTTCGATAAAAGATACTAAAGCAAAAACTGAAAGGTAAACTAACAAGACTAAAAAGACAAAGGTAAAAGATAGCATGCAACTCCCCTATCCTGAAGAGTGGAGTCCCCAGCAACGGCGCCAGAAAACTTTGCTTGATGGCTTCTCGCCCCTCGTTGGTTACCCCAAGTGGAAGGTTTGAGATGCAGTGTAGCGGAAGTTTTCCCTTGGCAAAGATACCAAGGATCGATTTCCCTGAGACTCCCAGATTCAACAAGAAGGTGTCAACTGCTAACGGCGCCAGATATTAGCAATCAACGTGGACCTGCACACAGATACAAATAACTTTGCTCCCAACGAGTATAGAGAGGTTGTCAATCCCTCCGGCCTTGTAGTTTACAAAGGATCAAACGCAAGTGATAATAGTGATAGGTATTGCTGCAATAGTAAGTAAAACAGAAAGTAAATAGCGGATGTGATCAGTGATGGTAATATGGACTGGGGTCCCATGATGTTCACTAGTGATGTCTCTCTCTCAAAAGACGATAAAACAGCTATGTGAGGTAAACGAATTACAGCTGGGCAACTGACAAAATTATGTGCAAACCAATGCTAATTATATTGCAAGAAAGGTAGAGGTTCAAAGCATGGGCGGTACGCCAAGGCAAGTAGACCGAAATCCATCAATATCTACTACTAATCATCCACCTTGAGATATCTATCCAGAACATCTCGCTGGTATTAAGTTGCGAGTCCCACCCATAGTGTAAACTCAAAGCAACAGACAACTGCATTAAAAGAACTTTGCGTAAAGTAAACAATCCTTGCACCCGCGGGCACAAGCACCGTTGTTTTCCCCCTTGTGGCAACAACACACCCCTAGACTCATGTTTCTGTCACTCAAGCTAGTCATCGAGGGGCATGAACCCACAATCAAGCAAACGTTCCCTCTTGGAGTCACTACCTACTACTTGGCCAAAGCAATAAATAACAACGGAGAACATGCAAGAATTACTTACGAACATAAATATAAAAGAGGTAGATCAAATATATTACTCAAACACAATCTGAACATAATCTCACAATCCATCGGATCCTAGCAAACTCAACATAGCAACAGCATAAGGATTACATATGTGCCTCGATCATGTAGGGCAGCTCACGAGGTCTAATTAGTGAAGCACAAGAAGGGGAGGAGAACATCACATTCGAAACGAGATCCTGTTCATCGGGAGGGGTCTGGCGTACCGCAAAACGGAGGAAACAGACCTCCTACGGTCCAAACGGGGGTCCTATTGATCGGGAGGGGTGTGGCATACCGCAAAATGGAGGAAACGGACTTGTGTTGGAGCACTACGGTAGAAACGGGGGTCCTGTTCATCGGGAGGGGTGTGGCGTACCGCAAAACGGGACTCCATGGGATAATGTTAATCACCACCGTCGACGCCCTCCAGCCTCCACGGGCTACTGTTCATCCACCGTCGACCTCCTCCATCCTCCACCTACGACTGTTCAGCCTCCACCACGCGCTACTCCACCGGCTACTGTTCAACCAGCCCTCTGCACGGGCTCCTGTTCAACCACCCCTCCACATGCTACTGTTCATTCATCCCTCCACCGTCTACTGTTCATGCAGCCCTCCACGGGGTGGTCCTGTTCATGCAGCCCTCCACGGGGTGGTCCTGTTCATGCAGCCCTCCACGGGGTCCTGTTCATGCAGCCCCAACCGGTTCAATCGAACGGGCTCCTGTTCATGCAGAGGCAACACCACGGGGTCCTGTTCAGCCACCCCCACCGGGAACTCTTCATCCAAACCCCCCAGCAACGCTCACTGTTCATGTAGAGGCATCATCGATCGGCTTCAGTTAGCAGCAGTAGCGAAGGAATCGCTCGATTGGGTTCAGTTAATAGCCATCGATCGATCGCTCGGGTTCAGTAACGCGTAGCCTGCAGTGCAATCGCTCGGGTTCATTTAGAGCCCAACGCCTCGCTCTGGTTCAGTTAGCGCCCAACGCCTTGCACCCACGCGCGTGCGTGTATGAGAGAAACACCCATCGCTCGGCCCCGACCACCCACCGTAACCGGGAACACCCCGATATTTTCCTCGCCCTCGCTTCTACCATGTTTTTTTTCGTCATCGACGGCCCAAAGAATGTCATGCAGCTGCGTCTCCGGCTTGCCGAAGACGAAAAGCCCATTTTCTATCATGATTTTTTGTCATAGAAGTAGGACCCCACCACATCTATGATGATACCGGGTTTTGTCACAATTATCGTCATATAAGTGTCATAAGTATGATAGAAAAAAGTTTCGTTCGACCAAAATGTCACGGATGTGTCTTTTTTTTGTAGTGTTGGCTATGTTGATCCGGGGATTGCAAGGCCCTTTGTAACACGTGCCATGGGGCATTCAATGCGAACCTGTGGGACGAAACCTCTATTATGTATTTGTTCCATCTGTTACCTTGTTGTTTTAATCTATCATTTTGTTCTCCCAAGTGGCTTCTCGACAAGTTGATGTACCATTAAGCTTTGGAATTGATTCATTCAATTTTGTTAGGATGTTCATTGTGAAGACTATATGTTGCAAATATCCAGCCGTTGATTCAACTTATCTATTATTTGCTTGAATGGCTAACAGTTGTCATCATCTTCAGGATGGCACCTAAGAAAGTTCCCAGCCAGAACCCAGAGGGTGAAGAAGAGCGTGCACCTTCCCCTCCTCCTACGTCTGAGGCATGGCGAGCGATTATGCAGGCAACCAATCAAAACACTCAAATGCTCATGCAGATGATGCAGAGTTTCCAAGCAAATCAAGGCAATCAAGGGAACCAAGGCCAAGGAAATATGTTCAAGCAACCTCACTTTGCGACTCTGAGCCAATTCATTGCCAATCAACCCAAGTCTTTCAGTTACTGTGTTGATCCGCTAGATGCTGAAGATTGGATCACAGACATCAAGAAGCATTTCGAGTGCAACAACGTCACACCTGAGGATTATGTCAAGTTTGCCGCTTTCCAACTAAAAGATCAAGCTCTAGATTGGTGACAACAGTACAAAGACTCCAGAGCGGGTCGTGAGATCTCTTGGACTGACTTTTACCGCGATTTCCGTTCTCATCACATCCCTACCAGTGTCATTGAAGGCATGCGTGAGCAATTCCGCAATATGAAGCAAGGCACCATGTCTGTCTACCAATAGAATGTCAAGTTCTAAAATCTTGCCTGTATGCGAAGCAAGACACCCCCGATGCCAAGAGCAAAATCTACCAGTTCCGAGGGGGTCTGAAAGATGAACTCCAACTTGCACTCACTCTGTTCGAGCTAGATGAATTTTATCAATTCTACAACATGGCTCTCAAGCAAGAGGCAACTCAGCTCAAATGTGAAGCTTCCAAAAAGAGGATAAGAGATGATGTTCACTCCTCCTCTTCCTCTCAAGTGGTCACCAAGCAGCAGAAGTTCTGGCTCCCGCCTCCTCCAGTGCTCCATCCTCTGAGTCAGAACAAGCACTCAGGTGGTCGTGGATTTTCCCACCCACCCAACCCAAGCAACCAGTCCAAGTCTTAGTTCCAAGCTCCAAGACCAAGCGGTCCTTATCATCAACCACTCTCAGTGGTTACGTGCAACAAGTGTACTCAGAAGGGTCACTATGCTAACAAGTGTCCCAAACAAAGGCGCCTTCCACCACCTCCACCTGTCAGCAATGCTATTGTCAAGCACAATCCCAGGCATGTGAGAGTGAACCTCATGAATGCAGCTCAAGCAGAGAATTCTTCTGATGTGATAATTGTTAATCTTCTAGTTAACTCTATTCCTGCTAAAGTCTTGTTTGATTCGGGTGCATCATGTTCTTTCATATCTCACCCTTTTGCATCGAAGCATAATTTTCACACCGAAGTGTTGCCAAGAGCTTTGAGTGTTCTTGCTCCTGCTAAGAGATCGATTTCTAATTTGGTGGCTCCGGATATCTCTATACATATAGGCGATTACAGTTTTCTGGTTTCCCCGGTTGTTCTCGGCAACTCAGACATTGATCTTATTCTTGGGATGGATTGGCTCTCGAAGGATGATGCTCTTATTTATTGTGCAAACAAGGAAGTCAATCTAACTCATCCTTCCGAAGACGTGATTATCTTCACAGCTCGAGATAACACAATCAGGCTATTCTCTCTCAATGACAAGGGTGAGATTAATGCCATATCCTAGATTCTGGTGGTTCGTGAATATGAGGATGTATTCCCTGAAGAGCTTCCAGGCATGCCTCCCAGCCGTCCAGTTGAATTCGTCATTGAACTTGAACCAGGTACCGAGCCAGCCTGTCGGTGTCCGTACAAGCTTTCTCCTAAAGAGTTGAAGGAGTTGAAGAAGCAACTCGATGAGGAAGAACGAATGGGTCTGATAAAGCCAAGTACTTCTCCTTGGGGTTGCGGTGTTTTATTTGTCAAGAAGAAGGATGGTACGGAACGATTGTGCGTCGATTATCGACCATTGAACAAGAATACAATTAAGAATAAGTACCTGCTCCCCAATATCAATGAACTGTTCGAGCAGCTCAAAGGAGCCAAGGTTTTCTCGAAGCTTGATCTTCGGATGGGCTACCATCAAATTCGTATCCGTGAAGAGGATATTCCCAAGACCGCATTCAGAACAAGCTACGGCTCATACGAGTATACAGTCATGTCTTTCGGGCTTGCAAATGCTCCACCCACTTTCTCTCGGATGATGCACTTCATATTCAACCCCTACACCAATGAGTTCGTCCTCGTCTATTTGGATGATATTCTGATATTCTCCAAGAATGAAGAAGACCATGCCAAGCACCTCCATTTGGTTCTTGACAGGCTCCGTGAGTACCGCTTTTATGCGAAATTCTTCAAGTGTGAATTCTGGCTTGATAAAGTCCTCTATCTTGGCCATATTATCTCTGCCGAGGGCATTTCTGTTAGCCCCGAGAAGATTGAAGCTATTGTGAAGTGGGAACCTCCTCAGAAGTTTCCTCGGTCTCACTAGCTATTGCAGAAGGTTCATTGAGAACTTCTCCAAGATTGCCAAGCCTCTGTCCAACCTGTTGCAAAAGAATATCAAGTACTCGTGGACTCCTGATTGTGATGTGGCATTCAATACCCTCAAAGAGAAGCTCATTTCTGCTCCAGTACTTACTCCTCCGGATGAGTCCAAGCCTTATGAAGTGTTCTGTGATGCTTCATTGCAAGGTCTCGACGGTGTTCTCATGCAAGACAAGATGATCTTTGCATACACTTCGCGTCAGCTTAAACCAAATGAGAAGAATTACCCCACACAGGATCTTGAGCTAGCAGCAGTTGTTCATGCCTTGATCACGTGGAGACACCTTCTATGGGGCGGAAAAGTGGACATCTTCACCGATCACAAGAGCCTGAAGTACATCTTCACTCAGCCAAACCTTAACCTCCACCAGACTCGTTGGGTTGATATGATTCAAGAGTACGATCCAAGCATTGAGTATATTCCTGATAAGGCTAATGTCATTGCAGATGCCTTGAGCAGAAAGGCTTATTGCAATAGTCTCATCCTCAAACCGTTCCAACCTGAACTTTGTGAGTCATTCAGGAAGCTTAACCTCCAAGTCGTTCCGCAAGGATTTCTTGCCAACCTACATGTCTCTCCTACCTTGGAAGATCACATCCGTGAGGCCCAACTCAGTGATGCTATGGTGCAGAAGGTGAAACATGGTATTGCAAAGCGTACTCCCAAGTACAAGTGCTATCGCATTGATGAAAGAGACACTTTGTTCTTTGAGGACAGAATTGTGGTTCCCAAAGGTGATCTCAGGAAGCTCATAATGAACGAAGCACATGATACACTCCTCTCGATACATCCAGGAAGCGACAAGATGTACCATGACCTCAAGCAATCCAATTGGTGGACTCGCATGAGAAGAGAAATTGCTCAATTCGTGAACGAGTGTGATGTCTGCAGAAGAGTGAAGGCAGAGCATCAACGTCCAGCCAGACTCCTTCAACCTCTACCTATTCCCGAGTGGAAATTTGATCACATTGAGATGGATTTCGTCACCGGCTTCCCCAAGTCCAAGCGAGGAAACAACGCCATCCTTGTGGTGATTGACAAGCTCACTAAAGTGGCTCATTTCCTTCCAGTCAAGGAATCCATCAACGCAGCACAACTAGCAGAGCTGTACACCTTCAAAATTTTCTGTTTGCATGGTATCCCTCAAGTAATCTCCTCAGATCGTGGAAGCTTGTTCACTTCCAAATTCTAGGATTCCTTCCAGTCAGCTATGGGTACCAAGATTCGCTTCAGCACAACTTTTCACCCTTAGACTAGTGGCCAAGTCAAAAGAGTGAACCAAATTCTTGAAGATATGATCAGGGCTTGTGTAATCTCCTTCGGTACGAAATGGGAAGATTTCCTTCCATTTGCCGAGTTCTCCTACAACAATAACTTCCAAGCAAGTGCAGGCAAAGCATCATTTGAAATTCTCTATGGCAGAAAGTGTCGTACCCCTCTCAACTGGTCCGAGACTGGTGAACGTCAACTCCTTGGAAATGATTTGATCTCAGAGGCCGAAGAAATGTGCAAAGTCATACGTGAGAATCTCAAGGCCGCGCAATCGCGCCAGAAGAGCTACTATGACGGCAAACACCGACATTTGGCTTTCGACATTGGAGATCATGTCTATCTCCGTGTTTCTCCTATGAAGGGCGCTCAAATGTTCGGTATCAAGGGCAAGCTTGCTCCAAGAGACGTGGGTCCTTTCAAGATAATTGGAAAGAGAGGCGATCTAGCCTACCAACTCGAGCTTCCCTCCAACTTTGCAAATGTGCACGACGTGTTTCACGTGTCACAACTCCGCAAGTGCTTCAAGACGCCTGAACGCACCATTCCTTTCGAAGAGACTGATCTTCAGCAAGACTTGTCTTATAGTGAGCACCCCGTTGCAATCCTTGGAGAAACTAAGCACAAGACCCACAACAAGTCCATCAAATTCTTGAAAGTGAAGTGGTCACACCATATCGACCGAGAAGCTACATAGGAACAAGAAGATCATCTCCGTTCCGAGTATCCCTCTTTCTTTTAGTCCTAGATCTCGGGACAAGATCTTTTTGTAGAGGAGGAGAGTTTGTAATGCCCCGGATGTAAAACTTCCTTATATGGCAATATATGCATCGTTGACTTAAACAATTCCATTCAGGACTCTTCCTTCATTTCGGGTTTCTTCATTTTTGCCTTGTGTGTGTGTGTTGCATGTCACCATGTCATTTTCATTATGTGCATTGCATTGGCATAGTATCACTTGCATCTGTGTGTAGTTGCATCGTTTCCATTCTCTCCGTTGTCCGTTTCGAGTTCCGACACTCACACACGTGCCCGTCGCACCTCTCAAGCCTTTGTTTCATGGGTGGGTTAAAAACATCCTCGGAATGGGCCGAGAGTTATCAAGTGGTCTTGGTATATCACCGGTAGATCGCCTGTCAAGTTTCTTCTCGTTTGGAGGTCGTTTGATACTCTAACGGTTAACCACTGGGCCGAAAACCCCTATCTCTTTTGGCCCAGCACCCCTCCACAACAGCCCACTAGCCCAGCACAACCACCTCCATGCTCTCGGTCGTGGAATCGTGATCGTGGGGGCGAAAACCGCACCTCATTTGCACTCTCCTAGCTCCCTCTACCTACAAAACTACACCTCCCCCGTCCATTTCGGGTCAAAAAAACCTAGATCCATTTCCCTCTCCGCGTCGGACACGTCCGCCGCCCACCGCGGCCCGACACGTGTCCTCCGTTGCCTCCCTCTCTCTCCCCACGCCGCCGGCCCGCCGGGCCCAGGGGGCCCGCCCGGCCTGCGCGCCTACCGCCACCTCCACGCCTCACCCGCGGACTCTGTCCCCGCAGCCGGACAGCTCCGGCGCCTCCGGCGCACGGCGGCCTCCACGCCCGCCGCTCCACCGCCGACGCGCCACCGTGCATCGCCGCTGCCGCGCCTCGGCCACACCGGCGCCGGCCGCGCCTTCGTAGCCGCCGCCACGCGCGCCGGTGCCCCGCCGCTCCTTGTCACCGGCCGGCCCGCCGCCGGTGCTCCCTCCGACCACCGCCGCCTCGCCGTCTCCGCCGGTCGCGCCGCCGCCTCGTCCCGTCCCGATCCGGCCGGATCGTGACCAGATCCACCAACTCCGTCAACCAAACGCTCGGATCCCTCCGTCCCGCGTTGACTTTACGCGAGGTGAAAATCCACCAAGTCCCGGATCTGCAATATTTTGTTGCCTCCTCTGCCATGTCACAACTTGGTGCTCGGTGCTCCGTTTTGCATGCATAATATATCGAAATATTCGTCTCGAAGTGCTCTACATGTTAGCATCAGTTTTGTGCATGTAAGGGTTCATCTAGTTGTCTTAATTTTCGTTGCAAGACTGCTTTGTGATGTTAATGTTTCAGCACTAGTTGTCTATTAACAATTTCTTGGCATGTTCGTGATGTCGTAACTTGGTGCATGTTGGTCCAAATGGAGTGTATGATATGTCAAAATGTTCGTCTTGTGATGCTATTCAAGATGGATGCATTTGCATATATGTTAGGTTGCATTATTCCATGTTTAACCCTGTTGCAAAAGTGCATGTGGCTGATAAGTTTCTGAAATTGTTATGAGATGATGTTTTGTCTTTGTCGTGTGAATTAATCCATGTGTCATATGAGCTAGGTGTCAACATGGGTTTTGCTAATTGGAATGTGCTCTACATGATAGATTTATTTTCACGCCATGATATGTCTTGAGATGAGTGCAACAAGCTTGTTAACATGCCATCGTGATGTTAAATTTCTGCTAAGGCCGAATATGTTAATTTTTATGCCATGTTTCCATTACGTTTGCGTCATTGTTGTGCATGGTTAGAGTTGTCTAGTTGGTGTTCCTTTATGTATATGTTATGCTCTAGCTATCCATGCTCTTGTTTGCCATGTTGGCTTTCTGTAGCTTGTTGTTTTCGTGATCTCAAGTTGCAATAAAATGTTTCTGTCAGCCTGTTATCAGCAAGTTCAGTTTTGCCATGTGAATAGCTAGTGTTCTATGCATCCTATGACCATGTTCTTGGCATGAGTAGCTTCACAAAAATGTCCTCTTGATTTTGGTTATATTCACATGCGATGCTATGCTCTGAGATGAGTCGCACAAGCTTGCAAACATGCCTACTTGTCGTTGTTGCTGCCATGCCTAGTAATTTTCACTAAGTCTGAGAAATCTGTTAACTTATTGAATCTTGCCATGCTTGTTTAATTGTGTTCCAGCAAGTTTTTGGGTGTGCTCTGAGTTCATGCTTGTTAAGAATCATGTCTATTTCACATCCATGCCTTTGGTCATCATGTTTCGGTGTTGTAGCATAATTATACCTTGCTCCAAAGATGCCATGTTGGTGTTAACTGCAGTTTTGCATTGCATCTTGTTTTGCTTGTCATTTGCAAACCGTGCATCCGTTTCCAATGATCTTTATTTCGATTTCGACCGAAATATTCCCCTCTATCCATTGGCTTCCTTGGTTGCCCAAGATGAAGCCATTTCCATCATCTTCTCCTTTAGGCTCGAGAGCATCCTCATGCATACGCACATCATACATGCATCCCATGACATGTCCTGCATCATGTTGATTGTGCATTGCACCATGATTGATCTTGTACCGTTGTTGTGCTCTTGTGTTGGGTAGAGCCGAGAGCCGATACCGAGTTCGAGGATCATGTTGGGACTGAGTTTGAGGAGTCGTTAATTATATTAATGCACATATATATTGGTAATGGGTCGAAGGCTTGGCCTTCTGCTTGGTGATTTGTCCCACTCATGCCACCTTAGGACCCGATAAACCAATGTTATGTTCCTAAATTTTTCCTTCCTAACACGGTTGGGGTTTATGGGCCCCCCTTGATAATTCACACTTCTTAAAGCTTTTCCAGCGAGACCCAACTTTGGTACTACATTTGCCTAACAACTAAAACTTGCATAGGGAGTTATAAACCCGAGTTCTTAATCAACAACCCGGGCCAGTGCTCCACATGGGTGTTGGTCCAAACTGGGTAACCTATGGGGCCACCTTGGGGAAACCCGAGGGCTATTATATACCCGTAGCTTGTCCCATCCGGCCGTGGCCTGAGACGAGATACGCGCAGCTACGATCAGGGTGTCGGCACGCCGGGAGGTCTTGCTGGATTAGTTTTACCTTTGTCGAAATATCTTGAGCACGTGATTCCGAGAATACTTGGGTCTTCCCAATTTGGAGTTGCGACTCCAAAGATCATGAGCTTCTGATGGGCTAAGTTGGGATACCCCTACAGGGTTATGAACTTCCGAAAGCCATGCCCGCGATTATGTGGCAGATGGTAATTTGTTAATATCCGGTTGTAGATTACTAGACACCATATCCTTAAGAATACACTACCTGTGTGAGTATCGTGATGGTCTCTTTTCGAAGGGGTTTCGGAAAGTGAACACGGTGGGGTTATGCATGAACGTGAGTAGCTAGGATCACTTATTGATCATCTTTGGCGACTGTTGGCACATATTCTCCTCTCTCTCTGAATTAGTAAGCTAGTTGCTTAGTGCTTGCTGCAAAAACTTTATTACCTCTCCACACCTAAAGGCTTTGTTAGTTTTGATACCCGGGAATGGGATTGTTGAGTCCTTGTGGCTCAAAGATTACAACACACACCAGATGTAGGTACAGCCGAGAACAATGCAGGAGATGGATCAGAACTTCACTGGGAGTTCAATGAAGAGCATGGTCGTTTCTATGTAACGTATTCCGATGATCAGTAGTGGTTCCTACTAGGGGCGATCAGGCCTTGTGGTTGTGGTATCTTTTCTCGTTGGATTTCGTCCGTAGTGAGACCTTGTGTTATTTGGATGACTGTATGCTATTGTATTCATTGTGTGACGTGGCGAGTGTAAGCCAACTATTTTACTCTTTCATCCCAGTTCTTTTACATGAGTTGTGCAAAGATAACACGCTTGCGATCATTCTAGAATGCGCTTATGCCTCTAACTCGTGCCTCGACACGTAGGAGATATAGTCGCATCATGGGCATTACATGTGCCCTACTCCTTCACCTTCTGGTCCTTCCGCAAAGCTTCGGGGGCCTCTTTTGTTCCAAAAAAATCGTCAAAAAGTTCTAGCTCATCTGGAGAACTTTCATTTCTGCACAAAAAACAACACCAAGGTAGTTCTACTGAAAACAGCGTCAGTCCGGGTTAGTTCCATGCAAATCATACCAAAACCATATAAATTTGTTATTAACATGGCATGCATACTTCATAAATTATAGATACATTGGGGACGTATCAGCATCCCAAGCTTAATTTCTACTTGTCCTCGAGTAGGTAAATGATAAAAGAAATAATTTATGAACTGTGAATGCTAGCAAAGTGCATAAATTTGGTTAATGATAATTTTAATCACTTTTCCTAGCATTATAACAACAACTCTTTCTCATAAAACTCATCTTGATAAAGTAGCAACCAATTCATGTGTTAAGGTTCAACCAATGAATTCTCTTGAAACTCAACAACCTATGTTCTCAGTCACCAAGCAATCGTAATCTAACTTATTCAATAGAGTTTAAGTAAGAGCTCCACATACTCAACCATCATATAGTCTTTTATGATTTCTAACACTCATCGCATACACATGAGCAATACGTTTCAAACAGACACATAGAAAAGATAGGGGCTTGTAATTTCGCCTGCAAACGTATTCACCTTTGGGTGATGTCAACAACAAAAACTCATGCTACCTATATCCAGCTGGACATATGTGCCTAGATCTTTCCTCACCACATGATGCTTGCCAAAGGAGAAAAATAAAAAAAGGAATAGAGATAAAAACTTTGACTCTTTGCATAAAAGTAATTACTGAAAAGTAAAAGATAGGCCCTTCGCAGAGGGGAAGCAGAGGTATCCATGCGCTTATTTGTTTGTATGCTCAATCCCTTAATGCAAAGGAATGTCACGTTATATTGCCCCTTGTGATAGCAACCTTTATTATGCAGTCTGTCACTTTCATTACTTTGCCATCACAAGTTCGTACAACACTCAATTTTCCCTTACACTAAATGATCTAACACTTTTAGAAGCAATTTTCATTGCCTTTTTGCACCGATGACAACTTACTTGAAGGATCTTGCTCAATCCTTAGGTAGGTATGGTGGACTCTTGAAGATAAGATTTGGGTTTAATGGTTTTTGGATGCACAAGTAGTATCTCTACTTGGTGCAGAATTTTTGGCTAACAGAGAAGGGGGGCAAGCACCACATGTTGAAGGATCTTTGACAATATAACTTCTATGTGAATATGAACAAACATAAACCATTACATTGTCTTCCTTGTCCAACGTCAACAATTTTGGCATATACTATTTTGATGGGGGCTCACAATCACAAAAGATTTCCAGGATAGTGTATTTGCATGTGAAAGTTCTCTTCCTTATACTAATTATTTGTGAATTGCTTGTATGAACAATATTGTGATTGTCAAGCCTCAAAAGATTTCACTATCTAAAACCAATGTGAATCTACCACTAGGCATGATATGATTTCAACTTCATGACATTCAATTTATTCAAGAATTTACTCATAGGATATAAGTGGAACACAAGAGTAAATGACAAGCTACTCCAAAAATATATAAATGAACATCATGAGCATAATATTTCTTTCTCTCAAATTAATCTAAGTGAAGCCTGAGAGATTTTCTTCAAAAATACTAACGCACACCATGCTCAAAAAGATATAAGTGAAGCACTAGGGCAACAATGTTAGAAAAGAGCTTCTTTGACGGGATGTGAATGCCGCTTATCTAGCTTTTCCGGCAACTATTTGGGGGCTCTATTTTATTTAAAAACTTTCAGATCTAAGTATTTTATTAAAACAGCAAGCAAACAAAATAAAATGACATTTCAAGAATAGCACATCTCATGTGAAGAAGCAAAAACTTAGAGTCAACCGATACTAACCGATAATCGTTGATGAAGAAAGGTGGGATGCCTATCGGGGCATCCCCAAGATTTGATGCTTGAGACTTCTAGAAATATTATCTTGGGGTACCTTGTGCATCCCCAAGCTTGAGATTTTGTGTCTCCTTAATTCTTCTCATATCGCGGCTTCCCTAAATCTCAAAAGCTTCATCCACACAAAACTCAACAAGAACTTGTGAGAGAAGTTAGTATAAATCAATGCAAAACCTTATCATCCAATACTGTAGAAAATCACTAAAATTATTATTCAACACTGAATACTAAATTCCTTTGCATATTTAATACTCCTATCCTCAAATAGAATCATTAAACAAGTAAACATATGCGAACAATGCAAATATAACAGCAATCTGTCAAAACAGTACAGTTTGTAAATAATGGAATTGTTCTCAGACTTCCCTAGCTCTAAATTTTTTGAAACAATTGCCACGTTACAGAGAACTTATTCATGCTAACTTTGTAAAAATTTCAAGATTTTATGACGTTCTGACTATCCAGAAGAATTCAGACAATGATAGAAAACTTTCTGTTTTCATTCATCAACATGTATACTTGCAAAATAAGCATGGTAAAGGCTATCCTTGACACTTTTATTGAAATAAGAGATGCAAAACATTATTATAAATACCAGAAAGAAAATTCTAACAAAATAAATTGACACTCCAAGCAAAACTAATATCATGTGACGAATGTAAACATAGCTTCAAGTGAGGTTACCGATAATGTTGGAGACGAAAGAGGGGATGCCTTCCGGGGCATCCCCAAGCTTAGTTTCTTTGATATTTCTTGAATATTACCTTGGGGTGCCTTGGACATCCCCAAGATTAGGGTCTTGTCACTCCTTATTCTCCTCATATCGATATCTCACCCATTACTTGAAAACTTCAATCACACAAAACTTAACAAAACTTTGTGAGATGGGTTAGTATGATAAAACAAATCATTCACTTTGGGTACTGTCAAAGACAAGATTAATAATGGTTCTCACACAATGCTTACTTTAGCATATCATTTCTACACTTTATATTGAACAATATAAGCCATAGAAACTAGAAAACAAGCAAACTATGCATTGAAAACAGAATCTGTCAAAAGCAGAACAGTCTGTAATGATCTAAACATTCACCATACTTCTGCAACTCTAATAATCTTGAAAAAAAATTACCACGTGAGTAATTTGTATATTAAACTTCTTCAAAAAGAATCAACTTAAAATCACTCTTTTGTTAAAAATGAGATTTTTTTCTCGTGAGCGCAAAAGTTTCTGTTTTTCAGCAAGATCAAATCTACTATCAGCCAACATGATCCTAAGGCTTTGCTTGTCACTTTATTGAAACAAAAAATATAAAACATAATTAATACAGTAGAACAATCATGTGAACACACAAAAACAGTAGGTATAAGTGTTGTGTTGTCTCCCAACAAGTGCTTTTCTTTAATGCCTTTTAGCTAGGCATGATGATTTCAATGATGCTCACATAAAAGATAAGAATTGAAACATAAAGAGAGCATCATGAATCATAAGTTCCTCTCTCATAATAATTTTTAGTAGCATCATGAATATATTCATCAATATAACCATCACATAAAGCATTCCTTTCATAATGCACAGGCATATAATTTTTACTACTCTCCACATAAGCAAATTTATTCCCATGAATAGTAGTGGGGGCATCATATGAAACTCGACCCCTATAAATTGTTTCCACATTAAAAGGGTGATGTTTAGTAAAATGATATTCAAAATTATGACAATAATTATCACTACTTTTTATAACATAAGTATCATCACAATAATCATCATAAGTAGCAAGTTTGTTCTCATCATAGATAGGACACATGCAATCATCAAAGCAAATTTGATCATCCAAAGTAGGGGGACTAAAAAGATCATCCTCATCGAGCATAACATCCCCAAGCTTGGGACAAACATTAATTGCAGCAAATAAATTCTCAAACATGTCATTCTCATCAAACATAGCATCCCCAATCTCATGGCTTGGCATATCATAAGCATAACCACTCTCATCATTAATAGTACGAATAGCACCAACGGTATAACAATTGCTATCATCATAATTTCCCAAGTTGGTGCCAAAAAGATTTCCAAGATTATAAGAAGTATCATTTTCTTCCCAATCATAATCATCACAACAAGCAATTGGCATAATAAAATCATCATCCATAGTGCTCTCGGACATTGTGCCATAAGACAAAGAAGCAATATCATCATCAAGTGCATCATCTTCCATAATTAGTTTTGATTCATTTTCATGAAGCACAACAATAATAGGAGCAACATTATTTGGGAAAGATACCTTTTTACCTCTCTTATTTCTTCTTTTCTTCTTCTTCACCACATCATGTGTGGGTTTAATTAATTTTTCCAAGCTTCTTATTGATGAGATTGGTTGAATAGGGAGATCCTCCTCATCACCTATTACATCATGAGAGACAATATGAGGGAAAGTGGAAATATTTACCCTTTCATTAGTATTCCCTTTATATTCTATTGGTTTTCCCATCTTTCGATAGTTGGCAATATAAGCATTGTCATTGCAATTTACCACACAAAACATATATATTCCTTTCATGCAAGTTTCAACATGGTCCATGAGTATGAGTGATCCAAACCAACTATTCTTATGTGTCAATTATTCACACCCCAAATAGAGTTCATTGTAAAGTTCAACGGTGATCAAGTTATTGCAATATTTGGACATGATTCGATCATGAAAAAGCATGCATTGGAAATTAAGGTGACCAACATTATTGCAAACCTCACAAGTAATAGGGTAAAGAGAACATAATTTTGTAGCAAACTATCGGTGTACAAAAAGGGGGGGGGGGTACACTTTTTGTACCCCTATGACTGTGCACGGGCAGTCTGAGCCACGGGCACCGCCACACCAAGCAAGGCCAGGGAGGTAAGCCAGGGTAAGACTGAAGCCCAAAGCCAAGACCACGAAGAGCAAAGGGTCGAAGCAGATTCCCGAGGCAAGATCCTTGCCGGGAGCCAGTTTCAGTAGCCCCGGCAAGACCCTTGCCGCGGCAACTCCCCGGCAAGACCCTTGCCGCGACAACTCGCCCCACGCCTACGGAGCGGATCACCCTTGAGTCCACTGCTCCCATGGGGCAAGGATTCGGGAGACATCCCCGTGGTGGCATGCAGATCTTTGTGAAGACATTCAAGATCAGGTACACACTAAGATAACGACGACCCTTGGCGGGATCCCAACCAAGGAAGACCACAAGACCTCCGGCAAGCACCTTGCCGGGGATGGCAGCAGGCGTCGCGGCAAGACCCTTGCCGGGGCCCGGCAAGGACCTTGCCGAGGACATCCGCAGGGCCACCATCAGGCCCACGCCGACTAAACCTCCACCGCCTAATGCAGCTGCCAACCCAACCAGCTGGGCAGGCACCTACGTGGCGGCATGCAGATCTTCGTGAAGACCCGCCATTGCGCCACCTCAACTGCCTGCCTGCCTACATGGCATCTCAGGCATCGCCGGCCAGGGCGCGTGTTGACACAAGAAGGAGCGGCGACGGACAAGACGGATATCTCCCCCGTCCCCGATAAAGCAAGGACACCTAAGCAAGACGCATTAAATGCGCCTTGTCATGTAATGCGAGGGATAACCTCTCATCACTATACCCTTTCCACCTCCTGTGTGCCACTGTGGCGACCCCTTCTCCCTATAAAAGGAGGCCCGAGGTGACCAGGAGAAGGATTCGGCTTTTTGTAGCCCCTCACGCCCCATAGCTAGCTGAAGAACACAGATATGCAATCCACCAAAGCAGGAGTAGGGTTTTACGCATCCTCGCGGCCCGAACCTGGATAAACAAACTGTGTGCTATCTATTTGATCCGCTCTTATCTCAACCCCGCGCCCCGCAACCGTAGTAGGGATTCTTGTGATCCCATAGGAGTCATTCCCAATACACCGACATCTTTGAAGCGCCAGGTAGGGGGCGCAGTTGTGAGAATCGGCTTTAGCACTTTGTTCGACGCTTCTTCATCATCATGGCGCCCAAGAAGAAGACGACAGTGGCGGTTGGCCAGTCGGAAACCGAACAGCCCGTCCCGACGCGGGCGAGCAGCGGACCGGTCGCGGAAAGGACCCGGGGCGCTGCTCGCGAACACCAACACCGTCCCAACAGCCAGAGTTTGGGAGGTGGCGATGTTTGTGCGCCTGGTAACGGGCCACACACCGCCAAATCCAAAGACGGAGCCAGGCCCTCCGGGAGTGGTGCGGGGCCCTCCAGGATTGTTGCCGCATCACCCGAAGGCGACGCAAGGACCTCCAGGACTCCCACGCCGGCGCCAACAGCGCGCTCCTCCCAAGCAGCGCGCGACGAATGGCGTCATCACGCCGAAGACCCCGGGCGTCGCCGCGGGAAGAGCCCCGAGCGCCACTCCCGAGACGTAGAAGACTTGCCCGCCCGCCGAAGCGCTGGTGGAAACGGCATGCGACAGCGAGATCGTGATGGGGCTCCTCCTGACATGGTCATGGGTCGAAGCGCGTCACGGTCCGTGCAGGTTTCGCTACCGCTAACCCCAGCAGAAGCCCTGGCGCGCGCGCAGTTACTCCTCGACTTTCCTCCCGTTACGGGGAAACTTGACGAATGGAGAGCCACCATCCGAAGCCTTGTCGCGGTAGCCAATAAGGATGAACCAAGTCCAGCGAGGCCCCGGGTCGACGTTCCGAAGGGGTCCCACGCACCGGTGGCGGGAGGACCGGCAGCACCGCGGACACAGTGCATTCGCCTCCTCCTCGCCCGATACCGCGTGTGTCGACTCGTCGAGACGTTGCGGGTGACGACATCTCCATAGCGTCGTCCGACCCGCGGACCCACGGCGACCAGCGTCAAGTTCTTCAGGAGCGAGCTCATGAAGACGCCCGAACCACCGTCGAGCGCCGGCGCGGAGCGCGCCACCAGTTAGACAGGTGAGCAAGACCTGCTGTGGACCGCCCAGCACTGGATAACCCTGGAGGTCTACCTTACGAGGTAGGCTGTCCGGCTTTTACCCGTGAGCTGCGGCAGTTCCAGTGGCCCACTCACCGCACCTTCAAGCCTGACGTTGGCGAGAAGTACAATGACAAGACCCACCCGTCGGAGTTCCTCAGCATCTACACCATCGCGATGCAAGCTGCCGGACCCCGCGACGATAAGGTGCTTGGGAATTACTTTCCATTGGCTCTTAAACCCAACGCCATGTCGTGGTTGATGCACTTGCCGGTAGACTCTATTTCCTCCTGGTCGGATTTGTGCCATGAGTTTGTTGGCGCCTTCACTGGAGGTCACCAAGCCCATGGCCAAGCAAGTGACCTGCAATCATTCCCCAGAAGGAAGGCGAGAGTCTGCGCAAGTATATACAGAGGTTCAGCCGGGTACAGTACAATATCCCTAATGTTCACCCTGCCGCCATCATCAGCGCGTTCCATCAGAATGTGCGTAATCGCAAGATGCGTGAAGAACTGGCAATGACCAAGGTGAAAGATGTGGCGGAACTCTATGTTCTTCCTGAGACATGTGCCCGGGCTGAAGAGGGAAGGAAGTACCCCGGCGAAGATGCCGGCGCGGAAACCGACTCTTCAGATGAGGATACCGCCGCCCTGGCGAAGAAAGGCCGGCACCACAACAGGAAGCGCAAAGGTAAAGCCATGCTTGCCGTCGAGGGATCTGATGACGCGGGCTCCGCCAAGAAAACCAAGGCGGATGACCCCGGCAAGGAAATTGCCGGGTGTGTCGCCTGCCGGGCCTTGGCGGCTGCCGAGAAGCCAGGAAACTCCGGCAAGCGATATTGCAAGATCCATCGCACCAAAGGCCATGATCTCTAGGACTACCGACAGGTTGAGCTCCTTGCTGAGAAGCAGAGGGTTGAATATGAGAGGCGGGACAAAGAGAAGGGCCAGGACGGAGGGTCCGACAAGAAGCGTGACGGCCAAGCAGGCCGTCGCGGCAAGGATAAACAGCAGGAGAGGCCCGCCCGGGGCCCTGACAGAAAGCCAAAAGACGACGATCACGAAGAGGTCGACGAGTCCGGCGACCAAGAATTTCAGAAAGCCACGGAGGCCATGTGCGTCGATGGCGGCGCCTCGCTGCATACTTCTCACCGCCAACTTAAACAGTGGGCGCGTGAGATTACAGCGGTGGAGCCGTCGTCTGGTGTCCAAAAGCCGCTGAAATGGTCCAGCACGCCTATCATTTTTTACACTGAGAATCACCCTGATCACACTACTGCGGTCGGGATCATGCCATTGTTGGTTTCACCGACAATACGCAACCTCAAGGTGACAAAGATGCTAGTCGATGGCGGGGCCGGTCTGAACTTACTCTCGCCCACCGTGATCGTGAAGCTGCAGATCCCTGACGGGGACCTCGAAGAGACGGGCACGTTTCAGGGGGTCAGCCCGGGGAGAAGTCAACCAAAGGGGAAGGTCACGCTACCCGTGACTTTTGGAAGTGATCTGAACTACAGGACAGAAAGGATCGTGTTCGATGCCGCCAAGATCCCTTTGCCCTACAACGGGATCCTTGGCCGCCTAGTGCTGGCCAACTTCATGGCGGCGTCACACTATGCCTACAACACCCTGAAGATGCCAGGACCTGTGGCGATCATCACCATCCCCTCCGATAAGAAAGATGCGCTGATTTGCGCTGACCAACTATACCAACAAGAAGTTGCGGCAGCTGCCGCCACCAGGGCACTTGCTCCTGCTACTGGGGCCCCCCAGAAGAAGAAGACCGGTGAGACCTCGGACACCCACTCCGGCAAGCGCACCTCTTCGAAGTGTCGCGCTCCCGTCGAGGACGTTCCAAAGAGCTCCACCGGTAGAAACAAGAAGTCTAGGGCCACGCCGCCGGGAACCAAGAAGGTTTCTGCCAAGGAGGACGGCACAGGAGGGGCTTTCACCATAAGCTCCACCCTTGACGACAAATAGGAAGACGCGCTCGTCACCTTCCTAGAGGCAAATGTCGATGTGTTTGCATGGCAAGCAGCCGACATCCCCGGCGTCCCAGGAAGGTGATTGAGCACCACCTTGCTGTCTGTCCTCATGCGTGGCCCGTCAAGCAGAAGGTCAGGAAGCAAGCTTTGGAATGACAAGAGTTCATCACAAAGGAGATCCGGAAACTGGAAGCAGCAGGTTTGGTAAGAGGAGTGCTCCATCCGACGTGGTTGGCCAATCCAGTGGTAGTGCGCAAGGCAAATGGGAAGTGGAGGCTGTGTATTGATTACACAGATATCAATAAGGCTTGTCCCAAAGACCCCTTCCCGTTGCCGCGCATCGACCAGATTGTTGACTCCACGACTGGGTGTGACCTGCTGTCATTTCTCGATGCCTATTTCGGCTACCACTAGATCTTCATGACAAGAGAAGACGAAGAGAAGACAACATTCATCAACCCATGTGGTACGTATTGTTTCGTACGAATGCCTTTCGGGTTGAAGAATGCTGGCTCAAGGTTTGCAAGGGCAGTCCAGATTGGTTTTTGAACCCCAGCTCCATAGAAATATGGAGGCTTATATGGATGATATAGTGGTCAAAACCAAGAACAGGGCAACCCTTATACCGGATTTACAAGAAACCATTGCAAACCTACGCAAGACCAATCTCAAGGTGAACCCTGAGAAGTGCGTCTTCGGCGTCCCGTCTGGCAAGCTTCTCGGGTTCTTTGTGTCACAGCGTGGGATAGAGGCTAATCCGGACAAGGTCAAAGCTATAGAACTGATTGAAGCACCCAAACGGGTCAAGGATGTGCGTCTGCTTGCTGGCTGCGTTGCCGCCATGAGCAGATTCATTTCCAAGTCTGCCGAGCGCGCCCTCCCCTTTTTCAAGATTTTGAAAAAGGCGGACCTAATGGAGTGGACGCCAAAAGCCGAAGCAGCATTGCAAGATTTGAAGAGGTATCTTTCCTCCACGCCAGTACTAGTTGCACCTAGGCCACAAGAACCTTTGTTGCTATACCTGGCGGCAACGAACCAGGTGGTCAGCGCCGCACTAGTGGCGTAGAGAGAAGTTGATGGCAAGATGATAGCAGCAATAGAGCCTAATGCCGTTGGTGCAGAGACGACACAGCCGGTTGGAGTGCCGCCGAGGAAGAAAATGATGCAGCACCCGGTCTACTTTGTTAGCTCCCTCTTGCAGGGGGCTAGATCAAGGTACTCTGGCGTGTAGAAATTGCTCTTCGGCCTTCTTATGGCCTCGAGGAAGCTGCGTCACTACTTCCAGGCACACGAGATCACTGTCGTCACTCGCCTCCCTCTTCAACGGATATTGAACAATCCCGATGCAACGGGAAGAATTGTAGAGTGGGCACTGGGGCTGTCCAGCTTTTGCCTCAAGTTGGAAAGTACCTCGACGATTCAAAGCCGAGTCCTGGTGGAGTTCGTTGCAGAATGGACCGCGACGGCCGATGAAAAAGCCCAAGAGACTGCTCTCCCCGGCAATGAGGCGAGTTGCGACTGGATCATGTACTTTGTGGAGCTTTCTCCTTACAGGGCGCCGGGGCTGGCGTACTGCTTGTCGCGCCCACCGGAGAGCACCTCAAATACATGGTCCAGATGCACTTCCCCACGGAGGTATCAACGAACAATACTGCCGAGTATGAGGGCCTGCTTGCTGGTCTTAGGATCGCGGCAGACCTCGGAATCAAGAAACTCATTGTCAGGGGCGATTCGCAGCTTGTCGTCAAACAAGTCAACAAAGATTACTAGAGCCCGTTGATGAAGGCCTACGTCGATGAAGTGAGAAAGCTGGAAGAGCGCTTTGATGGTATACAGGCGGAGCACCTTCCCCGAGCAGAGAACGACATCGCCGATTACCTGTCAAAGCGCGCTGCCCTCAAGTTACCTGTGGAACTAGGTACCTTTGTGCTTCAGCTTTCTCAGGCATTCGTTGATCCATCAACAAAGCAAAACAAGAGAGGAAATCAGGGCCCGGCAAGTACTTTCCCGCCGAGCTCTCTGGAGCCACCGGCAAGGATGTTGCCGGGGACACTGAGCCCGCCACGGGACGGCTAGCTCCGGCGGAGCATCAAGCTCTTGCCGTCGAGACAGCCGCTCCTATAGCGGAGGAAATGCCTTTAGTCCTCGCCGTCGAGCCTCAGACTCCAGCGGGGCACAACATACCGTCCGATTCCTCCAAACTAGGGAAATTCCTGAGGAGCAGGAAGAGGCGGAAAAAGTAGCCCGTCGATCTGCTATTCACCAGTTCATCGATGACGTCCTGTACAGAAAGAGACCGAACAGCGTGAAATTGAATTGTATCCCTCGAGAGGAAGGACTGGGGCTGTTGGCAGAGATACATGGAGGCATATGTGGATCCCACATAGGGTCAAGAGCCCTTGCCGGCAAGGCATTTCGACAAGGCTTCTTCTGGCCCACTGCCCTCCAGGATGCGACAACACTGGTCACCAGGTGTGAAGCGTGTCAATTCCATCAAAGAAACTTCATCAACCAGCTCAAGCCCTTCAAACCATTCCTCTCTCTTGGCCCTTCTCGGTATGGGGGCTCGACATACTGGGCCCTTTCCCCCGCGCTGTCGGGGGCTTTGAGTACTTGTATGTCGCAGTCGACAAGTTCACAAAGTGGCCAGAGGTGGAGGCAGTGAGGAAGGTCACAGCTCAGTCAGCCGTCAAATTCTTCAAGGGACTAGTGTGCCGTTATGGTGTACCCAAGAGGGTCATCACCGACAACGGCACATAGTTCACAAGCCGCACCTTCATGCAATATACCCAAGACCTCGGCAGCAAAGTCTGTTTCGCTTTCGTTGCTCACCCACGAAGCAATGGTCAAGCTAAGAGAGCAAACGCTGAAGTACTGCGAGGCTTAACGACAAAGACCTTTGACAGGCTTCACAAGAGTGGAAGGCGCTGGATTGATGAGTTGCTGACGGTTCTTTGGTCGACCAAAACAACGCCAAATCGAGCCATCGGCCAGACACCCTTTGTCCTAGTATACGGGGCAGAAGCAGTTCTCCCCACTGAACTCATATACGGGTCGCCTCAAGTGCTCGCTTATGATGAGCTTGAGCAAGAGCAACTGCGGCAAGATGACGCAACGCTCCTTGAGGAAGATCGTATTCGGGCGGCTGTGAGAGCAGCATGCTACCAGCAAGCCTTGCACCGCTACCATAGCCGCAAGGTCCTTGCCCGAAGCTTTGAGGAAGGCGACCTTGTTCTTCGGCGCGTTCAATCGGCCAAGAATACCAACAAGTTGACGCTGAAGTGGGAAGGCCCTTATCGGGTAATACGAGTCACCAGGCCTGCCGCAGTCCGCCAGTAGACCAAAAATGCCGTTTCGGTGAGCAATTCATGGAACATTGAGCATCTTCGCAAGTTTTACCCATAAGGCGCGGCTTGCCGAGCCCCCCGGCAAGCCACCTTTTGTACAAGCCTTGCCGGCAAGGCATGTAACCGTTTGTACAAAGCCAGGCACAGACCCTGAGCATAAATAAATGAACCGCTGGCGCCCTAAGTTATAGCATGCATGCTAGGTCGAGTCTCGTCCTTGGTTAGAGGTCGAGTTTGCATCTCTTTGTCTTTCTTTTATCTTCTTTGGTTCACAGGACACACAGATATCCTTGCTGAAACCACTTGGGGAGAAGAAAAAGGAATAGACCAGCATCTGGGCCCCGGCAAGCCAGTATTGCCGGGGGCTGCAAGAGCAAAGATTCACCCACGGAAAACCAAGGTTGCCGGGGGCTGCAAGAGAAAAGATGCACCCACGGAAAACCATGGTTGTCGGGGGCTGCAGCTTCAGATAAGTTCTTCGTCCCTTATCATGCATTCCATTATGTACTGAGGTATGTGAAACCTTGTTTTTCCCTTAAAACTACCGTGCTCCCCTAACTCTAGGCCCTGGGGCTCGTTCCTGGGACCAAGGCGGGTCGTAGTCGCGGAAGCGAAGAGGTAAAACGAGGAGCCTAAACCCACTTCATCCCTGCCTCCGCCAAAGGCGTGAGAAAGGTCGAGCGAAGTGGGGAGACAGCAAGGCGTGTTGCCGGGCAAGAAAATGTTTATCTTAGATATATCAAGGATTTATTCCTTGTCGTGGGTTTCACCCACAAACAAATGACCCGGCAAACATCCATTTTTCATTAAAAACATTCCACTCAGGTACAGTCCGTAGGGAATGAAAAACATGAACAAGGGGATTACATGTTTCAAATTTAACAAATGCCCGAAGGCTTACAAACTAAAAGGAGATAAGATGCCCGTAATCCCTTTCTTGTCCCTCTCCTCAGGAGGCAGGTCAAGGAGGTGAGAAGGGCGAAAGGAGCGCCTAGGCGAGTTACGGGTGGCAGAAGACACCGAGAGAACATCTCGGTGGCCGCCCAAAGGCTGGATGGTGGTGGCGGCGCCAGAAGCAGAGCTCGAAGACGAGGCGGCAGGACGTCAGTACGCGTTGAAGGCGTTGGTGCCCGCGTACTCCGACATGACGACCTTGCCATCCGCCCTCTTCCTCTTCCGCAGCCCCCCCCCCCCCAACGCCAGCCGCCCAAGGGGACGGCCCCGAGAAGTTCAAGGAGCCGCCGACGCGGATGATGTGGTCGCCAGTGCCACCAGGAGCGGCGCCCGACGCCTAGTCGGACCCGTCATCCTGCCGCCTACTGCCCTCGTCGTCGCTGCCGCTGTCCTTCTCGTCACTCTCGCTCGAGGATGAATCTTCGTCATCAGAAGAGCTCTCCACGCATCACCTTGCACGAGTCCCGAAGTGCCCGAAGACCTTGACGGAAAGAAGGCCACCCTCCATCAACTTAAAATGGAGAGTGAGCCCATCCGTCAAGCTATGGATACGGAAAGAAGGCCACCCCTCATGTGCAGCCGCAATGACTCCGGCGGATCTAGCTCCATCTCCCGCGCAAATGGAGTCGGGAGACGAAGGCGACGACGCGGCAGCCGGCGCAACCTGACGAAGAACTCGCAAGGGTCGTCCCCAACATGACCCTCCGTTGGAGGAGGAGCCGCTGGCGGGGGCGAGGCCGGCGGGCCACCCCGTCCTCCTCTTCCCCGAGCACCCCGGCCTCGCCCACGGCCTCGCCCCCTCCCCCTTCCCCTCGCGGCCGGCTCGGCCACCACAGGCGCAGGAGAAGGAGGGACGCGTTCTCGAGCGGCGACCCTCGCCGCCACCGTTGAAGGGCCGGGATTTCCTCTCACCATGACGAATGGAAGAGAGGAGCAGAAGCTGAAGGAGGAAGAAGACGGAAGAATGCGGGGCGCCGTCCCTCCCCTCCCGCTCTTTATAAAGGAACGGGACTGGGGCTCGACCGCCCCGCTCGGCCAATCAAGACACAGAATGCGCAGGGAGCCATGACCGACCCGCCGCCCCAACTAGCGACGGCCCGGTTTGCCGCCTCCACCGTTTGCCACCCCAAGCGCATGGGAGACATGTGGCAGACGTGCAGAACTGAGGGGACGGGTGAGGCGACCTCTCCCCACCCCGTGATCGTGGGGAGTGGACGCCTTGAGGACCGCGCCTCGGCCCCATTCAGTACATGGGCCGCGCCTCCACGCCTCCCCCATTCATGGGGAAGGCACGAAGCCGCCTCTTTACTACGATGTGACGCATGCCTGCGTGAACCGCCCCGCGCATGCCGCCCACGTCACGCACGCCCCTCCACACCGTGCCACGCGCGCGGATTGTGGGAGGCGCAGCGCGCGGAAAATCTTACCACGGTCAAAACCGTCCCGCCTGCCTGTGCACCATTTTGGGCCTAGCCCAACAACACGTCGCGCTTATGTGTGGCCCAGGCCCGGGGGCTCCTGTCGGTGTACAGAAAGGGGCGGGGATACACTTTTTGTACCCCTATGACTGTGCACGGGCAGTCTGAGCCACGGGCACCGCCGCACCAAGCAAGGCTAGGGAGGTAAGCCAGGGTAAGACTGAAGCCCAAAGCCAAGACCACGAAGAGCAAAAGGCCAGAGCAGGTTCCCCCGGCAAGATCCTTGCCGGGAGCCAATTACAGTAGCCCCGGCAAGACCCTTGCCGCGGCAACTCGCCCCACGCCTATGGAGCGGATCACCCTTGAGTCCACTACCCCCATGGGGCAAGGATTCGGGAGACATCCCCGTGGTGGCATGCAGATCTTTGTCAAGACATTCAAGATCAGGTACGCACTAAGAAGACGACGACCCTTGGCGGGATCCCAGCCAAGGAAGACCACAAGACCTCCGGCAAGCACCTTGCCGGGGATGGCAGCAGGCGCCACGGCAAGACCCTTGTCGGGGCCCCGGCAAGGCTCTTGCCGAGGACATCCGCGGGGCCACCATCAGGCCCACGCCGACTAAACCTCCACCGCCTTATGCAGCTACCGACCCAACCAGCTGGGCAGGCACCTGCATGGTGGCATGCAGATCTTCGTGAAGACCCACCATTGCGCCACCTCAGCTGCCTGCCTGCCTACATGGCATCTCAGGCATCGCTGGCCAGGGCGCGTGTCGACACAACAAGGAGCGGCGACGGACAAGACGGATATCTCCCCCGTCCCCGATAAAGCAAGGACACCTAAGCAAGACGCATTAAATGCGCCTTGTCATGTAATGCGAGGGATAACCTCGCATCACTGTACCCTTTCCACCTCCTGTGTGCCATTGTGGCAACCCCTTTTCCCTATAAAAGGAGGCCCGAGGTGATCAAGAGAAGGATTCGACTTTTTGGAGCCCCTCACGCCCCATAGCTAGCTGAAGAACACATATATATACAATCCACCAAAGCATGAGTAGAGTTTTACGCATCCTCGCGGCCCGAACCTGGATAAACGAACCGGGTGCTATCTGTTTAATCCGCTCTTCTGTCAACCCCGCGCCCCGCAACCGTAGTAGGGATTCTTGTGACCCATAGGTGTCGTTCCCAATACACCGACACAAACTCATCTATCTCTTTGAGCCATCGATTGGGCATGTCTTCACAAAGTCTTTCCACACCAACAAAATTGACATGCTTATAAGAAACATTTTCCTCATGACTAGTGAAATAATCATTAGCATTTTGGATATTCAAAGAATTCATACTAACAACATTGCAACCATGCTCATCATTCAAATATTTTGTGCCAAACATTTTATTGACTTCTTCTTCTAACAATTGAGCACAATTTTCCGATCCATCATTTTCAAGAAAGATATTATAAAGATGATCAATAGTATGATGCAACCTCAATTCCATTTTTTTAGTTTTTTTTTACAAAACGAAACTAGTGATAAAACAAGAAACTAAAAGATTCGATTGCAAGATCTAAAGATATACCTTCAAGCACTCACCTCCCCGGCAACGGCGCCGTAAAAGAGCTTGATGTCTACTATGAAACTTTATTCTTGTAGACATGTGTTGGGCCTCCAAGCGCAGAGTTTTGTAGGACAGTAGCAATTTTCCCTCAAGTGGATGACCTAAGGTTTATCAATCCGTAGGAGGTGTAGGATGAAGATGGTCTCTCTCAAGCAACCCTGCAACCGAATAATAAAAAGTCTTTTGTGTCCCCAACACACCAAATACAATGTGAAATTGTATACATGCACTAGTTCGGCGAAGAGATGGTGATACAAGTGTAATATGGATAGTAGATATGAGTTTTTGTAGTGCGAACAATAAAACATCAAGGTAGCAAGTAACAAAAGTGAACACAAACGGTATTGCAATATGGAAAACAAGGCCTAGGGTCCGTACTTTCGCTAGTGCAATCTCTTAGCAGTACTAATATAATTGGTTCATATAACCACCCCTCAACGTGCGATGAAGAATCACTCCAAAGTTCCTATCTAGCGGAGACAATAAAAAGAAATTGTGGTGGGGTACGAAACCACCTCAAAGTTATTCTTTCCGATCAATCTTTCCAAGAGTTCGTACTAAAGTAACACAAAGTTACCCTTTCCGATCGATCTATCCAAGAGTTCGTACTAGAATAAGACAAGGTTATCTTTTTTGATCGATCTTTCAAGAGTTCGTACTAAGATAACACAAAGTTGTCCTTCCCGATCGATCTATCAAGAATTCATACTAAGATAACACCAAAACATTTTCAGATTTGCAATACTCAATCCAACACAAGAAACCTCGAAGAATGCCCCAAGATTTCTACCAGAGAAACAAAGAGAAGAATGTGCATCAACCCCTATGCATAGATTACCCCAATATCACCGCGGGAATCCGCAAGTTGAGTGCCAAACCATATATCAAGTGGATCAATATGATACCCCATTGTTACCATGAGTATTCAATTGCAAGACATAAATCAAGTGTTCTCAAATCCGTAAAAGTATTCAATCCAAAGAAATCTCAAAGGGAAACTCAATTCATCACGAGATAGAGAGGGGAAAACACCATATGATTCGACTATATTAACAAAGCCCGCGATACATCTAGAATGTACATCTCAAGAACACGAGAGAGAGAGAGAGAGATTAAACACATAGCTACTGGTACAAACCCTCAGCCCCGAGGGTGGACTACTCCCTCCTCATCATGGTGGCCACCGGGATGATGAAGATGGCTACCAGTAATGATTTCCCCCTCCAGTAGAGTGCCGAAAAGGGTCTAGATTGGTTTTCGGTGGCTACAGAGGCCTGTGGCAGCAGAACTTCTGATATAGGGTTATTTCTGATGGTTTCTCTATTTATAGGAATTTTTGGCGTCGGTCTCACGTCTGGATGGGCCTCGAGGTGAGCACAACCCACCGGGGCACGGGCAAGGGCCCAGGCGCGCCGGTGTCTTGTGCCCTACTCCTTCACCTTCTGGTCCTTCCACAAAGCTTCGGGGGCCTCTTTTGTTCCAAAAAATTTGTCAAAAAGTTTTAGCTCATTTGGAGAAATTTCATTTCTGCACAAAAAACAACACCATGATAGTTCTGCTGAAAACAGCGTGAGTACAGGTTAGTTCTATGAAAATGATACCAAAACCATATAAAATTGATATAAACATGGCATGAATACTTCATAAATTATAGATACGTTGGAGACGTATCAATTGTTTATTCACTTGTCATTGCACGAGAGTAAGGCAACGGTATTAGGGATGCCCAGTACCGAAATGAAGAACAAATTTACTTTATGTTGTCAAATAATAAATTCCTTGGAAAGTGTTGGTATGGAAGGCAACCGTGGATTCGGCTAGCCATGGCTTGTGAAAGTTTGGTGGAAAAGGAATAAACTTTATTTTATGTTTGGGAACCACGTGTGATATATCTAGCATGGAAAGTGTTGGGAACCTCAAGTCATTTTCGTTGGTGGGAAAAGTATACCTCCCAAATATTTTTTATCTCTCAATTTAAGCTTTGAGCTCTGGCACCTCTACAAATCCCTACTTCCCTCTGGGAAGGGCCCTTCTTTTATTTATGCAATTTTTATTTTTGAATTTGAGTCTCCATCTTCTCTTACAAGCACCAACTAGAAACACTATGATCGTACTTGAGCATTGGGTGTAACTAATATGCGAGTGTGTTTCATGAATGGATCAATGGTTGAGCATGACGGGCTAGGGATAACTTATTTTAGCATTTATATTTTGAAGACATGGTTGCTTGTTTATATGTTTGAGTATTTAAATCTCATGTCAAAACTAGACTATTGCTTTGAACCATATAAAAGTCCAAATGTCCATGTTATAAAGAAACTAATATGATATAACATGATAGGCATCATTCCACATCAAAAATTCTGTTTTTATCACTTACCTACTCGAGGAAGAGCAGGATTTAAGCTTGGGGACGCTGCTACATCTCCAACGTATCTATAATTTTTTATTGTTCCATGCTGTTATGTTATCATTCTTGGATGTTTTACAATCATTTTATAGTTATTTTATATCATTTTTGGTACTAACCTATTGACATAGTGCCAAGTGCCAGTTGCTATTTTCTGCATATTTTCTACATCGCAGGAAATCAATATCAAACGGAGTCCAAACGCAACAAAACTTTCTGTGGATTTTTCGGACCAGAAGAAACCCAATGGGCCAAGGCAGCACCTGCGGGGTGCTCCGAGGGGAGCACAACCCACCAGGGCGCGCCAGGAGGCCTAGGCGCGCCCTGGTGGGTTATGCCCACCTCAGGTGCCCTCCGGACCGCCTCTTTTCTCTATAAATACCCTAATATTCAGAAACCCTAAGGGAGTCAACGGAATATCAATCCAGCCGTCGGACAGTCCAGAACCACCAGATCCAATCTAGACACCATCATGGAGGGGTTCACCACTTCCATTGGTGCCTCTCCGATGATGGGTGAGTAGTTCCTTGTAGACCTACGAGTCCGTAGTCAGTAGCTAGATGGATTCATCTCTCTCTTTTGATTGTCAATACAATGATCTCTTGGAGATCCATATGATGTAACTCTTCTGCGGTGTGTTTGTTGGGATCCGATGAACTTTGAGTTTATGATTAGATCTATCTTTTCATATCCATAAAAATTATTACAGTTTTCTTTTGATCTCTTATATGCATGATTGCTTATAGCCTCGTATTTCTTCACCAATATTTGGGTTTTGTTTGGCCAACTTGATCTATTTATCTTGTAATGGGAAGAGATGCTTTGTAGTGCATTCGATCTTACTGTGCTTGATCCCAATCACAAAAGGGGAACCAACACGTATGTATCGTTGCTACTAAGGATAAAACGATGGGGTCTATTTCTTAATAAATAGATCGTGTCTACATCATGCCATCGTTTTTATTGCATTACTTCGTTTCTCCATGAACTTAATACACTAGATGCATGTCTGATAGCTGTCGATGTGTGGAGTAATAGTAGTAGATGCAGGCAGGAGTCGGTCTACTAATCTTGGACGTGATGCCTATATAATGATCATTGCCTGGATATCTTCATGATTATTTGAAGTTCTATCAATTGCCCAATAGTAATTGTTTTCCCTTCGTTTGCTATATTCTCGAGAGAAGCCACTAGTGAAATCTACGATCCCTAGGTCTCTTTCTCATATTATTTACCTTTGCGATCTAGTTTCCTTTGGTTTTATTTTCAGATCTATTAAACCAAAAACCAAAAAATACTTGGCTGCAATTTATCTTATTTGGCATTTGATCTATCAATATTTACAACTCTATCACGTTCGTTACCCGAAAGGGATTGGCAACCCGTTTTACACGTCGGGTTGCGAGTATTTGTTATTTGTGTGCAGGTGTTGTTTATGTTGTGTTGCTTGGTTCTCCTACTGGTTCGATAACCTTGTTTTCATCACTGAGGGAAATGCCTACCGCTGCTATACTGCATCATCCCTTCCTCTTTGGGAAAAAACCGACATATTCCTAGCAGTCATCAATCATTGCCTTGTATATCGTCATAATTATTTGCTTTTCTATTTATTTCCCAATAGTAATTTGTTTACCCACCGTATGCTATTTTCTTGAGAGATGCCTCTAGTGAAAACTATGGCCCTCGGGTCTGTCTTCTATCATATATTAAAGCCAAAAATACTTGTAGCAATTTCCTTTCATTTATTTTATTTTGTATTTTTATCTAATCTATCTATCAAAACATATACAGTTTAATATTTCTCATAACCATTGAGGCATTGACAACCCTTCTACGCATTGGGTTGCAAGTATTTGTTGGATTGTGTGCAGGTGTTGTTTACATAGTGTTGCTTGGCTCTCCTACTGGATTGATAACCTTGATTTCATAACTGAGGGAAATACTTATCTCTATTGTATTGCATCATCCTCTCCTCTTCAAGGAAATCCCAATGCAGCTCACAAGTTGTAGGAAGAATTTTTGGCGTCGTTGCCAGGGAGACTTCATCAACGTCTATCAATTACCTACACATAATCTTTCATCTCCTTGCATTTAGATTATTTGACATTTGCCTCTCATTTTAATCTCCCCACTTCTAAAATGTTTTTACAAAAATACAAAAATATTTTTTCCTTTTTCATGTTTGATCGCTTTATCATTACTTGGGGTTTAGGGTTTCTGCTTCGCAATTTTTATGTGGGTATCACTACTTGGTATAGATTTGTGCTTGACACTATTACTAGAGGGCACTTCTTGATGTGTCCCTCTATGGATGTTGTCAATTCTATGGAAAATTTAGTTGGATCACCACCTATCACTACAAATGAAGTGATCGTAACTTTGGAGCACGTTATGTAAAGACTAGATGCTGTCGAGAATAAAACGCCTATCATAGAGCATATAGAGAATCCGGATAAAAAGATTCATAATCATGTTACCCAATTTTGATCAAAGGTAGGGATTATTCTTAAAATTCTTAAAGAGAATGAACTAATAATTATCGAAAGGGTGCAGCGAACTCTCGCTAGGATCGATAAGTTGGAGGAGATTATCAACAATTCGGGTTCCAATTTTTGGTTCCATTAAAACCATTGAAAAACCTCTCCTAGCAAGAATTGCATATATATGAAGATATGTTCCTAAAAGTAAGGGTCCTACATCTAGCAACAATAACGAAGATCTTTAAATGATTAGTGCTCACCCCAATTTTGTTGGTTTGATAAAGGAACCTATATATGAAGATAAGTTCCTCAATTTTGTTCCTAGGATTGTTATCGTTAAAAGTATTCATGCTAGAACTCCTAGGAATTAAGGATGCATGATTGAGGAGTCAGAGAAGAAAGATGCCAATACTTGAAACTATGCATTATGCCTACCTAGGGGCATAAAACAATAGCGCTAGTTGGGAGGCAACCCAATATTTATCTTAAATTATTATATTTTTCATTAAGCACAAAATTATGCCTCTGTTTTGATTGTGTTTTATGTTTTAATTAGTGTTTTTGCCAAGCAAAGCCTTTGGGATGATTTTATTCAATTCTGTGCAGAAACAGAAACTTTCATGTTCCGTGGAAGAATTATCTGAAATTGCTGGAGCGTGAACAATTCCTGAAATTTGTACAGGCAATTTATATGGAAATTCTCCACGCTGTCCTAATTTACATGCAAACATAGTTACAGAAGTATGACTATAAATTACGTCTTTACATAATGTACTATTTTTGATAGATTCTATTTTCATTGTGTTGTGTGCTTGTTTTGATGAACCTATGGATTGTATGGGGAGGGGGGTATAAGCCATGGTGAAGTTAGAATACAATAGATATATGAAATAATAAAATAAGAATGGTTTGGAACAGTACTTAAGGTAAAGATTAGTTTTGTTGTGCTAACGGATCTCACAAGGTTTTATTAAATTTTGTGTGATTGAAGTTTTCAAGTTTTGGGTGAGATCATGATGGATGAAGGAATAAGGAGTGACAGGAGCTTAAGCTTGAGGATGCCCGAGGCACCCCAAGGCAATATTCAAGGACTCCCGAGTAAATAAGCTTGGGCATGCCCCGGAAGGCATCCCCTCTTTCTTTTAACGACCATTGATAATTTTACTTGGAGCTATATTTTTATTCATCACATATCATGAGTTTTGCTTGGAGTGTCTTATATTATATGAGTCTTCGCTTTGTTTGCTTTTTAGTTTGTCATGATCATCCTTGCTTTACACACTTGTTTGAGAGAGCCGCACATTTATCATGATTTGTTAGAATACTATATGTGCTTCACTTAAATCTTTTGAGCTAGGCAGTTTCTCTAGTACTTCACTTATATATGTTTGAGCACGGTGTTGGTTATATTTTAAAGAAATAAACTCTCATGCTTCACCTATATTATTTTGGGAGGTGATTTTTTTTAAAGAAATATGCTCTCATGCTTCACCTATATTATTTTGAGAGTTGATTTTTTTAAAGAAATATGCTCTCAAGCTTCACTTATATCTTTTTGAGAATTGATAATAGCAATGGTAATTTGCATAAGACATGAATTTGGTCCCAAGTGATGGATATCCAAGGGGGGTATAATAAATACTTCCATATGGATCATTGGATATGATAAACTTGATTCCTTGCAATAGTTTTGCGACATGGAGATAGTGATATGTGAGTCATGTTGGTGAGTAATTATGCTTTATTAAGAATATTGGTGTTAAGGTTTGAGATTACCCATGCATGCACGTAAAGTCAATATTTATGCAACGAAGTTACATCCTACTTATGGTGCATTATTCAATGTTACTTATGTTCAATGCATGTTTATGACCTTTTTCGCTTTTTGGTTGGTCTCTTCCCAATCTATTTGCTAGCCTTCACTTGTACTAAGAGGGAATGTTGCTTGTGCATTCAAATACTTAAACCCAAAGTTGTGCAAAATGAGTCCACCATACCTACCTATATGCGGTATTTCCATATCGTTCCAAGTAAATTTGCATGTGCCAACTTTAATATTCAAAATGAGTTTGCGTTTTGTGTGCTTGTACTGCTCATGAAGCGGCAAGGGGTGGCCAATATTTTCCATGCTAGGTATTTTATCCTCATGATGAGTGTTTATTCACTTGTCATTGCACGAGAGTGTAGCAGGTAATAGGGATGCCCAGTCCCAAAATAAAAAATACTATAATTATCAATTTCGTGGAAAGTGTTGGTATGGAAGGCACCCGTGGATACGGCTAGACATGGATTGTGTAAGAATGGTGGAAAGGAAATAAACTTTATTTTCTATTTGGGAACCACCTATAATTTGTCTAGCATGGAAGATATTGAGATTTCTTGGTCGTTTTCGTTGACAGGAAAAGCATGCCTCCCAAAATAATTGTATCTCTAAATCTTAGCCTTGAGCTCTGGCACCTCTGCAAATCTTAGCTACCATTTGCGAAGGGCCTATCTATTTACTTTTATGCAATTTTTATTTCTATGTTGAGTCCCCATCTTCTCTTATAAAAGCACCAACTAGGGAACACTATTTCCATAGTTGTGCATTGGATGTAGCTAATATTGGGTGTGTTTCATGAATGGATCAATGATTAAGCATAACGGGCCAGGGATAACTTTCTTTAGCGTTGATATTTTGAAAGACATGGTTGCTTGTTGATATGCTTGAGTATTGATGTCTTCATGTCAAATTCTAGACTATTTCTTTGAATAATTCAAGTCCAAATATCCATTCTACAAAAGAAAAGAATATATATATGATGAAAATTTAGGTAGCGTTCCACATCAAAAATTTTGTTTTATAATTTACCTACTCGGGGATGAGTATGAATTAAGCTTGGGGTTGCCCGTTACGTCTCCAAAGTATCAATAATTGTTCCATGCTATTATATTATCAATCTTGGATGTTTTATATAGACTTAAAAGCAATTTTATATATATATATATATATATATATATATATATATATATATATATATATATATATATATATATATATATATATATATATATATATCATTTTTTGGGACTAAGCTATTAACTTAGTGCCCAGTGCGAGTTGTTGTTTTTTTGCTTGTTATTGGTTTCGCAGAATGTCAGCACCAAACGAAGTCCAAATGCCACGAAACTTCTTGGAGATTTGTCTGAATAAAAGAGACACTAGAAGCTTCGAGAGAATACCAGACATTGGAGCATGGGCCTACCACCCACCAGGGCACGCACAGGGGGGTAGACGCGCCCTGATGGGTGGTGGGGCCCGTGAGGCTCTGTCTAACCTAGCTCCGCATCTATAAATTCTCTAAAATTGTGAAACCAACAGAGGAGTCCACGAAATACTTTTTTGCTGCCGCAAGTTCCAGAACTGCGAGATCCTTTTCAGAGGACTTTTTAGGCACTCTAGCGGAGGGTGAATCGGTGACAGATGGGGCTCTTCATCATCCTTGCTGCCCGTCGATGATGTGTGAGTAGTTTACTATAGAACTATCGGTCCATAATAACTAGCTATAGGCTTCTTCTTTCTTTTTGATCTTCAATACAATGTTCTCCTCGGTGCTCTTGGAGATCTATTTGATGTAATGACTTTTTGCGGTGTGTTTGTTGGGATCCGATGAATTGTGAGTTTATGATCAGATCTATCCATGAATATTATTTGAGTTTTCTCTGAATTCTGTTACGCATGATTTTTATATCATCATATTTCTTCTCTGATTTATTGGTTTGGTTTGGCCAAATAGATTGATTTATCTTGCCATGGGAAGAGGTACTTTCTGATGGGTTCGATCTTACGGTGCTCAATCCTAGTGACAGAATGGAACATGACACATATGTATCGTTGCTATTAAGGGTAAACAGATGGGGTTTATTCATTCATGAGTTTATCTTGTCAACATCATGTTATCTTGCTTAAGGCTTTACTCCGTTTTCCATGAACTTAATACGCTAGATGCATGCTGGATAGAAGTTGATGTGTGGAGTAATAGTAGTAGATGTAGACTCGCTTTGGTCTACTTGTCTTAGACGTGATGCCTTTATACATGATCATTGCCTTGGATATCATCATAATTAGTTGCTTTTCTATCAATTGCGCAACAGTAATTTGTTTACCAACCGTATGCTATTTTCTTAAGAGAAGCCTCTAGTAAAAACTATGGCCCATGGGTCTATCTTCTATCATATATTAAAACCAAAAATACTTTGATGCGATTTTATTTTATTTATTTTGTATTTTTTTCGATCTATCTATCAAAACATATACAATTTAATCTTGCTCGTAACCGTTGAGGGATTGACAAGCCCCCTACACGTTGGGTTGCAAGTATTTGTTATTTGTGTGCAGCTACTGTTTACATAGTGTTGCTTGATATCCTACGGGATTGATAACCTTGGTTTCATAAACGAGGGAAATAATTATCTCTACTGTACTGCACCATCCTTTCCTCATTGAGGAAATCCCAATGCAGCTTACATCTCGTAGGGCATGTAAGGGATTGGGCTATGTAAAACTTGCGAAAAAATGGGCCTTCAGGGATTGGGGAGGTTTCTCGGCCCCACGGGGTTAATCCTCTCAAAACCCCCTCAATCCCCTTCCGTCAAACAAGGCCGTAGGGAAAAGGTTCAGTGAGTCATAAGTTTCTGACTGGTGCGTCCCTCCAGGAAGAAAGTGTCTGGACTTCGAGAAACTTATTTTTTGAAAGGAGGCAAAAGATTTTCCTCATTCATTAATTAAGAGGGGAAGGTGTATGAAGTTTGTGTTACAACACCCATCATGTTACAACACTAATATAAACGGTCTACTCTCCTCGCATGATGGATCTTAATTTATTTGCACTGGGGGTGACCCAAGTTTAGGCCTCAATCTTGATGTTAGCAAGTAGAACCGTTGGCGGGGCACTCTTGAGTTGGAAGATGCGAGCGTTCCTTTCATCCCAGATTGTCCAAGAGATGAGCATGGAGAGTCTAGCCATGGCCTTCCTATTCGGAATGGTAGAGTCGGAAAGCCCTATCCACCACTCTTCGGTCGAACGTGCCAAGTGCCAAGTGGAATTGTTGATGTTCTTGAGTTGGAGCCAATCTTTGATCATCCCCGTGCCAAGTGCCAAGTCTAGCAGTGTACCGACATTTGAAGAGAGGTGGTCAATGGATTCTTGCACGCACTTAGAGACTGGCGAAGCCCACAATTAGGCCAACCCAACTTGGCCAACTGGTAAGCAGTCCAAACTCTGTTTTGCATGGCCAACCAAGAAAAAAATTGACCTTAGGCGGAGCCGAAGCTCTCCACACTCCAAGTTCCATGGGAGAGTGAAAGGTGTTGAAGAATTGGGCAAGATAGGTGGACTTGGCAGTGTATATTCCGCTCACAGTGTTCTTCCACACAGTGTCGTCTTCAGTGTGCACCTCAAGAGGGAAGTCACAAATGGTGGACCATAGCTTAATGAATTGCCGGAGGTTTTCAAAGGTGAAGATGGAAGTGACCTTGATCTTGCCAACCCATCATCCTTGAGGGCTTCATGAAGCTTCCAACTCTTCTGGGAGGAGGCTTCACAGATAAGTGGAGAGATGTCTCTTAGTTTGCGGTCTTGCACCCAAGGGGAGTCCCAAAAGGGTGTGCGTGCACCGCTGACAACGATGATGGTCGCGGAAGCATAGAAAAGATTTTTGTCCATCTCGTCGCACGGGTTGCCGGACCCAACCCACAACTTGGAGGGATCCTTCCATTCGAACCAAATCCAATGCAAGCGAAGCGCCCTGGCAAATTTCTTCGTGTTTAGCACCCTCAGAACTCTGTATGCTATAAGCCGACATAGAGACTCCCAATTAACTTTGCACTTTGACCCAGTACTCTTATTCATTCCTGCCCAAAGGAAGGCTCTCTCAAGCTTGTTGATGTTGTGGAGCATGCTCAGGGGGACAGTGAGTGGGGTGATAAAGTAGATGGCTTGCGAGGCAAGCACATACTTGACAAGGGCAGACCGACCGATGGAGGTGATACTCTGTCCATCCCGAGGAACAAGCTTGGCAGCCACCTTGTCCATGAGGAACTGGAAGTCCAACGCTTTGAGCTACCACACCGAAAGAGGCAACCCCAAATATTTTAGTGGGAAGGAAGCGCATGCAGCAGGGAAGCTCCGGAGAATTGTGCAAAGGTGAATATGCCCACATAAAATTGGGACCACTGAGCTCTTCTGAGGTTAGTGCATAGGTCTGTTATGTCACCAAATGGACCGAGAAAGGTGGAGAGGTCGTCATTATCTTTCTTGATAGGCGCAATGAACATGGCCGCATCGTCGGCGTAGAGTGATTTTCTCATAATGGGTCCACGACCATGGATTTTATGTAGCAGCCCCTTCCTAGTTGCCAGTTCAAGAATCTTTTGAACGGGTCGATGGAGATGACAAATAAGAGGAGGGAGAGAGGGTCCCCATGCTGAAGGCCCTGTCAGTGGGCAATGGGGCTACCAGGGATGCCATTGAGGAGAACTCGCGACGATGAGGTGCAAAGTAGGGCAGTGATCCAATTTTGAAAGGTGCTCGGGAACCCCCCTTTGTTGGAGGATGTCAACAATGAACTCCCTTCTCACATAATCGAAGGCCTTCCTAATATCAAGCTTTAAGAGGAGGGACAAAGTTTTGCTCTTGTGAAGGTGCCGCACATGATTTCTCACATACATGAAATTGTCATGGATACTCCTCGTCTTGATGAAGGGACTTTGTGCATTTGAGACAAGCTTGTTCATCTGAGGGGTGAGCCGCATTGCCAGATTTTTTGCAACAATCTTTGTGATGGCATTGATGAGGCTAATAGGACGGAAATCATAAATCCCCTCAACACCCTCCTTCTTTGGTAGAAGTACAATGTTTGCTGACTTCAGCCGGTGGAGGTTTCTTTGAATAGACGTTTCAAGTGGCTTCAAAGTTGTTTCTTGATGAGGACATCACTACAAAAATCATAAGGATCCATCGAGAATCCTATGTAGTTTCCTCGAATCAAAGGAGCCCGACGAGGACATCACTAATAAAGTTACACCCACAACCCCTACTGCTACATATATTGGCGCAATTACTAGAGCTCGCGCATGCCAATTAAATTACCAGGTACTTCCATTTCTTGGTAATGATTCTAATGTTCACGAGAATATGATGCCGCCTAAATTGGATGCATTTATTTTGCTTACAAATGAAGGACCTAGCTTGGACAAAAAGGACGAACACTGGAGCATGATCAAGCATGGAGATGATGGCATGCGCAAGGGGAATAAGAACAGAGTTTCTGGTGGAATTTTCAGTGTTTTTTGAGCCACCATGATGACGTACAAGGACATGGATGAAATATAGAAGATGCCATTTCATAAATTTCGTCCATAGCTTAATATAGGTGTTGTGACTCCTTATTTTTGGGCTAGTCCCATGTAATTTGGAGATACTACTTGTAGGCTATTTTTAGAGTCCGTATTGTTGGGGAAGCAACTCAGGAGGTGTTTTAGTCCCACTTGCCAAGAGGTACGAAATCTCCTCTCCCCCTACAAATATAGCCCTTAAGGCACCATTTAGACTTTGGGGTTTTGTTTACTTTGTTCGTGTTCAATGACTAGACAAAGACGTCAAGAACCCCACCTTCATAAATAAAGCTTTCCTCTTATATTCGCAACATCCAGATTGCAATTTCATTTTCTTGCTTATTCTTCTTTTGTGCGCAGGAAACATACCCTCGTGGGCAGGTTGATCGTGCTCCGGTGTGGTCAATAACCTCTTAGAGTTGGTTTAGTGATTGCTAAGGTGTCTTCGCACATTCATAGTCAGATCGTCAAAGTCTACTCCACAAAAATGATAGCCACTATCTCATTGAAAGACATGACACCTTTGGCTCTATCAAGTGGTATCAGATATCCAGGTTGCTAAGTGAGATTTTACCAATTTTTGTAGTTAGATTTCATCTGTCTTCATACATGCAGTACATGAAAAAGCCCAAAAACATTGTTAGGGTTAGTTCATCATATCCGGACCAGTTTGAGCCATTGCATAATCTTTTCAGTGTTTTCCATTATTGAATTGGCTGTTGCTTCGTCGTGTCATGTTGCTGGTCTTCTGGTCTAGTCCTTTAGAGTTTCGAGTTCTGTTCACTGGTTTTCACGCCATCGTTGCACATCTTCATCCCTGCCATATACCTTCACCACACTAGATACATCACCGCTGTCATATACCACTTCTACTTGTGAACTGCGTTGTGATTTCCCGTGTAGGAGAGGATGATGTAGTACAATAGAGATAAGTATTTCCCTATATTAAGAACCAAGGTTATCAATCCAGTAGGAGAACCAAGCAACACATCGTTAGCAGTAACTGCACACAAACAATAAATCCTTGCAACACAACGCAAACAAGGGGTTGTCAATCCCTCGATGGTTATGTCCAAGATTAAATTGTATGGAGTTTCATTGATAGATAGATGAAAAAATAAAAAATAAAATAAATAAAGAAAAAGTGCAGCAAGGTATTTTAGGATTTTATGATTGATAAAAGTAGACCCACGGGCCATAGTTTCCACTAGAGATTTCTCTCTTGAATATAACATACAGTGGGTAAGCAAAAGACTGTTGGGCAATTGATAGAAAAGCAAATAATCATGACGATATCCAAGGAAATGATCATATATAGGCATCACATCCAAGACAATTAGACCGAAATGATTTTGCATCTACTACTATTACTCCGCACATCGACTGCTATCCAGCATGCATCTAGAGTATTAAGTTCATAAAGAACAGAGTAACGCCTTAAGCAAGATGACATGATGTAGACAAAGTAAACTCATGCATGAATAAACCCCATCTTTTATCCTTAATGGAAATGATACATATACGTGTCATGTCCTCTGTCACTAGGATTGAGCACCGCAAGATCGAACCCATTACGAAGCACCTGTCCCATTGCAAGAAAAACCAATCTAGTTGGCCAAACCAAATCAATAAATCAGAGAGAAATATGAAGCTGTAGTAATGATGCATAAAAGAGTTTAGAGAAAAAACTCAAAAAATATCCATGGATAATCTTATCATAAACTCACAATTCATTGGATCCCAACAAACACACCGCAAAAAGTCATTACAACGAACAGATCTCCAAGAACATCAAGGAGAACATTGTATTGACACTACTGCAGGATGGTCCAAACGCGACAATCCAATTAGAGACCCTTCGACGAAACTGTGTGCGATGCATTAATCGCAAATGGTGATGTAAAAAATCATCAAAAAATTATAAAAAAACTTTTGCGATGGCGGAGACATCAAACACAGTTCAGATTGTAGTTGTGTGTGCGATGAGTGGCATATAGTTCACTCGAATGAACTGTTTGTGATGAGCACAACAACAGAAACGATCAACCATGTTAAGATGTGTACGATATACGACATACACTCACATGATGAACTATTTGCGATTAGCCACGACTAACATAAATGGTCAGACAGATCAAGGTGGTGCGCTAGACGGGCACACATTCTAATTAAAATAAGTATGCATGATGGTATTAATGAGTGCACACGTTGATGGAACAAGTCGTGTGCAGACACTGCCCATTGCGGTGCATCGGTGCAAGTGCCACATAAGCATCCGAGAACGCGTTCCCACTTTATGCCCTCCCGGAAACGTACCGCACTTTGAAATATGAACCGTCGATAAATTTTTAGCTTGCTTCCCTTCACATTCGCAATTACTGTTCACGCCAATCAAAACATGTTCACACTGACCAAAACCTAAATGGTTTCCCACTTAGCAGCGTATTAATGAGTTATAAATACTACTTACTCCAGGATGACTGCACATTCCTCCTTGTCCTCCTCTTCACCAGCGAACAAGTCTTTCTTCGTCCTTCCTTGCCTCTGCCATGGCCCGTTGATGTCTACTACACAACCTTTCTTCTTATAGATTCGTGTTGGGCCTCCAAGCGCAGAGTTTTGTAGGACAGTAGCAAATTTCTCTCAAGTGGATGACCTAAGGTTTATCAATCCGTGGGAGGCATAGGATGAATATGTTCTCTCTCAAACAACCCCGCAACCAAATAACCAAGAGTCTCTTGTGTCCCCAACACACCCAATACAATGGTAAATTGTATAGGTGCATTAGTTCTGCGAAGAGATGGTGATACAAGTGCAATATGGATAGTAGATATAGGTTTTTGTAATATGAAAAATATAAAAATAGCAATGTAGCAAGTACGAAAAGTGAGAAAAATGGTATTGCAATGCTTGAAAACAAGGCCTAGTGTTCATACTTTCACTAGTGCAAAATCTCTCAACAATGATAACATAATTGGATCATATGACAATTCCTCAATGGGCAACGAAGAATCACTCGAAAGTTCCTATCATGGAGAACATAAGATGAAATTGTTTGTAGGGTACAAAACCATCTCAAAGTTATTCTTTCTGATCAATCTATTGGGATATTCCTATAAGTGTAACAAACAGACCTAGAGTTCGTACTAAAGTAACATCATATGACACGCATCAAACAACCCTAATGTCACCTAGATACTCCAATGTCACCACAAGTATCAGTGGGTCAATTATACGATGTGGATCACACAATTTCAGATTCATAATATTCAATCCAACACAAAGAACTTCAAAGAGTACCCCCAAGATTTCTATCGCAGAAAGGAATGTGAACGTGTATCAACCCCTATGCATAGATTACCTCAATGTCACCACGGGAATCCACAAGTTGATGACCAAAACATACATCAAGTGAATCAATAGAACATCCCATTGTTACCATAGATATCCCATCGCAAGACATACATCAAGTGCTCCGACATCCAAAAGATTCAATCCAATATAAAAAACCCTCAAAGGAAAGTATTCAATTCATCACAAGAAGGTAGAGAGGGAAGAACACCATACAGTACTGCAGGATGCTGCTAACGCGACGCTGCAATCAGAGACCTTTGGACAAAACTGTGTGCGATGCATTAATTGCAAATGGTGATGTAAAAAACCCGTCAAAAAAGATGCAAAACATTTGTCATGGCGGATACATCAAACACCGTTTGGATTTTACTTACGCGTGCGATGAGGGGCATACAGTTCACTCCAATGAACTATTTGCGATGAAGAAGAACTACAGAAACTGGCAGCCAGATGAAAGTGTGTGCGATATGCGGCATATAGTTCACTCGGATTAATTGTTTGTGATTAGGCAACACAACAAACACGGTAAGCTAGATCAAGGTGTGTGCGATTGACGGCATGCAGTTCACTCGGATGAACTGTTTGTGATTAGGCGGAACAAAATAAATGGTCAGCCAGATCAAGGTGTGTGCGATAGAGGGCAAAGATCCACTCGGATGAACTATTTGCATTAAGCCAAGAGAACATAAATGGTTCAATTTAACAAGATGTGTGTGATACAGGCAAACATGTGTGTAATCAGAAATGTGCACGAAGACCGATAATAACACAGACGATTGCTGCTAATAAGACGTGTGTATTGTGCGATGTGATTGCGTACAAAACAACAACATATATATACACACTTATAAGGACATGGTTTCATAACCAAATTAAACATCAAATTACATAGGTGGCTACTACACACATGACATTTAATTGCACACACCATAGTAAACTATTAGATGCATAATTACATAGGCTGCTACTACACACATGCCATTTCCACACACCAAAGTAAACTATATATTACATGCATGATTAATAACTAGGATAAAAGATCATCTGATATCATCATCTACTTCTTTTGATGCTTGCTGCCACTACTCTCCTAGTTGCTTGATCTGGCCTCATCGATTTTGGGAACGAGGCAGTTCCTCATGTCAATGAACCGCCTGTGCATCTCGTAGCATGTGTACATGCCAGGCCCCGTGCCAGGATATGAGACGTGTTCTGTTGGCATCCTGCTTCACCTTTTCGTAGTAGGGGTCGATGATGGCTGAGGTGAGTTCAACAAGGGAGTCCTTCTTTGAGCTGCCCTAGACCTAGTAGTGGCCACGGATTTCGACAAGGTTCTTGTAGGTCAAGCCCATAACCCTTAGCACTTTTACATCGTAGGTGGTATCCACCATAGCGAACTTGTAGTGGGTGCTGTTGACAAACCTGGCGAAATGGTCGCAAGGCTCTATGACCATGCAACAGTGGTAGAGGAGGACATGATGGCACAGGCACAACTGGGCGACGGTAACCTTCTGATATATGTTGGGACACCTCCGACGTACTGGAGGTCGTTGTCGACCACCTTGTACTTATCTCTATGAATGACTATATTTGGTTGTTGTCAAGCATGCACTACTGTAGGTTGCTGCAAATGCAACGCTATGATCAGAGACCCTTTGACGAAACTGTGTGCGATGCATTAATTGCAAACGATGATGTCAAAAACCCGTCAAAAAAGATGCAAAACGTTTGCGATGAATGATACATCTAACACAGTTCAGATTTTAGTTGAGTGTGCGATGATGGGCATATAGTTGATCTATATGAACAGTTTGTTGTGAGATAGAACAATAGAAACGGGCAGCCAAATCAAGGTGTGTGCTATATACGACATATAGTTCACTCTGATGAACCATTTGTGATGATTGAGGTGAACACAAATGATTCGGCGTAACAAGATGTGTGTGATACCCGGCAAACAGGTCGGTATCAGAATTGTGTGTGATCATTATAGACAGCCCACATGGTCTTTTTTTGTGAATTATGTGCTCGACAGGGCACACAGTTCAACAAACCAACCTATGGGCGATAATGTAGATGATCTCTATAGAATACATATTACTAACCGTTTGCGATGAGATTGACATCATAAACAAAGATATATACAATCTTCTTAGTTTAGTCATTCTTCTTCTTGTTGTTGTTGTTGGATGGCCCCGCGACATCGTCTTGGCGAGGACGCTTCTTGCCGCTGACCGTTGGCTTTTCATGGCCGCTGCCGTTTTCATCATCGTTGCTGTCATCTTTGGCCTCCTCCTTGTTCGACCATTCCTCCTCATCATCATCATCGTCCTCTTCTTCGTCCTCCGACGGCTCCTCGTCCATCTGGTTGTCGTATGACGACTTCGGAGGTGACGTCCCTTCCCTGAACCAGATATAATCGAGGTCTGGGCTCGATACCGAACTCATGGAAGACGAGCTGGACAATTGCGATTTTAACCTATCATCGGGCGCCAGGCTGCTGGCCGAACTGGCATCCTCGCTGTCACTTGACATGGCTACAGAGTGTGTGGCAGTGTGTAGTGCGGCCTGCCATGGACGATGAAGATGGTGGACACTTAAGCGGGGTATGCAGAGAAGAGGTACTGCCAATTGAAGCGGGGTTGATGTATTATCTTACCACTGATATAATCAATCGCAATTATTTGTACACAGTCGCTCCAAATTCCAGGGGTTGCGCAAGACTCCTATTGGCTATTTGGCTGGTTTCCTTTTTCAGGACAAAAACAAGGAACGAGTTTTGGGATTATGCACCGGTATCGGTACGGACGGAGTAGGACAGTTGGCAAGCAACACATTGAGCTCTTCTTATTGATAAAGCCAGTAATAATCAAACTAGAAAGGAATAGAAAAAAGACAAAGAAAAATATATGCACGAATCTTCGCGTAACATCAATGGCATAGGACCCAGATGTGCATTACTTAGAGCACATCTAGATGTGCTTTAGCAATACTGTCAAACAAAACCCCTAATCATCATTGCAAATAGTGCATAGAACATGGCTATTGCGACAACCAAAACTACACATGCTAGTTCCTTCTTGTCTCTTGCTTTCATATGTAGCCTATGATTGATTCTTTCTTGCTTCATCGTACTGATTGTACATTCCAGATCAGCCAGTTTCTTCTTCAGCTTTACGTTATCTTTTGCGAGCTTGGTGATAACACTTCGAGCCCTGCCATGCCATTCTTCATCCAGCCAGTTAACAAAGGCACAAGCCTCATATCCCTGCCAATGTTAAATGGTATTCAGGATGAGCGGTGTCATTAACTGAAGTACAATGATGAACTTAATTAGCACTAACCTCTAAGGGGCAACTAAAAAACCGCCTACCAATGTCGAATCCCTCTGCGCATACACGTCGAGCGGGAGTGTGCCCGTGCACACAACTAAGCTTTTAGTACTTCTCGGTGGCGCAAAACTCAGAGTCGAACTCGTGTTGCGAAAGTCTGGAGTCATGCTCCAGATCCGGCGGCAGATCGCTTTCCTGGGGGGATGGGGTCATTCAGGATGGATTCAGCAAGGAGCTATACTTTGGACATGCTAAAAAAGATCGGGGTAGATTGGAACCTGACAGGACGATTCGGATCTGTAGTACACCGGGCTTCCAATGACCTTAGGTAAGTCCTCGGCGGCGACCACCGTCGTGGCGGTGATACGAGCAGGAGCATCCGCACCGAAACCATCAGCACCACTCGTCTGCATTCCCCCAATGTCGGCGCCACGCGAGGGAATTTGGAGGCTATGTAGGGATTTGAGGGAAATGGGGAAATTATGGAGATAAGCTAACGGTCAGGACCTACTTATGGCACTATATGTTGTATATGGCACACTGTTTATACATGTCGTTTGTGTTAGGTATTACAACATCACACACAATTTTTGCACCAAACCGTGTGAGAAGACAATGTAGGTTAGACAAGGTTACCGTTACATAAACATATGTGATGTACTACCCTATCCATATAATTGAGTTACAATGAGATGCCGTGTAAATAGTCGCTCTGCGGATATCCGTAAAAAAACAGCCACTCTGCATATAGAGATGGCGGCGGCGGCCTAGTAAGCGGCTACTGGAGAAGAGGTCAATCCTTGGTCGGTGGGCGGTGGCGGCGTCATAGGAGGTCAATCCTCGGCCTATAGCAGGAGATAGGAGGAGCTCAACCATCGAGGTTGACGGCGGCGTGATTCGAGCACATCCATCACGGTCGATGGCAGGATAGTGGAGGTCGAACTTCAGGCGGCAGCCGCACTAAGCTTTGCTCCTCGACCCTGTTGTCTCGGCGTGCCGTCGCATCGCGCTTCTCTGTCTGCTAGGTGGAGGTCGCCGCATGGCTAATTAATTAAGGTATTCTTTTCATAAGTGGCTTAATTAAGGTATTCAATTCCTAAGGGTAGTGTTGTACTAGTACTCTGCGTGTAAATTGACTGGCCATTAATTTTTGTCATTGCACGTCTGGATAACTACATGGAGCGCCCTCAGTAATTATGAAAATAAAACCTTGTGATTTATGTACGCATCTTTGGGTAGCAGTTAATCAGTGTATTAATGTTGTTGTTTTGTTTTTAATTACCATTTGTGTCCTGCAGATGGAACGATCTCGATGGATGAAGAATCGGAAAAACGCAAATTTTATCAGTGGCATGACAGAGTTCATGAATTTTGCTGAAAGTACAAAGAGGAGAATTGGTGATGCAGATTACATCCTATGTACATGTACTGATTGTGCCAATACAGAGTCACATGAAGTTGCAGATGTCCATATGCACTTACTCTCTAGGGGATTCATGGATGGATACACACTTTGGACCAAACATGGTGAAGAGGAGGTCATGGATGAAGATACCCTGGGAAGCGAGATGCCAAACCCCGATCAGTGTCACATAGATGTTGAATCTAACATCGGGGCACATGCGTCAAGCTACCAATGGAACACCAGGAAAAGCCAAAAGGCCCACTGGAAAACAAAGACATCGATGCAAATGACGACAATCTTGATATGCCAGATTTTGCTGCTATGATTGCATATTTCAAGGGCCCAAAAAAGGATATGATTGGGTACAAGGATCTGCCAACCATTGATGCGGACTCCAAGAAAGAATTGTATCCTGGTTGCAAAAAGAAATATTCCAAGTTGAGTTCCACCCTGGCGCTTCTCAGATTTAAAGCAGCAAACGGTCTATCAAACAAGGGCTTCACAGAGATGTTAGGTCTTTTCAAAAAAAATCTTCCGGAAGATAATGTGCTCCCCAGAAGCACGAATGAAGCGAAGAAAATTGTTTGCCAATTTGAACTTGAAGTACTGAAGATACATACTTGTGAGAATGATTGTATATTGTACCATGGTGAGTACAAAGATTTGCGTGCATGTCCCACAAGCAAGCAAGCACGATCCAAGTGCAGGAGAGCAAATGACAAGTACAAATTGGACGATGAGATCAAGTCAGGAATCCCATTCAAGGTTGTTTGGTACTTGCCTTTAATTCCAAGGTTGAGGTGTTTGTTTGCAAACCCTAGAGAGGAAAAGAGGTTGAAGTGGCATCATGATGAGCGAACTACGAATAAATATATGAGGCACCTGAAAGATGGGGCTCAATGGTAATTAATGGACATCAAGTTTGAAGACTATGCCAAGGATCCTAGAAGTATAAGGCTCAGGGAGTGTACTAACAGGATGAATCATTTTGGTGATATAAGCACCAATTATAGCACATGGCCGGTGCTTCTGTGCATACATAACCTAGCTCCTTGGTTGTGTATGAAAAAGAAATACATTATGATGTCAATGATTATCCAAGGCCCGAAGCAACCTGGAAATGACACCGACATTTACTTTCAGCTACTGGTAGAAGAACGGCTGACAGTGTGGATAGATGCGCCTGCTGTAAAATGTTATGATGCTTACAAAAAGGAGATTTTCGATCTACATACGATGCTGCTGCACACCATTCCAGATATGCCGGTATTACGCAACACATCGAGGCAGAAAACAAAGGGAGATGTAGGGTGTGTCACATGCATGGACAGGACAACTAGCAGATTTCTTCCCAACTTGTGCAAAACCGTGTATTTGCGTCATCGTTGGTTCTTACAAAGAAATCACCCATACCGTAAGATGAAAGCTGAATTTTATGGTACAGGAGAGGTAGATGTGGGCCCAAGACCTTATGATAGGGAGGTGGTCCACAACATGGCTAAAGACATTAATGTTGTGCTTGGCAAGAAGCACACTTTGATGGTGAAACAAACACCCAAGGGTCAAGTGTTTAAGAAGAAATCGGTGTTCTGGAAATTACCTTATTGGTAGTTTCTACGTGTATGTCACTGCATTGATGTCATGCACATAGAGAAGAACATATGTGAAAGCATCCTTGGTACTCTACTCAAGATTAAAGGTGAAACAAAGGATGGCGACAGTGCACGTCTCGATATGCTTGCTGATCAATCAAAATGCAAGAGTGAAGCAGAAGATGATAACAAATTCTTCAATGCTCACCAGAGTTACAATTTCAGTACAAAAGAAGCAATAGGGTTCTTGATACGTCTCCAACGTATCTATTATTTTTTATTGTTCCATGATGTTATATTATCATTATTGGATATTTTAAAATCATTTTTGGGACTAACCTATTGACATAGTGGCTAGTGCCAATTGTTCTTTTTTGCTTGTTTTTTACATCGCAGAAAATCAATACCAAACATAGTCCAAATGCAGAAAACTTTTTGGAGATTTTTTCTGGGCTAGAAGACACCCAATGGGTCAAAGAAGCACCTGTTGGGTGCTCGGACGGGAGCACAACCCACCAGGGCGGCTCCGCACCACTTCTAAAAAATAATGCCACCGCCACCTCTTTGCCACTGAAGATGGCGACGGTTCACGGCTCGATATGCTTGCTTATAAATTAGAACGCAAGAGTAAAGCAGAAGACGATGACAAATTCACCAAAGCTCGCCAGAGTTACAATTTTAGTACAAAAGAAGCAACATAGTTCTTCACCTATTTGTTGTCAGTTAAGACACTCTCTTCCTACTACGCAAACATCAGAAGTCTCATGGATGCGAGCTCAGGTAAAATGAAGTTGGGACACATGAAGTCACATGATTTCCACGTAATGTTGACACAAATCCTCCCGGTGGCCATCAGGAATCTGATGGACAAAGATATAAGAAACACACTCATTGACCTCTGTGATTTCTTCAACCAACTATGGCAGAAAGTTGTAGACCCTGAAGAGTTGGATCATATGCAAGATGATATTGCAAGAATATTGTCCAACCTAGAGATGTTTTTCCCACCATCATTCTTTGATGGCATGGTCCATCTCACTGTGCACCTTGTCGACGAGATAATGTATTGTGGTCTTATGTTTCTTCGCAACATGTATCCCTTCGAGCGGTTCATGGGAATACTGAAGCGCTTTTGTCAGAACTGAAACCATCCAGAGGCAAGCGTCCTACAAGGTTATACCATGGAGGCGGTGGTTTAGTTTTGCACCGAATACATGAAACAAAGACCTATAGGTTTGCCCCTCTCTCGCCACGAGGGAAGGCTGAAAGGTAAGCCGATTCTTGCTGGCATGCAAATGGCTGCACCCGGAGAATACACAAAGAAAGCCCATTTGATGGTACGACTGAACAACCCAGTTCTCAGTGCTTATGCCAAAGAACACTTGGCGGAGATACGCCAAAGCTTCTTACCAATGGTGCCTTCATCAGACATGGAGATGAAGGAGCACACTAAGAACTATGCCGAATGGCTGAATAATCGTTTGGCACAAGGATCCATCAATGACATTGCTACGTGGTTGGCACAAAAGCCATCACCTATGGTGTTGATGTACCAAGCATATGACATAAATAGATACACGTTCTACACTGAGGATCGTGATCAGAAGACGTCATATCAGAACAATGTTGTTCGAATAGAATGCATGACTATAGATGAAGCTGATAAAAGGGTATACTATGGAACCATCAAAGAGATTTAGGAGCTTGACTATGTGAAAGTTAAGGTGGCATTATTTAGGTGCGCATGGATCCCTCTTGGTCATCTAAAGGTTGATGATTACAGGAAGACCTGCGTTAACAGGACAATGACGGCATATCACGCAGACCCGTTCATTCTTGCTAGCAATGGTACCCAGATTTTCTTTGTGGAAGACTGAGGGAGTCCTGTATTCAGGGGTTCTCAGGCATCCAGATCATTGAAGATGGGCCGTATTGACGAGCCTTATAGATAAGAAGGAGAAGACCCTCCCCCGTATTCGGTCAGGACTCTTATGTACATAGAAAGGCAAGTGTAGAGTTCATATGTATCAATTACTTCCTCCCAAAGTCACCCTTGTAACCCTAGGCCCCCTCTGGCGTGTATATAAGCTGAGGGGTTTAGTCTGTAGAGGGGATCATCGTCATCACAATATCCTCATAGGCTAGACTTAGGGTTTAGCTATTACTATCTCGAGGTAGATCAACTCTTGTATTCATATTCATCCATATTAATATAGCAGGAAGTAGGGTATTACCTCGATCGAGAGGGCCTGAACCTGGGTAAACATCGTGTCCCCATCCTCCTATTACCATCAATCCTCTAAACGCATAGCTCGGGCCTGCTACCCGAGATCTGCCGATTGACACCGACAATGGTGCTTTCATTGAGAGCTTTGTTGTGCGCTCGCGATGAGCGATCGATGGCTCGTCTCGTCATCAACGATGGGATCACCTCCGGACACAACATGGCTATCGGCCAGGTTCTTCAGCTCGGCAGGTTCGCTGTATGCGCCCGCATGGCCTCTGAGCCAACCGCACTCCATGTGGCCATCGAGCACCACCTTTACGCCGATTCTGGCCAATCCAAAGACGCAACCTCGGTAGAACTCTCGCCCTTGAATGAGCTGCTAGATCGCACCGCCGCCCTAGGGCTTTCATCACCAGGAGACCAGATCGGATCTAAGTCCGGCCACGATGAGATCAATCCTTTCCCGATCACTCACCTGGTGGCAGCAATTGAGGGCGGAGCCAAAAATACTCCCCCTCTCGAGACGAAGACCGACACAGTTCGAATTTCCGAACCCACCGAGCCGAACACGCCCCTGTCGGGAGGCACCTCATGTTTTTTTAGCTCTGGGTTTAGCGCCGGGCCCATGGGACGACTAGGCCCCAACATGCCCGGATCGCCCACATTGGAGGTTGTCAAGACTCGGGATATCACTTTGGGTTGGGATTGAACATTTCCAGCACCCACCCTCCCTGGGAAAAAATCTCCAAGTAAATCCGGATTCCTGGACAAAGATGGTCTTGCGAACATAAAGCAGCAGCCCGAGGAAATGGTCAACAACTGTTGGGCCAGATTCCTTCTTGTTAAAAACAACACCACAGATTGTTGCGACGACGAGGCAGTCCCTCTATTTCACCGCAACTGCACGGACAAGGTAGTCTTGAATGCCCTCAACCGACGTCTTGTTCTAAGCTTCGCAGAACTGTCGCATTTAGTACGGAAGTACTACGTAATGGAAAATACTTGGAAAGCCCAGAATACACTTATAGAACAGTCCATTATCAAGGCTAAATGGACATACCCTAGTAGGTCATCCGATAACATGCCTATTGGCAAGAAGAACAAACCTTTTTCAAGGTACATGTCCGTACTAGACAGATTACTCGATACACCTTGCCAAATACATGCAACCCCGGACAATGTCCCTAACCATTGCTTAGAGCATGTTGGGTACTCCGGCAGGTAGCAAGGAGCGGTACGACAATTCTTGCCACCACCGTACCAAGGGAGAGGGACGTCGATGTCTTCACCATCTTCGAGAGAGCAAATTGCCCCAAGAGAGCAAATCGCGAACTTGCCAAGGTTTACCAAACTAGCTCTGCAAGCCCATGGAGCGACACGGCAATCAGTTTTTCTGCCGATGACGCACCTCGAGTCCGGCCGATCCGAGCATCAGTAGCTCTTTTACTAGATCCAATAGTGGACGGCTTCCGCCTCAGTACAGTACTTATGGACTGAGGAAGCCGACTAAACCTCATATATGAGGAGACGCTTGCAAATATGCAGGTCGAGAAATCCCGCATTGAGCACACCAACACAACCTTTAGAGCAATTATACCAAACCGCGAAGCTCGGTGTTCGGGAAGCATTAAGCTCGACGTAGTATTCGGCACACCCGATAACTACAGATCGGAGGAACTGCTCTTCCACATTTTTCCCTTTCATAGCGCATACCACGCCATTCTAGGACTGAGCGCTTTCTCACGCTTTCAAGCTATACCCCATTATGGGTACATGAAGCTTAAAATGCCAGGGCCCAATGGAGTGATCACATTAACAAGTGATCCGGATAGAGCACTCCAAGCAGAAAACAAGACGGCATCCTTAGGCTTAGAGGCATTATCCCAAGCCCTTGCGGCCGAAGAATTAACTACCCTGTGATTAAAGGTAGATAAGGACGACGTGATCCTCGCCAAAAGATCGAAGTCTACCTCCTTCAAGACAGCAGATGAAATCATCAAATTTCAAGTGCACCCAATGGATCCTAATAAGACAACATCCATCGGGGCACAACTGCATCCGGCGGTGGACAGCGCGCTACGCGCCTTCCTTCGGGAAAATTGGGATATATTCGCGTGGCACCCTTCAGATATGCCGGGAGTCCCACACAGGCTGGCCGAACACAGCCTCAATATTATCAAAGCGTTCAAATCGGTCAAACAGTCACCGCGACGATTTTCTGAACCCAAAAGACAAGCAATGAGAGAAGAGCTAGCCAAGCTATGAGAAGCCGGATTCATCAGAGAGATTAAACATCTGGATTGGCTAGCCAACCTGGTCATGGTACCGAAGAAAGATAAATCCTGGCGCCTCTGCGTCGACTTCACAGACCTGGATAAGGCCTGCCCAAAGGATCCCTTTCCTTTGCCCCACATTGATCAAATTATGGATGCAATAGCCGGACATGACTCGCTGTGTTTCTTTGATGCTTATTCCGGGTACCATCAAATAAAGAAGAAGGAATCCGATCAGTATGCAACGACATTTATCACCCATACGGCCCTTTTTGTTTCAACACTATGCCCTTTGGACTAAAAAATGATGGCGCCACATATCAACGCATGATTCAAACATGCTTAGAAAAGCAAATTGGCAAAATATTGGAGGCATATGTTGACGACGTAGTTGTAAAGACTAAACATGTCGAGAGTTTGGTGGAGGATCTCCGCCTTACGTTCGCCAACCTCTGAGAATACGACATAAGGCTCAATCCGGAAAAATGTGTATTCGGTGTTTCAGTCGAAAAGCTATTAGAGTTCATCGTATCCCATAGAGGAATCGAAGCTAACCCAGCCAAAATCCGGGCCTTGTGAGAATTCAAAATACCAACCGACCTCAAGAAAGTGCAAAAGCTAGTAGGCTGCATAGCGGCCTTAAGCCACTTCATCTCTAGATTAGGAGAAAAAGCATTGCCACTTTATAGATTGCTATGACGCACTGACAATTTTGAATGGACGAATGCGGCCACAACTGGATTGGAAGAAATAAAAGCTCTGCTAGCGAGCAACCCAATCCTAGATGCCCCCAGTATTGGCGAACCAATGATGCTGTATATATCAGCTACTCACCAGGTAGTGATTGACGTGCTCGTTTTCTAACAAGCCGAAGAAGGGCATAAATTCCCCGTTTAAAAACACGTATACTATGTATCCGAGGTTCTAACACCGTGCAAATCACGGTACCCCCACTATCATAAAATTGCCTATGCAGTCTTCATGTCATCTCGGAAACTCTGACACTACTTTCAAGAGTGTTCGATCACAGTGGCATCCGAGGTACCACACAACGATATTATCAACAATAAAGACTCCACGGGACGCATAGCCAAATGGGCCATCGAGTTCTTACCATTTGAAATATCCTATAAGCCATGCCAGACTATTAAATCCCAGGTGTTAGCCGACTTTGTCGCAGAATGGACCGAAGCCGAACCCCCTAAAGAGTACGGCTCATACTCCCACTGGACAATGTACTACAACGGTTCCAAAATTCTAACCGGATTGGGGGCCGGCGTAATATTGATATATCCTACTGGGGATAAAGTCCGGTACGTTCTTCAAATTATGTACACGGACTCGATCAATGCGGCCAAATATGAGGCCCTATTACACGGTCTCCGCCTCACGGTATCCATGGGCATACAACGCCTTGAGGTACGCGGAGATTCAAATCTCGCTATCTCCCAAATTAATGGAGACTTCGACACGAAGGATTCAAAAATGGCAGCTTATCGCAACGCTATATTGAAAATGTTGGCTCGATTTGAGGGGTTGGAATTGCATCATGTAGCCCGGGATAATAACCAAGCCGCTGACGTACTCGCTCATATGGGTGCTAAGCGTGACCCCGTCCCACCTAACAAATTTGTGGAAAGGCTATTTAAGCCACCCGTAACATGGCAGGAGGCGAGCGGCGATACGAATTTGGATGTGAACACACCCCCAGCCGAACTCAATCACGATGTCATCGGAGACCCAAACATGGATATAACTCCCTCGGCTCACGTAATCATGGCTGTCATAGTCCCCTGGACAGAGCCCTTCCTAGCTTACCTTAAAAGGCAAGAACTCCCCAATGATCAAAATGAGGCCCGCCGCATAGTCCGGCGTTCTAAAGCCTACAAAGTTCATGAAGGTGAACTATATAAGAAAAGCACAACTGGTATTCTACAAAGGTGCATCTTCGAAGAGGAGGGAAGGAAAATTCTCACTAACATACATGCTGGAATGGGTGGACACCACGCCGCAGCACGGGCGCTCGCAGGCAAAGCTTTTCGCGTTGGCTTTTACTGGCCCACTACTCGAGCAGATGGCCAAACCTTTGTCCAACGCTGCATTGGCTGCTAGCTCTTTGCAAATCAAAGTCACATGCCTCCCATCGCTCTAAGAACAATCCCCATTACTTGGTCTCTTGCGGTCTGGGTGCTTGATATGGTCAGACCCCTTAAAGGAGGAAGTCATAAAATGAAATACTTACTGTTGATGGTAGATAAATTCACTAAATGGATAGAAGCCAAGCCAGTAAAAACAGCTGACGTAGGGCCTGTGATAGATTTTATATCCGGCATAGTACACTGTTATGGTGTCCCGCATAGTATTATCACAGACAACGGCTCCAATTTCACAGCTGACGAGGTAAAAAATTGGAGCGCAAAATTAGGTATTAAACTTGACTATGCTTATGTATACCATCCTCAAACAAATGGTCAAGTCGAAAGAGCCAATGGTCTGATAATGAGCGGCATTAAACCCCGACTAGTGAGCTCCCTACGGGAGTCTGATAAACACTGGTTCGAAGTGCTTGACTCCGTACTCTGGGGGCTACTGACCACACCCAATCGTACGACCGAATATACACCTTTTTTCATGGTGTACGGCGCAGAGGCTGTTCTGCCCTGCGACATTATTCATGACTCACCTCGAGTGCGCATGTACGAGGAGAGAGAAGCTGAGCTAGATCGGCAGGACGACCTAGATGGACTTGAACAGGAGCGCGATACAGCGCAAGCGCATTCTGCATTTTATCAACAACAGGCCAGGTGATTCCAGAGCAGAGAAGTGTGGGCCAATACATACAACATCGGTGAACTCGTTTTACGCCTCCCGAAGAAAAAAGGACAATCTCAAACCAAGATGGGAGGGCCCCTTCATTATCAACGAAGTACTCTCCGGTGGAGCCTATCGCCTTCGCAATGCACAGGATAACCGCCTTGAGCCGAACCCATGGAACACTGCCAGGCTCCGACGATTTTATGGATAGTACCGTAGCAATTTTTTTCCTTACAAGTTAGGTCTTGTCTTTTACTTTTTCATCTTTTCTCTTTTCCTTTTTATATTTTTCTCTCATTGGCAAGTATTCGGCTCACCCGAACTGTCACACGATAAGTACATCTTCGAATGTATCTACCCCAAATATACCAGGGGCCTTCTTTAACGAAGCCAATTATAAATACAGCTTACTGCTTAAAATGTCATCTGTTTTTTACAGTTCTTCCTTGCCATGATATGCACCGATATGACTTAAGTTCTGGCCAAGCTGGGTTGCCTGGTTCCTATGCTTACCCCTACGTCCCCGATTGTTCGGCTAGGGTGTAAAGGGAGCACCTCTACGATTGTTACAACCGGTTAATCCAGATATGTACCTCTGACTGGATGAAGCCGAAAGCTAGCGCTCTTAAGGGAATAATTGGTTGGCGGATATACGACATATCACATTCTAAAGTGTATGTTAAACTATCACAGGAGATGGCATCCTACTATCCTTCTCGTAGGATCGAAAGCCTAGGCCCGCATCTTTATGCACGCTGACCCATGGAAAGGAACCTCTAACAGAACTACTCTCTATGGAAGATGTTTATTACGTTAAATAGTAATATAACATAACTCCCCGAACACAGTTTGTCTGTTCAAGCAATTATGAATGGATTGCCTGGTTTCCAAACATATCACGTGTTTTAACACAGGTATAGTATTCGGAATCACTCCAGCCTTTGGGTTTATGGAGGTTAAAGCAGAGGGTCGGCCATGACAAACTTTATGTAAATTTGGCTGGAGATAAGTTTGATGGTAAAAGTACATTAATACATAGAATCGAATGACTACTCATTTTCTATTCCCTCTATCAGGCTGTGTACCTTACAATCCTGTTGGGAAAGCTTGGCAGCTATCTCTACTTGGTCATAGACCAAATGCGGAGGAATTTCTTTTCCATTGGACCCTCGAGGTCCCACGCGGACCATGTGATTTGGATCAAGACGAGTGTAGCGCGTCTTCACCCTGGACCAGGCTTCTCGAGCACCCATACGGCATGCCGATGCTTTCCATAGTTCGAAGCAGCGTCGAGCCCCTTTGAACAGGTCCGCGAAGTCCTCCATAGTTTCTGGAGGTGAGTTGCGAGGCCATAGAGCTCTGGCCATACTCTTCATGGCCTTCCGAGCCAGTTCTTGGACCCTGGAAAGCTCGTGCAACACGTAACCCTCAAAACCAAACACTCCGCCTTTAGGCTGCTCAGTCAACAAACCTGCAGGAAAAGTTTTATAAGGAACTTTCAAAATAGGAGACTATAAGGAGAGCTAGGTATAAGAGACATACTAAACATGCCGCTTTTTAGCCTACGGTTCTCTTCCAAGGCGCTTGAGAGTTTGGCCTTTACGCCCTTTAGCTCCTGTTCGAGCCTAATATTTCTATCTTGCGCTTGGTTCCTTTTCTCCATAGCTTGCGTCAGTGCATGCTCGCTAGCGGCTGTTTCCCCTTCAGGAATTTTTTTGTCTGCTAAAGTAGCTCTTAGCTCCCTCTCTAGTTGGTCGGTCGATCCTGTTATTGTATTACAAATTAGTACATACATAATAGTAATTAGTAGAACTATCATAGCTTCCGGAAACAATTATTCTTACCACCAGCATCCTTTCCAGATTCCTTTGAACTTTTTAATTCGGTGAGCTGGGTTCAGCACTCTTCAAGTTCCTTGGATAAAGAGTTATTCTTTTCTCGAAGCACCTATAAAAACACAATGATCCTCAAATAAGTTGTACCAACTGCTTTAAGTCTCGGAGGCTACTAGCATGGAAACACTCAAAATGAACACTTACCCGCATATCTTTGGAAAGCTGACGAGTGGCTCCGGCGAGTCTGTCTTGAGCAGCTTGGATATAGGCATATGCAGAGTTGAGGGCGTTAAACGCCTCCTTAGAAAAAGCGGGGTCACGCATGGTTGCTTTCCACCGCCGACAAATCATCGCAACCTCCACTTCGTAATTGGTAGCTGACACTTCGTCCGAATCCTCCTGGAGAGAACAATCCAGCACCAAATTAGCATTTACCCTGACGGGCCCGATGCCGGATTGGCTGGAGCTTGGCCCACATTGCCTTCGGAGACAGTCCGGTGTGTACTCCTCCTAAAAGGAAAAAAACAAAGCGGAAAGTTATAATACCGATCTCACCACCAAGCACATGTTAAAAAACATACCTCTTTGTAGGTCCGCTGGTGTTCGCGGTCCTCTTTCGCTTTAAAACCTCGCCCAACGCGGGCGTCACCCTCTGGGTTGCCGGTCTCCGCGTAGTTCGCCGTGAGGAGCGCCGTCCCTGTTGAAGTATGATATAATACAATGGGTAAGGCGCATTGGGAATCCACTCTTTTGATGAGATATGTCCTGAAATACTTACACGGGAGGAAGGAATGAGGCCCTGGTAATCAGCTACTATAGCCACCAGGGGACCCTCACGACAGGCTTGGTAGAAGACTCCATCTTCTAGCTTTATACCTACGTCCGGATCTTGATTGTATCTGGGGCCCGCATTTTGAAATTGGTCATGTGGCTATGGGGCAGGACTGTGAATCCCCTCGATAACCTTCCTCCACTCCTATTAGGAGAAACCGAGTTCAATTCGGATAATATATCATAATGAAGAAAATGGGCGGTCATGAGAGAAACTCACCTAGTCAGGAGGATTGTACATTGAAAAACCCTCCCGGCACGTCACGCGAATGAAGTCTTGTTTCTATCCCTTATAGAGACCTTCCAGTACAGCGGCTAGAGCGGCAGGGTCATCTAGACCTAGGCGTAAGCAGCGCGAGGCATCATCTTGGCCATTATAGTGCCACATTGGAAATCCTCTGGCTTGAAGTGGCTGCATGCATCGCTTTATCGAAATAGCCATCACTTCGATTATGGATAACCCTGAATTGGCAAGCAATTTGATTTTACCAGCCAGTTTGCTAACCTCCGCTCTCTCTTCTTTTGACAGATTGTGGGGACACTAGTTGTAGAGCTTCTTTGGTGGAGCACTAGAATACTTGGGGAGTCCGCGCCGAACTGGATCCGGTAGAGCGATGTCCTCATTGTAGAACCACTCTGAAGGCCACTCTTGGGATGCTTTCTTCGGAGTATTGTGCAGATAGCCTGTCCCTTCTATGCGTCATACTTCGGTGCCCCCAACTTAGAATATGGATCCTTCTTCCGATCGAGGGACAAGGCAGAATTACTTTCTCCACAGCTCAAAGTGAGGCTCGCAGCCCAAAAACAATTCGCATAAAGCGACAAAACTCACAATATGCAGGATGGACCCCGACGTAAGATCGTGCTGTTGGAGACAATACAACTCTAGGAGTCCCCTAAGTAAGGGGCGGACGGGGAGCCCTACGCCTCTTAAAACGAAGGGGACGAAACATACCCGCTCTCCATCGTAGGGGTTGGGAAAACTCTCTGCCAGGGCTTGGTTGTCGACAAACATTAGTCCGGCCCGTATGGGGACTAGATCCTCTGGAGGGAGATATCCCTGCGCTTGAAGTGTCCTCAGATGCGCATGGGACACATAATAGCTTTTCCAATCTCCTGCATGAGGGCCGTGAGGGCGCGAGGAAGAGCTTGGGGCACTAGCCATGTTTGAAGATTTTCTGCACGCACTAGGGTTTTCTTCCGCGTGGAATGGGATGGAGAGGTGACTGGGATCTATCTTCTTATATAGGCGCATGCTCTACACCATCAAGGGGGTATTTGTAAAACTGCCCAGACGGTTCGCATTCGTTGGACACGTGGAAGCCAAGGCGACGACGGCGAGGAATTGACGGAGAACAATATTTATAGAAGCCGAACTATCATACAGGAGGACTCACCTTGAAAGACCGAAGACATGAAGCCGGACACAATCTCGTCCTTGCACGCAAGTACGGGGGCTACTGAGGGAGTCCTGTATTCAGGGGTCCTCAGGCATCCGGATCGTTGAAGCTGGGCCGTATTGACGGGCCGTATAGAGAAGAAGCAGAAGACCCTCCCCCGTATTCGGTCAGGACTCTTACGTATATAGAAAGGCAAGTGTAGAGTCCGGATGTATCGATTACTTCCTCCCCAAGTCACCCTTGTAACCCTAGGTCCCCTATGGAGTGTATATAAGCTGAGGGTTTAGTCTGTAGAGGGGATCATCATCATCACAATATCCTCATAGGCTAGACTTAGGGTTTGTCTATTACGATCTTGAGGTAGATCAACTCTTCTATTCATATTCGTCCATATTAATATAGCAGGAAGTAGGGTATTACCTTGATCGAGAGGGCCTGAACCTGGGTAAACATCGTGTCCCTAGCCTCCTGTTACCATCAATCCTCTAAATGCATAGCCTGGGCCCCCCTACCCGAGATCTGCCGGTTTTGACACCGACAAAGACCACTTGCATAAGAACGTCCATGTAGTGATTCATGTGAAGAGAAGGTACTGGGTGTCGAAAATGTTGCCAATGACGATGAGTACGATGAATTGGATGAGTTTCCAGCCATGGGATCCCGCACCAGTGTAACAGAGAAGCGTAAAATCATTAGAAGACCCAAGTTCATTCGGGGTCAACGTAATGATCCCAGTTCCCCCATGTACATGGGAATTAAGGCGCAAGACTAGTATTTATGCCTACCCTGCAACTTATTTCGTTCAATTTAGAACTGTCGCGTGTACTGTATTTGTGAGTTATGCCCGATTTTCTGTTGATGTAAGAACCGTTAATATGTTGACCTTGATACGTTGTCAGCACAGGCAATGAATATGAACTATTTTTTGTTATTATTATTATTATATCATAGAGGTAGCACACTCAGTTGATCTCACTACAGTATGTGTGAACAAAAATATGCAATCTGTTTGCGAATAGCACATGGTTCGTTGATGAAAGCCGTGTGCCGACCAAACCCCGCCACCCTGCCCACGATCTGAGTCGTGCTTTCTGATTGGCCAGAACCCAAACCCCACAGATCGTACGTCTGCACCATTGTATGCTCCTAGATAGAATGGTGATCCTCATCCCTTTCGACAACACATGCAGTTCCAGTAGTAATTTTATTTTTATGAACAAAATGCATGTTAATCTCAAAAAATGTCTTAAATATAGCTATCGATACTTGGAATGCGCCAGAAAATCAAACCCGTGGTATAATGGTGATTGCGTACCATGGAATTTTTTATGAGGCTAAATGATGAAGTCACTGGCCACAGGAGTTTGAATTGACATGTCTCCTTTTGGAAACCATGATCCTTCATGTGAGATGCTCCAGTTTGGAAGGAGCGGTCATCAAAACTTGTGCCAAACTTTACCATTTTTTTCCACGGGGTCGTGAGAGCACGCCACAGGCACACATAAATTTTACAGGAGTCTGAATTTCCTGTAATTAAAATACTAGGCCTACGCCAGTGGCCGCACCTCGCGGCCGAAATGCTTGAAACTTCTCCCCGCTTCTCTAACAAACGGATGAAAACACACAAAGTGACGCACAAATGATCTGTACACCTTCTTTGCTAGGCTGGTAGTAAGGGGGTATCATATCTAGTATCATGCATGCCAACTAGGCAATTTTGATGAGGTGTCATAGAATTACATGAAGAAAGAGAGTGTTAAGTATCATATCATGAAACAATATCATAATAAATGCTATGCTACTACGCATGTGTCATGCATGACAATATAAATAAAGTACTACATATGATAGTAGCTACTCTATGATACTATGCATTGGACTAGCCACAGTGGGAGTAACTTCAGCAGTAATATCCAGTCCAACTCAACAAATCTGCTTATGTGGCAATGAGTTAATGAGGAGAGAGGTAGCTTTGAGTAACTTAGCTCGTTACTGTAACATCACATGTCCCAATGCAATATGAGTCTATAACCTAATAAATGAGGCCTTTGCATGTTACCATACTTATGTTACTACCCACTATGAAAGGTAGTAACATAGTATAGGGATATGTGTATGTTACTAGTGTATGTTACTCTCCATTGTGGCTAGTCTTAGAGCAAGTAAAATAGAGTGACATAAGAAACTATAAGGAATAGAATAATATATATGTGCTTATTAGTTCGAGGAAAGAGAAGAGGAGAGAGAAGAGAAGCGAGCTCTTGGTTAGTAGAGCCAGCTGCAACACAAGACACAAGACACTTTGTGAGGATGTAAGGTGGGAAAACTATTGATAAACCAGTACATATTTAAAACTTATTATTGTACATGCCCGGTAAGAAGTTGGCTGTATATGACATGGCCACTTCTTATAGCTGACCCTGGGCTGTATTATTAACCATGCTCTTAGTGAGGTAGCTAGTATATCATAGACTAGCTAGTATCATACTCCCTCCTTTCTGATTTAGGCTGGATGTAATGGTAGTATCATAAGCGGTATCATGCATGCCAAGTAGACTTTCTGGATGATGTGGCACACAATTAAATGAGGAAAGAGAGGATGTGGTATCATATCATGTTACCGTATCATATTAAATGTTGTACTACTTTGTGTGATGCATGAAAATTAATAAGGCAACCTAAGATACTAACTTATGATACTATGCATTACGAAAGTAGTATCATACACTAGTATATATCATATGCATGATACTAGTATATGATACTCCCCATTACAACCAGCCTTATAGGGCTCAATTCAAAAATCTTGCCAACCAAGGTAGATGGTGAGTGGTGGAATACTTTTTGTAGTTTGCAAAGACACCCAATTAATGTTTCTCTTTTGCTCAAAAAATTATGTTTTCCAATGTATTAATGGCAATACATGCATGCATAAATTACATACATTGGTCAAATTTCTCTTAATACTTGCATGCAATGATTTAATGCACCTTGTTAGTCCGGAGTGTCGCATCTCCTTTTGGAAACTATGATCCTTCTTGTGAGATGTTCTGGTATGGAAGGTGCGAGCACCAAAACTTGTGCCAAACTTTACCAATTATTTTCCATGTGATCGTGAGAGCACGCGACTGTGACACAATGATTTTCTTTATTTTCCGGACTCTATATGAATTTCCGGAAATTAAAATACCAACAAGGCCTACATCTCTAACCGCACCCTGTGGCCGAACTGTTTGAAGTTTTTCCCCGTTTCTCGCACAATGAATGAAAAATCGCAAAGTGACACACAAATGATCTTCCTAACACGCACGTGTAGTTGCGACTATATATACATATACATACAAACGAGATCTCTTTTTTTTGCATATTCATAGTTTGAGATTGCTAGCGAGGCCTTCCGCCTGGTAAAATGTACCAGAAAATCAAACCATAGGGTACAATCGTGATTTCTTACCATGGAAAAAATTGGAGGCGAAACGATGAACTCATGTTTTCATTCGAACAAAAATATGATGTTAGGTAATGTAAATTTTTTCAAAGAGCACATGGTTCACTCACGGAAGTCGTGTGTCCACTAAACCGTGGCCGATGCCCCCCTCTGCCACGCGCACGATCTGAGTCGTGCATTCTGATTGGCCAGAACCCAAACCCCACAGATCGTACGTCTGCACCGTTGGATTCTCCTTGATCGAACAGTGGTCCTCATCCCTTTCGACAACACATGTAAATGTTTTCAAATAGCCCCTCCCCAAAAAATGTTTTCAAATAGCACACGGTTCACACACGAAAGCCGTATGCCTACCAAACCGTGGCCGATGCCCCCCTTGCTGCGCGCGCGATCTGAGTCATGCATTCTGATTGGCCAGAACCAGAACCCCACGGATCGTACGTCTGCACCGTTGGATGCTCCCTGATCGAATGACAATTCTCATCCCTTTCGACAGGAAATGCAGTCCGGCTAGGAATTGATTTATATGCCAAAATGCATGGTAAATGCCAAAAAATGTCTTACATATAGCACACGAGAGCTGAAATGCTCCAGCAAATTAAACCCGTGGTATAATTGTGATTACTTTATGTGGGAAAAATGTAGAGGCGAAACGATGAACTCACGTCTTCATTTCAAAAGTAGTACGTCTTCATTTCAAACAAAACTATTCTGTTTGTGCAAAAGAGCGCTTAGAGGCAACCATTTGCATAGGCCTTTCCACGCGCGCGGCGACCAGGGATATTTTTCACCCTTTTCACGTAGGCTGCCAACACTCGGAGGTCCCAACACCCCCCACCGTCCGCCCACGTTTCACTCAACTAGTCCACCCAATCTCCATCCCCAGCTCCCCCTCCCCTAGATCCACAACAGAACCCTCTCTGCCGCCGCCCTGCTTACCCTGGCCGTGTGCCCGCTCTTCGGCGTCAAGCCTACCTCCACTCTCGTTCCCAACACGCGGCGGTCCGCGCCTCACCGTCTTCGTTTGTTTGCCAGCCACCCTCAAGCACATCGATGCAGTAACCCTCGCCTCTCCTGTGGTCCGGCCGGGTTTGCACTAAGAAGCCTGTTAGTTACTGCTCTCCATCGCAGTGAGGCATGTCTCCTCGCAATCCCTCTTCCAATTTCGTTCTGTATGTTACCAAAATTGGCTTTAAAATAACAGAGAGCATATATATGTTCATTATCTACCTTCCTTACTACATATAAGTTGTATTTGTTCCAATAAGTTACTGCCTATTTACCGATTGCGGGCGCTCGAGTCACACAAACTTAACAAATTAGCCATACATTTTCTAAATTGTTGCATGGCATGTTTAGGAAGCTTTATACCAAGTTGTTAGTTTTATGCTTAAATATTAGGTTTTTAACAATTTGGTCTTGCACATGTAGGTCCTACTGTGAGAGGTTTTGACCCACTATTCGACCCTTTTTGCATATGGGGAAGTGAGTTGTCCATGAATATCAGTTAAGTCAATAAACTCGGAAAGAATGTTAGGATAAAGAAATTAGTGGCAAAAAACAACAAGATCTATGTCTGCACAATGAAGAAAACATTAGTTTAGTACAACATGGTACTAACTGTTATACCTTCTCTTTATAATTCCTTTGCGCCATTTCAAATCTAGAGAAGATATTTATGCATATATTTATTTTTAGGCTTTTCCAAAGCAGTCCACTGATGATTACCTCTCAAACCACGTATATGGTCAGGAGGCGAGGAAGGTATTCCTACAGAACACACGGTTCAACATTGAAGTGTTCCTGAAGGGGATGAAGGATGGACGGTCAATCATCCACAAGCACTAGCCTAAAGTTGCAAAGACCTTCAACATCAATGAAGGCTCAATATTCGCCTTCCGCTTCAGCAGTTTTCCAGATGAGATTCATCTATCTATGTATCGTCTGTGATGGTAATTTCAAAAGGTTATACATGTTACATGTGAAACTTGATGCTGGTGCAACTGTGTAATGGGGTAGCTGAGTGCTGAAGCTATAGGATGTTGTACTCTGATGTATTTCAATTATGAAATCCTGCTTCCTTAATACAAAAATGATATATATTGTGTTCTTAATATGAAATTTCAGTTAGATTAATAAATGGATTATTAATAATATGCCAATTAGCCTGCTAATTGAATTTTTCTCTTGCAAACAGTTATTCAGAAAACACTGTGGGCGATGACCTCAGACAACGCACACAGTTTCTAGGAATAAAACACGTTGGATCAGTGAACAATCGCACACTACTTGAAAATTGTTTGGGTTATGCCACCATGCGCAAATGTTTACTACATAAAAAGTGTGTGTGATGGACAGCCTATGCCACACAGTTTCTTCTCCGCATCATGTGTGATGCATTCAATAATGCAAACGATAAAATTGTTAATATCGTCTGCAATGGTAGCACTATCACGAACGATTTAATGGAGAAAATTATGTGTGATGTACGTACGAACGAAAACGTTTTCCCTGGATTGACTGTGTGGGATGTACATAGGAACGGAAACGTACTTCTTGGATTGACTGTGTGGGATGTACATATGAATAGAAACGTATTCCTTGGATTGACTGTGTGGAATGTACATACCTACGGACACGTTTGTCTAGGACTGACTGTGTGGGATGTACTTATGACTAGGAACATTGGGCTTGTATAATTGTATTTTCTTGAACACAACTATACGTATAATCGTATTTGATCACTCACGCGTCACACAACACCTCATTATGCCTAGCGTTTGTGACCGGAGGGCCTATCCCCGATGGTTTCTGGGTATGAAGGACCCCCTATCGCACATACTCACTTGGCGATGGTCAAAACTCCATCGTGGAAAGGGGTTAAATACCATTTGTATAGCACCTCACTGTACCAGTGATAAGATCCAAATATATCAACAAATCTCGTGGTACATCAAGATCATGCCAAAATAAGAACACGAGAGAGAGAAAGAGAGAGAGAGATAAAACACATAGCTACTGGTACAAACCCTCAGCCCCGTGAGTGGAATACTCCCTCCTCACCATGGTGGCCGCCGAGATGATGAAGATGGCCTCCGGTGATGATTCCTCCCTGGCAGGGTGCCGAAACGGGTCCCCGATTGTTTTTTCGTGGCTGCAGAGGCTTGCGGCGGCAGAACTTCTCATCTAGGGTTCTTTTCGGGGGTATTGGTATTCATAGGAATTTTTGGCGTAGGTTTCATGTCTAGGGGGTGCCCGAGGGGCCCACAAGCCGTAGGGGCACGCCCTCCCCACTAGGGCGCTCCCGGGCGGCTTGTGGCCACCATGTCCACTTTCTGGCCCAGCTCCGGTGCCTCGGCTATCTCTTTTGGTCCATAAAAACACCATAAATTTTCAGCGCATTCCGAGAACTTTTATTTCTGCACAAAAAACGACACCACGGAAGTTCCGCTGAAAACAGTGTCACTCCGGGTTACTTCTAATCAAATCATACCAAAACAATATAAAATTGTTGTAAACATGGGATGAATACTTCATAAATTATAGATATGTTGGAGACACATCAGCATCCCCAAGCTTAATTCATGCTCATCCTCGAGTAGGTAAATGATAAAAGAACTAATTTATGAAGTGTGAATGCTAGCAGAGTGCATAAGTTTGATCAATGATAATTCGAAACTATTTTTCTAGCATTAATATATATCATAAGCAGCAGCTCATCTCATAAAATTTCTCATGATCAAGTAGCAAGCTATTCACATGCTAAAGTATAGACCATAAACTTCCTTGAAAACTAACAAACTATGTTCTCAGTCATCAAACAATTGCAATTCATCTTATTTTAGGAAGGTTCTATGTAAGAGCTTCGATTTAGCAAATTCCACATACTCAACTATCATATAGTCTTACATGATTGTGTCATGGGGAAACACGATCACCTATGGGGCTATCGGCCCCTTTGTGGTTCTGCATGGGGGAGATCACGTTGCACAAAGAGCGGAGGCCATGAAGCAACACAACGACGGTGACACTGGAGGTTTTTATCCAGGTTCAGGCTGTCGTGAGGCGTAAAACCGTACTCCTGCTTTAGTGGATTTGATGGAGGAACCCAAGGAACATGCAACGCTCGTGCCCGGCAAGGTAGCCTCAGGAAGAGCAGCTACGCGCGTACAAGTATGAGAGAGTCTGAGTCCCTTTCTAGTTAGCCTTGGGCCTCCTTTTATATCTTAAGGGTATCCACAGTGGCAAAACAATCATTATATGTTGATTGGATATCTAACAATGCTATCATACGTAACTCTGGCAGTTAGGACAAAGTGCATTAAATGCACTGCTAGGTGTCATGCTGAGGACGTAGCCCGGCAAGCCTGCCGTGCCGCTTAACCATCTCCTGCTTATCTGCTTGACACACCTCTGGACGGGTGTCATTTGATGGTAATCTATATTTCAAAAGGACGCCACATGCTTAGTGGAGGCCACTTAATCACCTGAGAGCTTGACACCGCACTGATAGCTGATTGGCGTTGAGGTGTGGTGGAGGGGCGGTGTCCTAGTAGGGAGATTCGTCCTTGGCGGTCCCGGCAAGCCTGCCGGGGAAATCTTCAACCTATCCCTGGGGCGGCCTCGACCTGGCCAGGCTCTCCTGCTCGGCAAGGGAGGCTTTCCCATGGCAACATCTCGTTGTCTTGGTTTGTCTTGGTCTTCTTGATCCACTCTTTAACCTCTCAAAGAGCCGCTTCGCCGGCTTGACCTCGCTTTGCATGTGGGTGCAGCTATGCCTTTGCCAATCATACCTGTGTACGGTCTGGGCAATGAACATAAATGTTCGTTGCACCGATAGGAGCCCCCGGGCCTGGCCCATACGTGTCGCTGGGCATCGTTGCGGTAGGCCCCAACAAGTACCTAGGCAAGCGCTAGAGCCATGTGATGTCTAGTACACAACTTGTTCTTGAAGACTCGTGTTGGGCCTCCAAGCGCAGAGTTTTGTAGGAAAGTAGCAAATTTCCCTCAAGTGGATGACCTGAGGTTTATCAATCCGTGGGAGGTGTAGGATGAAGATGGTCTCTCTCAAACAACCCTGCAACCAAATAATAAAAAGTCTCTGGTGTCCCCAACACACCAATACAATGGAAAATTGTATAGGTGCACTAGTTTGGCGACGAGATGGGGATACAACTGTAATAGGGATAGTAGATATTGAGTTTTGTAATAGGAACAATAAAAAACAGCAAGGTAGCACGTGATAAAACGGAGCACAAATTGTATTGCAATGCTTGAAAATGAGGCCTAGGGTCCTTTCTTTCGCTAGTGCAATCTCACAACAATACTAATATAGTTGGATCATATAACCATCCCTCAAAGTGCATTGAAGAATCACTCCAAAGTTCCTATCTAGCAGAGAACATATGAAGAAATTGTTTGTAGCTATTCTTTCCGATCAATCTATCCAAGAGTTCGTACTAGAATAACACAAGTTGTTCTTGCCGATCGATATATCAAGAGTTTGTACTAGAAAAGCACAAATTATTCATTCCGATCGATCTATCAAGAGTTCATACTAAAATAGCACCAAAACAAATTCAGATTTATAATACTCAATCCAACACAAAGAACCTCAAAGAGTGCCCCAAGATTTCTACCAGAGAAACAAAGACATGAACATGCATCAACCCCTATGCATAAATTACCCCAATGTCACCGCGGGAATCCGCAAGTTGAGTGCCAAAACACATATCAAGTGAATCAATATGATACCCCATTGTCACCATGGGTATTCATAGCAAGAAATGCATCAAGTATTCTCACATCCATAAAAGTATTAAATCCAAATAAATCTCAAAGGGAAAACTTAATTCATCACAACAATATAGTGAGGGGAAAACACCATATGATCCGACTATACTAAGAAAGCCCGCAATACATCAAGATTGTGCATCTCAAGAACACGAGAAAGAGAGATTAAACACATATCTACTGGTACAAACCCTCAACCCCGAGGGTGGACTACTCCCTCCTCATCATGATGGTCGCTGGGATGATGAAGATGCCACCGATGATGATTCCCCCCTCCGGCAGGGTGCCGGAAAGGGCTCTAGAATGGATCTTGTGGATAAAGAAGCATGCGGTGGCCAAAACAAAATTTCATCGACTCCTCTAGGGTTTTTGGAATATTTGGGCATTTATAGAGCGAAGAGGCGATGCGGGAGGCCACCAAGGTGGGCACAACCAACCTAGGCATGCCTAGGGTCCTAGGCATGCCCTGGAGGGTTGTGCCCCCTCGGGACACGCCCAGGTGCTTCTCTGGCCCATGTGGTGTCTTCTGGTTCATCAAAAATCCCCGTAAAGTTTCGCTGCATTTGGACTCCATTTGATATTGACTTTCTACGATGTAAAAAACAAGCAGAAAACAACAACTGGCACTTGGCACTATGTCAACAGTTTAGTCCCAAAAAATGATATAAAATGACTGTAAAATGATTGTAAAACATCCAAGAATGATAATATAACATCATGGAACAATCAAAAATTATAGATACATTGGAGATGGGTTAGCATGATTGTCGGTGTACTGAGTAGGGGTACCTCAGTACCCCAACTTGTGCACGGGCAGTTGCAGCTTCCCGCGGCAGGGTTTACCACGCGCTCGCCGGAGACCTTCCTGCTCCATATCAAGCCATTCAAAAACAAAGTATGCAAGACAGAAGATCGAGACCCTGGCAAGTGGAGCTTGCCGGGAAGGCCGTACCAGGCTCAAGACTGCCCCGCTAGCACAAGGCCCTGGCGAGAGGAGCTTGCCAGGAGGACTAGAAGACACGCCTCGGCGCTATGTGCGTCCCGGCGAGGGCCCGGGGAGCGGCAAGCTCCCGGGCCCGGCAAGATCAAAACCACGGCAAGGTGCTTGCCGGGAGAGTTGCGTTGTGTGCCCGCGCTCCAGCTCATCGGCCCACGCGTCGCCCTGGGGCCTATCCAGGGACGCGTGGCGGATGGCTGTGCAGCTTGGGGGACACGGTGGCACTCTACGGTGGTGGATCCATCGCCGTGGCGGACGGAGACGCAAGGGCGGGAGCTTTTGGGGTCGACGGCGACGGGCATTAAATGCCCTTGTCCCCCACTGTCAAAGTAGGTAGCGACCACTGTTCGCGCACTGTAGCTCCACTATTCCCGCACTGTTACAACTACCACCTCTTTTACGTTTTTACCCCTTTCTCCTACGTTGACACCTGTCGGTGACCCCTTGCACTATAAAAGAAGGCCCATGCACAACGTGGAGGGGGTTCGGAAGCTAGATCACTCATACGCTCGGTGTAGCTGCTTCTTCAAGCTCCCGAGCTCTCCAACTTAATACACAACTAAGCAGGAGTAGGGTTTTACGCGTCTACCGCGGCCCGAACCTGGGTAAAACTGCCCGCGTGCTCGCTACGATCTGCTCTTCGTGCTCCCTCCGCCCTCGTACTGCACAGACAAGGGGCTCCGGTCCCATAGGTGTTCGTGGCGGACAGTTTCCCCCGACATCTTTGGCGCGCCAGGTAGGGGGCGTCGAGGTTGTGCGAACCTGATCCGGCGTTCGCGCGGGCGCATTCTTCATCAACCTCTCCGAATTCGTCAACTTCACTAGCAGCAGCTCCATGGCCCCGAAGAAGAAGGCTTCGGAGGTCGGAGGCCCGTCTGCGTCTCACCCGCCGCCACCAGAGCCAACGGTGGGCGGGGGAGACGCCGTCGGAAGGGTGGTCGCCGGCGAGGACACTCGCGGCGCCACCAAGTCCAAGGATAAGACGGACGACCGAGCCTCGGTCTCCGTGGACGCGCCACGTCCATCTCAGCACACGACAACCCAGCCGCGCCATACCACAGGAGGTGGTATCCGCTTGCTGGGACAAGGGCAAACCGGAGGCTCGCGAGACGCCCCGGACCACCGTCCGGGCACGAGTAAAGCGAAGGCGCCGGCGCGGGACCCTGCTCCTTCTAACGTTGTTAGGAGTCCGAGCATATCCCGCTCCTCGCACCGCTCGCCTCCGTTCCCCTCCACTCCAGCAGAAGCGCTCGCAAGGGCGCAACTGCTCCTCGACTTCCCTCCAGCGGCAGACAAGGCCGAAGACTGGAGGGCCACCATCCAGAGCCCGATCGCCTTCGCCAATAACGATTCTCCACAGCAGCCGGCGGCCTCGCGGCCGCGGCAAGCTGAAAAGACGAAGGCCGACGGCGACAAGACCGCCGGGGGTGCGACAAGCGTGCACTCCCCGCCGCGGAAGCAGAAGACGCCGCCCCGCCGGAACAACGCCGACGACGGCTCCACGGCATCGTCGGATCCGCGGGCCCGTCGGGACCAGCGCCAGGTCCTCGACGACCGGCGACAAGAAGACGCTCGTACCACAATCGAGCGCCGCCGAGAAGCTCGGCGACAATCAGATCATAGAGCTGGGAACGCTGTCGACGCACGCGCGCCCGGTGAACCAGGCGACTTGCCGTACGCGGCAGGCTGCCCTGCGTTCACCCGCGAGCTGCGGCGCATCCAGTGGCCCAGCATGAAGAATTTCGAGCCCGACGTGCCGGAGAAGTACGACGGCAAGACACACCCCTTGGAATTCCTCAGTGTCTACACCATCGCGGTGCAGGCTGCCGGGGGGCGCGATGAGAAGATTTTGGCGAACTACTTCCCGCTCGTGCTTAAGCCGAACGTCCGTTCGTGGCTTATGCACTTGCCGGAAGGTTCCATCTCTTCTTGGGCCGTCCTTTGCCACCAGTTTGTTGGCGCCTTCACCGGCGGCCACAAACCCCACGGCCAGGAGAGCGATCTCCACATTCTGGCCCAGAAGGAAGGAGAAACCCTGTGCAAGTACATCCAACGCTTCAGCCGTGTGCAGCACAACATCCCTGATGTCCACCCTGCCGCGGTTATCAGCGCGTTCCACCAGAACGTGCGTAACCGCCGCATGCGTGAAGAAATGGCGATGACCAAGATCCGGGATGTCAGCGAGCTCTATGCTCTGGCTGACAAGTGCGCACGCGCAGAAGAGGGGAGGAGACTCCCCGGGGAGGATGCTGGCGCAGGAGGAAGCGACAGCGACGCCGCCGCCCCGGCAAAGAAGAGCCGGCGGCGGAATAACAGAAGGAAAGGCAAGAAGGAAGTGCTTGCCGTCGAGAAGTCCGGCAAGGAGGCTCCCGCCAAGCAAACATAGGCTGGCGGCTCCGGCAAGGAGCCTGCCCCTGTAGCGGCAGCCGACAAGCAGGACGGCTCCGACAAGCAATACTGCAAGATACACCGCACCAAGGGTCACGATCTCTCCAACTGCAAGCGCGTCGAGTACCTCGTCGAGCAGCAGAAAGCTGAGTACGAGAGGCGCGACAAGGAGAAGGCCCAAGGTGGCGGGGAAGAGCCAAGCAAGAAGCGGCCGTTCAATGGCCGGGGAGGACGCCGCGGCAAGGCCAAGCAGCGGCAAGGAGATCGACCTCCCCGGGGCCGCGACAAGGACGAAGACGACGACGAAGACATGGAGGACGAGGATAACAGCGAGCAGGAGTTCCAGAAGGCCACGGAGGTCCTGTGCGTCGACGGTGGCGCCTCTCTGCACACCTCCCACCGCCAACTAAAGCAGTGGGTGCGTGAGGTAAATGCAGCAGAGCCGCCCGTGGAGTCGCGCAGGCTCCTCAAATGGTCCAGCACGCCCATCATTTTTGATCTTGAGGATCACCCTGACCGCACCACTGCGGTCGGGTGCTTGCCGATGCTGGTTTCTCCCACCATCCGCAACCTCAAGGTCACCAAAATGTTGGTTGACGGCGGGGCCGGGCTGAACTTGATCTCCTCTGCTGTGATCAAGAAACTCCAAATACCAGATGGCGAGCTCGAAGAGACCGGTTCTTTCCAAGGAATCAACCCGGGAAGGAGCAAGCCCAAGGGAAAGATCACTCTGCCGGTGACCTTTGGAGGGGAGCTCAATTTCAGAACTGAGCGCATCACTTTCGACGTCGCCGATATCCCATTGCCATACAATGGAATACTTGGCCGTCCTGCCCTCGCCAAGTTCATGGCAGCTTCCCATTATGCCTACAATGTACTTAAGATGCCGGGGCCGATAAGCGTCATCACTGTCCACGGCGACAAGAAGGATGCGCTTGTCTGCGCCGACAAGATCTACCGGGATGCAGCAGCTGCGGCCGAGAAGGATACACTTGCCGCTGAAGCTCCCCGGGGGAAGAAGACGAAGACCAAGTCCGGCAACTGCTCTGGGACCCACTCCGGCAACCGCACCTCTTCGGAGTGCTGCGCTGCCGTCGAGGACGTCCCATCGAGCTCCACCGGCAAGAGTAAGAAAGGGATGGCCGCTCCTCCGGCAACCAAAAAGGTGTCCGCCAAGGAGGACGGCACTGGTGGTACCTTCACCATCAGTGCCACACTTGACAGCAAATAGGAAAGCGCGCTCGTTGCCTTCCTGCGGGCAAATGTCGATGTGTTTGCCTGGCAACCATCTGACATCCCCGGTGTTCCCAGAAAGGTAATTGAGCACAAGCTTGCTGTTTGTCCTCATGCGCGGCCCATCAAGCAGAAAGTGAGGAAGCAAGCCGTGGAGCGCCAAGAATTCATCAACGAAGAAATCAAGAAGCTAGAGGCAGCAGGCCTAGTTAGAGGTGTGATCCATCCGACGTGGTTGGCAAACCCAGTCGTCGTGCGCAAGGCCAATGGGAAATGGAGACTGTGTATAGACTTCACCGATGTGAATAAAGCATGTCCCAAGGATCCATTCCCTTTGCCGCGCATTGACCAGATCGTTGACTCCACTGCCGGATGTGAGCTACTCTGTTTTCTTGATGCATATTCAGGCTACCATCAGATTTTCATGGCCAAAGAGGATGAAGAGAAGACTGCATTTATCACTCCATGTGGCACTTATTGCTTCATACGCATGCCATTTGGATTGAAGAATGCAGGATCAACGTTTGCAAGGGTAGTGTACACTGCTTTTGAGCCACAGATCCACAGAAATGTAGAGGCTTACATGGATGACATCGTGGTGAAGAGCAAGAGCAAGGATACCCTGATCCAAGATTTAGAAGAGACATTTCAGAACCTGCGCAGAATACAGCTCAAGTTGAACCCCGAGAAGTGCGTCTTTGGAGTCCCCTCCGGCAAGCTTCTCGGGTTCTTTGTGTCACAGAGGGGGATTGAAGCCAACCCCAACAAGATTAAAGCCATTGAGCAGATAGAGGCCCCAAAGCGCGTCAAGGATGTCAGAAGGCTTGCAGGTTGTGTGGCTGCCCTCAGTAGGTTCATTTCAAAGTCTGCAGAACGCGCCCTACCTTTGTTCAAAATCTTGAAGAAGGCAGGTCCCATGAAGTGGACTCCGGAAGCGGAGGCAGCGCTGCAGGATCTGAAACGGTACCTGTCCTCCACTCAAATACTTGTCGCACCTAGACCACATGAAAAGTTGCTGCTGTACCTAGCGGCAACCAACCAGGTGGTTAGTGCTGCGTTGGTGGCGGAGAGGGAGTCCAACGAGGAGTCAGCACCACCGGCAAGCGAATCCAGCGACAAGCAGGGGGCTGCTCCGGCAAGCTCTGGCCCCGACAAGGATAACTCTGCGCAGGAACAAGATGAAGCGCGGAAGAAGATGGTGCAGCGCCCAGTGTATTTTGTAAGTTCCCTCCTCCAGGGGGCTAGATCGAGATACTCTGGTGTGCAAAAGTTGCTTTTCGGCCTCCTCATGGCCTCGAGAAAGCTGCGCCATTACTTCTAAGCACATGAGATAACAGTGGTCACTCGCTTTCCGCTGAAGAGGATATTGCACAACCCAGAAGCAACAGGCAGGATCGTTGAGTGGGCACTGGAGCTGTCGAGCTTTGGACTCAAGTTTGAAAGTACTTCGACCATACAGAGCCGAGCTTTGGCAGAATTCATAGCTGAGTGGACCCCAACGCCCGATGAAGAAGCCCAAGAAACAAGTGCACCCGTACAAGAAGCGACAAGTGAATGGGTAATGTATTTCGACAGTGCCTTCTCGCTGCAAGGCGCCGGTGCTGGCGTGGTACTCATCGCGCCCACCGGAGAGCACCTCAAATATGTTATCTAGATGCACTTTCCCAGGGAGCAAGCGACAAATAACACTGCTGAATATGAAGGCTTGCTCGCTGGCCTCAGAATTGCGGCCGAACTTGGGATTAGGAAGCTGATTGTGCGGGGAGATTCTCAGTTGGTGGTCCGGCAAGTTAACAAGAGCTATCAGAGCCCTTTGATGGAAGCTTATGTCGATGAAGTGAGGAAGCTTGAGGAGCACTTTGAAGGTCTGCAGATGGAGCACATCCCGAGAGCTCAGAATGAAATAGCAGATGGCCTTTCAAAGTGTGCTTCGATGAAGTTACCTGTGGAACCAGGGACCTTCTTGCTCAAGCTGACTCAGCCATCCGTTACACCATCAATTGGGCAGTCCAAGAAGAGAAAGTTGGTCTCCGGCGACTACTTGCCGGCGGATCTTCCAGAAACCGCCGCCAAGGTCCCCAAGATCAATAACCACAACGCTGAGGAACAGTTTGCTCCTGCAGATCCTCGGGTCTGTACAGTTGAAGCAAGCGTTCCCGACAAGCCTCGCCCCGGCGAGCTTGCCGGGGGACCTTCGGCTCCGGCAGAACCAGAGGTCCTTGCCGTAGAAGCTGAGGTTCCCGCAGCGGCCCTCGAGCCTTTAGTCCTTGCCGTCGAGCCTCAGGCTCCGGCATGGGCGCAACAGATCGTCCGTTTTCTTCAAACTGGAGAACTTCCCGACGAACCAGAAGAAATAGAGAAGATAACCAGGCAGTCAAGTATGTACCAGTTCGTCGACAACGAGCTGTACAGAAGAAGACTCAATGGTGTCAGACTGAAGTGCATCTCCAGGGAAGATGGACAGAAGCTGTTGGCGGAAATACACGGAGGCATATGCGGCCACCACATTGGCGCAAGGGCACTTGCCGGGAAAGCTTTCCGGCAAGGGTTCTTTTGGCAAGAAGCCCTCCAAGATGCAACTGCACTAGTAACCAAGTGTGAAGCATGCCAGTTCCATGCAAAGCAAATTCATCAACCAGCTCAAGCTCTCCAAACAATCCCTTTGTCCTGGCCCTTCTCGGTCTGGGGGCTCGATATCCTCGGCCCTTTCCCTCGTGCTGTCGGGGGCTTTGAGTACTTGTACGTTGCAATCGACAAGTTCACAAAGTGGCCAGAAGTGGAGCCAGTGAGAAAGGTGACAGCACAGTCAGCAGTCAGGTTCTTCAGGTCGATTGTTTGCCATTTCGGGATCCCTAACAGGATCGTCACCGACAACGGTACGCAATTCACTAGTCGCACCTTCATGCAGTACGTCCAAGACCTTGGCGCCAAGGTCTGTTTCGCTTCTGTTGCTCACCCGAGGAGCAACGGTCAAGCGGAGAGGGCCAATGCTGAAGTGCTGCGCGGACTCAAGACAAGGACCTTTGACAGGCTGCGCAAGTGCGGAAGAAATTGGATAGAGGAGCTACCGGCGGCTCTTTGGTCAATCAGAACGACACCAAGTCGAGCCACCGGACAGACACCCTTTGCTCTAGTCTATGGAGCAGAGGCAGTTCTCCCCACGGAACTCGTATACGGATCTCCTCGAGTGCTCGCTTATGATGAGCTCGAGCAAGAACAATTGCGGCAAGATGACGCATTGCTCCTCGAGGAGGGACGTCTCCAGGCTGCTGTACGAGCTGCTCGATACCAGCAAGCCTTGCGCCGCTACCATAGCCGCAAGGTCAAGGCCAGGAGTCTCGAGGAAGGCGACCTTGTTCTTCGGCGTGTTCAGTCCGCCAAGAATTCCAACAAGCTGACGCCGAAGTGGGAAGGCCCTTATCGGGTGAGACAAGTCACGAGGCCCGGCGCTGTCCGCCTCGAGACCGAAGAAGGCTTACCGGTGAGCAACTCCTGGAACATAGAGCATCTTCGCAAGTTTCACCCATAAGGCGCGGTTGCCGTGATCCGCTCCGGCAACCACCTTTTGTACAAGCTTTGCCGCTGTTGCATGTAACCCTTTGTACAAAGCCGGGCGCAGACCCCGTGCATCAGTAAAGTTTTTGTGTTTTTCGCGCCGATTGCCTTTTGCATGCTTTTCTTTGCTATTTGCATGTCTTGTTTGGCTTTTGGTGCAACACTCAAGAATCCGGTAAGCATTAGCACGCCGAAAGGCCATATACTTGTTTCCCTCTTCTTTTTCCTTGCCTCTTAAGCCGAAGGAACGTTCCTCGCGCACAAGTTTGCCGGGGGGGAAGGAAATGGAGGAGGAACCAAGTGCAGTTCAAGAAAGAGAAGCCTTACCGGGAAGCAAGCAATATATGAAAGCTAAGTTGTTAGAATTTGACCAGTTCAAATTTCAAATTTTAAATTTTTAGTTGTCTTCCTTGAACAATCACACTTTGTATGGAAAACCTGTGCGCGGAGGAACCTACCCGTAGCTTGCCGCACCCTTATCTTGTTTCCGAGTTTGCTCAACGATTTAAGTGAGCTGCGACAAGTGTCGCGCCCTTGCCTCGTTTCCGAGTACGCTCAGCAAGCTAAGTGCGTTGCGACTAGCTGCGGCAAGGTTGCTTGCCGGTGAGATCTTAGCCAGCAGGCTGCTCAGAGTCCAGCACTCAGCGCTCGCGGCAAAGGCCCCTTGCCGGCAAGCTCCCCGGGAGCGTAGGGTGAAAAACATACAAAGTCAAGGATTAAGACAAGGAAGATAACATTGCACTGATTGATCAAAATGAGATAAATATCTTACAAAGGATAACTTGTCGCAATGGACTAATGAGTTCATGACATCATATGCAGCAACAAAAAGAGATAAAGATAATGGAGGCCTAATCTACGCGGTCGCCCTCGATCCTGGAGATCTTAGCCACCTTGGCAATGATGTGGGTGACCTGCTCCTTCAGAGCCTCCATGTCCGCGTCAGCCGGCAAGCTGCGAAGAACGTTGGTGAGATTTATACCGGGATTGCGGTATACGATCTTCGTCAGCACGCGCTCCAGAGTTCCCGTGCAGAGTAGGCGCGTCTCCTCGCCCAGTTGCGCGGGGATCTTCTTCCGCAGATCTGCAAGGGCCGGCGCGATTCCCCTGAAGAAGAGGCTGAGCTTGGCGCTGTGAGGGAGGTTTGGATCCGGGGAGTAGATGAGGTGCTCCAGCTTCAACGCCAGCAGCTCCTGGTCGATGTTGGACGCACAAGATACTAAGTCTTCGGTCCATACCTCAACGGTTTTGCGGAAGAGCTCAGCCGCTTTGTTGGCGCTGTCCACTAGGGTCCGCTCCTTGCGGAGCTCCTCCTTCAACTTGGTCTCCCGGGCCCGGGCAGCGTCGAGTGAATCCTTCAGTGTAGAGACCTTCAACTCCAAGTCCTCGATGGAGTCCTTGGCGGCCTTCAACTCGTCGCCCCTCTCAGAAAGACGCACCTGGAGTTCTGAATTGGTGTGGGCGTCCTTCTCGCGCTCCGTGATGAGCGCGGCGACCTTCTCCGCACTCACCTTCAGCGACTTCTCCAGCTGCACGACCTTGGCGGCAAGCTCCTTCTTGGCGGACTCCGCGGCAGCCGCGGCGGCTTTCGCCTCCTTCAGTTCCCCGCCAAGGGCCTCCTCCCGAGCGGCAAGGTCCTCCTCGTGGGAGTCGAGGTTGACCTTCCGCTGGGCGAGTTCTCCTTCTCGCCGGGACAGTTCCACCCCGGCGAGCCGCTGCTGCTCTTCGGCCTCAGCTTTCTCCAGCACCCACTCCTGATATTCGCCGGCGAGTCGCTCGCGCTCCTCCGCCACCTCGCGGAGGGCAGCCTGGTTGGCGGCGCTGAGCTCCGCCGCGCGCTTCTCCATCTCCGCGGCGGCCTTGGCGGCAAGGGCTTCCCGGGAAGCAAGCTTCGCCTGCCTGGCCCGGTAAAGGGCCAGGAGCTGGTGAAGCAGCTTCTCCTCCTCGGGCCCTTCACTCCCGCCGGGCGCTTCGACGATCTTCAAGCCCGCGGAGGCGAGGACTTCTCCATCAAATGCCTCGCCCTCCGCGGGAGCTCGCGACGAAGAACCCCACGGCACCTGGATGAAGACACCGTTGGGGGCTTCGAGATAGTAGCCCTGCTCCTTGCCGGCGGAGGGGTCGGCGGCCGGCGCAGCACTTGATGCTCCCGCCGCCTCCGGGTCGGCGGTGCGGTCGCCGTCCCCCTCCCCGGCCACTGCGTCCGCAGCCGGAGCGGTCTCCTGCGCGGCCGGCTCGGCGGCTCTCGCTGCGTCCTCGGCGACAGGGACGTCGCCGCCGCCCTGCGCGCCTTCCTCCTCCTCCTCGATGTTGATGACTTCCGTCTCCATCAGCTCGGGGGGAGGAAGATCTAGAAGAAGAAGAAGAAAAATAAGTTCAAGCAAAAATCCAAAAAGAGACAACGCCAAGAAGACAAGTTATAGAGCTTACCTTGGCGGACGTCGTCAGCGGCGGGCTCCCTCGCCGGGGAGCTCTGCCTTGGCGGAGTGGCCACCCTCGCCGGGCTGCTCGCCCTTGGCGGAGTACCCGCCCTTGGCGGAGCACTCTCCCTTGCCGGGGAGTTCGGCCTTGGCGGGGACGGCGGGGCCTGCGGCTCCTCGAGGACGGTCTCCGGACGCTCCTGCCGCTGTGGCTCCACCTCTGCACAAGTCAAGACAAAGACATCAAGATATTGAAACAAGACAAAATCCCCAAGCGCACTCGACAAATGGAAGTACGAAACCCCAGACTTACGCTGGGGGCTGCGCTGGGGGCTGCTCCTCGGAGCAGCGCTCGGGTCCGGCAGGCTTGGCTCCGACGCGTCCCCAGTTGCCGCGGTGGCCGACCGCGACCTCGACCACAGGCGCCTTGGCTTTCTTCGCCACGCGCTGAACCAAGGTCCTGAAATCAAAGCAACAAACAGAATTAGCATCAACAATAATCAAGACGAAACTTGAGAAGGTGTAAGATCTCGGATTCTTACTCCTGGTCCTCCTCGTCGTCCTCGCTCAAGGCGGAGAAGTCATACTCCACCTGGGGCGCGTCTGCACGAGGAGTGGAAGATGAAGATTCCCTTGGGCGCTTGGCGGTCCCTGGGCCTGGGGGCTGCGAAGACCCAGCCCCTGTGGTAGCCGGAGCCCGAGGAGCGGGCGGAGCTGCTGCTCCGCTCCGAGAAGACCCCTGTCGGCTCGACGCCTGCTTGCGGGGCGCCTCCGTCGTGGCCCGCGCGCGGGCCGCCTCCACTGTGGATGGTGCGCCGGTCGCCCCCGGCGCAGCTTGGCTCCCCCGGGGAGCTGCCCGGCGAGCTGGTTGTTGCCGGGGCGCCTGCGCCCTCTCTCCCGTCGCCGTCTTGCGGAGACGCTTCGGTGGAGACCGCCTTGGGCTTGCCGGGGGCGGGGAGGTCTCCGACGAGGAGAGGTCGTCGGCGTAGAGCTCCGTAGATCCGTCGGAGTCCTCGGCCTCCTCCTCCTCCTCCTCCCCGGCTGGCTCGCTGGGCCCAGCGCCCTGCGCTGCGGCCTCTTTTCCTTTGGCGCCTCCGCTCCCTCCAGCGCCTCCGCTCCCCGCGGTGCCTCTGTTCCCTCCGGCAGCGCCATCCCTTGCCGCGGCCTCGGCCACGATCCCGTGGATCCCGGAGTGCCTCAGAGAGGGGACCCCGGCGAGCGCGTCGGGAGGAAGTTGCAGCAGTCTGCGGATCTCCGCCTCCTCCGCCTGGCTGGACGCATCCGCGGCCTCCGCCTCTACAGGCGTATACCCAAAATCTCCTGCCGCTGCGGCTGCAGCGGCCTCTTCAGCCCGAGAAGCCATGTATGCAAGCTCCTGTTCGGTGGTGTCCCGCGTGTGCTCCTTGATGTCATCCTTGTTCTTCGCCACCTCCACGAGGTTGTCGAAGAAGCTGAGGACGTCTATGGGCTTGGGCGGAATCCACGTGCGGTCCACGCCGTGCGAATCACACGCGGGCATCATGGCGCAGAGACGGTCCCGGACTGTGCTGTTGCAGAGGGGCACCACTCCCCGGGGAGGTCTGAACCACTCAGGGTGGGCCGGGTCATATTTGAAGAGTTCCCGAACCATCCCCTTCAGCTCCAGCGTCGTGAAGTTGAAGTTTAGCCCGGGGCGCAGCCTCATTATATCCGCCGGGCCGCCGTACTCCCAGGCCGGCCTTTTTCTGTCTTGGAGAGGGGCGATGCGGCGGCGGAGGAAATCTGCGCCTACCTCTGCAACGGACAGCCTTGCTACCCGAAGACGAAGAATCCGGACGAGGGCGACGTCGAGCTTGATGTCGTCCGAGTCTATCTCGCTCCAGTCCCTGCCGCGCACGATAGGCGTTGTGCGCGGCGCGGTGAAGGGCTGCGGCTCGTCCTCGACGATCCAGCACCAGTCTGCACGCCACTCCTCCCACTTGCCGCGGAGCTCCCCCGGCAAGTACGACTCGTTCTTGTTCAGACGAAATACCCAAGAAATTCCCCCGGAAAGGGGGGCGCCGGCCTCTGCTCTAGGAGTGAAGAAGTGCCTAAACAGCGCTACGTTTGGGTGTATCCCTATGAAGTTTTCGCACATGTGTGCAAAAACCGCCATTGTGAGGATGGCGTTGGGGGTGAAGTCAAGAAGGTGGAGGCCATAGGTGTGCATGACGTCGCAGAAGAAATCAGAGAAAGGAGGGCAAAGACCGCAGTGGAAGAAGGCTGCGAAGAAGTAGTACCCGCCGGGGTAGATGTCCTTGGCGGCGGCCGGATAAGCTTGAGTGCGGGGGTGCGCCTTGGTTTCCTTGGCCCAGAACAAGTAATACTTGTTCCAGAGCTCCCGCGCGCCGAGCTTCGGCGGGAAGACGAGGTTCCGCTTCTGGTACGCGGTAAGCTTCGCTGCTTGCTCCGACTTCTCCCTCTTGGCATTCTCCGCCTTCGCTTTCTCGGTCTTCGGGGCCATGGCGGAGGCGGCGAAGGAAGTGGGGAACGGCGGCGGCGGAGGTCTGGAGGCGAAAGCGCAAAGGGGATTTCTGGAGGAAGAAGAAGATGCAATGAAAGCGCAAGGAGGGGAACCGCTCCTGCTTCCTCTGCTTTTATGGGGAAGTGGGGGGCGTTTCGCCCTTTTTCATTGATGGAACGTGGGCACGTCCCATCCCACGACGCCGCAATCGACGCGTGCCGTTACAGGGGGATGCGGCGGATACGGAAGTGGATTCGGCACGCCGTGGGCCACGTGTGCCCGTGCACTGTTTTGGGCCTGGCCCAACAGCGCTCGGCACCGTGTGTGGCCCAGGCCCGGGGGCTCCTGTCGGTGTACTGAGTAGGGGTACCTCAGTACCCCAACTTGTGCACGGGCAGTTGCAGCTTCCCGCGGCAGGGTTTACCACACGCTCGCCGGAGACCTTCCTGCTCCATATCAAGCCATTCAAAAACAAAGTATGCAAGACAGAAGATCGAGACCCCGGCAAGTGGAGCTTGCCGGGAAGGCCGTACCAGGCTCAAGACTGCCCCGCTAGCACAAGGCCCTGGCGAGAGGAGCTTGCCAGGAAGACTAGAAGACACGCCTCGGCGCTATGTGCGTCCCGGCGAGGGCCCGGGGAGCGGCAAGCTCCCGGGCCCGGCAAGATCAAAACCCCGGCAAGGTGCTTGCCGGGAGAGTTGCGCTGTGTGCCCGCGCTCCAGCTCATCGGCCCACGCGTCGCCCTGGGGCCTATCCAGGGACGCGTGGCGGATGGCTGTGCAGCCTGGGGGACACGGTGGCACTCCGCGGTGGTGGATCCATCGCCGTGGCGGACGGAGACGCAAGGGCGGGAGCTTTTGGGGTCGACGGCGACGGGCATTAAATGCCCTTGTCCCCCACTGTCAAAGTAGGTAGCGACCACTGTTCGCGCACTGTAGCTCCACTATTCCCGCACTGTTACAACTACCACCTCTTTTACGTTTTTACCCCTTTCTCCTATGTTGACACCTGTCGGTGACCCCTTGCACTATAAAAGGAGGCCCATGCACAACGTGGAGGGGGTTCGGAAGCTAGATCACTCATACGCTCGGTGTAGCTGCTTCTTCAAGCTCCCGAGCTCTCCAACTTAATACACAACTAAGCAGGAGTAGGGTTTTACGCGTCTACCGCGGCCCGAACCTGGGTAAAACTGCCCGCGTGCTCGCTACGATCTGCTCTTCATGCTCCCTCCGCCCTCGTACCGCACAGACAAGGGGCTCCGGTCCCATAGGTGTTCGTGGCGGACAGTTTCCCCTGACAATGATAAAGCAAATCATTCACTTGGGTACTGTCAAAGACAATATTCATAGTTGTTCTCACACAATGCCTACTGTAGCATATCATTTCTGCAATTTATATTGATCAATATAAGCCATAGAAACTAGAGGACAAGCAAACTATGCATTGAAAACATAATCTGTCAAAAACAGAACACTCTGTAATAATCTGGACAACCACCATACTTATTCTGAAAAATTAGGACAATGTAGGATATTTGTATACCAATCATGTGTCAAAATTTCAGCTAATTATCACATTATAGTGATTTATTGAATTTTCTGCACTGGACGCAAAACTTTCTGTTTTTGCATAGAATCAAATCAACTATCATCCATACTATCCGAAATGCTTTAGTTGGCACTTTATTGAAACAAAACATGTGAAACATGATTACTACAGTATCTTAACCATCTGAACGCACAAAAATAGTAGGTTTAAATGTTGGGTTGTCTGCCAACAAACGCTTTTATTTAATGCCTTTTAGCTAGGCATGATGAATTCAATGATGGTCACATAGAAGATAAATATTGAAACACAAAGAGAGCATCATGAAGAATATGACTAGCACATTTAAGTCTAACCCTCTTCCTATGCATAGGGATTTTGTGAGCAAACAATTTATGGGAACAAGAATCAACTAGCATAGGAAATCAATACAAGCAAAGTTCTATATTTTCAACACATAGAGAGTAAACTTGATAGTATTTCAATTCCTACAAGCATATGTTCCTCTCTCTTAGTAATTTTCAGTAGCATCATGAATTAATTCAACAATATAGCCATCACGTAAAGCATTCTTTTCGTGATGCAAAAGCATAGAAATTTTGCTACTCACCACATAAGCCAATTTATTCTCATGAATAGTAGTGGGAGCAAACTCAACAAAATAACTATCATGAGACACTTGGCATAATCCAATTGAAAATTAAAATCATGATGACAACTTTCATGACTATCACTATTATTTATAGCATACATCTCATCACCATAATCATCGTAGATAGGATCTTTGTTGGCATAATCAATTGGAACCTCTTCCAAAAGACTGGATTCATCATTAAATAAATTTATGACTTCTCCAAATCCACTTTCATCAATATAATCATCATAAATAGGAGGCATGCTATCATTATAACAAATTTGCACATCAAATCTTGGGGGACAAAAAATATCATCTTCATCTAACATAGTATGCCCAAGCTTATGGCTTTGCATATCATTAGCATCACGGATATTCAAAGAATTCATACAAACAACATTGCAATCATGCTCATCATTTATGCCAAACATTTTATAGCATTCTTCTTCTAACAAATGAGCACAATTTTCTGTTCCCTTATTCTCACGAAAGACATTATAAAGATGAATAATATGATGCAACCTCAATTCCGTTTTTTGTTTTCTTTTACAAAACCAAACTAGTGATAAAACAAGAAACTAAAAGATTCGATTGCAATATCTAAAGATATACCTTCAAGCACTCACCTCCCTGGCAACGGCATCAGAAACAAGCTCTGTTGACAGAGTGTGAGTGCAGCTTACCTAACCTCCCCGGCAACGGCGCCATAAAAGAGCTTGATGTCTACTACACAGCTTGTTCTTGTAGACTCGTGTTGGGCCTCCAAGCGCAGAGTTTTGTAGGACAGCAACAAATTTCCCTCAAGTGGATGAACTAAGGTTTATCAATCTGTGCGAGGTGTAGGATGAAGATGGTCTCTCTCAAACAACCCTGCAACCAAATAATAAAAAGTCTCTTGTGCCCCTAACACACCAAATACAATGGTAAATTGGATAGGTGCACTAGTTCGGCGAAGATATGGTGATACAAGTGTAGTATGGATAGTAGATATTGGTTTTTGTAATAGGATGAATAAAAAATAGCAAGGTAGCAAGTGACAAAAGTGAGCACAAACTGTATTGCAATGCTTCAAAATGAGGCATAGGGTGTGTACTTTTGCTAGTGCAATCTCTCAATGATACTAATATAATTGGATCACATAACCATCCCTCAACGTGTGATGAAGAATCACTCCAATGTTCCTATCTAGTGGAGAACATAAGAAGAAATTGTTTGTAACTATTCTTTCCGATCGATCTATCCAAAAGTTCGTACTAGAATAACACAAGTTATTCCTTCTGATCGATCTATCAAGAGTTCATACTAAAATAACATCGAAACAAGTTCAGGTTTGTAATACTCAATCCAACACAAAACCTCAAAGAGTGCCCAAGATTTCTACCGGAGAAACAAAGACAAGAACGTGCATCAACCCCTATGCATAGATTATCCCAATGTCACTGCCGGAATCCGCAAGTTGAGTGCCAAAACACATATCAAGTGAATAAATATGATACCCCATTGTCACCATGGGTATTCATAGCAAGACATGCATCAAGTGTTATCAAATCCATAAAAGTATTCAATCCAAAGAAATGTCAAAGGTAAAACTCAATTCATCACAAAAAGATAGAGAGGGGAAAGACCATATGATCCGACTATATTAACAAAGCCCACGACACATGAAGATTGTGTATCTCATGAACACGAGAGAGAGAGAGAGAGATTAAACACCTAGCTACTGGTACAAACCCTTAGCCCTGAGGGTGGACTACTCCCTCCACATCATGGTGGCCGCTGGGATGATGAAGATGGCCACCGGTGCTGGTTCCCCCTCCGCCGGATTGCCGGATAGGGCTCTAGATTGGATCTTGTGGATACAGAAGCCTGCGGTGGTTGGAACAAAATTTCATCGACTCCCCTAGGGTTTTTGGAATATTTGGGAATTTATAGAGCGAAGAGGCGGTGCGGGAGGCCACCGAGGTGGGCACAACCCACATGGGCGCGCCTGGGGGCCCAGGCACGCCTTGGTGGGTTGTGCCCCCTCGGGGCACCCCCTAGGTGCTTCTCTGTCCCATGTGGTGTCTCCTGATGCATAAAAATCCCCATAAAGTTTCGCTGCATTTGGACTTTGTTTGATATTGATTTTCTGCGATGTAAAAAACAAGCATAGAACAACAACTGGCACTTGGCACTATGTCAATAGTTTAGTCCCAAAAAATGATATAAAATGATTGTAAAATGATTGTAAAACATCCAAGAATGATAATATCAGCATGGAACAATAAAAATTTACAGAAACGTTAGAGACATATCACCATGCCGTTGCGGAAGTTACTTCTCTCTTGATATTCTCCTTGCTTCTTCATTAGGTTGTGATTGCGTCATTTTTCGGTCCTCCCGCGAGCTGTGCTAAAAGAAGTGGGGTAACCCATGTCGTGCCCTATGGGTCGCCTATCTTCGTGGAGGCTAACTTCCATTTTACTCATTCCACTACTCCTGTCGTTTCTGCCACGTATGCTTCATGCACTGCACGCAGTTGGCGGCGGATGCGGAGGACGTGGAACTGAGTGCGATGGGAAAAATCCAACGTCATGGATAGGCGTGGGAGAGCAGCCATTGATTCTATGCACCATCCGTGATGCCGAAGGATTGGATTGGTGGAGTGGGGCGATCACTCTCTCGATGGTGAGGAGCCAGCCCCCGGCTACATTCTCCTATAAAAAGGGGAGCGAGCGAGGGGCTAACTCATACACATCTTATCCTTCTTCACCTTCTTCTTCTGTTGTCCCTTCTCCCTGATAGTCAGGGGGAAGGGTCGAGAGTGGGATCTCATTGTAGCAGGGTCTCCTTTCCACGCTCGTACCCAGCCCCCCAACTTGGGTTGGTGTCGGTGTCAAAACCGGCAGATCTCGGGTAAGGGGCCCAAGCTGCGTATATGAGGATTGGTGGTAGCAGGGGGAGACAAGGACACAATGTTAATCCAGGTTCAGGCCCTCTCTGTGGATTAAATACCCTACTTCCTGCTAGATTGATCTTGATGTATATGGAGATTACAAGAGTTGATCTACCTCGAGATCATAATGGCTAAGCCCTATATGTCTAGCCTATGATTGTTTTGTTAGCCTCTACAGACTAAACCTCCAGCTTATATACACGCTGGAGGGGGCCTAGGGTTGTACATAGATGACTTGAGGAGGAAGGAATCATTACATACAGGCATCTATCTTGCCTTTCTACATACATAGGAGTCCTACCCTGACACGGAGGATGACCTTCTGCTTTTATCTTCACAGCCCATCAGTTCGGCCCACCTTCAGTAGTCAGGACACTTGAGGAGCCCTAAATCTAGGACTCCCTCGGTAGCCCCCGAACTTGCCTTCAATGATAAGGTTGTATCCGGCTTCATATCTTCAGCCTTGCAAGGCAGGTTCTTCATTATACTTTGGAACAATGACCGTTCGGTTTTGATTTCCATTACCCACCTTCACGATTCCTTCCCGTCGTTGCCTCGACTTCCACGTGTCAGATGAATGCAAATAGTCCATGTATTTTTTACAAATAAACCCCTGACCACGCAAGGATGGCGTCTATTTAAACATATTGGATCTCAGATGCCATTCCACACCATGCTGAAACCCTTAGAGCCAGCCACGAAAAATCCTCCAAATATGGCAAGCGCCCCCGACTCCTCCTCGCGCCCCCATGACCCTCAAGCAGGCGATTGGGGAAGCTGCTCGCTATCTCATGCCCACCTGAATAGACTTAAGACAGAGGGATATCTCCCACCCGCAAATCTAGTCTGCGTCCGGGCTAGATTAGCTTCGCCGACGGTGAAGCCTTGGCAGAAAACTTCCCCAACCCCACTAAAGAGGGGCGGGTGTGCTTCGTTTCCTTCCTCCTGAGAGGCGCAGGATTTCCAATCCATCCTTTCCTTAGAGGTTTCCTGTAGTTTTATGGGCTCCAACTGCACAATCTCACGCCAGGCTCTATCCTTCATATTGCGGGTTTCATTGCTCTTTGCGAGCTATTTTTAGGCTCTGAGGCTCATTTAGAGCTATGGAGGAAACTCTTTTGCCTCGTCCCTCGCTCCCAAAAGGGATCCATATTCAAGGAGGGCGGCGCCGAAGTGTGGCGCATAGCAGGGATAGGATACTTGTCCGACACTCCCAAGAAGGGACCCGAAGAGTTGCCCACAGAGTGGTTTTATATCGAAGATGTTGCCCTTCCGGACCCAGTTCGGCGTGGTCTTCCCGAATTCTCCAAAGCCACTTTGAAGAAATGCTTCAACTGGCGCCCCCAAAGCCCCAAGGAAGAAAGCAGCAAGGAGATTAAGAGGCTAGTCAGCAAGATCAGAGTGCTTGCCCACTCCGAACTTTTGATAACTGAAGTAATGGCCATCACGATAATGCGGTGCGTTCAGCCAATCTAGTCCAGAGGGTTTCCCATGTGGCATTACAATTGTCAAGATGATGCATCTCGTTGCCTACGCGAGGGTATGGATACCCCAGCTACCTTGGCTGCCATCTTAGCTGATGTTTACAAGGATGAGAAGGAAGACTTTGTCCGTTTTAAATGCCGGGAATGTTTTTCCATGTATAACCCCATCGACTAGGTAAGTTTTTTCGATTGCTAGATTCATCCAACCTCTTCACTGAGATATGTTAATCGAACTATATGCGGCTCTTTACAACAGTTATGGAGGAAGGTGATCTAGGGGGTTTATTGCCCTGTCTCGCAGCCAGTGGACCATGTTCGCGACAAAGATCCCGGATTTGAAGAGGACCCAGATATATTCATAGAACTCACTGACGGAGTTTTCTATCAAGCAAGCCACGATGGTACATAAGTAGCCATTGTAGCCGATTATCCTGGCCTTCTTCCCTCCTCCAATGTAAGTACCCAGGAGACATCCTCTCAAAGAGAGCCTTCCCTTCGCGCCTCACCCACCGCACTATCTCGTGCTCAAAAGGGCGGCACTCGTCTCGCCGCACTGCATCAAGGGCATCTTCTAAGAGGATGACGCCTACGCAAGGCGAGTCTTTGAAGCGAAGGGAAGCGGGGGCACCATCAAGCCCCCTCCTTCATCGAAGAGGTATAGTTTTCAATATGTGCCCGGTAGCAAGGCCGGATTGCCGCATTTTTTTATTCGTCTTATTCCAGAAGGAGCATACGCCGAACTGTGTCCGAGGACCCCACTGGCCAAACACCAACCAATCCGGCCTCGGGCCCATCAACAAGGACAAGTGCCGATACGGGCGAAACACCGGATTGTCCTCCACAGGAGGATTCAAATAATGTATCAGTCACAAATTCTGAAGTGGAGAGCGTATATCCCAGCTGCTCGGGATGGGCTTGTCGGAGCCATTCACCTGCTTTCAAAGGATAGGCGGGTAAGAATTTGTGCAAATTTAATAAGCATATGCCAGTAGCCCTCGAGACTTGAAGCAGCTGGCCCAACTGATTTATGGATCTTTATGACCGCAGGTTCTCAAGGAAAAGAATGATGTATTGTCCAAGGAGCTTGAAGCAAACCGGATCAAGCTGAATGCCGTCACGACCGAGCTAGAAGACCTGAAGAAATCCAAAAAGGGATCTAATGGTAAGGACGAATAGTGTCTGAAAAATATGATTTTCGCCGCCAATGATGTTTAAGCATACATTGTTTTTGTTTCAGTGAAAAAAAATCAATAGATCAACTAGAGGAGAAGCAAAGGGCTGCTCAGGAGGACAAAAGATGCCGAAGGGCAAGAAGCAGCTGGTCAGCATGTATTAACACGGACCATTGAGCAAAAGAACAAACTGCTGGATGAAAATATCAAGCAAGCCGAAGAGCTAAAGGACCTAAGGGCCCAACTATCGGATGCCTTGAAGGAAAATAGAAAGTTAAAAGGAAGCATATTCAGTATGACCTTTAAACTAGCTTTCATATTATCCAATGATTCTGAGCTTCACAATGCTATTCCTGCAGGTTTGTTAACGGGGTGTCATGAAGGAGAAGTATCCAGATTTCAAGGCGACATGCTACAAGAGCTCTCCAAAGTGCATGAGTGAATTCGGAAAGCCATGAAGAACATGGCTAAAGCCTTATGGCCATCCGATTCTGCTCCAAAAATTATGGAGGATCTGGCAAACTTATTCAAAGGAGCTCGGTGTTTTGAACTATGGAAGGCATCAGCGTGCCGAGAAGGTGCACGAGAGGCCTGGGCCATGGTGAAAACACGCTCTAACGGGCTTAATCTGAATCATATGGCCCGAGTTGGACCTCGAGGACCAGACGGAAAAGTAATTCCTGTGAGCTTGGTGTATGACCAAGTAATGATAGCCACAAAGTTTACGCAAGAAGACTACAATTTAGACAATCTTATAGATGACATAGATAAAGAATAGGCGTTTCATTCCATGTAGCAATGTACTTTATCATCAAACTTATCTCCGACCGAACTTTTAATTTTTTTTGTCATGGCAGGCCTTCGGCTTCAACATCTTGAACCCAAGGGTTGGAGTGTTTCCGAATACTATACTTGTGGTAAACACTCAGTATGTTCGAAACCAGGCAATCAGGTCATTTTGCTTGAACAGACAAATTTTGTTCAGGGAGTTATGTTATATTACTATTTAACGTAAGAAACATATTTCAGGGAATATAGTTTCATTAAGGGTTCTCTTCTTTGGGTCAGCATGCGTATTTATGCATGCCTAGGCTTTGATCCTAAAAATAGGATTACGGGAAGCTTATCCTTTGATGTTGAAAAATTATGTGCAAAAAAGCAATTCGTCGTTTGTCCCTCGACCAATGATTCCCTTAAGAACGCTAGTTTTTGGCTTCACCCGTTTGAGGTAAAGGTCCGAATTACCCGATTGTAACAATCGCAGAGGTGCTCCATTTACACCCTAGCCGAACAATCGGGAACATAGGGTATAAACACAGGAGCAGGGCAACCCAGCTTGGCGAAAAACTTAGGTCATAGAGGTGCATATAATGGCGAAGATACTGTATGAAACGGACGACATAAGTACTGTAAGCAATAAGCTTTAATAATAAGATTCGTTATAGAAGCCCTTAGGTATCTTGAGGTATATACATTTAAAGATGTTCACCCCTAACAATTCAGTATAGCCGAACACTTTCTGGGAAGTAAAAACAAAAAATGAAGAGGAAGGAAAACAAAGGAAGAACCCTATAAAGAAATAGAAATAAAAGGTGCTACCGGACTATCCATAGAATCATCGAAGCCTAGCAGCGTTCCATGGATTCGGCTCAAGGCGACTGTCTGATGCATTTCGAACATGATAGGCTCCTTCGGTGAGAACTTCGTCAATGATGAAGGGGCCCTCCCATCTTGGTTTGAGCTTATCCTTTTTCTTCTCCGGGAGGTGTAAAATGAGTCCGCCAATGTTGCATGCTTTGGCCCGCACTTCTCTGCTCTGGTATCGCCTAACCTATTGCTGATAGAATGCGGAACGAGCCTGCGCGATATCACGCTCTTCTTCAAGGCCGTCTAGGTTATCCTGCCGATCGAGCTCGTCCTCTCGCTCTTCATACATATGGACTCGAGGTGAGTCGTGAATAATGTCACAGGGCAAAACAACCTCTGCGCCGTACACCATGAAAAAAGGTGCACATCTGGTTGTCTAGTTAGGTGTGGTCCGCAGCCCCCAGAGTACGGAATCAAGCTCCTCAACCCCCGTGTTTATCTGACTCTCGTAGGGGCACACCAGTCGGGGTTTAATGTCGGTCATTATTAAGCCATTGTCCCATTCAACTTGACCATTTGTTTGAAGGTGGTACACAGAGGCATAATCATGTTTAATACCTAACTTGGCACACCAGTTCTTCACCTCGTCAGCTTTAAGTTGGAGCCATTATCTGTGATAATACTATGTGGGACACCATAGCAGTGTACCACGCTGGATATAAAATCTATCACTGGCCCTACTTCAGCCGTTCTTACTAGTTCGGCTTCTATCCATTTAGTGAATTTATCCACCATAACCAGTAAATTTTTCTTTTTGTAGCTTCCCCTTTAAGGGGTCCGACAATATCCAGCCACCAGACCGCAAAAGGACAAGTAATTGGGATGGTTCTCAAGGCGGTGGGAGGCTTATGACTTTGATTACCAAAAAGCTGGCATCCAACACAATGTTGGACTAGGGCTTGTGCATCTGCTCGGGCTGTTGGCCAGAAGAAACCTATTCGGCAAGCCTTGCTTACGAGAGCCCGAGCTACGGCGTGATGGCCACCCATACCAGCGTGTATTTCGACTAGAAGTTGTCATCCCTCCTCTTCAGACATGCACCTTCCGAGAACACCTGTAGTTCTTTTCTTGTATAGTTCACCTTCGTGAACTTTATAGGCTCTAGAACGCCGAACTATGCGACGAGCCTCATTTTGATCATCGGGGAGGTCTTGCCTATTAAGGTAGGCTAGGAAGGGCTCGGTCCAAGGAGCGATGACGACCATGATGTCATGAGCCGAAGGTGTTTTTTTGCATATCCGAATCCCCGATGACATGTGTATTGAGTTCGGCTGGTTGGGGTGTTATCGGGTCTGAATTAGCATCTCTGCTCTCATCCTGCCATTCAACGGATGGCTTAAACAGCCTTTCTACAAAGGTGTTAGGAGGGAACGGGTTGCCCTTGGCGCCCATGCGAGCGAGTATGTCTGCTGCCTGATTACTGTCCCGAGCAACATGGTGAAATTTGAGCCCCTCGAACCAAGCCGATATTTTTAATATGGCATTTCGATAAGCCACCATTTTTGGATCCTTCGCATCAAATTCTCCGTTTACATGAGATACTGCGAGGTTTGAGTCTCCCTGCACCTCTAGGTATTGTATGCCCATCGATACAGCCATGCGGAGACCATGCAGTAGCGCCTCATATTCGGCAGCATTGTTTGAGTCTGTATACATGATTTGTAGTACGTAGCGGACTGTGTCCCTTGTGGGAGATGTCAAGATGACGCCAGCCCCCAGTCCAGCTAGCATTTTTGAGCTGTCGAAATACATGGTCCAGTGGAGTATGCCCCGTACTCTTTAGGGAGTTCGGCTTCTCTCCATTCTACGACGAAGTCAGCCAACACCTGAGATTTAAGATCATTAACTGGTAAGAGCTCGATGGCCCATTTGGCTATGCAGCCGGTTGCGTCCTTGTTGTTTATAATATCATTAAGTGGTACTTCATATGCCACTGTAATCTAACCCTCTTGAAAGTAGTGTCGGAGCTTCCGTGATGCCATGAACACCGCATAGGCAATTTTTTGATAATGGGGGTATCGTGACTTGCACGGTGTAAGAACCTCTGATACATAGTAGAGTAGTTTTTGATAGGAATTTATGCCCCTCTTCCTCTCGTTCGACGACGAGCACAACACTCACGACCTGGTGAATTGCTGAGATATAAAGCAGCATTGGCTCGCCAACACTTGGAGCGGCTAGGATTGGATTGCCCGCTAATAGGGTCTTTATTTCTTCCAGTCCGACTGTGGCCGCATCTGTCCATTCAAACTTGTCAGTGTGCCTTAGCAGTCTATAGAGTGGTGATGCTTTTTCTCCCGGTCTGGAGATGAAGCGATTTAAGGCCGCTACGCACCCTGCTAGCTTTTGGACTCGTTTTAGATCGGTTGGCGTAGCCAGCTGTGACAAGGCTTGGATTTTAGCTGGGTTTGCTTCAATTCCTCTATGGGAGACTATAAACCCTAATAGCTTTCCGACCGGAACGCCCAAGATGCACTTTTCCGGATTGAGCTGTATGTCATATGTGCACAGGTTATCAAATGTGAGGTGGAGATCATCGACCAGTGTTTCGACGCGTTTAGTCTTGATGACTACATCATCCACGTATGCCTGCACTGTCTTGCCAATTTGTTTCTCTAAGCATGTTCGAATCTTGGGATGATACGTGGCACCAGTGTTTTTGAGCCCAAAGGGCATAGTGTTGAAGCAGAAAGGCCCTTACGAAGTGATAAACACCGTTGCGGCCTGGTCGGATTCCTTCATTTTTATCTGATAGTATTTGGAGTAAGCATCGAGGAAGCATAATGAGTCATGTCATGCTGTTGCGTCGATGATCTGATCGATGCGAGGCAGTTGAAAAGGATCCTTAGGGAAAGCCTTGTTTAAGTCTTTAAAACTGACACGAAGGTGCCAGGATTTATCCTTCTTCGGCAACATGGCCAAATTGACTAGCCAATCCGGATGTTTAATTTCTCTGATGAATCTAGCTTCTAGTAACTTGGCCAGCTCCTCCCCCATAGCTTGTCTCTTGGGTTTGGAAAATCGTCACAGTGATTGCTTGACCAGTTTGAACCCTTTGATGATGTTGAGGCTGTGTTAGGCCAGCCTGCGTGGGATCCTGGGCATGTCTGAAGGATGCCATGCGAATATATCCCAGTTTTTTCGTACGAATGCACACAGAGCGGTGTCTACCATTGGGTGCAACTGTGCTGCAACGAATTCCGTCTTATTAGGGTCCGTCGGATGCACCTGAAATTTGATAATTTCATCAGCTGGCTTGAAGGAGGTAGATTTAGATTTTTTATCGTCGACCACGTCATCCTTGTCCACTATGGATCGTAAGGTGGTTAGTTCTTCGGCCGCAAAGGCTTCGGATAGTGCATCGAGGGCCAATGATACAATTTTGTTTTCAGAACAGAGTGCTCTGTCCGGATCACTTGTGACTGTGATTATTCCATTGGGCCCTGGCATTTTAAGCTTCATGTACCCGTAATGGGGTATGGCCTGAAAGTGTGAGAAGGCGTCTCACCCTAGAAGGGCGTGGTATCCGCTGTCGAAGGGGACAATGTGGAAGTGCAGCTCTTCGGACCTGTAGTTCTTAGGTGTATCGAATACTACATATAATTTAATATTTCCCGAACACCGGGCTTCCCGACTGAGGATGATTCCTCTAAAGGTTGTGTTATTTTGCTCAATGCGGATTTTATCGACCTGCATTTTTTCGAGCGTGTCCTCATATATGAGGTTAAGCCCACCACCGCCATCCATGAGCACTTTGGTAAGGAGAAAGCCGTATATAATTTGGTTTAATACAAGAGCGGCTGGTGCTCGGACTGATTGGGGCCGTGGTTCATCATCGGCGATGAAAGTAATTGCCTCGTCATTCCATGGGCTCACCGTGGCTATCTAGTGGACCTCGGTGAGTTCGTGAAGTGCTATCTTATGCCGATTATTTGAAGAGTAGGTCTCAAAGACCGTAAGGACATTAACATCGTCTTCCTCTGGTGTTGCGGTTGCGAGGATGGCCTCGCCGCTTTTAGCTACCTGCCAGAGTACCTAACATGCTCTAAGGCTATGTGTTGGGATAATACGAGGGATCGCATGTATCGGGCAGGGTTTGTCCAGGAGTTCGTCAAGACTGGACCTATGGCCCGCAAACGATTTAATTTTCTTGCCGACGGGCTTATGATTGGATGCCCCGCTAGGGTATGTCCATTTTGCTTTAGTGGCATACTGCCCGAAGACGGATTATTCCGGATGGGTGTTTTGGGCCTTCCAAGTACTTTCGACTGCGTAGTACTTTCGTACTAAGTGCGACAACTCTGTAAAACTCTGTACGCGACTGCGATTGAGGGCGTTCAAGACTCCCATGTCCGTGCAATTGCGGTGAAAGACCGGAATGACGTCGTCGTCGCATCAATCTTTAATCTCGTTTCTAACAAGTAGGAACCTGGCCTAGAAGTGATGGACCGTCTCCTGGGGTTGCTGCCGCACGTACATTAAGTCACATATGTCTGGAGGGCCAGAGTTACTGGGAGACTATTGATTGTGGTGGATGGGTGTGGTAAAATTTGAGTCCCGACCCAATATAGTATTCGGGGTTTGCAAAGCCTCTGGTGTAGACAACTCGGGCCCGGCAGGATCTGAGCATACCCCGGGCTCCATGTTTTTCCCTGAGCTCAGAAGATGTATAGTCCCACCCGAAGGAAGGATATTCGGCTCAAAGGTTTCAGAGACCCGATCACAGCCGGTCTTTGGCTCAAGAGGAGAAGTATTTTCGGCTTGTTCCTCGATGGCCGCCACCAGGTGACTGATCGGGGTGGAATTATCTTCCCCTGGTCGGGTTTATGCCCGATCCTATCATTGGACAATAAAGTCCTAGGGCGGCGATAGAATCTAGTAAATCGTTTAAGGACGAGGCATCCGCCGGATTCACGTTTTTGGAGTGTTCGAGGCCGATGTAGGACTCATGCTCGATGAATGCGGAGGACGCGGTCGGCTTGACGGACATGCGGGTGCATACGACGAACCCGCCATGCTGGAGGACCTGGCAAAGAGCGAGGCTTTTTTCGAAGGTGATGTCGTCCTTGATAACGAGATGAGCCACCGATCGCTTCTCGTGAATACACAACATAGCTCTAAATGAAAGCACCATTGTCGATGTCAAAACTGGCAGATCTCGGTTATGGGGGCCCAAGCTGCATATTTGATGATTGGTAGTAGCAGGGGGAGACAAGGACATGAAATTTACCCAGGTTCAGGCCCTCTCGATGGAGGTAATAACCTACTTCCTTCTAGATTGATCTTGATGTATATGGAGATTACAAGAGTTGATCTACCTCGAGATCGTAATGGCTAAACCCTAGATGTCTAGCCTATGATTGTTCTGTTAGCCTCTATGGACTAAACCCTCCGGCTTATATACACGCCGGAGGGGGCCTAGGGTTGTATAGAGATGAATTGAGGAGGAAGGAATCATTACATCCGGACATCTATCTTGCCTTTCCACATACATAGGAGTCCTACCTGGGTATGTGGGATGACCTTCTGCTTTTATCTTCACGGCCCATTAGGCCGGCCCACCTTCAATAGTAGAGACACCTGAGGACCCCTAAATCCAGGACTCCCTCAGTTGGCAATCTTGAGCCGAGCGCCGATAGAGGGGTCCTTGGATGGAAGAGCGGTGGCGTGGTGTTCGCGTCCGGGACAACTGTGATGGCGTCCCTATCACTGCATCGCTTGCTGCTTCAGTCTTGGTGGAATGTCATGCGGTCGTCACCACGTTGGTACAAATGGTGGGGACGCGGCGCCGCTGCAGTCCGCAATTCATGTGCCCCTTCTTCGGGGTGGTGGAGACAAATCATCCGACCAGTCCTGTGTCGTGTGCGCGTGGACACGGCAGCGGATCATTCTGGGTTGCGGCAGAGTTCTACACACATGGCACTATGTATTCTACGCATGCGTGTGAGTTCATTGCCTACATGTGCTTCGTTAGGGTAGGACATGTTTCCGACTTCAGGTTGATGGAGACGACCATGCTCTCTATGAGGCTCTTCGAGAAGCTTGGCGTTCTCCATGACCTCCGTGTTGGGGAACTGATCGACGGCGGGGGTGTCTTACTGAGCGGTGGCGATGAGGAAGATATCGACAGCGGCAACCCACAATGCGTCAAGAACGGAGACGACAACTCTGACGCGTCGTGGTCACCGGCAACACCACCATCACCGGCTATGCTCTGGCAGTACCACTGAGCGAGTTCTGGATCGAGGGGTCCTTGGGTGGCCAGATAACTCTTGATGCGCCGGACTTGTGGGCCGTGAAGATCGTAGTCGAAGATCATCTCTTGTGTCCGGTTAGGACTCCTGTATTCGTATAATGACAAGTTTTAGGTTCGAGTGTAATCTTTCCTTCCTCTGCAAGATGGTATGTACAAACCCTAGGCCCCTCCGGTGTGTATATAAACCGGAGGGTTTAGTCCGTAGAGGCTAATAGAGAATCACAAATCCTCATAGGCTAGACTTTAGGGTTTAGCCAATACAATCTCGAGGTACATCAACTCTTGTATTCATATTCATCTGTATTAATATAGCGGGAAGTAGGGTTTTACATCGATCAATAGGGCCTAAACCTGGGTAAACATCGTATCCCCAGCCTCCTGTTACCATCAATCCTCAGACGCATAGTTCGGGACCCCCTACCCGAGATCCGTCGGTTTTGACACCGACATTAGTTCTTTCATTGAGAATTCCACTATGTCGTCGACCGAAGGACTGATGGATCACATCATCAACCACGACGGCAACACCGAGGGAATCTTCCCTCCTGGACAACTCTTCATGTTCAACGGCTTCGCACTCCATGCCAACAATGAAGGCCACCTCGAGCAGATTGAGAGCTATGCCCCCGGCCATCAAGTCTGATTCAGAAGCTTAAACTATGTTGCTGATATCCGCAGAGATTTGATCTTCGACTGATTCGAGCATGGGCGACCTCTCGCTGCCATCATGATGAACACGACCTAGCTCTGTCATCGGATCAGGAAATAGCACTTGCAACAGTTCTGGCCCTAGATCCGAAACAGATCGTGTCGCTCGAGGACGGGAAGCTCAACCCCGCCACGGAAGCCGCAGACTCCACGGCGTTGGAGCCGCACATGGACCCAACTATGAGTAGGGTCTGTGTTACCGGAACCCCGGACTCAACTCCGGCCTCAGATTCCGAAACATCCGCTCCCTTCAAGCTCGATCAGGCGTCTATCACCGAATTCAGCGATGCAGATATCTTCCAGCACTCACCCGTTGGCGACATGTTGAAATCGTTAAGATCCCTCTCCTTAGATGGGGACACATAGCCGAATTATATCCGGTTCGAACTGGAGGATGATGGAGAATTTTACTCCCCACCCACCACCCACTTGGTAGCCACGGTTGAAGATCTAACCGATCTACTTGACTACGCTTCCGAAGACTTTCAAGGGATGGACCTCGAAGCCAAAGCGGATCTAGATCAAAGCCGACCCGTAACCGGGCGATGGACAACTACGTCTTCATACGATGTGTACATGGTGGATACACCTAAGGAGAAGGAGGGCGACGGCAAAAACGATCCCTTAGAGGACAAGCATGTCGAAGAACCTCCCAAACGTCGGCGTCCAAAGCACCGAACTAAATCCCATAAAGGAAAGGATAGAACACTGTCACTAACGATGGTGATATTCTGGAACAAGTCGAACACCCCGCAGACCCAGCGATGGAGCATGAGGAGCGAGAGGACGACGAATATAGTCCGAAGCCGCTGTACGATGACAGCGATGCCGAAGACAGTAATTACGATTCTCCAAAGAGGAGGTTAGCCTGGGCGATGACGAATACATCATCCCAGAAGAACCCTCAGAACAAAAGTGCTTGCATCAGAGGCTTATTGCCACCGCAAGGAGCCTAAAAAAGCAGCAGAGACGGCTTCGGCTTCGAGCCGCACAGGACACGCTCAATGATAGATGGAACGAAGTACTAGATTATGAGCAAAAACACGGCTATAACGGCCAAACCAAAGGCGATCCTAAGCGTAAACTGCTGCCCAAATTCGACGACGAGGCCGCTGCGCCTATACCGTCGAAGAATAACACCACCGATAAACCAGACCAATCACCTCGTGGACGGGATAGACTGGCTAGCAACGGCAGTACACAAGCCCGCACCCCACCTCGTAAAGGAAAGGAGGATGCGGCTCAAGTCGGAAAACACGATCAGCGTGAGGACCTGAACAAAAAAGCTAGCAAGACCAGGTCTATCTTTGGACCTAGGGACCAAGCTCCCGCACGGTACGGCGGCTATCCAGCCAATCGCGCCAGTCATATACCAGTTCGGGGTCAATACCGAACATCACAACCATCAGACATACGCCGTGATATAGCAAAATACAGATGCGCCGCACAGCCTCTGTGTTTCACCAATGAGGTGTTGGATCATGATTTTACAGAAGGGTTTAAACCCGTGAACATCGAGGCGTATGATGGAACGACGGATCCTGCGGTTTGGCGAGAGGACTTCATCCTTCACATACATATGGCTCACGGAGATGATCTCCATGCCATTAAATACTTACCCCTCAAGTTGAAAGGACCAGCTCGGCACTGGCTAAACAGCCTCCCAGAGAACTCCATTGGGAGTTGGGAAGAACTTGAGGACGCTTTTCGGGCCAATTTTCAAGGGACCTATGTCTGGCCCCCAGACACTGACGATCTAAGTCACATCATCCAACAACCCGGGGAGTCAGCCCGTAAGCTTTGGAACTGGTTTCTCACCAAGAAGAACCAAATCGTCGACTGTCCCGACGCCAAAGCCTTAGCCGCCCTCAAATACAGTGTCAGGAAAACCCGAGGACAATGGCGGCCCTAACTACACACATGACCCGCTTTTGCGCGGGTGAGGATAGCTGGTTAGCTCGTGGCAACACCAGTGACCCTGTAACATCTGAAGTCAGGGACGACAATGGAAAGCCACGACGTAACAAAAACGAAAGTCGAAACAATGCTGGAAGCCCAGATGATACATCGGTAAACACCGGATTCAACGGCACCAGACCCGGTCAACGGAATACGCCATTTAAAGGCAACAAAGATGGTCCATCTAGCATGGACAAAATATTAGATAGGCCCTACCAAATCCATGGCACCCAAGAAAAGCTTGCAAACCATACCAACCGTAACTGTTGGGTTTTCAAGCAGGCCGGCAAGCTCAACGCCGAACACAAGGGGAAGGGACCTCAGAGCGAAGACGAGGATGAACCTCACCAACCGAATATAGGGGGGCAAAAGAAATTTCCACCGGAGATCAAAACGGTGAACATGATATATGCCACTCATATCCCAAAGAGGGAGTGCAACCATGCACGCCGAGATGTCTACCCCGTCGAGCATGTTGTCCCCAAATTCAACCCAGGGTCGGCCTGTCCGATCACTTTCGATGGCAGGGATCATCCGACTAGTATCCGTCATGGGGGTTCGGCTACCCTAGTGCTCGACACAATAATAGATGGATACCATCTCACGCAAGTCCTTATGGATGGTGGCATCAGTCTTAATCTGATATATCAGGATACTGTCCGCAAGATGGGAATCGCCCATCAAGAATCAAGCTAAGCAGCATGTCCTTTAAATGAGTGATACAAAGCATCGAAGCCCACTGCACGGGCTCTTTAACATTGGAGGTCGTATTCGGATCTCCCGATAACTTTTGAAGCGAAGAACTAATCTTCGACATAGCTCCATTCCGAAGTGGCTATAACGCATTACTCGGAAGAACATCCTTCGCCCGCTTTAATGCAGTCCCACATTATGCCTATCTAAAGCTTAAAATGTCCGGACCGCGGGGCGTCATCACGGTCAATGGAAATATGGAGCGCTCTCTCCGTACGGAGGAGGACACTGCGGCCTTAGCAGCCGAACTCCAAAATGGCTTATTCAAGACAGATAACCTATCAGTCATGGACATAGGTAAACATGTCCGACACAGGCCTCAGTGCGGCAACTCAGATGAACCTGAGCTAGATTAGCAGCTACGCCCCCACCGACTGCCCCATAAGGTGATAGCACATGTACCTCGAGTGCATAATTATGCCTTAAAAATCCCTTGGGCGACGCTAGGGGCACACTTCATGTAGTCCATAGTTTGGATTGATCCTATTTGGACTCTACAAATAATGTTTTAAGGTTCACTATACGAACCAATCTTGTTTATGGCCACACTGGATTTCTTTTTTTCCAAGTTTCTTTTTCTTTTTATAGATGGCCATCATA